>OY757314.1:99999008-100624008 GCA_963583905.1 Stenurella melanura
AAATTTTAAAGGAACGAAATCGACCCACGAATGTGTCGTCTACTTTTTTCTTTTGGCGTAGAACCAAATGAAATTGTAGATTTTGTAGAGTAGGTTATTTGGGACCTGTAACGGGCAGTTACGAAATTTTTCTGTGGTACAGATATACAGGGTGTCCCGAAAATGGTGGGCCATCTCTCGGATTTGGGTAGAACTAGTGAAAATAAGGTCACAAGTTCGTATATTTTTATTTCCCCCGAGGTACCCCTACGAAGATATTCGCTCTTGAAGTTGAGGGTTAAAAATCGATTTTTCGCAATAACTTTTTTATTGTTCAGTCGATTTTAATTATTTTTGGGTCAGTATCATATTATTTTAATCCAGTTAGGTTAGTGTATTAGAATCTTGGATATCATTCTTGGGGGCTCGGGGGCAGAGCATTGCCATAATAAGTTGTAAAAAAAACTTCAGCCTATTTTGTTTTATTTCTAAGATCATTTTCAACCTTTTCAGTCCTTTTTACGTAAAAAAGGTATACTTGTTTGATGTCGGTAATATGAACCGTTTTCGAGATAAATGCACTTAACGATGAAATTGCGATTTTCCATCGGACAAATAAAAGGAATTTTTACTTTGTCATATTATATATGACCTTCCCGTCGATTATTTGAAAAAAAAACGACAAAAAATAGTGGCGCGCATGCTGAAGCTCAAGTTCTGGAGTCCGCATTGAACGTGTTAATATTATTTTTTTTAAATATAAAAAAAACAGCTACATAGTCTTATCTACATAAGACGATGTAGCTGTTTATGTACAAAACCAAACGAGTAACAATGATAGTTTGTGGTTACCATGGATCAAATTATCGGATAATTGGAGTGACGTAATTTTTCAGTATTAGCTTAACCCGACTAATTTAGTAATTAATCGGTTGAAATATGGCTTACACTAACAATGAATACGCAGATATGCATTTAATGTATGGAATGGCTTCTTGTAATGCCTTGAAAGCAAAAAGACTATACGCTCGACGGTATCGCCATCGAAGGGTTCCTGATCGCAAAAAAATTGTTGATCAACGGCTGAGAAACTGGTAAAAAATAAGATAATTTTTTTGAAAACTAAAAATCTAAGAATTATATCTCTACTTAGGTCGATTTGCGCCAAATGACGTAAACAGGGGTGCTCCGCGGACAACACGTACTGTTGAAGTAGAAGAATACGTCGGATGCAGTCGCTGCGAATTCATCTGTCAGTATCAGATCATTATCATTACAAATGAATGTCCCAAAATCGATCGTTGGAAGAATTTTGGGACAGCAACTGCTTCATCCGTACCATATGCAAGAAGTACATGCAACTTTCGCAGTGGTTTATACAGAACCATGAACAAAACCATGCTTTCATTCGATCGGTTTTCTACACGGATGAACCGAGCTTTGGAAGAAATGGAGTCATTAACTCCCATAACTTACACGTTTGGGCCAAAGAAAACCCACACGCCACAATTCAAACGCGCCATCAAAGGCAATTTCATATTAGTGATCAAAATATTTTTAAAGTAGGTGAACATTCAATAAATTCCTTGTATTCCTGTCATTCAGCCCTTCAGGTAAATCTTGATATTTTTGTAAAATGCACCACTTTACCTGAATATTTTGAAATTTTGGTGGTGAATATATACCTACAAAGTGAGTTTTTAGATGTTACCACGTCTGATTTTAGTCACAGCCGTCCGATTCTTGGATGGAAGAAGCGGGCCAATTCTCGAAAAAAGTATTAGCGATTTTTTTACAAAAAGGTATTATTAATCAAGACCATTAGAAATCCCTTTGTACAAGATTACATCGTACAAATGTGTTATGTCTAATTCGCCCCTACCTACATTATTCTGAAAAAAAAGAATATTTTTTTCTTTATTTGAGAATCCGTTTTACAGATAAAAATTGTTTTTTATGGCTCCTATCACAAACACATTTGAACCCATTATGATGTAATCTTGTACAATGGAGTCTATAAAGGTGTTGACTAAAAAAGTCTTACTAGGTTTTTTGTAAAAAAATTGCTAATACTGGTTTTGAAAATCGACCAACTGTTTCCATTCTGGAGTTGGACACCCCTGACTAAAACCTCATTCTACAAGTATACAGGCCGGATATATTCTAAATGAATAGAAATATTTTAATTCTGTAAATGCAAACTTGTAGAGCATAAAGAGACCTTCATTTTGGAATATAATTGTTTTTTTAATATATCAGTGTATCGATGGCGCTGTGCTCTAAGGAAATATTTTGATGGGAGAAACTTTGAAATGGGGTTTATGTGAAAGAAAATGCATTTCTAAGCAGATTATGTTCTAAAAAAGAATACCATAAAACTAACCGTTTTCGAGATATTTGAGTCCAAACGTTGGCATTTGCCAATATTGAATAATTGTAATCTCTTCAACATTTCGGTTCTTTAAGTGGGACAATCTGTACTTAATTTACAAATTTTAGAAGAAAATATTTAAAGAATTTTTCATATAATTGGTTTGTTATTAGGTTAGATTATAATTAAAATATTTGATACCTAGTGAGTATAATAAACCTTGTACCTTATAAATTAAATACAATTAAACTTACCTTTGGAATAATAGTTTTGACATTTCTCAATTTCAATCACATTTTGTTTATTGGTATGTCAATAGAACTGTATTATTGTACCTAATTATTGTTTCCTTTGTGAATATTTATTATTAAATATGGTTTCTCATACAAATGAAGATAAATTAAACGTGATTTTAACTTATGGGGATTGTCGTAAATATACTTCATGAGCTGTAAGTTTATATGAAATACGTTTTCCTGACAGACCTTTACCAGATCGGAAAACTTTTGTAAGTTTGTGTTCTAATTTGAAAAATTATGGAGGTTTTAAGAAACCAAAAACAACAAGAAGAAAAAGAACTGCAACTGATGAAAATATTGCATTGGTATTACATCAAGTAGAAAATAACCCAAACATGTCAGTACAAAAGTTGACGGAAGAAACAAATATTGCACGCTCCACCTGCCACAGAATTCTTAAAACCAACAAATTTTTTCCATATAAAGTTCATTCAGCTCATCATTTGATTCCAGGGGACAATGAGCGGAGATTATATATTTTGGCACAATTTTTAATTCTCTTAGAAGAAAATCCAAATCTTTTAGATACAATTATGTGGAGTGATGAAAGTCGAGTCCACAACAACGGAGTCATCACAACACATAATAATTGTTGTTACTGGTCTCAAGAGAATCCTAGGTGGATGAGACATACCAGATCCCAGAATCGTTTTGGAGTAAATGTTTGTTTGGTATCGTTAATAGTTACATTGTTGGCCCATACCTCTACCATGAGAATTATACAGGTGAAAGATTTACAAGTACTATTAAGAAATTTGCCCGCTCAGTTGGATAATATGTAGTTTCATCAGGATGGAGCAGGCCCACATAATCATCGCAGAAGATGGATTGGTACCAATGGAGTACTTAGATGGCCCGCTCGATCTCTTGACGTTACTCCATTAGACTTTTATTTATGGGGATTTTTAAAGAGTGAAGGGTACAAAGAACCAATAGAAGACATGGCAGATCTCTATAATAAAATTTATGCTAGTGTTGCTGCCATTAATCGGCATACATTAAAAGCTTGTAGATCTGAACTAATTAATAGGTTTACGATGTGTATTAATGAAAATGGTAATCATTTTGAACACCTATTAAAATAGTTATTTTAATTTCATTAGTTCGTAAAAATTGATTTATGTTCGTAATTGTTTTTTTATTGCTTAAATGTTTGAAAAATATGATAAATAATACTTTTACTTTTTTTTCAAAGGGTTACTTCAAATATATTTAATTCATAAGATATGAAAAATTCTTTAAATATTTTAACATTTGTAAATTAAATACAGATTGCCCCACTTAAAGGGCTGAAATGTTGAAGAGATTACAATTATTCAATATTGGCAAATGCCAACATTTGGACCCAAATATCTCGAAAACGGTTAGTTTTATGATATTCTTTTTAGAACATAATCTGCTTAGAAATGCATTTTCTTTCACATAAACCCCATTTCAAAGTTTCTCCCATCGAAACATTTCTTTAGAGCACAGCGCCATCTATGTACTGATATATTAAAAATATATATATTAAAAAATGAAGCTCTCTTTATGCTCTACAAATTGGCTTATACAGAATAAAATATCTCTATTCGTTTAGAATATATCCGGACTGTGAGTTTTTATGGGGACACCCTGTATATTCATCAAAAAATTTTCAAAATATTCGGATATCAGATAAGCGAGATACGAGGGTATCTTCATCTTAAGTGAGCCACACTGTATATAACTCGTATTTATACAGGGCGGACCATTAGTAATAGGCCATAGGACAGGGGTAGATTATTTGAGCCGAAATATGAGGATATAAACAAATGTGCTTTAGTAAAATGTTGCTGTAGAAAAAGATACAGGGTGTACAAGTTCAAATTATTTTTTTGTTTTCTTGCAATTATTCAACAGCCTCTCTTAAATGATCTTCGTCAAGTTTGCTAGAGGAACTTTGGTTATTCTCAGAAACAATAATTTTTGTGTTACATCACGTTAGATCATAGAGGGCGCCGCAGGACCTGTATCTGGCGATTATCTTTTTTCATATTTTTTTTGACGAAACGTTGTGATACTTCTGACCAAAAAATCTGACGAGGGCATCATTTCCACGTATAAAACGTACACTTGCTCGAACTTGATAACTTCAACCGTTTTCGAGGAAATTGCCGTTAAACATTTGAATTATTTTTTGAAAGTCAAATTCAAATTTAATGAAACAAAGTGTATTTATTGAAAAAAGTACAAAACATAAGGGAAAGCAAAATCGTAATAACGGCGTAAACTTTTCTCACTTTCTATAAACTAATGGAGTATTTTTATGTTATTGAGATAAATACATAAATCAAAAAATTGTGTAAAATAAGGATCTTATCCTATTAGAAGCCCAAAAAATAACATAAAAGTTGACTTAATGACATTAGTATTTATTGTATAAACTTCCCCCCATGCAATAACCCCATTGCTGCAAATTAGAGTAAATTTTCGATATGGTCTCCACCTACTTCTATGTCTTTTCCAATTATTTTCATAAAAGATTTTCTTACATTGAAAAATATTCCTGTCCTCGAATAAAATTGGCAGCGTTTTGTATTTCATCCCACAGTTTTTCTCTTGAATTGATAGTATTTGCATAGACTAAGGACTTCATGTGTCCTCACACATAGTAATCCAAAGGATTATAATCAGAACTCCTTGGTGGCCAAGCAAACTTACTTCCTCGACCGATCTATCTGCATGGGAAAGTCTCATCAAGATAATTCCTGACTTCAATGGAGAAATGAGGGGGAGCTCCATCTTGCCTAATCCATAATCTGTTCCATATGTCTAGCATGAAAGCATGTAATATATCAACAAGAGTATTTTGAAGAAAAAGGCAGACAAGACTGTCAATTTAAATTTGGAGGGAGGACAAATTGTCCCAATAACTGATCGCCGATAATACCACACTAAACGTTAATCTTAAATTCGTGCTGAAAATGCCTTTCTTGAACGAAATGAGGATTTTTTACTTCCCAGTAAGTAGTGGGTATTTCTCCTGTTAAAAACGCATCGGCGAGTAAAAGTTGCTTTGTCGGTAAATAAAATGTCCTTAACAAAACTTCGATCCCTGTTGTGTTTATTTAGAACAAATTGACAAAATTGTAGCCTGTGCGGAAGATCCCTTTGAAGTAAGTTTTGTACAGGAATAAAGTGATAGGGGTAGAAGCGTTATTTGCGTAAGAACCGATTTGTTTAGTTACCCCTGTTGCCGCTGACAAACGACTTGAGCTGACTGGAGAATCTTCATCCACACGAACTAAAATTTCTAGTTCTTGATCTGGAGTAATTTGTTTCGTTCGTTCTAATCATTTTTATGGCGAAATGAACCCGTTTCTCAAAAACGACGAAACAGATCCGTGGAAATTTTATAATCTGGCTGTATTCTATTTGGATACTGAAATGAAGTATCTCCTCACTGCAGCACGTCCGCTTAAACTGTTTGTGCGTAAACACATATCATATCCCTCATTTCCCTATTTGAAAAATTATTATGTCGAGGCATTTTAAATAAAAAAGTTAAATAAATTAGCTCGAGGAACACAAGAATAAAATAAAATGATTAAATGACGTAACCAAAGCACACTTTTCAATAAATACACTTTGTTTCATTAAATTTGCATTTGTCTTTCAAACAATTATTCAAATGTTTAATGACAATTTCCTCGAAAACGGTTAGATTTATCAATGTCTACCAAGTGTACCTTTAATACGTGGAAATGACGCCTTCATCAGATTTTCTGCTCAGAAGTACCACAAGGTTTCGTCCAAAAAAAATATGAAAAAAAAATTATTATGGGATACAGGTCCTGTAGCGCCCTCTATGATCTAGCGTAATGTAATACATAAATTATTATTTTTTAGAATAGTAGAAGTTCCTCTAGCAAATTTGGCGAAGATCAGTCAAGAGGATGTTGAGTTAAAGCAAAAAAAGGAAAAACAATTGAATCTTGACACCCTTTATTTTTTCCACAGCAACATTTTACTAAAGCATATTTGATTACATCTTCATATCTTGGCCCAAAGAATCTATCCCTGCACTATGACCTGTTATTAACGGTCCACTCTGTATATGACGCTCAATTACTGGAAATAACATGAATTTAATATCATAAAAGTACATTCATTTCCACATTTTGGAGGGGAAACATTAATAACTGGATATTGAAATGTGTTTACTTCACCAGTTGAGTTAACTTATTCCTTAGTACATGTATTTTATAAGATATGAATATGGTGAGACCATATTTACAGTTACAGTTTTGTAAAGCTACATATGGGATTACAAGACCTCAAATATATCTTTTAAGCTGAATATGGAAAGCGTAGGCGTATTGTTTGGAAGTTATTATTTCTTAGACAGAAAAATAAATTGAAATATGCCTTGAAGACAATCAAATTTAATGAGAAATCGGAGTTTAATATACTGATATCGAATTTGATCACGGTTTATTAATTTATTAGTTTAATGAATAAATAATTATTTATTTATTTATTTTTAGATTTCCAATGAATTTTACTAAATCTGGCTGCCTGCTTCGGCTTTTCAATTTATATAATGTGCCTTAAAGGTCCATATGTTTACAACGCAGAAGCAAATACTGAAAGAGAATTAAATAAGGTATAATATAAGCAAATTAGATTAGTAAATATCCGGAGAATTTCAACCTGCCCCCTAAACACTTCGTACTTTTTCAAGCGAAAATCCTTACTAGATAGAGACTTGGCAATAGTTAATCCTGCTATAAAACTGTACAGGAACGGAAATAATGGAAAACTGTCATGCTTCATGATGAAATTTTAACAGATCACTGACATACTCGAAAAGGGTAATCATGGAGTCAGACAAGCAAAACATAAGGAATTGTTTCCAGTCTCAAAAATTTCTTTTAACGTGTCAGTTACATCGAATATGAAATGGACATTTCCTACCCCTAGCAACCGCCGCTACGCAAGTTATCGGCCACTTTGTGAAAAATCGACCACTTTGATTGTTCTTTCTAAATATAGATGAATATATCTCGGTATTTGTAGGTCCAAAAAAAACGAAAGAAATTGATATGATATAGGCTATCAGCGGTTAGGTTAGGTTAGGTTAACTGTAGCATGTAAGTACTGTGTAGGCTTAAATTGCTTTAATTGTGACGATAAAGATTTGGCACCTAAAACAGAAGAAATTGATAAGTTAGATGAAGAATTGGAAAATAATTCTGAAACATTTTCTGTAACTGAAAGTCTAAGTACATGTGGAACCGATACAGAGATACAGGACAATGTTAGCGAAGCTTCTTAATTATCATTTACTGATAGCTCAATTGATCAAGAAATTTATAGAAATGAAAATTATGATGCACTTTATAATTATGCTTCAAGCGATACTGAAAATCAGTCTGATGAATCTTTATCAAGTGGGACAAAACGTAGGCGATTAATATAATTGCTCATGTACATTTGTTTCTCAATTTCGAGTAAAATGTTTCAATTTTTTTTATGTAGTATTTAAATACAGTAAATATACAGTTGCATAACAAATAGTGCTTTTATTGATCTATACCCAAATATAAATATGTATACGTATAATTTTTTTATGATTCATTGATTTTTGTATTTTTTTAATGTTCTTTCGAAAAATTAGAACATGAGTTGTTAAAAATTAATTAATAACACAAAAAAATTGATTTTTATCACTTTTTTTCAAGTCTAAAAATTGTTTCTTGTTCACCATCATGAAGTGCGTAAAAAACCTACATTAAAAAAAGAACCCCCTACTATGCGATGCACAAAAGTTATTGGCAAAACAATTTTCAAATTTCAATTTTCAAACTCTATTTTTGAGACTTGTATTAGATATTTTGACTTGAAATTTTAACCAGTTATTATTCACATTATAAAATAAAATTCCATCAAATTCTCCTTAAAACATCCGAAGTTGTAACTAAAAACCAATATTTAGCAGTTTTTTGAGTGTTTATTCTTTTTGAAGTTATGCGTGCAGATAAAAATTTCATATTGTAACCGCTGATAGCCTATATCGTTACGAAAAGCCACAATTTTTTGTTTCTTTTGGACCTACAAATATTGAAATATACTCATCTATATTTAGAAAGAACGACCAAAGTGGTCGAATTTTCACAAAATGGTCGATAGAATGTTAATTTCGTTTAGTTTGATGTTAACAAAAAACATTTTGGAAACAATTCATTTTTCACTAAAATTTGACGCCTGTCTGACTCCACTATAAGCAGAATAATTCAGTGCTTTATTAATGCCCTACTGTGGTTGGTGAAGTCAGTAACTGTTTTAATACCCTCTTCAACCAACTCTACCTTAAGGATTTCCATGTGCCTTTAAATAATATTACTACATTTTCCCTTTTGTTTCACCTACTGTCAACAACAATTAGGTAATATTGAATCGCCAAAGTAAACATACCCTGTATATATTTTCGAAACATTTTCTGAGATGTGGTTGGACGGCAAGAGGATTTCTGGCTTGAGATAGAATTTCCAGCAACTCGTCGTCGCTGAGGAAGTATAACCGCGGGAACACCATGCGCTTGACTTCCAAATAATCAGAAAGACCTTTCTGCACTACTTCTAGGACGTGATTGGCATCTCGTAAGCTCTCGAGAAGTGCCCTATCTCCACAGTATTCTATAATCTAGAGGTTATTTAAATGATTTTAGCAATTATTAAGAAAGAATTGTGTAAATCATGAAATGAGATAGAAGCAAAATAATGGAGTCTTTTAAACGCTCTAAAATGAAAATAGAAGGATCTTCCAAATATAATTTTATATTTACGTTGGGACAATCGCGAGCATTTCTCATTATTCGTCTCCAAGTTCTCTCCATAGCGTTATATTTCTTGCTTTCTACAGGCAGCTGCTTAGTGATATCTGCACTGGTGAAAATTGGTTCCAAATACATCCACTGCCTAAAATTATTTGATGGTTTAGTTGTATACAAATTCTTTTTAATCCTTGTCTGCCTATATAAGAAGGCAGTACTAATGAACAACTAATGTTTTATTTTATACGGCATTCAATATAATTTACACAGTGAGTTTCAAAACTACGGAAAAGTTCACCATAACTGAAAGAAAAACACCGAAACTCTTCAACGCAACACTCGACGCTTGTTTCGCCAACCACGTTGTATCATTGACACATGATTAAAAGTACAGTTAAGATTATGTCTATATTTACAGTGTCTCGTAATAATGTGCAAATAATTTAACTACCAATTTAATATCGAAAGGTGGGTTCCTCATACAAAATGTTTCAATATAAGCCTTCCCTGTCCAGCTACACCCCCTTAAAAGGGGTGTGCAAAAAACACGGTATTTCTATCTGAAATCGGGAAAAGACGAAATTTGGCACATCTCGGTTAGTAATGAAAAATCATATAACGAAATTATTTCACCCACCCAGCGTATATATAAAGGGATAATATTGTTAATGAAAGTATTTAAGAAAAAATTTTAGCCCAAAAATTCTTATGAAAAAATCGAATTTGAAACATCCAATAAGAAAGACAAATTGATTTTAGGATTTTAATTCATAACCAGAATTCAGGTTATCGTAAGAATGCAAAGATTGAAAATCAATAATTTAACAAATAGATTTTATTTTAGTTCTCATAGATTTTTTTTCTGCTGTTTGCAAATTCCTATAAAGAATATGTTTCATTACCTATAAACGTCTTTGGCATTGTTTTTTGTTGAAATCTCAATAAAAAATTATTTCACTAAATGTCTTTGAAAATAACTAAATGTTTCAGCTCGAGGACGACAGTGGATTGACGCGCGACGTTGGGCACCGTCGCGTCATTCGAAAATTAATTATTTTTAGAATGTACCAAAAATTGGACTTAAGAGTCCATTCAAAAGGCGGGAGGGTTGCAGGATAGAACACCGGACTAAAACTACCTTGACTATACGTTTCTTGGGTCGCTGATGCCTAAAATTGGGGTCCAGCAATTCTAAATGTTGGAAAACATCCCTAAAAATGCAAATACATCCCTTTTAGAGGGTTTTTTAAGATAGTTACAATGAAAATCAAAAAGTCTACGATCGGGACCAGTTAAATTCGAGGGCTCGACTTAAATGGTTGGCCGAAACGTATACTTGAGATGAATCTCTACTGGACAGGGCCAGTAGAGAATATTTGGGCGAAGATTTGGAGATTAGTACCCGTCGAACGCAGCCTCTAGTCCTAATTAGGCTTGGAACCCGGTACTAAAATGAGTCCAACAAGGATTAGTTGTAACTGATTTTATTAGAAAATTCAACTCTATATAAATTAAAACACGTTAGCTACGAACGGAAAATTTGTCATCGTTTAAATATTGCGGGACGTATCCTCCAGGATATGTAAGAAAATTGTATTAAAATGCGATACAGATCTCCGGGGATATGTAATTTTTTTTTCAAGATTATTGCCCTCTAGAGTGACAGATTGAATTATAAAAATAAAAATAAAAAATTATAAAGTTGAAATATACTACTAGATGATCAATTAGTATGGTACTACAGTCGTGCATATCTACGAGGACTGGAACCGCATGTGAATAAGAGAAAATGAATAATGGGAGTTTAGCATTTGTTTATAAGGGAAAACAAATATTTCTAACAAATATGTGTTATTTAAGTATTAATTATTATGCCTTTATTATTTGTAATATATTACAAGATATATAATTACGCATATTTAAAATATTATTGAAACAGTCAAGGCAACAG
The DNA here is from genome assembly GCA_963583905.1 of Stenurella melanura. NCBI lineage: Eukaryota > Metazoa > Arthropoda > Insecta > Coleoptera > Cerambycidae > Stenurella > Stenurella melanura. The sequence goes on from OY757314.1 coordinate 100,010,405, forward strand.
GCAGATTTCTGTGACAATAGCTTATTACATGTCTAACTTTCTTGTCCGCTTCCCGACTTGATAAAGTTTCTCTTAGCTTATTATGACACCCTCTGCAGAGTTTCCTTTTCTTTCTACCTGGCCCCTCTGGTTTGACAAAAGTATGTAGCCATTTTCTTGGGTTAGGTGGAATATTTTCCATGTTCTCGGAGAGTTCCACCAAGTCATTTGATAATCTTTTTTGAAATTCTGTTATACCTAATTTTGTGTCAGATAAAATGTTGTACACAATTCATGCATTCACGATCGATAAACTCTAACGCGCAGAATCACTTATCGACTTGTTAAAACCTGTACATATCCTCGAGGATATGTACCGCAAGTGAACCATGTTTTTGTATTCACATGCGTTACATAGCTCCTGCAATATGTATAACTTTTTTTTAATATGAATTCAGCAAATTGCAACGGATCTAAACTTGACATAGAAAAATTCTAAGTATAAGGGGTTAAAACTGGCTTCGCATACTGGCAGATCATGCTAGATTTGTGGCTCGCATATCTAAACAATTGCATACATATCGCGAGGAACATGTATCGCAGCTAACGTGTTAACAAACAACAAATCATAAACCAAAACAATTAAACATTGCATTATATGAAATAAAAATTATGAACTCGGCAGAATGCAAGCCAGCGTTATTTCTACACTGCTTGTACCCTGCATAATTATTATAATAATTAATTCAAATAGACCTACTTAAGGAGGTTAAGGCGTTACACGAAAATAATGAAAAAAAATCTGAAATAAAGTTTTTTTAATATATTTTTATATGACAAAATTTTCTGTAAAAAATTCACAGATCCTGTATCTTTCGCATTTTAAGCGTATTGAAAATACCTGATGCAACTATGCTGCTCTAGGTCGAAGTCCTATAGGATCGTCCTATTGATATGACTGTTAAATTACACCAAATAATTTTCTGTATTTCATTTTTTATAAATATTATTTTTATTAATCATACTACGAAAAACTGAATAATTATGTATTAAATACCTTCGATAATATATCTCTATAATATAGGTACAACCGTTGAGAGAAAGAATTAGAAAGAAAACGGTTTCAGAAGGTAACGATTAAACAGTTATTGGACCAAAATCGACTGTATGTGTGCTCAATAGCATAAGGACGAGTATGGCAGGGGCGTTCGGTAATTATGAACCTTCCTCGTATGTCCGTGGTTGGGTCGGCGAGATTCGACAACGGCCCACAAAAAAATTCCCATAAATCAAACGGTAAAGCCTATTATAAATTTGAAAAAACCAACTAAATCCTCGATAACAAGCGTACAACGTTTACTTCTGGGGTATTTTTAGAAAAATGTATACACTTCGAGTTATGATGGGTTAAAGGATTTGTGAATTAATACGTTTTAAGGCAAGCGTTAATTCATTAAGGCGCTCCGTAAGAAAGCATATCGCAGACAATATTGAATAATTAGAAAAAAATATTAAGTATTAATGTATATGTACATAATATTACGTGAAAACAAAGCTGACGTGTTGTAAATTTCAAATATACAACAAAATTTTTTTTGACTTTTTCAGAAAATCGCCCCCTGCATCCCCCTGTATAGGGCGATTTTTCCACAACCAAGTCAAATCTTCTTCTCTTTTGATAGGGCATCATTTAAAATAGATCGTAGCTTTAAGCAACACATTGCAATCGGAATGACACAATAGAGGCAGCTTGTTACTCTACTACAAGGCTGGCGCAGCGGCCTAGACAGATCTGTCGCTATCGATACGTTTTTCGAAAGATGGGTCCTATAACATGCGCCCAGTAGTATTTTCAATACTAAAATCCAATGTCATTAGGAAACCCATAAAGTTAAAAATAAAAAAAAAAAATTACATGTAATCTTATGGAAAATATGTCAACCCAGCATGCAAACGGTACATTTGAACACAAATAACTAAATATAGCACACTACTATGTTTCTACCACATAGTGGTATAAAACATAGTAGTGTGTTTTATTTAGTTATTTATGCAAAATGATTAACTACCACAGAGTAACGGCTCCTTCAATCAATTTTTTGGTATATTTTAATTTATAGCAAATAACCAAATAATGTCAGCAGTTCCGAAAATTAACTATGAGGTTTTACGCTTATTTTAATATTGTTTCCAATTTAATTAGGAGACTTTTAATAAATAAAGAATATTATTAAACATTTGTAAACTGTCAAATTTCACTCTTCATTAATGATTTTTTACTGATTCTTCAATTATTTAATGATTTAATTTTAATCTTTACTACTTCTCATCTTTTTTTAAAATAATTACTGAAACTTGTAAAATATACATATATTTATATAAATTTATTTTTTTTCAAAAAGTTTGGACAAAATATCCAAAAGTTAGTTCATTAAGTAATATAATTAAATCTACTTAAATAATTAATTAATAATAATAAATGAGTTATTTATGCATTTATGACAATATTTATTGGTATCATCGACTTATAACCTTTTGTAATAATTTATTATGGAAAAGTTCCGATTTAGAATTCGAGTTACTTTTGGTTGGGACTATAACGCCTCAACCTCCTTAAATGTAGGTAAGGGAATGAAATTTTAATTTTATTAAATGAAATGAATAATTTGTACAGAAAAGGAAAGGTATTTAAAAATATGTTTAATGGTGATTATACAAAAAGGATCCTATGAACTCCTCTTTTTATAATATTAATTTGCAATAGTGGCTGATTTATACCAATAGCCTAATTATATGATTAGGTAATCAGAGAGGGTTAAAATCACCCTCATTTGGTATATTGGTAAGAAATATTTTTTAACTACGTTTTGCTTCAAATTTGGTTGAATAGGCATTCCAAGAGTAAATTATTCTCAGCCCTTGAGGGGGTTGAACCACCCCTATTTGGTAAATTGGTAAAAAATATTTATTTACTTTCAGTTTCAACTTTGGATACATAGGTTCTCTTAGGCAAAAATAAAATATTGTCACCACTTAAATGGAGGGGTAGACGGGGGTAGTTTTACCTCCTTAAGGGTTGAAAATAATTCACTTTTGCCCGATAATGTCCATTCAACGAAATTTGCAAGCAAAAAATAGAAGATATATACATTTTACTATTTAAAAAAAATTTATTTCTATTTAGGGGTGGTTTAACTCTGCAAAAGGGTTAAAATAAATTTCAAAAGTTTTTTAGTCATATTTCATCAAAAATAAAATGAAAATGCAGGGAAAAAATCTTCCCCATTTTTCAAAGCTTGCTTCAATTTAGGGGTAGGAGGGGCTAGTTTTACTTACCTCCTTAAGGGTTGAGAATAAATAACTTTGGTCCAGCTGTGCCCACTCAATCAAATTTGAAGAAAAAGAGGGAAAAAAATCTTTTCTACCATTTTTTTAAAATTTTATGTCGATATAGGGGTGGTATTAACCCTCTCTGATGATCCCTAATCATACAATTTGGGAATGTTTGGTATAAATCAACCACTTTTGTAAATGAATTTTAAAGAAAGGAGATTTCATAAGATCCGTTTTGATTTTTATTAGAATTATTGACAAAAACCCTCTAAAAGGAATGTCTTTTGCGTTTTTAGGGGTGTTCCCCAACTTTAAGAATTATGGGACCCCGATTTTCGTAATCAGCTAAACAAAAAACATACAGTCAAAGTACTTTCCTGCACTCTTCGTGCGTTTTGAATGGATCATTAGAAAAAATTTCAGTAGGTGAAGGGCTGAAAACCGTTCTGCCCGACGATTTTTTTGAAAGTACAACAAAGAAATTTGCATGGGGCGGAAATCTCATTCTGGACGTAGCAAGTAGCTATTATGAAAGGCAAAAATTAAGCAAAAATCAATTCTCACGGTTTTTCCAATAAGAACCAAAATTCAAATTTAATTATTCTGAAAGTGGTGGAGAATACTCCATGTCCGAACCACAACAACGTCCATCAAAATAATCAAAAACTCAAAATCGAGGATTCGACTCCGACAAACCCAAAATATCCTTATTCCAGGCCCAGGTGGGAATCGCCATAGTAGTCGCTCAAATGCGAGTCGGGACCAAAAAAGTATCTTTGGGTTTAATGCCGTTAGTACGTCTGGAAAACCACGGACTTCATAGATATAGCTTCTCGAAGCATCCTGGCCCCGATTACAAGCAAACAGAAAATTTCAGGGCAAAATTAAAAGTTAATAATTTTCAAAAATTCGACATACATTTTATTACCATAATTGACTAGGAATGTGAATGTGAATCTGTTTGTACAGTCGATTGTTACCTAAACTCTCACCGCTGTATGATGTGCGATCCTTCGGGACGTAGCGCCTTGCCAAGGTTGGTGCTCTCTGGCGATCTGTCTTATATACAACTAGTTAACTGTTGAATATTTATATTTTTTATATTTGATGAAATTTATTTCAATGAATTAAAATATATCTTAAATTCGATTTCTTATTGGTCCATTAATTCTAAGATTGACCACTGACGTGCGATTCTGTGGCGTGAATCGGATAACTACTTCGACGGGTCGACTTTGATCCAGTTTCGTTTGTACATCAGTCCGATTACTCACAAAGTCTATCGACGGTCTTAATATTCTAAGAAGTGTTTCTAAAAAGTGCTAGTTTATAAGATCTCATCAGAAGTGCATCGCCAGACATCAGATTACGACGGAGAGAGCAGACTGTAGCAATTACCGTAAGTATAATTTATTTATATTCGTCTTTGGGAAGTCTTCAAAGTTACAAGAATATGGGGGATTGTGAGTAGATTTTACTAGATATCGTTGCGATGGCACGACTGGTGCTAGTCTAATACATAATTCTTGTATTGTCCATCAGACGCACTATACTAAGTTCATCTGCAATATTAAATATCCTTATTATAATTTTGTAAATATCTTTTTGCATATTATTTGTTCTTTCAATAAAAAAAAACAATTAAACATTATGATTCATTTAGAAACTTTTTTTTTACACCTGTTAAATTATATGACATTTATTAGCATTTGTTTTGTAAAATATGATAGGTACCTATACGTATTCACGGTAGTGAATTATGTATTCATAATTTACTGCATCCGGCCAATTACAAATATAAATTAAAAAATCATTGTTTCGCCGATTCAATGATATTTTAAATCTACCGCAATCAACTCTTGCTGTTGCGGCTGACAATCAACTCCAGTGACAGCCAAATGTTTACGTTTTCAAACGTATTATGCACTTCTTACGAATAGGTACCGATTATTGTTATCAAATTTCAGTCTAATTTATTTGTCTGTCCACGACTATTAAATAATGTACTCATTATGTATGTCTTTCCTCAAGAATAATGCTATCCATTATTCCCTGCAATGAACAATGTTTTCATTATTCATCGATTGCAGTGAACAATGAGGACAGTCAGTTGTTTATAAGAAGTGACATTAGTCACTTTTTGCTAAAAATTTAAATTATCAAAATTGCAGCAACCAAAATCAAGTTTTCTAGGAAGCACTTAAATGGTACATGCCGAAGAGATACTTTAATGAACAGTCAAAAACTACATTAGTAAGTTATTTTCAAAGCATCACCTTTAGCAACATGCGACAATCCCCAACATTGTTTTTGAAACCATTTACTTACGTGCCTACAAACTGTATTATTTTATTAGTAAACCATGACAATATGTCAAAGCGTAATTCTGTAATTGATTTGAAACGTGAAAATTTGTGCGATTTCAACGCCATCGTTATTTACAAAAATTTTACAAATTAGATACTCAAGGAGAGTAATATAATTAATGGAATAAATGGATACTGACAGTGAAAACGAGATTTCTTTGATACCGACAGAGATAAAAGAAGCTGCAGATATCACCTTCTTAGACTTGCCCGAAAGATCGAAAAAATTATACATGATGACAAATGAATCTTTCTTAAATATGAGAAATGAAATGAAGATGAATTAAATAAATATTAAATATTTAATAGTCGTGGACAAAGCATAGTATTCTACTCGCATATAATGGCTATTATTCACGATGGTGAAGTTTAAGACACGAGCCGCAGGCGAGTGTCGTAAATCACCATTATGTACTATTAATAGGTGTAAAAAGAGCGTAGTATTACATTCGCGATTATGACTATTATTCACTCAGATAATTTGAGCCACTCGGCTATCATAATGGCTCATATAATAATACACTATTTCCTCTTGAGAAAATTTCGTAAAATTGACTGTTTTTGAGAAAAAAGAAACAAAATTACATGCCCAAGTCAATCAATCAAAATCGACGAGCATGAGTCAGTGGGCTGATGTCAAGTATAAGAAACGGTTGTAAACGTGTATTCAAGTTGGGGGTCGTCATTTTGAACAAATTCTGTAATATATAAAAACAACAAACGTTGTCTTCATGTTTAAATTTTTTACTGTTTAAATTCACTTTTGGCGTATTTTGTGTTACGTAGTTTATTAATAAATTGCCTTTTCAATACTTTCGTTTTAATTTGTAATGTCTCACGCAATTTATAGGCGCTAAATGATCATATCGGCACATAATATGTCAAATTATAATTTGACACCAGCCTACTTAGTGTTTTGATTAATATAATCGTACTTGTCGGTTTTGATTGATCACTTAGGCAGATGCAATTCAGTTTTTTTTTCAAAATCGGTCGATTTTACGAACTTTTTTCAAGCGGCAAAGAAGTTTCTAAACGAAATATAGTATTTAGTTGTTCTTTTGATTGAAAGAAAAAACGGCAGGCAGAAAGATATTTACATAGTTATAAGAAGGGTAGTTAATATCACCCCTTTGCATAGACGCTAGGTGGATGAAATAATTTCGTTAGATGCCTCTCCATTAGTAATCAAGATGTGCCAAATTGTGTTTTATTCGTATTACGTTATGTTCAGATTCAGAAATTAAAAATCGTTTTTTTGCACACGCCTTTAAGAGGGTGTAGCTAGGCAGGAGAGGTTATTTTGTAAAATTCTATATGAAGAACCCACTTTCATTTTCGATAAGGAATTGGTAGTTAAATTTTTTGCAAGTTATTACGGGGCACCCTGTATACTAAAATATTGCAATGATGGAGCGAGCTCAACCAATTCTGACATCGCTACAAAAAACTGTCACTGTTCAACGAACCATGACCTAATAATCAATAAATCGGACTATTTGGGACAGGCTCCTGTCACTATTCATATTGTTTTTATATTTCTAAGCTTTCAAAAGCATTCAGCTTCCTATAATTTGTTACATTTCTAATTAATTTTAAATTAATTATATCTATTCTATGATTGTTATCGATGTCATGATGAACAACACTAGAGTTATCAATTCATTTTTGATATAGGTCAAATATTCCTTGAGTCTTGTTATAATTCGTTTGTCCAACATACTTCAAAATATAATACTTACAACTATAGTCGGAATCACGAATCTTGTCGTTCACGCTATCAATTTATGTACTTACCAAAGACATAACATTCTACTATTAGCTTAAAGACTAGCGTATTTTATTGTAAATAACAGAAAGTTACGTCTGATGGGACTACGACAAAAGTTCCAGGCGTAATGATGGGACCCGCAATCTTCAGCATTCTGTTGTAGCATTTGAAAAGGCTACACGATCAATTTCAATAGTTTGGTGGTAAGTTGACTCTAACTAGTTCACCTATTCGATCAGAGAGGTAAGCAACCACTCGTACTTCAAAGGCGCATAGCAGGTCGCATATCTGCAAGTCTTAACATACAGAAAGTAAACATGTTTTCTTTAAGTATAATTTTGAGTCAGATGTGTTACTTGTATATTCTTGTAGTTGAAATATTACATAATTGTGTAATTCAGTCTTTTGATAGCAAAGTCCTTTGTTGGCGCATTTTCATTGGCTAGAGAAAGTGTTCTCTAGATGCTCAAGTTGGCAACACTGAGAACTGTTTTTTGACAGCCACGAGAGTGAACAGCGGCGGTCCCGATTTTGTGTTGAAGAATTTGGGTTTTACATCGCTTACACTGAAAAGAGATTTGATTGATGTACCCAATAACCTTCACCGCCTTGTTGTGAACGTTTTGTAAATTTCCAGGAAGGAATCCTGTTGGTTGCCGTAATTTTGTCGCCACGTGTTTCGTGAGGTTATGCAATACTCTCTATATGAGGTGAGCTTTTATTTTACTTAGTTTGGAGTTTTATTTAGTTCTTATTTATTGTAATTATTACAAAGTGTTTTGAAGGGACTGGACATTTGAAAATTAGTTATGTTTTGGAGAGGCTTATATTTGGGTTAGGGCAGAGATAATTTGGGTCAGACAATTTAGCAGTTTATGTAAGAGCCCAGCTGTTTGGTGCTGACATTTAGATAAGTTTTGGTCATGGAGAGTTGTTCGAAGCAGCGTCCAAGAGATTCGGGCAGAAATTTAGGAGCGACACGGAGTCTTAGTCGCAAGCAATGTCGAGAACGTCTAGGAAGTGGTAACAGGTCACGCAGCAGTCGTCACAGAAAATGCCAGGGCTCTAAGAATCAGGTTTTATTGTTTCATTTTAGTTACATAATTTTAAAGAAATAGTCATAGTTTTGTTCAGTGATTTTTTGTTCAAATATAGAGTAAATTACACAACGATTTTGCAACTACAAGTTAAACTCTAAGCTTATGCCTAGTATGATGACATATCTTAAGATTATTTACTGTAGGTACCATGTAATGCTAATTTATCTTCTACTGTGCCACATGTGAAATATTTTTGATAGAACATTCTTATTTTAGATCATTTTTTACACTCTAGATTAAGCAGCGAGCATTGCGAAAGTTGGCTCACAGAATCTTGTTTGTTACATAATATTTTAGTGATAAGCTGTAATTTTAATCCATTGTGAATCCTTAATTCGCTGTTGTAAATCTAAAACTCATTGTTGGTATCACATAATTCGTAGTTGCATTCCTATGGAAAACTCAAATCACTGAAACAATTTTAAATGGGGTCATATGCATATTCTGAATTTCTTTTGCGCATGTAGATTACGTTTAGGGGATATTTGTGAAACTGTTTTATTTTTTATTGTTGTACATCTCACTTGTGTTGTAATAAATGTCTAGTGTCTACATGTTCTTATTATTTGCACTGGTATACCTGATATTTGTTTAAATTTTGAAATTTCATGGAGTAAATTGTAAGTTTTAATATTATACACATGTTTTGAGAATTCCATCGCATGATTGCTAGTAACTTAATTTTGTTACTGGCTGGTAAAATTATTTAAATCGTATTACGTAACATACAGCAGGTGGCGCCCTTTGAGTGTCCACACACTCCTAACCCACGGCCCTATGCTCTCCAACAAAAAATCAGCTGCCGTTCGCACCGATGTAACACGTTTTAATATTTAGGTATTAAAATTGTTACACTGTCAGTTCAGTAGCATTGCAGTTGACGCATTTGTCAAATTTGATGATTTTCTATTTCCTCTCGTCATTCATGCGTAATCCAGGACCTGGCTCTAGTTCCTGTAGGAAATGTTGAGTAGGGAGATTTTGTTTTCAGGAATACTTATTATTAATGACTATTTATAAGGTGAATAGTAATCCTTTATTAACTATTTTTTCTTTTATTGTTATTATTTTTTTATTAATACAAAGAGACTCCTCGATATTTGACTGAATAGGTTATATATTGTAACAAATTCAATACTACTGTTGAAAAAATAAGGTAATAATGATAATACCACGAATAAAGCGATATTGTGTTATCATTAAAATCAATATTGAACAGTGATAATATTACAAACATGTTCATATTTTATCTAAAAAAACGGATTTTTTCAAGATGAATCTGACCCCTCAACACTCTTGCACTCACAGAAAGAGCAACAGAATTTTCTCTACAAATGCATGGAGTTTAATACATTTTAAACAACTATATGCCCCAACAAAATCATCGCGATATTTTTTTAAGTTCCTTTCTGGCACCAAATCATCTTCTATCATCTCAAAACCAAATTCACAGGGGTCTAAGCGCACGACCATGCCATCCATACAGTGTTGCTGAAAGTATGTGTAGAAATAAGATCTCAAAAATGCCCCTTAGCACTTCTGCTTATAGCTGGCAAATCTTCAATATCTGTATTCTTTCCAAGATTATACAGACAGTCTGAGTTCATCAAGAGATCTGCAAGATGACCCCTTACGTAATAGCTGCACTAAGTATTCTTCTGCATGCTTAAAGCTTCTCTCTATCTCATCCCAGTCATGTGATACTCTAAAGTTCTCCAAATATACTGTAGATACACTATTAAGAACTGCTTTCTTGGTACCAAACTTACTTGTCGCGAGGAATCACCAACTCCAGTAATTACCCACATTTCTTCTACACCAAACGACGATGTCATCCATACAGTGTTGCTGAAGGTATGTATAGAAATAAGATCTCAACAAATGCCCCTTAGCACTTCTGCTTGTAGGTGGCAGATCTTCAATATATGTGTTCTTTCCAAGATTATTCAGACAGTCTGAGTTCATCGAGGGATCTGCAAGATGACCCCTTCCGTAATAGCTGCAGTACGTATTCTTCTGCAGGCTTAAAGCTTCTTTCTATCTCATCCCAGTCATCTGATACTCCAAAGTTCTCCAAATATGCTGTAAATGCACTATTAAAAGCTGTTTTCTTGGTACCAAACTTACTTGTCGCGTGGAATCACCAACTCCAGTGCTTACCCACATTTCTTCTACACCAAGTTGATGAAGAGTAGCCCAGTGAAATAATGCTAAAACAATTATGGCAGTATTGGCACTCACAAGAATGATTTTAGTATACCCACACTGGCATGCATGCTTTGAATGAATCAGCATTCTAAAGTCTGCTTCCTCTACTGACAAACAATTTATTTCTGGGTGATTTACTGGTTTTCCATTTTGCATAGATGTACAGTTAAATGATACCTATAATCTTCATCAACAGAAGAGGCACTACAGATGTGGTTAGTAATACATAGTGTTTGAGTTAAATAATCTATCACTGTATTGGGAATAAACTGTTGTAAGATCAGTTTGTTCCTTGATGATCCCCAGAAACTGATGAGTTGGACCGGCAATAGAACCTCTTCAGAGATGTGGGCGATATCTATGACAATGCCCTTACCTTGCCTCTTAGTCCAGTAAGTCAGGGATTTTACCTACAAAAATTATTAACAGCAAACCGAGGTATGTAAAAAATCGGAAATTTTCCGTAGAGTTCAATGAACTATTTTTAAAACAAATGACGAACTTGCGTCCTCTTCAAAATGGCGGCCAAAGTTTGCGAAAAACAGTTTTTTGCGTTAAAAAAAAAAGTTGGCGTTGCACAAAAAAAAGTTTAACAGCACAGTTGTGTAACTTTTTAATACGGATCGAGCCGGCCCAGTCCGATCTCAGAAAATTGCAAAAAAAAACGTTAAAAATCGTATTTTTTTGAAATACCTGTACCTCCGTGAAGAGAAGATATTCTTTAACGAAACTCGGTGAAAACATAGTCCAACATATGTCGAATAAGAGCATTTTTACAGATTTGCAAAATATTGCAAATTTCTTGCAAAAATCGATTTTTTAGAAAAAACCGCGTTTTTTTTCAATGTCCAATAGCTCATACAGGCCATCATATTTCTATACCGCACCGGTCCGAAAAGTTTTTCTAACAGATGCACTAACCTGTGCAATTATTGCGCATATCACGAAACGATCCCTAATATGCGAAAAATCGGTCAAAAAATCGATAATTTTTTTTACTCCAAAAAACCTTGAATATTTTTGAGATTTTAAATTATATTGGAATGCCATTATTGCCAATAGATAGCTGGCATTTTTATACAAATTTGCAAAAAAAATAATTGTGCAGTATCGGGAATTCTTGTAATCAATTACCCCATTTATGATTTGCTTATTTTACACATTCACCTCGTTTAATTACCCGCGCGTTTGTTATATTTCTAATAAAAAGCAATTTGACGATGACATCGATCGTAACGGATTTTTATCAGTTTATGAGGGGTATTTTACTGGTAATAGAATATTTCCAATTTAGCAAATTTACTACAGATTACTTCATAGCTATGGCTCAAAAAGTCTAATAGTACATCGCCCGCCTCCATAACATTTTAGGGTTTGTCAAATATTGTCCCAAACTATCTACGAAATTGTGCTATTGTATGGCAAGTAATTTTAATTCCTTTACGCTTTATTCCATTTGTTACATTACCAAAGAAACATCAAAATTTTATTATGTCTGATATATGTATTCCAATTGTTTTTGTAGAATACGTTGCATTAATATATTTTTTTTTGCTTTTTAATGGGAGACTCGTCTTCATTACCACTACTACTGTCACTGTAAACGTTATTTAATATTATTTCCGCATTATCGTCATCACAGTCATCATTATCGTTATCATCATTTGAACATTCGTCTCTTTCTAGCTCAGTCTCTGTGATATTTGGCTCGTCTATTTCTTCGTCGATATCATCAGCGACGACTCTGTTCTCCTCAATATTTGAGCAAATTTCATCGTCACACATTTGAACATTTTATGCCGTGTTTTCGGCAGCTGCAGGCGTACGCCACAGCATCGAGCTCCGAGTTTCATTGAATTTGCAATGCTCAGCAACGGCCCATCAAGTTCCGAAGATTTTTTATTGAAAATATAAGTATTGTACAATAACCACTGCAAATTTCAGCCCTTTACCTTAAAAAATGGCGCGACAAAAATTTCTTAAAAAAAAAAAATTATCTCGGCTCCAGAGTCCGGGAGCAATTTTTTTTCTTTTTGTAAATTTGTAGAAAAATGCCAGCTATCTATTGGCAATAATGGTATTCCAATATAATTTGAAATGTCAAAAATATTCAAAGTTTTTTGGGGTAAACAAAATTATCGATTTTTTGACCGATTTTTCGCATATTAGGGATCATTTCGTGATATGCGCAATAACTGCCCAGGTTAGCGCAACTGTTGAAGAAACTTTTTGGACTTGTCAGATATAAAAAATATGAAGACCTGTATGAGCTATTGGACATTGAAAAAAACGTGTTTTTTTCGAAAATATCGATTTCTGCAAGAAATTTGCAATATTTTGCAAATCTGTAAAAGTGCTTGTATTCGATATACCTTGGACTACGCTTTCACCGAGTTTCGTTAAAGAATATTTTTTCTTCACGGAGATACAGGTATTTCAAAAAAATGCGATTTTTAACATCTTTTTTGCAATAACTAAATAATTTTGCAATTTCGAGATCGAACCGGGCCAGCTCGATCCGTATTAAGAAGTTACACAACTTTGCTATTAAACTTTTTTTTGTGCAACGCCAACTTTTTTTTTAACGCGAAAAAACTGTTTTTCGCAAACTTTGGCCGCCATTTTGAAGAGGACACAAGTTCGTCATTTGTTTTAAAAATAGTTCATTGAATTCTACGGAAAATTTCCGATTTTTCACATACCTTGGTTTGCTGTTAATCATTTTTGCAAAAAAACGTGATATTTTCGACAGATTTATTGGACTATCTGTACTTTCAGGTGCTTTCGGTGATAGCTTGTAATAACTGTCAAAAACATAATCGACTCTTCCACAGTTTTTGTGATGTCCCGAACATATGAAGAGAAAGCAGAAACTGCTCCACCAAAATTTCTCTGTTCATTCGTCATAACTTTTCTATGGAATTCGTGACGTCTACAACATAAGTCTTCTCATAAGACTGAAACAGGTTATGGTCGCTGGCGGTGGTGCTTCTATAAGATGTTTTTAATTCCTTTAATAATGTACCTTTTTGTGGCGTTGTCAGTAATCCATGATCATTAAACAGTAAACAGTTATCAGATAGATCATACCGAAAGAGCTTCTGCGTGTCATATCCACTGGTTTGAGCTATTTATATCATACGGTGAGCTGCACTGTTTGACCCTTTTTGCAATATTTCACTGTAGGTGGACCTGTACTTGATGTTTTGTTGCTATCAAATGCTGGTAGCATGGCTTTGTGGATGGTACTTGATGTCCTTGCGGTTTTCTCCTCATACCGTATTTTTGCAGTGTTTTAAATACAATTAAAATCTTTTCCTCTGTATCTTGTGAAACCAGTGGTTTAAAAAGTGCAAGTTTTATGAAAATCGGTCAAGTATTAATAGAGATATAATCAGTTCTTGTTATCGAGCTGTCTCCGTCTTCAACGACGTCATAATGGGTAAATGTACCAGGTGGCGGATGTCCACCTGAGTCAGAAATACACCTACTATTATAAGTATTTCTGAACAAAATCTTCCTACTCAAAATATTCTACAAGAAGTAAGTACAGGTACAGGACTAATAATTTTGTAGTGTTTTTTACTGTGGTGTTTTAAGTTTATTGTAATTGTGTAAATTGTTATGTAAATAGTTTGTGAGTGCTTTAGTTTTACCGTTTGTAAAGAAATGAATCTCAACATGCCGAGCAAAAGACTGAATGCAGTAGCCAGAGACATGGTGTGTGACCTTGAGTCGATTTGATTAGGAAATTAAAAGAGGTTGCCTAAAACTTGGCTAATATATAAATAACCGTCATATCTAAGTTTTTAAAAATCATGCATCTAATAGCAATCATATATTATACTCCAGTTATATTAGGCCAGAAAAAGCAGCATCTGCTAAAAAGTCTAAGTGAGCCTAAATTTTGCTTACACCTTTATTTTAACTTTTGAAGCAATGTCTATAAAGTCCCCATCAATATCGCGCTTGCGATTTTAGTTATTTAAGATCAAGGGTCATAAAATTCTTATTTTCTCAAATATCTCGCTATTCGTGAGTCGTATAACTTTTTGCGTTATTACAAAAAATAAAGTATAGGAAATCTTCTAGAGAAAAGCTATATAAGTCTTTTCCGTACAACCAACGATTTAGTAAATAACACACAGCTAAATTATGCTGCAAGGCGCGCAATCTATGTTAATGTACAAACTACAATCTATCAACATAGCTGTGAAACAAGCTAGGGACGACGCCAACATTTTAATAATCTTGAGAAATCACAACACAACGTCACTATTATCGTTAGAAAATATGTAGTTCTATTAGTTCTTCTAAATAGGACGTACTTCTTCAAACCAGGAGGTTTTCTTCCTTAAACCAGGGAAAGGAAAAATGAAATAAAAAAAACTCTCCTTTTAGCCTAAATAAAATTCCAAGTTGTAAAAAGCATCTGTTGTTACTATATGATATTACTGGCTATGACACAACCTCTGCATTCTTTAACAAAGGAAAAATAAAAGTTTTTAAAATGTTCGAGAGGCGCTCTGAGTTGCATTAATTTGCGAACGTTGCAGGAAAACTGTACAGTAGAGACGATTTTGGAAAATGGATTACGCATTCTTCTGGCAATCTATGGACCTCTTAAATCAGAATCTTCCATTGCATTCTATCGGTACATGACATTTGCGTAATCAACTAGACAACACCGCAGTGAAATTGTCATCACTTCCGCCTACTGCCGCAGCCGCACCCCAACATCTAAGTTGAGAATTGGCTTGGTAATTATTTAAATCCTGAACAATGGGGATGGAAGATAAATAATACTGTTCTGGATCTCATTAAGACTTTATTGCCACCTGCATCAGATGTACTTTTAAATACTGTTTTTTGAAATTGCACTAAAGGGTGTAACACAAATTGCGGGTGCAGAAAAGTTGGACCGCCCTGTTTAATACTTTGTGGCCACGGTTAGTCATGTCTCAACGCAAATGTCGATAGCGCTACTGAAGGAAATATTCAGGATGAAGAATATAATGAGTTTGATCCCGTTGACCTCTTGACACAAATGTTGGGAAAGAAAGTAACCACGACATAGAAAAGAACGAACAGGTATTTGAAGGGGCAGATGATGAGAACTTGGAGGAGGGGACGGAGGACGTGAACTTGGAGGAGATGACAGAGAACGAAGACGTGGAAGTGGGGACAGAGAACGAGAATGAGGATAAGCTGTAGAAGTCACGAAAACAAGCAAAATCATGGATGCACCGCTACCCAGTGCTTTCCTGGCGTATAGTGTGAAAATGATTGGCTTTACGTAAAATATGTATACAACATTTTTTTGAAGAGCATTTTTCAATCTTTAATTTCTATAATAACCAAAAAAGTCATAGAACATGCAGGAAGCAAGATACTTGCGAAAAACCGATTTCTGTGACACTTGACCTTGTATAACTTGAAACGCACGCAAGATATCGGTGGGGACTTTTGACACATTATTAGTAATATAAAAGTAAAGTGTGTGACTAGACTATTCTTACTTTTGAACGTCCATCCATTCTTCTATAACTTCTGCAGTAACTTTCAGCTTGTCTTCCCATTGGTCAATTTGTTCCTCAAATGGCCCTTTGAAAGGACTGAAGGATATCTGTTGCGTAAGTACAATATGATCGTCTAGCATTTGTTGAATCTCATCGGATACTTTCATAATATAAGTGCCTAAAATAATATTGATAATAAAGTACACTTTCTCTCAGAACGTCGGTCTAGTGCATCCAAGGAACTGATGAGAAAGAACTTTGGCAAAGCCGTACGCCTAACAGACAGCCGCGGCAGATGGCGTAAAGCTGTCGAATATGCCATAGAGCAAAGAGAGGTTACTTGGATCAAAATCACAAGAAGTCCGTAATATATGAAAAAAAGGTGCCTATCTCCACGATGAAGGTGTACCGCGCAGACTAAAAAAGAAACTTGAGAAGACTAGACTAGAAGCAGTGAACGGAGTCGATATACATAAGCCCTCATGTTGTGCATATTATTTTATCGAACATTGTGTGTGAATGTTACCATTGATGATAAATAACCCAGGAAACCGAGAACCGTCTCTTCAGCTCCCCGTGAGACACCAGCAGCCACCATTCAACAAGGTACCTGTTTAAATTCATATCTATAATATTTTCGTTTGTTTACATAACCGCCCACACCCGGTTAATAAACAATAAATAAGCTATAGTCTGTTTTTAAACCAGGAGGAGCGTTTTAAATTTAACGTGCTAAATCATACATCTGTGATTGGATAGGCCCTCGCCAGTTTTACACAGGGCAATAGTTGAAAATTTTGACATATTGTAATATTTAAATTTCATGTCAAAAATTATTTGGTTATAATTTCTATTTTATCGTTTGCACATTATATATCAGTTTTAATCCCTTTTGCATAAATCTGAAGATAAAAGTGGCTAATTACTTGGTGTCTTCATATTGCGTAAATGGTATGCACAAAATACACACGAAAACACTGTAGTCGTATATTGTTGGTTGCCCAAAACGCCAAAAAGGTTTTAGTGTATTTTCTAGTTACTTTTATGGTGTGAATGGAACTTTCATGTTTACTCCTTCTGGACTAAAAACAGACTTATAGTTGTGCATGAGAGTGGGTTTCTTGTCACCCCGTATAATGGAACTCGAATGCTACAAAAGGAAAATGAGACAATCGAGGAAGAAATTTTAGACTATCGTTGTCAGCGAATGAAAATTTCCAACTTCGCCTCTTCAATTCGCGACTCTTGAATAATTCACCACCAAATCTACTTACCTATTGGAAAAGATTGCTTATCTAACTGTCAGCAAATTCAATTACATGGTAATTTGGAGCAGGACAAACAGTGGGGCTGTATTATTGGAGATGAGGGCACCCTATCATTTTCATTATTTCCCGATTATCTGAAGGAAACTTTGGTGCAAGTAGACAACATCAATTTCGACAAAATTTGTAATAAGGATGGTAATTTTTTTTCTATTGTGGGTGGTTATAGGAAGATGTCAAAGTCGCGGGGGGAGCTCTCTAGGGCAATTAAGGAAGGAGAGGGAGGGGGGAACCTGCAAAGAAGGAAGACGACCATATCTCCGGTTCTACATTTAATGTAGAGTGGGTAAATGTATCTGATAGAGCTGTATTCTATCATCAATTCTATTTAACATTTATAAACAGTGAGTACGTGTCATTAGCCACTTTTACCTTCAGATTTATACAAAAGAATTCAAAACTGATATATAATGTGCAAACAATAAAATAGAAATTATAACCAAATAATTTATGACATATTAACATTTTTACAATGCGTCAAAATTTACGACTATTGCCTTGTGTAAAATTGGCGAGGGCGTATCCAATCACAGATGTATGATTTAGCGCGTTAAATTTAAAATGCTCCTCCTGGTTTAAAAACAGACTATAGAGACGAGTTGCTAGCAGCAGCAATTTAAGTTTGTTATTAAAAAATAACAGCAACATGAGTTGTCTGCCCTCCATGCCACCAGCGTGACGTCAACCGAAAATGGTCTATAGCATTTTTTGGGGTTAGGTTTTTTAAAATAAATTTGCCAATTTCTGGACTCCAGAAAGCCGTAGGACAAATTTTGTTTTGTAAATTCGTTAATAAATGTCAGTAATCGATTTCCATTTCTGTAAAATTGAAATTGGCAAAATTACTAAAAAAAAAACGTAACCTAAAAAAGTGCTATTATTCTAAAGCCATTTATTTACCCTTGATAGTAAGTATTTAAACGTAAATTTAAAGAAGATGCAGCGAAAATAATAAAAGTCGGTTCTTGACGGTTCTTATCTATCTCGAAAAGTATTGTCACAACAGATTCTTTAAAAAATAGCAATCGAAAGATCTTTTAGCACCTACAACTTTCCCATTCAACTTTTTTCTATTAGAGTCATATTTTTTTAAATTTTACTAGTGGAGTAGATCTGGCATTTGAAAAACAAGTGCCTTTTTAAAAAAAAAAATTCCCATCTTATAGAGGACGACTTTCCCCACTTCCCTGACACTTTCACATCCGAGATCTAGGTAGTGGGGGGAGGGGGGCTGTTAAACATATGGAAAATCGGTTTCTCTCAGTATGCGCGTGATCGGGGAGACGGACAAAAAGATATTTCGAATAAGTAAGGCAATTAGGGAAGGAGAGGGAGGGGGGAACCTGCAAAGAAGGAAGACGACCATATCTCCGGTTCTAATAGGGCGATTTAAAAAAATAAAAATGACGTTTCTTCCTTTTTGATCAGCTATGGTGTTGGATAGGTAGGAAATAATTTTCGCCAAAAATGTAAAAATGGGGGGCAAAAGAAAAAATGTATTTTTTTTTCAAAACGATTTTTTTTATTAAGGAAAAATGTCAGACTTACCTTTCTGACCTTCGATTTCCCTTTGTGTGTCTGTGAGTGAGAGCAGCGAGTGAGTAGAGACGCCTACTCTCCAGCCGCTGCAGCTGCTGAACGAAAAGAAATAAATTTATAAGTCTAACTCGCGCGCGTAGCGCAAGTTGCTGTCCGGTCGAATTTTTTTTTTTTTTTTAATAAAAAGAGAAATTTGTTCTCTTTAAAATGAGCCCTGGCAGAAGGGCGTAGGACTTTCCTTTGCTCTTCTGCAGGGCTTAAACTTCAAGTTGTCGTCCTGCCTGTTGTAATGAAGGAATTTGAAAAATTATTTTGTCATTTAAAAGGGGATGAAAATCCCCGTTTATTAGGAGCATTTTATCTCCCCCCCACTCACCCCCTTCATAAAAAAATCGTTTTGAAAAAAATACATTTCTTCTGTTGCCCCCCATTTTTACATTTTCGGCTAAAATTATTTACTACCTATCCAACATTATAGCTGCTCAAAGAAGGAAGAAATCCCATTTTGATTTTTCAAAATCGCCATATTAGAACCGGAGATATGGCCGTTTTCCCTTTTTGCACGTTCTCCCCTCCCTCTCCTTCCCTAATTGCCCAAGAGAGCTCCCTTCCTATAACCACCCACAACAGAAAAAAAAATTACCATCCTAACCCCATCCCTTATCTCTTAAACACCCCTCATACCTCCTGTCCGATCCCTTTTTCTACCCTGAAACTCAATCCCTTCAAACGGCCATATCTCCGGCCCTGATTGGCCGATTTTAAAAAACCTAACACCAGTTTACGCGCCTCGGAGAGACCTTTCTTTTTTGTCTGAATCATTTTTTGTCCTTCTCCCCGATCGCGCGCAAACTGAGAGTAACCGATTTTTCGTATGTTTAATAGCTCCCCCTCCCCCCGCACCACCTAGATCTCGGATGTGAAAGTATCAGGGAAGTGGGGGAAGTCGTCCTCTATAAGACAGGCAAAATTTTTTTTTTGAAAAAAGGCACTTGTTTTTCACCCCCTTTTTTCTGCCAGATCTACTCCACTATACGATAAACTGGTTTTATCAACTTTTCAAATTTATTAGGTTAAGTTCGCCACTTTAGATCGCGTCCACCGAACCGCAAATCTTTTTTTTCTATAGGTACAACCATATTCTTTGCTTCCGGATATGAATTTTGGTATACCCTTCTACCTTTGAGGAGGGTTCAATCAGATCAATCGGGGAATGGATAACATAGTACAGTTGATAGTTCGGTGAAAACCAAATGGCAAGAGGTGAAGAGGGGGTAGCGAAACGTTGGGCTGTTGTCACCACGGAGGCCAATGAAGCAAAATTTCCCAAGCCTATCCAGAAATAAACTCATGAACAAAAGTATCACATTATCCAATATTTTCAATAATTCTTTTTTAAGGCGTCTGTTCGATTTTAATGATTTTTTTGTTTTACAGGTTACTCTGAAACTATTCTGATTTAAGTAAAAGATATTTCTCCTTTAAGTACCTACAAGGGCGTAATTATAATATTATGTTATACATTCAAAACGGCCAGTAGTAGCAAAGTCAGAATCCATGTTAGACTTAGTCTCATAGTTCTATATATCCTCATGTTTAGAATACTTCTTTATCTTTACTATTAAAGGACATTGAAAAGAAAAATTAAAATGTTAGTTTTTTGGACGTAATTTTTTGCATTTGTTTTCATTTCAGATGAGTTAATCTACAATACAAAACAAATGTTTAATTTGGATAAAAAATTTAGAAAATAAATCAGCTGCGAGATCAAATTTTGGTTGATGGAATAATTTTGTCCATAAGATTCTTCTTCATTTGTCCATAGATTCTTCAGCCAGAAATAATAATCGAAGTTCAAGTTTGAGGATGGCGCCCAAAATTTGATTTTCAGTTTTTATTTGGAAATTATATTGAGCTAAGTAATGAAGTTTGATAGGTACAAGGGGGTGTCTTTTTTGTGAGGAATCTACTTAACAATTTTATCAAAAAAAAAACACTAGAGGAAACTGAAAATTCTCATACCAGTACTCTTATAAGGCGATAAATCCATTAGGTTGTCCTCCCAGAGTGCCTTCATTTTTTCCATTGATTGCTCGATCGAATATTCTTTGGTAGCGGAATCGCCTATATTAATCATTATTTCAGTATAATCCGCTAGACCTAATTTAAGGCAATCGTTGAATGTTATTATAGGGGTCCATTCCAACTCAACTCCTTCAAAATAAAAAAGAAACTATTAGATATCGCAAGTATACAAAACATTAAGACAGTAAATTATAGGTATATATTTTAATAGAATCAAAAATAAATATATTACCAGAAAAACTAGTATTTACTTTAACTTTTACAAATACTTATCACAAATAAGTTTAAGATATATATCTTTCTTATAGAATTATAAGAAAGAAAATATGCCCATTAGTTACAGTACAACAATGTTAAATTAACGTTATGATCACAGCTGTACTGTACATAATGGGTATATTTTCTTTCTTATAATGCTATACGAAAGATATATGTTTTAAACTTATCTGTGATAAGTATTTGTAAAAACCGCTGGATAAGGAATCACTACCTCCACATCCAGATTTTCCTTCCAAGTCTCTTTAAAGGTAAACTTCTTGTCAATAACAAAATTTTCGCGAGTAACTTGGTATGTTCTAGTATGTAATACGGGCTAACCAAAGCATACTTTGCCGTTTTCGCGAACGTATAGTAAGGTAGGGGAATACGTACGACGGCAATATATGACGTCACGAAATTATTTTATATCATACTTCGAGTAACCTAGTTCAAGAGGTAGTTACTTCTAGTTACATTGTTTTTAAGACTTGTCAAACGATGGCCAAACGTCACTTCTTTTAACAAGGTTATGTTTGATTTTTGTTTTGGAGTAGGTAGTTCGTTTATAATTATTAGCAACATCGGAATTATGGAATCAGAAACTAAATTATATACATATTACTGTCTGTTAAACAATATCATTATGTAACTCTGTATTTATATTGAAAATTAAGTTCTCCGTCATAAAAATTAAATTTTCCATTACGTTTAAATTTGTAAATGCCCTGATGAAACTATAACAACTAACCTGAAGTAACCAACTTGATGATTCTACGTTTTCGCGACTATCTGGCCTTACTAGTGTTGATATGGTGGGGGAACTTACTAGACCTAACTATTTGGTTAGTTAAAGTTACTCGCGAAAATTTTGTTTATATTTCCACTTTAGTATGCGGAAATAATTGGTCATAGAATTTTAATAATATTAGGGGCAGATGTCATAAAAATTTTTACAGAAGTTTCAATTTAACAAGCTTCGTTAAGACATTGAAAATGTACTTGGCTAACTTTCAAGCCTGACATGATATTTACAACATCTGAAAAATGTACAGGGAATAAAAATAAGGAAAGTTATAAATACCATACAAAATTTTGAGGCCTTGGCTTATAGTTAATACACCAAATTTCAAGTTTCTGTACTTACCAGCTTCCTTTACTTATTTCTCCCTATTTACCCCCAACCCTTCACCGGATATGTGCAAAAAACAATCCAGTTCCAGATCTCGATATAGTATATACGTGTATAAAATTTCAAGTCAATGTCTTAAACCGTTCTGGAGAAAACGTGCGGACAAAAAAATTACAGACAGACCGACATACAGAATTTTTTTTTCGCTCAAATTTAAAATCTCGACATTTCATGACATTCTAAACCTATTTCAAGAAAAACAAAATTGTATTTTTTTTACAATTACTATACTTCCAAACCACTACGTGGATGTGGAAGGAATTATATCTGCCGAATCCATATCCAGAAGGCGATTTGCGATATAGGTTTACGTTCGTCCCCTATGTGAACTCATGCTATCTCGAATACTATAAAAGCTATAAGAATCAAATTTTAGATGGAGGTTAAATAATGTATGGTGATTACGATAGCAGCCTCAAAATAGTATTTTGGTTATCTATCCTCCAAGAAAAAAAGGAATGCAAGGGTGCTGAAATATTGTAGAGAGAAATATAGCATCGAGGTACTCTCTCTATTTCTAGAAATATTATATCGATTGTATGAGCTGTATTCTAGTGAAAAGCCCATATTTAATTTTAGTGAAAGAGTTGTCACAATCCGATTATTCTAGCGAAAGATATCGATTAGTTAATATCGGAAACGATATCGCGCGCTGCAATCGCACAGGCATGAAGTGTTGTTTTGCGTTCTGTATTATCTGTACACCATTCGACGTCGCAAAACATACGAATACGACACGTGAAATGACAAATAACTGCATTGAAATCATCTCAATCAGATGTCATGACAATAAATACCTGTACTAACTTTCAAGTGAATATCTCAATTTTATGTTACTAATCCGATTAATAATGGACCGAAGGTGGTGGTGTTTGAAAAATATTAGAAAGAAATCTGAGGCCTTGGTTTCTTGTTTATAACCAAATCCCAAATTTCTCTTAACAGCTTGATTTATTTATTTTCTCTATTTACTCCTATTTAACCCCCAGCCCTTCAACGTAATCAGCTCAAAATATAATCTAGTTCCAGATGTCGTTATAGTACACACGTCTACCAAAGAGTAAGGGTGGTGGGGGGTTGAAAAATATTATTAAAAAATCTGAGGCCTTGGCTTCTAGACTGTACACCGAATTTCAAGTTTCTGTACTCTTACCAGCTTGTTTTATTTATTTTTCCCTATTTACCTCTACTTACCCCCCACTTCATCAACGCAATCATGTCAAAACATAATCTAGTTTCAGATATCGTTATAATACATACGTGTACCAAATTTGAAGTGAAATCTAAATTTAAATTTATCAACTCTTTTAATAAGGGAGTGAGGGTGGTGGGGGGGGATGGAAAATATTATAAAGAAACCTGAGGCCTTCGCTTCTAGCATATACACCAAATCCCAAATTTCTGTGGTCTTACCAGCTTGCTTTACTTATTTAACCCTTCAACGGAATCATCTCAAAATATAATCTAGTTCCAGATGTCCTTATAATACATACGTGTACCAAATTTCAAGTGAATATCTCAATTTTATTTTATCAACCCCTTTAATAACGGAGTAGGGGTATTGGGGGATCGAAAAACATTATTAAAAAATCTGAGACTTCGGCTTCTAGTACATACACCGAATTTCAAGTTTCTGTGCTCTTACCAACTTGCTATACTTATGTTTCCCTATTTACTCCTAAATAACCCCTAACCCTTCAACGGAATCATCTCAAAATATGATCTAGTTCCACATGTTGTTATAATATATACGTGCACGAAATTTCAAGTGAATATCTCAATTTTATTTCATCAACCCCTTCAATAATGGAGTAGGGGTTGAAAAATATTATTAAAAAATCTGAGGACTTCCCTTCTACTACATACACGGAATTTCAAGTTTCTGTACTCTTACCAGCTTGCTTTATCTGTTTTTCCCTATTTACCCCTATTTAACACCCAACCTTTCATCGGAATAATCCCAAAATATAATTTAGTTCCTGATATCATTATAATATATACGCGTACCAACTTTCAAGTGAATATCTCAATTTTATTTTATCAACCTCTTTAATAATGTATTGGGGGGTGGTGGGGGGTGAATAATAATATAAAAAAATTTGAGGCGTTGTAGTACATACATCAAATTTCAAGTCTCTGTACTCTTACCAGCTTACTATACATATTTCCCGTATATACTCCTATATACCCCCCACCCCTCACCGGATATCTTAAAAAAATAATCCAGTTCCAAATCTCGTTATAATATATACGTGTACAAAATTTCAAGTCAATATCTTACACCGTTCCGGAGAAAACATGCGGACAAAATAGTTACAGACAAACCGACAGGCAGACAGACAGACCGACAGACAGACAGAAAAAATTTTTTCGCTCAAATTTAAAATCTCGACGTTTCATGACATTCTAAACCTATTTCAAGAAATGTTTTTTTCACGATTACTATACTTCCAATCCACTACGTGGATCTGGAAGTAAAATTAAAGTAATTACTAGTATTTCTGGAAATATATTTATTTTTAATTCTGTTTCATAGAGCTTCTACAGTTCTGGGAAGTTGCATTTGCATCTAATTATACTTATACATTTTAAAATAAAATACAGCTGTCTAAGGAATCACTACTTTCACATTCAGATTTCCCACCCAAGTCTCTTTATAGGAAGGCATCTTGATATTATGTTTGCAGTCCTGTATGTGGAAATAATGGCTCATTTTAATTATATGTCTGAAATCATCTGATCCAAAAATCCATAAAACGGCATTCACGTCAATCCCTTTCGACTGACCGACGTTTAATGGGATTGAGAGAGTGGCTTATTCCACAACAATGTTTTGAGAACTTTTACTGTGCTACACGCTAAATCACAATTTCATTTTTTAACCACTTTAATAATGGAGTGCAGGTGGTGGTGGAGTGGCAGATGCTATGAAAAAATTAGGACCTTATAGTTTCTGGTATGTACACCAAATGTCAAGTTTCTGGACTGTTACTAGCTTGCTTTACTTATTTACCCCTATTTCACCCCAACCCTTCAATGGAATCATCTAAAATATAACATTGTTCCATACCTCCATATTATACATACATGTACCCCGCTCATTTCTTATGAAAAGTGGCCCCGGGTGAAATTGGCTGGAATTGATATGTATTGTTCCCCTTGTTCTCATAGGCACAAGGTCGGAAAATTGACAGTTTTCCAGATATTGGGTTTGCAAAGTCCATTTTCCGAGATCTTGTCAATAACATTATAGAACCATGGTCGTATCAATGCGCCTTTGCTAGCGTATTACGGGTTTTTTTGGCCGCTGATTTGAAATACGATGTCAAAAGTGACATTTGACAGGTGGTAGCTCCCAATCGCACTATCAACTAGCCGTATTTTTGATAAAATGCATATCAAAATATATACCGATAGGTCTTTCTGGTCGCTGGACACATTACGTAAGGGCCTATACCTGGTTTTCCGACAGCCTAGAATGAACACAGGAGCTGGAGCTGGAATACATGTGGAAAGACCTAGTGAAAGTATAAGTATTTTCCTCGAGTAATGCTCCATTGTATTCCAAGCAGAAATTCCAGCTATGCTTTAGTATGTACGCGGTAACGTAAATCGACAATACGTTAACCATCAGATTTCCATTACATCAGACAGTCAAGTGGCACTAACAGCACTAGCCTCTAACAAGGTGTCATCTCGATTGGTATGGGACTGTCATATAACTTTTATTCTAGTAAATACGCATCAGATCGTAAGAGATACCCATTTGAGAAGTAATCTGCGCATTGTATTGTACCAGTCGCAGTCTTTGCGCTTATCTGAGCCGAATCCTGGCAGGTATATGTCGCACAACTGAAAAAGAAACTGTTTACATAGGAAATACTATTAATTGAAATCTGTCTGGACTGGGCATAAATAATTCTCAGACTATTTTTCTCACTTTAAAGAGACAATTATTTTAATAATAATCTAATAGATCTGTTTGTTTAAATAAATTTAGTAATGAGAGGGTCGGTTGAGGTTTTAATGAAAATAAATGTAATAATGTTACCTGTTTGGGCCCGTACTTCTTCCCAGTGGCGTTGCTTCATACCAGGATTCCTTAAAGCCATCAGGAGGGGTATCATGGGCTTAAAATCATCTATCTCATTTTTTATTTCAATCGCCACATTCTGCACAGCTTCTATATCGGCGAAAACTTTGATCATCTTTAACATCATCTTATACATTTCATTTACAGAGTTTTCAATAGCGTCGGCGTCTATATTCAATAATGGATTGTCCATCCACATTTCATGTGCCCGTAGCCAATCTAAAATATCATATATAATTTAATGTATTTATTACCATTTGATAAATTTCCTGTCTTCTGTGATATAACTATTTTTTATTACTTAACGAATATAGCACAATAATATACGTATATGTATAGATATATCAAACTCAGAAAAGGAGAACCAGATCCCTATCTTGATCCAGATGCAGGAGGTAAATAAAATGATCAGTCAAATACCGGCTAAATTGGATACACCAGGAAGACAAGGAAAGCCAAGCTAGGGTATTAAATGCTACAACTGCGGCAAGCTAGGGCATATCAAACGAGACTGTCGACAGCAGAACTAGAAGAGAGCAAATGCTGAAAAGGTTGAAGAGACTCATAATGGAAGTAGTGGAAGGCCAAGTGGACGGCGTATGAAATGTTGTAAGTGCGGAGAACTAGGACATATCCAGTTAGAATGTCCACGGAGGAGCTCGGGGGGAGTAAAGCTGAGGGGAAAATCAGACGAAGCTGATACCAGAGAGGCTGTGACAGATAGGGAACGTGGTACCCCGAGAGAAGTATAGATTTCCCAGCTTCGAAGCATACCGAGAAGTCCACTACTACCAAGATGTGAAAATAAAATTAAACCCCAAAAAATTGCAGATATTCCATCCGGAAGAAGGTGCAAGGAATGTTGCAAGCACTGCCACCAGGAGGAGAAACTGCAGGACATGAGAGCAGTCAACATTGCCAAGGTGGAGGTGCCGGATGACAGGACAGATGAAGCGCTCAGACAAGAGCAACTGAATGACGAGGAAATTGGGCCTATATTGAGAGCCAAAGCAAGGGGAACTCGTCCAAAATGGAAGGAAGTTTCAGGCAAAAGAGTGGGACTGAAGGCACTATGGGCGCAGTGGGACTCACTGAAAGTCATGAACAGGCTGTTGCGGAGAGCATGGGAAAGGCCGGATGGAAAGCAAGTGGTTATGCGTCCAGTCATTCCCAGGTGTCGAGTAACGAAAGTGCTTCAGGAAGTGCACAATGGAACATCCGATGGACACTTCGGTGTTAACAAGGCCCTGAAGAAAATACGGGAATGATTTTATTGGATAAAAAGTCTTCAGGATGTGGAGGCTTGGTGTCGAAAATGCAAGATTTGTGCAGCCAGTAAGGGACCGCAAACTGGAAGAGTGAAGGGTTCAACACCTGAACTCCCTTCAAGAGGTAGTCTAACGATATAGCGGAGCCATCATCAGTCAGTGACCGAATGAAGGCTCGATGCGACCGGAAGGGTGGTCCAAAACGGTTCATCAAGGTGGGAAAGCTGGTTTGGCTGTACAACCCACAGCGAAGGAAAGGGAAATCACCTTGGGATGGACCGTACACTGTTATTACCCGAATTAATGATGTCGTCTATCTTATTCAACGAAGCAAAAAGTCCAAGACGAAGATCGTGCATTTGGATAGACTAGCGACATAGATGATTCTGAATTGCCTGATCGGGACCGGGATCAGGCTTAAGGAGTGGGCAGTGTTACCACCCCCTAAGGCCTGGAGAGTGATACGCCCATGACTACTAAGAGCTGAAATTAATTAATTAGTTAGGCAACTAGTAATACACGTCATCATCTATTCCGGAAGTTTGTAGAAAGAGATCGAGTTTTCTGGAATGTGATGGAAGAAGATTCTCGATAAGGCGAGGTTTCCGACTCAGGACGGAGAAGTTTCATAAAAGTGAAGAAGTTGCAAAGTGAAAAAGTGAGGTTAAATTTCAAGTAAACATGGTGTAAAGGTTATTTTGATATTATGTAATCAGTAAATTATTGAATAAAGTGTTAGTGGTTACCCCTTGTTAAAATTATTTAGAACCTACGGATTTTTACAGGGTGTTTCCTAGAGGCGGAAACACGAAACAATGTATTTGTACCATGTATATATATTTTTCTTTCGCGAACTCTGGAGGCGAAACTATGCGAAATTCGGAGAAAAACGTAGATACAGAATTTGTAGTAAATTTTATGCTGTACAACTTTCCTCTCTTGATATTTTTCACCAAAATGCAAAAGAGCGCTAATATTCATATTTCATCATATTAATTTTTAGAACTGCAACCCAAATGCTTCATTTTTTACAATAATAGCTGTAGGAAGTCTTTGCATAAAACAGCGATTTTTTGACTAATTTGAAGAGACTATATATTAAATGTATTCTAATATTATTTTAATTTTAAAAAAATAGACACGGATATATAGAAATGCCATTACCTGAACCAGTACCCCATAAATTCTTATATGGTTCAAATTCCTTGATGAGCTTAGTTAAACTATCAAATGGTACAACAGGAACGCCAAACAGCTTTTGTCTCTGATTTAATAATTGTCCTTGTTCCTGCCCTTCCTTCATTGCCTTAAATAGACGTCTCATATCTAGGGCAATTTCGTGTATCTAAAGAAAACCAGAAATGAAATAATGGCAAGATCAAAGTTGGTATAAAAGCAGATATAAGCTCTTACTCTCTTTTTCTTTTAAGAACTATGTTGTCGATAAATATAAAGATTAACAGGTGTACAAAACCGTATAGACTTGCTACATATAAAAAAGTGTAACATTTTTGAATTTAATGCGCTGAGTGTAGAATTAACGCCTGATATATTGAATATTTATATATTCCAATTTATGTAAAGTATAAAATGTTCGTTCATAGATAGATAAGCATTATTTGTGTATAAATAAAATGAACTCGAGCGCTGCCGAAGTTAGCCTGTTACTCGCGTAGTCAATCATGCGAAATTGTGTATTAAATAACATGCATGTGTTTTTTGTGTTTACAATCTGATTTGCGGAGACATTTACAGATGGAGTGTATAGCCACAGGTAGGGGCGTTTATATCAACATAGTTTTACAAACCTTTCTTTATAGTTATTAAGGTATCAAGGGTGTTATAACGATAATAACGCACCTAGGTCGGCAGTGTACTTTCCGAGGACCTCTGGCCCGACGAATATACGTCGGCCGAGGGCGTCATTATCCTATAAGACCCGTGATGCCTTCAACGTTTAATGTCCTACTAGCCTGTTATTTAATTCGAATTTTTCTTGACATTTACGATTTATTAATTTGACATCTATTATGTTCAGAACGATTTCATTTAAAAGAGAGTAGTAATCAAAATTGTTTGTACATTCGCCGTTGCATAGCAAGGCGTTCTGTTTGTCAATAACGCTATCATCATTTACTTGTTTTGGGTTGTGTTGTAGTGAAAATGTTGGAAGAAGATAATCAATCTGAAGAAGTGTTGTTAAAGGCTGCAAAAGCAGCCGAGAAACTTATGCCTCATAAAACCAAAAAGGTATATGAGAAAGAACACTGCCGCTTTTAGGTATGGCTGAGAGAAAACTCTATGAGAAGTGTCAGTGAAACTGTTATGATGGCTTATTTTCGAGATTTGTCTGAGTTATTTTTGCCTAATTGGCTTTGGACAAAGTTTTCAATGTTGCGAAAAGAACTGATAGTTAAGAAAAAGATTAGAAGTAACGAAAAGTTGTTCAATTACAACTATATCGGAAACAAATTGGAAGAAATTATCAACCGAAAAAATCGAAGGTTCTGACCCGTGAACA
Source organism: Stenurella melanura (assembly GCA_963583905.1). Taxonomy (NCBI): domain Eukaryota; kingdom Metazoa; phylum Arthropoda; class Insecta; order Coleoptera; family Cerambycidae; genus Stenurella; species Stenurella melanura. Next base: position 100,040,959 of record OY757314.1, read on the forward strand.
CGTTCTAACATTTTTGAAAGAAACACCGACTGAAAAATATTTGCTGGATAAGGTTACGTTAATCATTGGTGTATCTGGAGTATGTAGAAGGGACGAACTTGTAAAGATGCGGTTTGCTGGCGTCCGAGACCTGGGTACGCGTATACTTATTGACATTCCCCGGAGCAGAAATGGTCAGACAAGGCGCTTTTTAGTTATTAAAAAATGGAAAATGCGTGCAATAAAATTGATGACATTATATATCATTGTGACCTGGCAAAGCGTCTATGATAGATTTTTTTTTTACTTATCGTGATAAACGATGTACAGTTCAGCCTGTGGGTAAAAGCACCTTCGAGAGTATGCCTTCTAGGATTGTGACGTATTTAGATTTATCTGATGCTAAGGCATATACAGGTCATTGTCTAAGGCGCACAGCTGCAACACTTCACTCTGATGGAGGAGGTAATTTAGAAAGTTTAATGAGACTAGGAGCCTAAAAGAGTTCATCGGTGGCACGGGGATATGTAGTGAGGAAGAATTAGAAGAGGCTGTCATCTCCCTGGAAAACCGCATCCAAGCAGCGCTAAAGGAAGACGGAAACTGTAACGACAAGAGTTGCAATGCCGATGAAGGAACTCCCTGAAGATACCATGCAGCTCATTCGAGACAGAAGGCGGGTTAAGAAACTGGTTCAGAGGACAAGACTCCCTGAACACCGAAGGGAATGCAACCAACTAACTCGAAGAGTTAAAGAAGCCCTGCAAGAACATAGGCAGAACCGATGGCAACGTCACCTAGAGTCGCTAGACCCTCAGGACAGAAGCATGTGGACTACCCAGAAGGCTCTGCGTACCAAGCGAAAACTAGTCCCGCCCATCCACGGAGAGAATGATATTGTCTACACTCCACAGGAAAAAGCCAAGGCTTTTGCCGACAGTTTGGAACTGCATTGTAGGGAAAACCAGATCGACGACGAGGACGACGTAATACGCAGAGGAAGAAGGCTGCGACGCATGCCGGATGAAGAAATAATCCCCCCGACTTCTCCTGAATAAATCAGGGAAATCCTGAGATGCATCAAACCCCGCAAAGCACCGGGGTGTGACGGAATAGGAAACATAGTACTCAAGAAACTACACCTCAAAGGAGTAGCAGCAATGGTTATCATAATCAGTGCCATCTTGAGGCTACGTTATTTCCCCACCAAGTGGAAGAAAGCAGACGTCATCATGATTCTCAAACCAGGTAAGAATCTAACTTTTCCTTCAAATTACAGACCCATCAGTCTCCTACCTGCGATGAGTAAAGTAGCAGAGAGGATCATCCTGAAGAGACTTAAAGCCCTGACCGATGAGCTCCAGATCATCCTAGATGAGCAGTTGGTCTACCGAACAGAACATTCCACCGAGCTCCAAGTACTTCGTCTAACGGAGTACATCACGGAGGATTTCAACCACCGTCAAGTCACAGGAACGATCTTCTTAGATGTAGCCAAGGTCTTCGACAGGGTTTGGCATGAAGGTTTCCTGGCGAAAATGTTGTCGATGGGTTACCCTGTCGGCATAGTCAAGCTTGTGAGTTCCTACCTTCATCGGAGGCAACACCGTGTGAAGATTGCCGACCAGCTGTCAAACTACAGGCCCATGGAAGCAGGTGTACCGCAGGGATCGGTACTCTCTCCCCACCTATTCACCATCTATACCTTCGACATGCCAAGAACCGCAAGGACCTCTTTGGCGCTCTACGCAGACGACACGGCCATAATCGCTAGATCATGGAGTGCAAGACTTGCCACCCTCAACCTCCAGGAAGTAGCATCCCTTCTGGAAGAGTGGTGCAACAAGTCGAAAGTCAAAATCAACGCGGAGAAGAGCAAAGCCATCCTCTTCAAGAGAGTCAGGAAGCAAACTCCCACAGGACACGTCTCCTTGAACGGCGAGAACATTCAATGGCACGATACCGTCAAGTACTTTGGCGTTATCATGGATCGAAGCCTGACGTGGAGACAGAACACGGAAGCGATAATACAGAAAGTGAGGACGAGGAGGACTCTACTTTACCCTATGATAGGTAGACAGAGCCAACTCAACCTGAGGAACAAGCCCACGCTTATCAGGACCCTCATTGCACCTATTCTGACCTACGCCTCCGTTGCCTGGGAATACCAAGCAGCCACCCAACTGAAGAAGATACAAACCGTGGAAAACGTCACACTTCGGTGCACCGTGGATGCACCATGGTTTGTCAGAAACGCCGACATCTTCAGAGACCTGGAATACACCCCAGTAACTGAAGTCATCCGGCACAGAGCGAAGAACCTATACGCCCGTGCAGCAGAGCATGGGAATCCGCTGGTCAGACAGGCGACTGACTATGACCCCAACGACGCTCCGAGGCACAAGAGGCCGATGCTCCAGATTCTGGATAATGGGTAAGTATAACTAATCCTCTATCTGTTTCAGCTCAATCTGCAAACCACACCGCAAGGAGACAATAACCAAAAACATCCAATTACCTGATCCCGGGGGTACTAAACCAGCTCGGTATCCTTACCCTATCCCGTGCCGGCCTCTGACGCTAAGAAAGCGTCTCTGGCCGAACACAGTCCTGAACTACACAGTTCACTTTTCCTTCCGACGAAATCGGAGCACATGATGCCACGATTGGCACCCTGGGCTTCCGACTAGTCAACACCCCCAAATCCCTTCCAAACTCTGAGAGGGTTCGGTAACAGCCGTTCCCTCTCACGACCGACGAAAGACGCTCCCGGAAGCCTATACATGTCAGCGAAAAAAGAATACCAAGACAGAAGAGCGCCAGAAGAAACGACCCAGCTGGCAGGGTCCAACAGCCAGAACCAGGGGAGGTTTGCTAACATCGCCAATACCGTTCGCATTTGCGGGGGGGATAGGCGAAAAAGCAGGCCCACCCCTTACGAGGCCAGTCCAGGTCTACAGCGATGATTGGGCCAAAGAGCTCAAGCTCGACCCCTAATCATCCGAGACCGTCATCTTTGGTCAAGAATATTGGCGGGGATATGTAGATAATAGAGAATGTTCCAGATTGACGAATGCTTCGTTGGTGGCCGAAATGAAGGCTTTCACACATACTACATTACATTATCTCAAGTAACTTTGACACTACTAGTACTAGATCGTACAAAAATTCTACGTTCTCTGTCCACTTTGACAATTGCACTTTTTGTGTTACAAAATAGTTGGTATGGAATATTACATTTGTTTGACATTTTTATTGACTTTGATAATGGTTACTGGTAATTGTATTGAAACATATTCTTTATAGGATTTTGCAAACAGCAGAATAAAAACTATGTGTAAAAATATTAATGAAGTCTTTGCATTCTTTGGATAACCTGAATTCTGGTTATGCTAGCAAATTAAAATCCTAAAATGAATTTTTATAATTTCTTATTTGAAAATTCTCATTTAGCAACTAGCATCCTACGGCCATGTAGACTAAACTAGTATCTATATAACTACGGTCATGAAAATTCAGTTCAAAAAGAGAGCAAAGGTCTAAAATTAATTTATTTACCTACCTTGTCTTAAAAATTTTGCATTCTAATGGATTACATTAGGCCATTAGGTGTTTGGTCTTGTCGGGTAAGACCGATATTATAGGTATGTGCTGTGAAAATGAGTTTATAAAATAAATTCTCAGCTATAATGTCCCAATCTTCCATAGTTGTATTATACTCCCAAGGGCAATAATAATTACGAAACATAGTTTTATTAGTTTCCGAAAGTATGTTGCTTGGGAACAGCCCGACAACGACGTCGCGCCGTAGGCTAAGGGTTGTTACTTAAATAATAATACAGGAAATAAAGTTAAATTTTCGGTGTGATAACATATTAATACTGAATGGTTATAAAGGCTATTGACTATGTCGAGAAAACCAGGGGTAAAAGTAACTAATTCGTTAAAGGTTTTTATTGTTTCATACGTTCAATTGTACTCGAAAGATGATAATCCGATAAAGTGCTATTAAATTTAGGCTTGGATTTTTGAGAACGAAGTAAATTTGTCCACTTTTAGTATTTTAACTGTAACTTAAAAACTATATATTTTTAGTATTTATATACACATAATACGATTTTTTGTAGAGAATCAAATTTCCTATCGAATTTGCACTTTATAAAGTAAAAAATCTCTTTTTTTTTTTCAACAAAGCAAGTCAAACTATTTAAAATTTCAATTTTTTATTGTTTTATTTTTGTGTATAACTTTTTTTGAAGTGGATTTAGGTAAGACGTTGGTTCACAAGAAGAAAGCTGACGTAATTCCCGCCAAAATGGGACCGATAAAAGTATTTTTGATAAAAATTGGCTGAGATACAGTTGTCCTTTTAGTTTTTAAACTATAACTCAAAAAATATACATTTTTAGTATATACACATAATAAAAATGTTTTTTATTATACCTTAATTATTATAATGTGTTTTTGAAACTAAGGAGCGTGCAAAATCGACCATTAACGCACTAGTACCTTAAAGTTACTTAGGTAACAACCAATTTTAAACAATTATAAATACACAGGTATTTAACAACCAAACAAAAAAATTCTAACCGTCTCTATGTTACCGATTAAAACGAAATTCAGATATTACCTTGTAAAATGAATCTACATTAATTATTTTTTCTAATTTTTACTTTGCAGTGCAGGTATAATAAAAAAATAGCGTATAATACACGTGTATAAAGCACTTACTCCTTTAGGACCCTCCTCGCTACGCTCATCGTGCCCTAAACCAGTGTCCTTTAAAGGCTTACTTATAAACTTGCATTATAATATACCATTTTAAATAAAATAAATCAAAAAAACTATTTAAAAAAAACGAAACATTTGAATTTTAATTTTAATTTAATTTAATGGGCTTGTTCAGCATTTTTTTTTTATTTCATAAATCGAAAGTGCAAGTCTAAATTAATAGATCTGCAAAAAATTAGAATCTTATTCGCACGTTTAGTATCTTAAAAACTATTACAAATCTCCATCTCGCGAAAATGGGGCGTGGCCAGGCGCTACGTCACTATACGCATAGACTCGGCGATCTCAATAGACTTGATGCTCCTTACTTGTTATAATTATAAGTGTTTTCAGAGTATTGCTTGTTTTGTTTACTTCTTGACAGTAGGGGAGTACAATTTGGTGAAATGTCAAATAATTACAATTTTCTATCGCTCCTGCCGGGACGAATTTTCGATTTTCACCATGCAATTTACGATTAGAATTGATCGCCGACCTTCTCCTTTCCTTAGAGATAAAGAACGAACTTTCACTCGACGTATTTATTTAGTTAGCAGCGTTTAAAAATTCCATGTTTTTCGACTTTTTAGGTTAAATTTGAGAGGTCCCAGAAAGCCGTCACTTGCGTATAGTGACCTCACAAATGGGTGCTCGATTTTTGCAACTATTTCTAATTTTCACTCCTTATATCTCGAGAACGGAAAAAGTCAATAATACGAAATTTTAAGTGCATAATGAGAATATCGAGCACTATATAAAAAAGTATAAAAACCATATAAAAAGAATTTCATGGAACAAGTCCATTAGTTTTAATAGGCATTGTTTCACAAAAAAGATAGCTGGCGTAATTCCCGTCAGGACATTGACAGATAAAAGCATTGTTGATTAAAATTGGTTGAGATACAGTCGTTCAAAGTTACCTACTTTTTACGTTACCACTTTTTACATTTATACCATGTTATTTTAAATTTTCACACATATTGATAAAGGCATTTATTTAAAATGTTGATATTGATATAATCTTAGACATAAAATAATCTTTAATGTTATGCTAATTTTAATTTGTTTTAAAAATACTTTTTTTGAAAATTACATATCTGTTATATTTATCCCATAATGTTTTCGAATTGAATATCAATATCTTCATCAACATAGTTTTCGACATCTTCCGTAACTTCTGGAACATCAGCGCTTTCACAATAATTTAAGTCCATACATTCTTTGCCGAACATGAACCAGTTAATTCCTAATTTTCTGCAGCCGCAATTTCCGTGACAACATTTTATGCAGGAGGTTTGGTTGTGCTAATTGGTATTAATCCATTTTAAGATATTTTCCAACCCGACTCAAAAGGATTTAAAATATTTCCTTTCCACTGTTGAATTTGGTGGTACGTCCTTAAGCCTTGCTGTTTAGTGGCATCAGAAGTTGGTGGCAAATGGACTAGAAAAAATTTTGTACTCTTCGATAATCTTTGAAGAACTTGTAAGTCACAGCTACTTAAACTTTAATGCCATACAGAGAAATTATGATGTGTTCAGATGCGAAACTGCTTCAGGATTTGCATTATTATTTAAAAATACTTCCAAAAACAGAAACAGTATCGCATCCACTGAATGCCAAGAAATTTTTGATTTTGTGGAAAGTTGAAACTATTGCGATTGTATAATTTAACTGTTACGTTTCCGATAGTAGGTTTTAATAAATATATTCTTCCAATAACATTGATAAAATGATGAGAAGATCGACATCTTGGTCAACACTAGCTACATTTTTTAAATTATGAGTCTTCTCTTTAGCAGTATTTACAATGAGTACATCTGCATCTTCCTCTGCTTGTATTTATAAAATATCATATTTTATCAAACTTTTTCATATTAAAGATCATCTAAATATCAAAACTTTGAACAAATACTTTTACTTTAAGAACTTGTTAATTACATAATGTGCATTAATAAGTAATATATACTAACAAATAATAAACAAGTAATAGATATGTAATTTTCCAAAAAAGTATCTTTAAAACAGTTATAAATTAGCACAACATTAAAGTTTTTTCATGTCTAAGATCATATGAATAGCAAAATTTTATACAAGTACCTTTATCATTACATCGGTAAACCGAAAATAATGTTTGTATTGAATAAATATAATTTTTGCAGGTAATACTTAAAAATAACATGGTAAAAACGTAAAAAGTGGTAAAATCGTTAAAAAGTCGGTAGCTTTGAATGACTGTATCAGCAAATTTTTATCAAAAACGCTTGAATCGATCAACATTTTGACGTGAATTACGTCAGCTTTCTTTTTGTGAACCAGTGCCTTACCTAAATCCACTCAGAAAAAAGTTATACACAAAAATTTTAAAAATCACAAAAAAATGAAATTTTTCGTTTTTCTTTAATAGTTTGACTTACTTTGTAGAAAAAAAAAGGTATTTTGACTTTACAAAGTGTCAGTCCGATGGTAAATTTGATTATCTACAAAAAATCATATTATATGTATACAGAGTGTAAGACTTTTCCTTCTAGGCGCACTTTGAAAAAACTGATCAAGGTCAATATTTTTAATAATATGGTAGACAACTATTGAGAACCACTGCTTTTCTTGATCAATGGACTTGTAGTTCCCAATTATACAACTTTTAAATTGTCATAAAAAAGTGCTCGCCGGCACACGCTGTGATCTGCGATGTCAAAGGATCATCGACCGCCTTTGATGGACCGCCTCAATTGAACCGAGGCAAGTATAAAGAGGTAAATAATTCGTTCTCTCTTCGTTCACAATTGCAAGCAAGTAATGTCCATAGAGGTTTAATAAACAGAGCATTTCTTTACATGTGTGTTTTTTAATTTGGCACAAAATATTGGATTGTTTATAATTTATAAAATTTAAATGTGGTTTATTAACATTTGTAACATAAATGAGCTTACTACCTATCTAAATGATTCAAAATTTCTGCATCTGCATCAATACACAGTTCGGTAACAGATAAAGCTTTATATAGAATTATTTGGCTATGAACTTATGCATGTATTTATTTTTCATTTACTGTAGTTAGCGAATAAGAGCTTGTGTTTCCCGGCGATGGCCGAATTTGCTATAATTTCACTTTATTTTGTAAGAGGTCTAAGCATGGATTTTTGTTTCTGTTCCATTGTACGTCTACACTAGGGATGAAGTAAATATTATGTTTACCAAATTCATTTATTTTGAGGCTATATGTTTATGCGCTGAGCAAATATTGGGGATAATGTGCATTTTTACGTGAACTCGCAATACACGCGCTATATTAACTAAAGGAGTCCCAAAGGATTCCTCACTAATCTTATGGGAAATTGGCTGGACTTGATATATGTTGTTTCCCTCGACCTCCGGATCAAAAGTTCTTAGTTTTTCAGATATGCAGAGGGGGTGCTTATTTCGTATGGAAAGTGGCCCCCGCCCCGCTAAAATTCGCTGGAATGGATATACGTTATTCCTCTCGAGCCCTGATAAAAAGTTTTCCAGATATCGGGGGTGCAAAGAGGGTGCTCATTTCTTATGGGAATTGGCCCTATCAAAGTACCTTTCTTTAATAAATTAAATCCGGTAATTTATATTTTCAAAATTAAGAATTAACGTCCCTCTGTCGCTCTGTAAAGCCCGCGAGCTAGAAAAAACACTTTACATTTTTAGAATAATTCGAAAAGTAAGACTTCGGCTGCTGGAGAATATACACAAGCCACTCTCCCCTACCGACCGAATTTTCGGGAACGGCGAACAATCTGGAACGTCTAGAACGACTAGAACGCCTGGAGTCTTCGATTTTCGAACACTTTCAGAAGCTTCGATTTATCTTATATAAACCGAGATGCGCTTAACGCATTCAGTCGAGCACGTAGAGTCGAGTTAAGTTAGTCAAGTCAGTCAGTGCGAGATCCAGCTACGCGACAAAACAATAACAACAAAAGGCAAATTTCTACTCCAAATTGTTTACCAATCAACATAATTAATTAATTTAAACATACTTAGTGATAAATAAATGTATTGTTAGAACGTGAACCGTAATATATCATTATTGTGACTCCAGAATTTTTGACTTTTAATCATTCGTGTAAAATCGATACAGGGTGTTACTTTTTCGCCGAGCCAAGTAAAATAAATTCATTCAAAATTAAATTGTGCAGTGTTCTTGTGCGCGAATCTGACTAAAACGAAAGTCACGTTCGTGTTCAGCCCCAGGTGAAATTTGTTGGAGTCGATATATGTTATTCCTCTCGAGCTCCCGATCAAATGCTCTCATGGAGACAAGGTCAAGACTCGTCTGTGGTGGATGAATTTTTTTATTTTTTGATAGATGCTATATTCTATATAGGTAGGCATAGAAAAAAACAATAAATCACTTGGAATTTCGGTAAAACTAGCTGATCAACTGATTGAAAATTACTGTGGAAGAAAGAGACCTGGTCTTCCATTAGTTACTCCAGGACGTTTTCAAAATGTCAGTCATCTATTGAGGAGAACAACTTCGAGGCGCTGAGCGCAATGTAACAAACGCGGCAAACAAACCCGTACATCAATGGAGTGTTCGGACTGTCAAGTTGCCTTATGCTTGGACTGTTTTGTTCCTTTTCATACTGTTATGTAATGTCATGTATATCTAATAATAAAGCAATTATAAATATAGTAAAATAATAAAATTGTTATAGACACATTGGTTAATTTTATTATAGTGGTATTACAGGTATACCAGAGAAATCTTCAGATATATTTTCTCCCGAATGATCACTGGTAAAACGGTTTACTAGCGTTTTTTGAAAAAATGTTTATGCAATTTGACGTAAATTTGTTTGTAGGGCATAAATCTTTATTCTAGAGTCGAGTTATTTAGAAGATCTCTTAATCAAGAGAACATAAAAAACAACCGACGCATAGAACACAATACAAAAGTCACCGTACAATTATGCCACAAAATTCCGCGCCGCGGCGCTAGTAGACATTCTGCCGATAGTCTATGCGTAATATCAAGTACTACTACATGGGATCAACTCGGATTGACCAATCGGGGTATAATAATTCGTTTACCTTATTGAAGTCCCTATACTGTGACATTTGGACAACTTGAGCTATTAATGTTTCGATTTTATCTTGTAAGGCCAGCTCATCGCTCAGCTGTATTTTGAAGAAGCGCTCTTGTTCCTCCATCAGGAATTGATCCGTTAGCTCAACCTGCAGGTGAATTTTATGCGGCCAACCTATAGCTTCCCATTTATTTTCAAAATCTTCGTTAGGAAGGGCGTACCAAAATCCATCTAGTATTTCATATTCCTAAACAAGTTCAAATAATTAGACAGGCCAAGAAAAAAAGTTGATGATTTGTTAATCAAAACTACTGTTTTCTATGTATCTTGATTTTTTCTCGCTCAAAAAAGAAATTTTTATACGTGTTCTTATCTGATTATAATCAAAACAATACATACTACAGAGCTCTGAACGTCAATAAAGAATTGATAATAATACAGAATTACTAGAAATACATGTTTCTAAGATAAATACAAAAATAAATGAAACACATGAAAATACAACGAGAAAGTAGCCCGCATAATTATGTAGGTGAAAAAACAGAAAATTATCCTTCCGGATATCAATTTGAATCATATTACTATAGCGCCAACTTTTGGATCTACTTAAATATAAAATTCGTATCAGACAAGATTCTGACAATTTAAAACGTGTTTTCTGAAAAGTCTACACGGTCTTTTATAAAAAATTTGGTTTCAATGTAGCAACATGTATAAGAAATGATAAGTCTGGTCAGAAAGACAAAACATCGTCTTTAGACATTTATTATGTTATTATTTATATACTTTTCGTTATACTTTCATGTGTTTGATTTATTTTTCTATTTATATTAGAAACTTGTGTTCCTAGCTGTGGCATTTTCATATTACTCTGCAGTAGGCTTTTGATATGAGAGTTATTGATTTATTGACTCTTATCTGTCTGAAAAGATGTTATAAAGTTTTTTCTAATAAAAGGGCATTTTATTAGTAAACAGAACCCACAAAACGTTAAATTGGAGTTTGGACAATCATTATTAGTTTATCAAAGTTTTGCTGAAATCGTTATTATCTAACAAAGAAATAAAATGGCTGAGGCAAATAGTAAGCATTTTAATTTCGACAAATTTATCCCCGAACAAGAAGAATGGAAATATTACATAGAGATGTTTGAAGTAGAATTATTTATACATGGCTTGTTGATACAAATAAACATGAAACCGAGAGACGAAATCTTCTTGCTAAAGTAGCAGAGGACCTGATTATTTTGAAATAATAGTAGATCGTTTTAATCCAGATAAAGTAAATACAAAAACCTATAATGACGTAGTTTCCGTATTGGATCATTCCTACGGAAAAAAAAGTTTTATATTTGCTGAGCGTTTGCTTTTCACTTGCGAATGAGGAAAGAAGAAGAGTAAATAATACAATTTACGAGGTCTAGCTGGAAATTGTCAATTCGGAAATAACTTAATTAATAACAGAAATTAGTAATTCACAATGGCAAGAATATTTAATTCGTGAACATGCGACAAATGACGCAACTTTGAAAGATGTGCAAGCTACAGCTTTAAAATTCGAACAGGTATCAATTCATACAAAGAAACTTGCATCTACTGTTAATACTCGAGGGGAGGTACAACATACATATCGTGTACAGAAAAACAGCAGACGAGAAAAAACTGAAACCGTGATCACATTAAACGCTGAGAAAGAATGTTTATTTTGCGGTTACTCTCCTCATAAGAATAAGAAAGATTGCCCAGCTAATGGAAAATCATGCAACGCACGCAAGAAAATGAACCATTTCAAACGAGTTTGCATGGCCTCTGGAAACCCGCACATACAGAACACTCGACATATTCGGGGTGCTGCAAATAGTGGTCATGAGTCAGATGGTAGTAATGGAAGTATTTCATCCACTAATACCTCAAACAATTGTAACATACATCCATCTAATAAGATCATGGTTAGTGTAAGGGCTGACAAGAAAGCTATCGAAATGCTTCATGATCCCGGAGTTGCTCATTCAGTAGTATGTAAGTCGTTCTGGATAGATATTGGTAGACCTAGCATATAGAAAACACCAAATTCAATTGCATATACAAACCTAGAAATTAAAACTCTTGGTATAGTGCAAGTCCGCGCAGGGTCTTTTGGAAAGAAATTATTCTTACCAGTATACGTAATTGAATCTGCAGATGCACCCTTCCAAGGACTAGATTGGTGTTTGGCTTTTAAACTACTCATGCCACCAAGGTCTAGATTATCCTATACAAAACTTACAACTTGTGATACGTGTAAGCAAGAAACAAATAAGGGACATCAACAATTAGTTAACATTTCTAATGACAGCAGTTTAGAACCCGATGATAAATACAAAATAATGCGATTTTTTTAAGACTTCAAAGAATTGTTTAATGACAACATTGGTACCATTAGGGGTCATACAGCGAGAATACATATTTCTAATGAAGTATCATCAAAAGCATTTAGGCCAAAGCTCATCCCAATTGCTCTACAAGATCAAGTTTCTGCTGAACTTGAACGTCTTATTAAAGACGATGTATTGGAACGGTCGACACAACTAGAACATCGATGGAATGGGCGCCCCCTATTGTGGTGGTGATTAAATCTAATGGCAGCCTACGTATTTGTGACGATTTTAGAGTGACCATTAATCCATACGTACAAACTGATGTTTACCCTTTGTCACTTTTTGAAAATATGACAAAATTAACGTGGGAGATACTTTACAAAATTTGATCTGAAAGATGTCTACCTAGAGCTTTCAGTGCATCCCGATTCACGTAAATACTTAACAATTGCAACACATAAAGGATATTTTACATACAAGCATTTACCATTTGGGGTGTCGTTTGCACCATCTCTCTTTCAACGTACAATGGATCAGATGCTTGCAGGAATTAATGGGACAGTTTGCTACCTAGATGACATTCTAATCGCTGCACCAACAAAATAATTACATTTTCAACGAGCAAATCAGGTTTACAACATTTACTAGCAGCAGATGTTCGAACTTAACAGTCAAAATGTGCATGGGCAGAAACTTGTCATTTGGTATAAAGCTCACGTAATAAAGAAATTTATCAAAAATATGAATGGCTTCATGTTCCACAAAACCCATAGTCCAAGTGCCAGAGCCAAAAAAATTATCTGAATTTACTAAGCCTGATTTTTCTCCAGTTGATTACAGCATTTGCGTACACAAACATACTGCGGTCAGTCAAGAGAAATCGAGAACGGGTGTCTAAGGTACGCGATCAAAGGTGTCACGATTAGGAAGGTGTTAAAATGAATTTACTAAGTCTGAAAATCGCTTCACAAATTATATACACTGTGTCCCTCTTTTCACGGTAACACCAGGTAGCTCAGTTATTAATAAATCGATTTATTTTAAACTTGGTTAAGTATACCTTTTGAAGGCAACTAAAAGCGCATATACCTATTTAATTTATTCCATAGACGTCCGAACTAAAGGGGTGAAAATGGGATAAATATTCAGGTAAATTGTATTAGGGATTTTTCTTATTAAAAGATTACCACCATCTCATACGACATCCTTTAAAACCCCTCTGTGCCAAATTTTGTTAAAATATCTTTAGTAGTTTTAGAGGTATCAACAGGTACATATAAATTTTTGTCAAGAATTAATGACCTTTAACTCGGAACGAGGTGCATTTAGTAATAAACTTATTTCACATTTTTTGCTACAAATTTGAAATAATAATCAAAAATATCTTCGTACTCGCCAAAAACGCTAAGAAAACGTCATATGTACCTGTTTATACCTCTAAAACTACTAGAGACATTTTAACAATATTTGGCACAAAGGGGTTTTAAAGGATGCCCTATGAGATAGTGGTAATCTTTAAAAAAAATCCCTAATACAATTTACCTGAAATTTTACCCAATTTTCACCCCCTCAGTCCGCACGTCTATGGAATAAATTAAATAGGTATATGCGCTTTTAGTTACCTTTAAGAGATGTATAACTTAACCAAGTTTAAAATAAATCTATTTATTAATAACTGAGCTACCTAGGTGTTACCGTGAAAAGTGGGACACAGTGTATTGCATATAAATAACAGTTATGTCAGTCGTGCAATTAATTTACTAAACGTCAAAATGGTCAGTCAAGCATTTTGTGGGACAACCCCCGTTAGCGAGCTGAACAAAAAAAAAAGAAGAATAGCGCTCGTGAGATCGGGGTGGCAGGCACCCCGCCGGCTCGCTCTTTTCCTTATTATTACTTAGCGAACTATTCACTAACTTTATTTTAAAGCGTAATTGACAGCAATAATAATAATATTGTTGTGCATTACACCCCCATGATACGCCCATGGCTAATAGTGATATCCTGGAAAGTTGTAGAAAGAGATAGAGTTTTCTGGAGTGTGGCGGAAGAAGATTCTCGATTATGTTCTAGATAACTCTAGAGGTAACTTCAGATTATATAAGGCGAGATTCCATGGCGGGAAGAGGAAGTTTCATTAAACTGAAGAAAGTGAAAAAGTGGGGTTAAATATCAAGTAAACAATGGGGAAAAATTCATTTTGGTTAATTAAGAAGTATTGTGTAATCAGTAAAATATTTAATAAAGTGTTAATGGTTACCCCTTGTTAAAATTATTTAGAACCCACGGATCCTGAAGGGTGGCTTCAGGGGTGAAAATACGCAACATTTGGTGTCAAACGCGGAATTTTAACAAGAGGATCTTTCGGAAGTGTTTGAGAAGACTGGGACAGTAGTCCTGTAGTTAGTGCTAACACAGGGAGGACTAATTTACTGGACATTGTTCGAGGATTATTTTTGAACTGAAAAATAGTGCATTTTTGAGACATCGTTGGAACATTCTATTTGGAAATTAGTGGTTAAGTGACAAAGACTCTAGATAAGACTTTTTCGTGCTAATTTGAGGTTTTTCTGGGCTGTCTCATTACCGATACTGACGTAGTTGTTAAATTTATTTGATTTCAACGTAGTCGTATGCCTATAATAACCGGAAGTATGATAACCGAAAAGCAAATACAGGACTTATTCCACAATTGCAGAAAGTATTGGAAGAGCTAGAGAGAAGGCATCGAGAAGAAGTAAGTGAAGTCAAAGAGAAAGTAAACAAGTTTGAAGAAGAAGTCAAAGGGCAAATAGACCTGCTTAAGCGATAGAGGAAGTCAGCAAGTGGTATTATCAAGTCAGGTGTTCGAACCTCCCTCCTTTGACGGCCAAAGTTCATGGACCATTTTCAAGAGACAGTTTGAGGCAGCTGCGTATGCGAATAGTTGGGGTAACAAAGAGAAGGCTATGGCGTTAATCGTTGCATTAAGGGGCCAAGCATTGAAAATACTCCAGAAAATCCTAGTAGAGCAACAAGAGAATTTTAAAGTTTTAGGAGCTGCCCTAGACTGACGATATGGTGAATAACACTTTGACCAAGTGTAGCAGACCCAGCTCAAATCACGTATTCAAGAGGCTGGGGAAAGCTTGCAAGAGTTCGAAGCTGCCGTGTGGAGACTGGCTCGCCTGGCTTATCCGGATGTACCGAAAGAATTCCAAGACCAACTGGCAGTAGGGGCTTTTCTGGATGGTATACAGGACGATGAGATCAGGCGAGTCCTCAGGTTATCTCGATACCAGAGCAGCAGCGAAGCGTTGGTGCATACATTCGAGGTAGAAGCTGTCTTTCAGGAAATCCCGAGTTCAAGAGTACAGGCTGTGAGTCGCGAAAGATCCCAGCCAGAAAAGGAGAACCAGAACCCTATCTTGACCTAGATGCAGTAGGTAAATAAAATTATCAGTCAAATACTGGCTAAATTGGATACTCCAGGAAGACAAGGACAGCCAAGCGGGTGTATTAAATGCTACAACTGCGGCAAGGCAGGGCATATCAAAATGGTTTGCTAGCATAACCAGAATTCAGGTTATCGAAAGAATGCAAAGATTTCATTAATATTTTTACACATAATTTTTCTTTTAGGCAATTTCTTCTGCTGTTTGCAAAATCCTATAAAGAATATGTTTCAATAAAATATTTTAAAAAATTAAATTATCCGGGGGTAACTTTTAGGGGGTATAAGGTTATTAACTGAATTTACTAGACTTTTTGATCATTGTGCAATAAACTATTTATAAACAAAGAAATTACTAATAGAAATAATTCAATTCCAATAAAATATGTTACCTATTACTAAATACAGGATATTTAATATTAATTATAAAATAAAATGTGCAGTTACGGTTTCAGAATGCATGCGTTGGCTACGGTTGGTGCATATTCATGAATAATCGAAATCGAAATCGAAATATCTTAAAACTGCACTTGAACGCACCTATCAAATTTTAGTATGTTATTAGGAAATGTTCAAGCTATCTTTAGTTATTTGGTTCAAGCCGGGTCTGGTCCGAAAATTTTTATGGCTCTTTTTCTTATTTTTCTCATAGAAATTTAGGTATCAAAAGTATGTAAGCTGAGTTTCAAAAATATCGAAGGTTGTTTATATTTTCAACCCCGTATATCTCACCCCCAGAGGGTGTCAATTTTTTTTCTATTTTTCCCTTAATGACCTATGCACAATAAGTACATTTGCAGAATTTCAGAATTTTGGCCAGAAATTTTAGATTCTGGCTCACTGTGCACATGTGCGTGTGCAGCTCTGTCTGCGGCATTTCAATTTGTTTTCGTCTTCCTTTACGTTTTAGTGCAATACCAGAACCAACACTTTCCGAATTTATATAGTAAGACCAACACATGATCCGAAGTTTGCGAGATATCCACAGTGTAGTAGCAATGTAATTTCGCGACTTAAAATTATTGTTTATCTAAAATATTCTAAAGGCAAGGAAAAAACTTAAATGCCAATAAATAAATTATAATACCAATACATTTTGGTTACTAATAAAGGAACATAGTCAACAAAAATTCTACTTCCTCCAATTCACAACAGCAGTGACAAATTCTCAATACCTGGTATGGTAGAATGTGTCTATTCGCAATGGGATTATATTTATTATTATTTTTTTTTTATTTATTTAAGGGCCTTATTTATATTAACGTCCTGGCGGAGTTCAGCTATTGCTATTCTGCCACTCAACCAAGACACGTACACATAGACATCAGGACAACAACCATTCCCTGCGATATTGCCATCTACCGCAGCTGAGACTCGAACTCAGGAGAGATAACAGCGACTAGACATGTTGTGCCACACAACAGTGGTTTAGCTCACTGTTACCGTCTTGGTAACACATGAAAAACGCCCCTAAACATTCATACCCTGGCCAGGATTCGAACCCGGGTCACAAGCCAAACCATTTTTTACCATTACCATTTAATTTGTTTTTATTCCGTTTAAATGTATACATTTCAAACCTTATAACTAATGTATATCAATCATGCGGTATTTGATTATAGTGTTTATAATACAATATTAGAGATGTCGATGGTATGACAGTGAGACATCGTAGGTTTGTTTTAGTTATTGTGTTGCAATTTCACATATTTCTTATTTAAATATATATTTATTTTTTTTATAAAAGATTTCTTACGAAATTTTAACCCTACAAATTAGTAATTTTTCGAAAATGCAGGGAGAGAGTGTTAAAAACCTGCGTTTCTTGCAATTTATGTTAAATTTTGGCGGCGGTATATTAGGAGTTGGAGGCAAGGAATGGGGTTTTGGGGGTGTACAAGCCAAACATCTTAGCACCACGCCACTGAGCTGGATGGCATTCAACCAGTTTTAAAAGTATTATTCAATAGGAATTTTATTTCAAAAAGTAAGAAGTAAAAAATCAACCGTGTCTTTTATAACTTTGAAAAATAGAGTTATGAGAACCTATATCGTAATCTTGCTGAACTAAACTGGGGCTGCTTAAATGATTTATCTATCTAACTTACTTTGTGACTATTTTCATGACAAAATATGTCAATCCCTTGATCAATTTGTCTCTAAAATAAAACTTGGAAACAAAACTTACCCATCTTGATTATTCTCAGATATAGCAAAAATGACGTCTGAAACAAACGATGTTGACGGAATATACAGGACATAACAACACTCAGAATTCTTAAGGCAAGTGTAAAAGAAAGTGTAGATATATCATATAAAAATTATTGTAATATTATTAAATAACCCCAATATATTCGAGCAATTTATTAACAACAACATACCGCCGCGGCGCCGCCGCCGGCCGCACAGTAATAGGAAGTGCTACTAATGTGGCCAAAATTTTCCCTGCCCTTCAATTTTTATCGCCTTTTAATAAATTTTTTTAGATTTTCGTAAGGAATAGTTCTTTAAAATGTATCTGCAAACTTTTCGAATTGTTTATTTAGTTTTTAATAATAATGGATTTTTCATAGAAAAATTATAAATCTTTAGTAACATATTGGGTGTTTCTTAATGACGTGCTAACATTTCAGGGTGTAATTGCTTAGTTCATTTTATGAAGAAAAGTTCATATGAATATATCTTCGCAACGGCTTAAATTTTTTGCAATTTGTTATTATCGTTATTTTTTAATATCTCAGAAAGTATGTTAGATATTATTTTCAATTTTGGTACGTCTCAATATAATAGGATATAAAACCACATAATTAGAAAAGTTATATTATCGCTCCACCAGTGACTTCCCTGCGAACATGTCTTCTGATCTATTTTATCAAAAAGGTAGTATGTACGCCACTGGTATTTTTCAATGTGGATATTTTCCCTGAATATCCTGATCAATTCTACATGAAAACGGTCTCTTGCTTTTTTCTCGTCAGAGGCACAGTTCTTGAATAAAACAATTAAATTCAAATTGAAACTAATTACACAGGGATACACAAAAAAAGTTGTAGGTTCCATGGACCAGATCAATCATTTCCGGTGCGTTTTGACTTGCTGACTCCAAATCCGATATTCCAGTGTCAGTTTTGCCCCATCACTTCACAATTTTTTTCTATCCTCAATTAACAGTTAGAAAAATGCAATTAATTGTTGTTGCTGTTATCGGATTCGGATTCATTAAGCCAAAATACACCGAAAATTATTGGTCTCCGTGGAATTGACAAATTTTCTCTTGTATGCCTGTGTAATTAGTTTCAATTTAAAAATTATTACAAAGAAATCTGAGGCCTTAGTTTCTAGTATATACACCAAATCCCAAGTTTCTGTACTCTTACCAGCTCGCTTAGTTTTCCCTATTTACCTCTACTATCCCCCCCACTCCTTCAACGGAATCATGTCAAAATATAATCTAGTTTCAGATGTCGTTATAATACATATTAGTACCCAATTTCAAGTGAAAATCTCAATTTAATTTTATCAACTCTTAATAAGGGAGTGGGGGTGGTGGGGGTGGTGGGGGGATGGTAAACATTATAAAAAATCCTGAGGCCTTCGTTTCTAGTATATACACCAAATCCCAAATTTCTGTACTCTTACCAGCTTGCTTTACTCATTTCCCCCTATTTACCCCTATTTAACCCCCA
This sequence comes from Stenurella melanura, assembly GCA_963583905.1. Taxonomy (NCBI): domain Eukaryota; kingdom Metazoa; phylum Arthropoda; class Insecta; order Coleoptera; family Cerambycidae; genus Stenurella; species Stenurella melanura. The sequence goes on from OY757314.1 coordinate 100,060,246, forward strand.
ACCCTTCAACAGAACCATTTCAAAACACCGGGTGAGTCACGAATTGCGCTCGCCCCGATATTTCCTAAAATATTTGGAATAGAAAATTGAAATTTGGAGGCCTTATTACACGACTAAAATGCCATCTTTTCAATAAAAAATCAAGTTTGGTGCACATCCGGTTTGACCGGAAATGTCCACAACTTTAGATTTTTAAATGGAACACCCTATATATTTTTACATTTTTGGAATCTAGAGGAAATTTTGAATACAATACATCCATTTTGGTCACTTTTTGATAAACATTAAAACTTTTATTAAAAAATCTATTTCTGAATCCAGAGTGCTGTGGTGCCCAAAATATATTTTAGTTTGTGTGCTACGTTACTATAAAAATAAAAAGAGCAATATGATTGCATTACTTAATTCTCTAGAGGCGTTTAAAATTTTTAAATGTGATTTTTACCCACTAACTCGGTTTTTTTAAATGGGAATTTAATCGTTCACCAACATTTTTAAATACCTCATTTTCATACGAATTTAATGATACCAAAATTTTGAAAATCCGCTCAGAAATATTTGAGATTTCAGCCAAAATACAATGCAACCAAGCTTTTAGAAACATGCGGCTAATAGATAATAGATTAATGGGCTTTGGAAACAAAAATGCCACATTTCTGTGTAAATCTGGTAACCTAATAACATTGGAAAAATCATAGTAGCCATTGAATGTAATAAAACAATATCAGCTGTCAGACAGACTCGTGTAGTTATAGGCAATCTTGAGCTATCAAACATTTAATAATTGTGAGCGCAAAGAACGTTACAATTAAGTTTAGCATAGGTCAAACCGGATGTGCACCAAACTTGATTTTTTATTGAAAAGATGGAATTTTAGTCGTGTAATAAGGTCTCCAAATTTCAATTTTCTATTCCAAATATTTTAGGAAATATCGGGGCGAGCGCATTTCGTGACTCACCCGGTATAATCACAAATACTATACTAGAGAAAGGAAAAGTTACCAGTTACCAGAGAAACACTCGCCCATTTTTCTCGAAAGATCGCCAAAATACGCTGGCATTCACTATTACAATATGCTTCCTGAGGATATAAAAAATGCAACTTCGACTAAACAATTTAGAAACAATCTTTAAAAAATTCTTATAATCGATACAATATATACACTGAACGAATTCAAAGTCGCTGTACAAGATACTTAGGTTATACATTTTCTTATATATCTTTTATCCTGTACTTTATTGTTTTTTCTTACAGTGTCTCATTATGGTAAAATTATTTATTTAGTGTATTACTATCTTCTGTGTTATTTATCAAATCCTAATTCATATACTATAGTGTATTACAATGTCTTTTGTACGCATATACTGTAACTTTAATTTATATTGACAATACTCATGCAAAGTATCTTTGTAAACGAGGGCTGATGAAATAAATAAATATATAATCTAGTTCCAGATGTTGTTATAATATATTAGGTAGAGAGCCGGCCGTATAGATTTCCTATGAATAAGATACATGAAAAACTTTGTATGTGTGAGTAAGTACTACCACAGACCTACAGGGAGCCACTTTTCATATAAGCAAATTTTGCCCGGGTCATGGAATTTTACCGGAAGTGACGTCAAAATGGGAGGACGCGCCAAATAAGAAGAGGCAGTGTATTTTTTTTAATAACTACTTTAGCTTAAAAAAAATTATTCATGTATTAGATGACTTAATAAAATAGAAAAAAAAATACCTTAATAGAGGGTGTTGTAACGTGCGGAATGCGCAATAGCATCCTTCGTTACATTTTCTAACAATTATTAGAAACATTTTAATAATCAAACATTTTCTGCTCCTATGCTCTGGTACTATAACGAACATTTCTGGACAGATGAGAGGTTGGTAGTAGCTTATGCTTATACGCATCAGTATATTAAACAGCGCACGCTCGATAATATTCGAATTAAATTAAATAAATAGATCAAACTGACTGAAACATGAAGTTGAGTCGAGTATTTATAATAAAGTCGGATAGTCACATGAAACGTAGAACTATCAGTAACTATATAGATCCTTTAGCTAACTTAATATTTCATAATTTAAACAGAACTACTTTTTGGGGCGGAGCCACGTTACTGTCGGTCCGAAACATATGTCACAATACGCCGTGTTAGACTAAATTCCTTCTCTTTCACTCGAGCCGTCCCTCGAGGTGGACGTAATAGAAATTTTGTAAGACCCTAACGGGGATATTAGTAGAGAGGAACCTTATAGACGTATAAGGTAATAGTTAAATAATTATATATTGTTAAATACCATCTAACATTTAAACATATTGTTTTAGGTTCTTTCTTTTATTTTTTCTATATAATTACAAATTTCATTTCAACGTCGAAGTGATCTTAATGTTACACCTTTGCTTTAAGCAAAATTATCTACGTTCTATGTTGATACTACGTTTTTATATACGTTTTCTTGATAACTTTTTGGGATAAGAATACTACGTTTATCTTTATTATGAAATTTTCGACACAACACCTACTTAAGATTTTCTATCAAACATACGAAAACCTGGGCGAAGAAATTATTTATGTTATTCGAGCATAGCACGCCTCTACGATTTCATAACCTTCAAAGTGGAATGGTACGTTATGTGACATCTCGCTAGAGCAAAATGGAGATCATGAACCATTTAACTACCCAACGGTTATAATCTATTATCATCGGAGGACAGGGGCATACTTAGGAATTTCTCTCATCAGGATATTATAATAAAAGATAAGTACCTTTGATTATTACCTGTAAAAGGGATTATTTTCGCATATCTAGTGCTACACATTAATTCGTAGTCACTCATATCTTAAATTCGTTGTTACAAATATTTCGTCGTAGTTGTTTATATCTTAAATTCGCTGTAGCAAATATTTCTTCGTAGTATCGATTTCTTGTATTCAACGTTTAACGTAATCGTAGTTGCTTGATAACGTGATATTATTTGAATTTTGCCAGTATCGCAAATTCGCTGTGTCAAAGTACTTTTGTTTTAGATGTGTCTCAATGGTTAGACACGTCAGTTATTTGCACATAATACGCGTCGTGTGATCTGATATTTCCTAGATTTGACTCGTCAAGTCGCATCACTTATGTGGATTATTTATTTAAAGGAATTCGGATGTTCGGGGCGCGGTGAAATGTGTATTATCTTTTGTGGTTATGTAACTTGGGGTGTCCCGTATTTTAATTGCTAGAGATGAGTTCTAGTATTATTTTTTATAGTTATATAATTTGGGGTGTCCCGTTTTTGAGTATTTGGCATTACGTAGCGGGGAGGCTATATACTGGTAGGCTCAAATAAATATCAAGTCCGAGTGAAATGGCATATCTTCTGTTAGTTAAGTTTTATTATCTTATCTTTGTAAAATATTTTAGTATATCTAATGCTGTAATATAGTTTGTTTGTCGGATCGTTTGCGAGATACCTTTGTATTATAGTTCGGTTTAAATCTCGTAAATGTTCATATCTTTTGTAATATATGATTTTTAGTATTCAGGTAAAGTTACGAGATGTATCTTTTGTAATATAGTTTTTTTATCTCGTAAACACCTCAAGTTTATCTTGCTGTTGAGCAATATGTAATATAGTGTATCTTGTAATATAGTTTACCTTGTACATATTTTGGTGATATTTTGCTATACAGTATCGCTGATGCTGTGATAGCTCATTGTTTTTGTAATATAATATTTTGTAATATAGTTCTATTGTACATATGTGACTTTTGTCTTTGGTTTATCTTTATCTTCAATTTTCCTTGATTACACTCAGTAATCAATGGCGCCCAAGCCTTGAACTCCATGCCCTTTAGCTCTCCGTATCTTTACTGCGCTAGCCAGGTTACACCAGTGACGCTAACCACGTCGCTCGTAGGGTGGCCCACACTAGAACAACTTGGGCAACTGAAACCTTACAAAACAACGCCACAGTGTCTCAGGGTTGCGGGCAAATTAAGCCTGGCAGCCCACTATAATCTCATTGTATACCTCAAAACCTACATTTTGACGTAAGTTTTATTCATGTATTCGATAACACAAAAAATCGTGACCGGAAGTGACGTCAGAATTCCATGACGTTGGCAAAATTTGCAAAAATGAAAAGTGGCTCCCTGTATGTCTGTGGTAGTACTTACTCACTCACATAAAGATTTTCATGTATCTTATTCATAGGACATATATACAGCCGGCTCTCTACCTATATACGTGTACCAAATTTCAAGTCAATATCTCAATTTTATTTTTATAAAATCTGAAGTCTTGGCTTCTAGTACATAAACAGAATTTCAAGTTTCTGTACTCTTACCAGATTGCTTTACTTATTTTCCCTTATTTACCCCTAATTTAACCCCCAACTCTTCAACGGAATAATCCCAAAATATAATCTAGTTCCTGATGTCAATATAATATATACGTATATGAAATTTCAGGTGAACATCTCATTTTTTTCTTATCAACTCCTTTAATATTGGAGTGGTGGGGTGGCGGAGGGATGGAAAATATCATACAAAAATTTGAGGCCTTGGCTTCTAGTACACACAGCAAATTTCAAGTTTCTGTACTTTTACCAGCTTGCTTTACTTATTTCCCCCTATTTACCCCTCAATCCTTCACCTGATATGTTCAAAAATCCAGTTCCAGATCTCGTTATAATACATATGTGTACAAAATTTTAAGTCAATGTCTTAAACCGTTCCGGAGAAAACGTGCGAACAAAAAAAGTTACAGACCGACCGACAGACAGACAATCAGACTGATGGAATTGAAAAACCTATATTTTCGTAATCCACATGATCTGAAACGTAAAAATCCGAGGGTGATTTTTTCTCGAATACAATACTTCCCTTCGATATGCGAGGGAAGTAAGAATAGCTGTCCTATTTTTTATGCTCACTACAGTACTCCGAAAGTACAGTGTTGAAAGTAAGCCTGTGTTGTCGCTTGGGGAGAATATTTTATTATACTATTCTGTGTGAGCTTGAGTCGATTTGATTCAAAAATTAAAAGATGATGACGTGACGACAACATTCGTGATTTAAACTATATAAGCGTTTCCGAGTTACAGTAGCAAAATTGCAAAAAGTGTTCTTTCTGCTTTCATCTCGGAAATATCTTTGAATGTAGAAATTGAAACCTTGGCATATTGATTTAAACAGCTCTATTTATTTTTTAAAACCAACCAAGGAGCAAGTGTTATAATATTAGAGACATTAAGAAAATCTTTAACATGGTACATGATATTTTCCTTTGTGTTTTAGCGTATTTTATGCAATTGTGTTGTTATAAATATTTTGGCGGGTAGTGAATCATTCGGGTGTTTTGTGTTTTTAAGTGGCTGTGGCAAAATAATATCGTGAAAATGTTTAGGCCTGATAAGGTTCTTTACCTGGCACTATCAGAGAATGACAGGAAAGTATGGGGAGTATTAACAGATCGCAAATTACAGAGAAAGTTTCTAGACAACGTGTATGTGAACATACCCAAAAAGTCATTTTAAATGTTTATAAAAATTTAAAAGAAAGTGAAATAGAAACCGGAGCTGTGGAAAAAACCGTCTACGTAACAGAAATTCCAGAACGAACTATTTGTACATTAATTAAGGAAGGACCATATAATCGAAAAGCTAAATCGGACAAAGGCAAATAACGAGCATTAGATTCGTCTGTGGTGAAGTTGTTAAGAGATTTAATTTACAGTAAGTATAAGGAATATGAGATACCAACAGTACAATTAGTACATATCGAACTGAGAACAACAGGTGTAGTGTCATTTAGCGAACAAATACTTAGGCGATGGCGATTAAAGATAAGATTTAACTTTAAAGTGATTAATAAAAGGGCAAGTATTATGGAAAGTTACAGAATTGTACTATGGCGTAATGAATGAATATTTGCAACGTATTAAAAAATTTCGAAGTTTTCTGGAATCGAAATTATTTATTTGATACTTATATAGTGGTTTTCTAGAATTGAATTATTTATTTAATATTGTTTATTTGTTTTATAGAATTGGATATTTATTTAATATATATGTTTATTTGTTTTCTACAATTGAATTTACTTATTTAATCTGGGTCAACTAGATCAAGTTAGGATTATTGATATAAATAGCAATAACCTTAACTCTGAACCCACATTTTTGGCAAGGAAGTGCTCGTACCTCCTCGTGATTCTTTCTTGGCAACAATAATTATTCAGTAGATTAAATTATTATTTCCGTAACTGAGCAATAAGAGAATATTTGGTCATTCTAATTTAGACTCAAAATTCATAAATGCTCAACAAATAGATTTAAATTTCTATCAGATACTATGTCAAAATTATTACGTAATAGCTCTTACCAATAAGTAACGTTTAGAAAGTTCTTCTTGTGTTCTTAATAGCATGGGAACTGTCTCCATCCAATCTCGAATGTCAAAAATGTGTTCAATGGAGTCAGGCTTTTGGGCTAACTTTACCATTATCGACTTGTATTCTTCCAAAACCTATGATCGTTTCAATATTTTAAAATTATAAGAAATTGTGGAAATTATTGCATCTATTCATGTAATATTATTAAATCATTTAGGTACACATAAATCGTACACCGAAGAACTGTGTTCAAGAGTAAAATTCGTTTTTGATTGTTGCTTTCTATTTCAAAAGTAAATTAGAAAATAATTCAGCAAAATAATTTTCCATTATAAATTATCTCTAAGAAGTGGGTCATAATCCACTATAAACTGTAGGCCTCCATTACTCAAACACATCTAGATCTCTTAGAATTAAAGAGGGCATTGAGGTGATCTATAAGGTAGTTAAAAACATTCAAATATTTACATTTTCATTATGAATATAATATACCTACTTCCTTCTGTATTAAAATCTTTCGCAATCTAGAAACAGTTCTATTGAAATTTTACTACATATTGATTTTGCGGCTCTCAATAAATCAGTAGTAGAAGTATTGTGGTTTTACCTCGATTATATTTTCCTTCATTCTAGCAGCAAACATATCTAATAATTTTCCAATTATCTCCACCCGTTTGTTTATAAGAAACATTCTTACAAATTCGACGGTTATATAAAATGGCCCTATGGGAATATTACTTGGCAAAGTTACTTCTAGGGTCTCCCTCAACTTTATTTGTAGTGCTACGTCTTCTTTGACTTCGGCGGCGGTATGTTGCTCATTCTTGTACTCTCTGGAAAAATATTGAAAGTTGTAAAAAAATATTAATTTAAAGTCATTAAATACATTGTTATGTATACTATCATTGATGTTGCAAATCAGTGGTAATGTTTTCTAGAAATTGCGCCAAAATATTACTTGCCCTATTATCCTTAGTAAGGAACCGAGACATCTGAATTTCTCATCTTGTATACCACTCGAGGACATTGGACAACTGAACATTTAGTCCATGGAAATGTTACAAAATTTTGGCCGGACCTTGCATTTTGTGTAGCAAAAATTTGTTCTACCGATGTTTAGGAGGGGCGGTCAGTGTGAGTAAAAGACTCGATTTTCGGGGTTGAAACCCTCCCCCATTTGGCGGCCATCTTGATAAGGGGGCGTAGACAGTTTTTACGCGATATCTTGATAAACGTAAGTTTCACACAATTTTTTTAAGATATTTTTTGTACAGAATTGAATTGTCTACAATCTTGGTTTAAATTACTTCTTACCGTAAAATTGAAAATGAAAGACATAATTAAAAATAGACTTAAATTTTCAAGGAAAATATCATTTAAAAGTTATAACTTCTTTTCTATTTATTTTATTGAAAATACACATCAGATGTTTCTTGTACACCATTTTAGTGCGAACAATTTTCTCTGCTCATTTTTAAAATTTCTCCTCACTGGAGAGGTGTTAGAACGCTGCAAATGTATCAAGTGCATCAAAAAGGGCATTGGACAAGTCTCAAAATATTTAAGTACATTCCTGGGATGATTCCAAATTCGTTTTACCTCTTGCAATTTTTGCCCAAAACTCTCCTTTTTCGAGTAAAAAAATTGCAAAACTCTAAAATATTGATTTTTTCTCGCTGGATAACTAAGAAATTGACATTGACATAACGGAGGAGATCAAAAAAATTCACAGATCTTGCATGTTTTGCAAGTATCTTAAGCGTATTGAAAATACCAGATGCAACTATACTGCTCTAGGTCGAAGTCCTATAGTATCGTCCTATTGATATGCCTGCTAAATTACACCAAATTATTTTCTGTATTTCATTTTATATTAATATTATTTTTATTAATCATACTACGAAAAACTGAATAATTACATATTAAATACCTTCGATAACATATCTCTTTATTATAGGTACAACCGTTGAGAGAAAGAATTAGAAAGAAAACGGTCTCAGAAGGCAACGATTAAACAGTTATCGGACGAAAATCGACTGTATGCGTGCTCAATAGCATAAGGACGAGTATAGCAGGGTCGTTCGGTAATTATGGACCTTCCTTGCATGTCCGTGGTCGGGTCGGCGAGATTCGACAACGGTCCACAAAAAAATTCCCGCAAATCAAACCGTAAATCCTATTATAAATTTGAAAAAACCAACTAAATCCTCGATAACAACCGTACAACGTTTTCTTCAGGGGTATTTTTCGAAAAATGAACACGCTTCGAGTTACGACGAATTAAAGGATTTGTGAATTAATACGTTTCAGAGCAAGCGCTAATAGACGGGTTCGGTCATAAGAGAAAAAAACATGTTTCTTGGCAGATGTAAAGTTATGTAGTCAACAAAACATGTATGTGCAAAAAAATGAGAAAAAAAATTGCAGCGTCTGCAATTGCCAAATTAAAGTTCCGTGATAATGGTAGAGCCCACAACGGGATTGACGTCAGTGGCCTGATATAAGCTCCAGCTCCACCCTACGCGCACTTATCCCGCATAGCACAAGCAGCGAATCACTATAATATTTAAGTTTTGGGACATTTATCGGTACTGTTTTTTAAAGTCCTAGTCGTTCAATGCAACCGGGGTACCAGAAAGCCGATTCCCGAAACTTACCACATTTAAATGTGCAGATGGTCTTTGATTTTTTGACAAGTAATGCGACCTAAACCAAACTCAAAGCAGTGGCGCTAAACACTGTAAGTACCATACTTGTGCATATTTTTTAATGGTATTGTATTTGTATTCATTATTTAGTGAAGTTTCGGTAAAGTTTAAACAAACTAACATTTGATTACGTATATAAAACAAGCAATAGCAGATTGCAAGTAACTTTTCACCGTTTGTAAACTATTTTTGTTTCCTGGCAATAAATCATTATTTTTTATGTATTTATTTATTTATATTTGTTAGAATGAAATTAGGCAGAGGTATACGCAACTGACAAATATACGTCGACGCCTTCACGTTCCGACGTTTAAGAATTATAATTAATATGTATTTATATAAGTTCACTAGATATAAAAATAAAAAATGCCGCATGTATAAAGCAGATTTAATGAAACCACCGGCAGGGACTCCATTGTGATAATTTTTTATGTGACAAGTAAATATGAGGTAAACTAGACCAATTTGTGTATATTAAAAACTATAAACTAAAAAATAAAATTGAAGATAAACTTATATGAAAAGCATTAATTGCTAACAGTGGGTATATTATATATTATATTATTATATAGTGTGAGGTGCAAAAGCTCTTGAATAATTGCAAATAACATTTACACTACGTACCTACCCACTTTTTAAAGATCAGGAAGCGAAGATTATGGAGAGCGCTCAGCGCTGTCGGGCCACTGACGCCACCGCAGTAGCCTCACGCACAGGTACGTTTCTAGCCTCGCGGAAACGGGAAGATTTTCAAGTATCAATAAAACCTTTATTTTTGGACATTTAATTTTTAAATTTTACATGGTTGTTTTTTTCCATGGTTTTTATCGATTTAAGCAAAACTTGAAAATTACCGAACCCGCCTATTCATTAAGGCGCTCCATAAGAAAGCATAGCGCAGACAATATTGAATAATTGGAAAAAAATATTAAGTATTAAGACATGTACGTAATATTACGTGAAAACGAAGCTGACGTGCTGTAAATCTCAAATATACAACAAAAATTTGTTTGACTTTTTCGGAAAATCACCCCCTGCAACCCCCTGTACAGGGCGATTTTTCCCCGACCAAGTCAAATCTTCTTCTCGTTTGATGGGGCATCGTTTAAATTAGGTCGTAGCTTCTAGCAACACATTACAAACGTGATGACGCAATAGATGCAGCTTGTTACTCAACTCGTTTTTCGTAAGATGGGTCCTATGTTATGCACCCAGTAGTATTTTAAATATTAAAAAATGGAAAAAGGAGCAGAAAGAATCCTACTAGAGGAATACACCAGATCAAAGACAAGTGAAAAAGTTTATTACTTATTCGACAAAGAATGCCACAAGGCTTCTCGATCTCGAAAAGTTCGACTTAATACTGATAACAGGCCCCTTGACAGGTCATTGCTTCTTGAGATATCATCTCAAGAATATGGGCAAGGCAGACAATGATATGTGCAGATACTGTGATACTGCAAAAGAAACTGGGGAACATATTCTTTGTGAATGCAAGATGTTAGTCCACACTAGGCAAAAGTACCTAGAAAAGGTGAAATTCACGCCTGAAAACATACGAAAAGTAGCCCCCAGGAAAATCAGAAGCTTTGCAAAAAGCTTGGGAGCCCTGGGCAACAACTAATTGTAGGGTAATTCACAAAAGATCTTTCGATGTGAGGAAAGGCTGGAGGAGCCGAGCGACCCCCGAAACAATCTACAAGAAATTGACAATTTCGGAAAAAAATACTTTGAACAAAAGTAGTCTATTTTTAGTTAGACAATCCGAATTTGCTTATAAAATATAGGGATTCCCACTTAGAAAACAGAATTTGACCTTGAGTGACCTTAACCCTTCCACCCAATGTCAAAGTGACATAACCGCCGAAGTGGCCCCATAGATTTTTACAATTTTTCTTTGGAACATTTTTTCCTAGAGTGCTTATTACTCGAGATATTTGAAAGTTTCCGGTTAAAAGAGTCAATCAGGTGATCTTTCTAACCTGTAACTTTTTTTGCATTTTGTAATAGGGCGCGTGCAAAATCTGACAGATAACGAGAGTGGAGGGCATATAACCTCAATGTTCCAAATTAATTATCCTGAAATTCGCTGTTTTCGTTTGCTTTTTTAACTTTCTTGTGCTATCAGCTATTGAAATAAACATTTTTAAGTTTAATTTTCATTATATATAGACAATTATGTGTTTTGTACAATAATATTTCCTTTGATTTGGCGAGATGTGCATTGTTTACCTATGTGTATTTAGTTATTTTCTTCGTATTTAAACAACGTATGGGATTGATCTTATTGTTATATATAGAGTATATTTAGATTATTTAAAATTTAAATGCTGTTAATTATTCTGTTACCAGTTTACCACAAAAAGCCATCATATTGTATGGAATCTGGTTGTCAAAGTTTCACTCAATGCCAATTTAAGCTTTAAAATGTATGTGATTATTACTTAACATTGGAATTTAATACTTATTATGTAACATATTTAATAAATACACAGTAGTATACCTACCGCATGCACGAAAATAAAGTTATAGTTATTTCGGATTGCCATCGATTTACACCAAAGAAGATAAGTCTGTGGTAAATTATGAGTTCAAAGAGAAAAGTGGTTAAATGCTTTAAAGCGGCATAACCCATAAATTTATTTGTTAGTCAATCTAGATGAGTTACCTTATCTAGTTCAGCAGGTTTTCCTAAAAATTAAAGAGTATAAAATTTAAAAGAAACTACCTATTATCCATAAAGATTATCCGTTAAGATAATGTCTGGAACTATGACCATATTTCATCTTTGACTCAGTAAGATTCGATCTCTCTAAGGCTCTTTTCGCTTTGCTCTTTTGATTGAGCACCAACTTTTCTTTTTTTGGTGTAAATCGATGGCAATCTGAAATAACTATAACTTTATTTTCGTGCATGAGGTAGGTATACTACTATGTATTTATTAAATATAATAGGTATTAAATTCTAATGTTATGTAACAATCACATACCTTTTAAAGCTTAAATTGGCATTCAGTGATACTTTGACAACCGGATTCCATACAATATGATGGCTTTTTGTGGTAAACTAGTAGTAGAATAATTAACAGCATTTAAATCTTAAATAATCTTAATATGCTCCATATACAATAATAAGATCAATCCCATATATTGTTTAAATACGAAGAAAATAACTAAAAACACATAGGTAAACAATGCACATCTCGCCAAATCAAAGGAAAGATTATTGTACAAAACACGTAATTGCCTATATATAATGAAAACTAAACTTAAAAATGTTTATTTCAATAGCTGATAGCACAAGAAAGTTAAAAAAGCAAACGAAAACAGCGAATTTTACGTTAATTAATTTGGAACTTTGAGGTTATATGCCCTCCACTCTCGTTAGCTGTCAGATTTTGCACGCGCCCTATTAAACAAAAAATGTGTAAACTAATATTATTTGCAAAATGAGTTGCAAAGAGTGTCCTATTAGTCCAGTAACCTTGTTATCAAAAGAGAGAGTTACCTGACATCAAATGAGGTATCTATGATGTTTTATAGTCTGTTTTTAAACCAGGAGGAGTAAACATGAAAGTTTCATTCACACCATAAAAGTAACTAGAAAATACACTAAAACCTTTTTGGCGTTTTAAAACCAACAATACACGACTACAGTGTTTTTGTGTGTATTTTATTACATTATATAATGCATCGACCTCTATTTGACCTCTAGATATTTTATATAGCACTCATATCATTTACGCAATTTAAAGGCACCAAGTAATTAGCCACTTTTACCTTCAGATTTATACAAAAGGGATTAAAAACTGATATATAATGCGCAAACGATAAAATAGAAATTATAACCAAATAATGTATGACATGATATTGAAATTTTTATATGTCAAAATTTACGACTATTGCCTTGTGTAAAACTGGCGAGGGCCTGTCCAATCACAGATGTATGATTTAGCACGTTAAATTTAAAACGCTCCTTCTGGTTTAAAAACAGACTATAGTATATTGTATATAACTATAAATTAATGTTGAATCCAAATTTACGACCTCAGCAGACCTCACAATCTTGGCAAAAAGTTCAAGAAACTGCGAGATTTTTGCCTTTTTTCAGTTTTTGTCGATTTTGACCCCTAAGGCCTAATTTTTCGGCAAGAACAATTTAGGACTTTTCTAAAGCAGACTGAATTTGCTACAAGTTGCTACGAGAATGGAGTCTGAAGATGTAATAGTCTTCGAGACACAGCTGTTCAAAGTTTGTCAAATTCCTCATATTTCGTCATTTTTAGCGATTTTTCCGGTTTTACATCACAAGATTGGCCTCAAAGCCTCAAAATATAAGTAATGTTTTTCTGAAGTGAAATACATAATAATATTATGTATCTATCTTTCTGTACATATTACAGGTTTTTAGTGTGATTTGCTTAGCCCCGGGCAGATTCGCCGGTTGTTTGGTCGGGGTGTAGTAAAATAACTTTGTAAAATATCAATCTTGAATCTATTTGAAAAATTAGTAGCAGAAAATATCGGGAGATATGTGTTTTGTGTAGAGATTTGTAGGTATTTCAGAGATATTTAGGTTAAAAATTGCTAAAAATGGCAAAATATGAAAAAAATTTCAATTCTTTATATATCTGTACCTCGGAGACTATTTGGCCTACAGAGTCCTTTCTGGTACCAAATTGTAGCAAATTAAGTCTATTTTCAAAAAGTATAAAATTGTTTATACCAAAACAATAGGTCTTAGGAGTCAAATTTGACAAATATTGAAAAAAAGTAAAAAATCTCGCAATATCTTGGATTTTTTACCAAGATCCGGAGGTCTGCCGAGGTCGTAAATTTGGATTCAACATTAATTTAAAGTCATATACAACATTAAAATATCATAGATACCCTATTTAATGTCAGGTAGAATGTATAAAGTTACTGGATTATACAGAATGTGCAAAAATTATATAATAGTGCAGTAAATGGACGAAAAGTATAATGGTCATTTAACAATTCGTTCTTACGGAACTTATTTGTATTATTTTGGTTTGGTTACAGAAAATTATAAAAGAAATGGAACAATTTGGTAGATTATTACTTTTATATGTATATCTTCATTACTATTTGAAAAAATATGTATCTTTTAGTTACGTTTCTACAAACCTCAATTATCGGCTTTGTACAGTATGTCAGAAGAGTAATTCTGAAATTGTGCAAACTGTAAACGACGATCATTTCGATTCATTAGTATATGCTGTCTCATATAAATTCGACAGTACATCAATTGCCCTAAAAGACATCTTAAAGGCTATTTTTTTTTCTTGAAAAATCCTGCCTGGTGTGCGCCGTGTAGAAGATGTTATACAAAAATCTACTACAACAAAAGGTCACAACCTGAAGATGGTCCAATGCCAAAGATAGGAAGGTCAGACACAACGGTAGTATTAGCAAATAATTGGTTTATCTGCTGCAAAGAATGTGATCAGAAAAGCAACAGAAAACTTACATGCGTGGTTTCATTTAATAGACAGAATGAAATTTGGAAAAATGACAAAGAAATTAATAATAGTGAAATATTACACAGCATTCAAGGTTTTGGAGACAGTAAATGTGTGAACTTGATAGCAAACGACTTTAAGTGCATGACAAAATTTTTACATGCAATCAAACTGTTGAACAAGTATTAACGTTTACTGACATATTTTGTAATATTCTGCCGCATCTCGAAGAAGCTTTATTTGGCAAAAACGAATTATTTACTGTAGCTGAAATTAGAACATTTCCTCTTCCTGAAGCAAATATACATGGTGTTATATAGAGTGCTAAATATCCCGGTAGTGACGATGTTGCACATAGAATAAAAACAGTTTCACGAAAAAGTAGTTATCATTTCGTGAGGTACGAAATTACGTGTGCTCCCCAGATTTCAATGTAATGTAAACAAGCCAACCATTATACTCTTCGCCGACTTCCAGTACTATTTACATAATTGTTGCACATTCTATAGAAATACTCTTCGCAGTTTTTTGTAAATAATATTAGTTTTAGACAGTGTTTGTTTAGGTCGAAAACATCTTTTTAAATTTATATAATTATTAACTTTTTTCTTTATTGATCAATTTTGTTAAAATGTTATGTGGCTTTTCCTCTAGCTAACGCTAACTTACTGGCCAAATTTCAATACAATCGGACTTTTCATTCTTCACTTATCGTGCTTACAAGGAATGTGCAATGCTAAGCGTTTGTTATGGCAAGAAATGCAGAAAGCGGGCAAAATACGTTTGGGTTTAACTTACTATAACTTTTTTTAAACTTAAATTAGAGAACAATTTTTTCACTCAAAACATTTATGGTATTTTTGGCGAAATTTCGTGGCTGAATTATTTTTAAATTTCAACAAATAACAATCGTTCCCCGATGACTCAAAATATTATTACACAAAAACGACGTGTAATTTTCTTCAAGGGAGAAAACAATGGAAACAATCCAATAGCACCAGTGTTATATCCAGATACTAACAATCATTTAGTAAAAAAAAAATAATTTGATAACTTTTTTAATAACAAAGATAATATAACTTGAGAAGTATTTAAAAATATATATATTTTCGATTTTGGTGTAAAATTGACTTTAAGGCTGGCCCTTAAAGTCAGTGTTATAATGTTGGATTAAACCGCGGAGTGCGGATTAAACTACGGCCTTGAAAAAAAGTCTGTTTTATAATATTGGTAATCTTTAGTTTGCGGATTAAATACGTCATGGTAAAGTTAAACTACAGACGGTGGATGGAGACCGTTTAAACTGGAGATTTCAGATTTCAAAGTATTCATAACCTCATAATTGAAAAAAATCCTTGTTTTTATATATAAGATGATGGAGGCATTTGAAATATTGATTATTTTCCGTCTGATGACGGTGAAGAAATTATTAAATTAATGTAACAGAGAGTGCTCGAAGTCCTAGAAATTTTAGGATCAGTCGGAGTCATAAGGCACTATATTTTTTTACCAGATCAACTAGTAAAACGATCTCATTTTCCGTAAAATTTTTTGTTCTCTTTTTATCCATTTTCTTTGTAAAAATAAAATTTCCAAATAAAATACAGTAACAAGGTTATATCTTAGGTTAGAATTCACTAGTTGAAGACCGTGAAGTTAAAATTTCCTGAACAACAAGTGAGCCAACTACATAAATATATATTACATAACTTTGCCGCTAGAAGATAGAACGAGAGGTAGGTCACTAGACAATAGACGTTACCTTAACATATCATTTATGTGACTTATCAAATGTGATAAACATATTTTTTCATTAAAAATATGTATTGAATAAAGATATTGTTATGAATTACACCCCCTTGGAACTGGAGATGATACGCCTATGCCTACTAATTGTGACTGGAAGCTAGCAGAAAGAAATGGACTTTTCTGGAATGTGGTAAGAGAAGATTCCTGATTGCTTCTAGATGGATCTAGAGAGTCAAATTCGGAGTATATAAAGCGCGATTAACAGCGCGGGAAAGGAAGTTTATTAAGAAGGCAGTTTACAAAAGTGAACAAGTTGAAAAGTGAAAAAGTGAGGTTAAATATCAAGTAAACAAAGTGAAGTATTGTATAGTCAGTAAATTGTTAAATAAAGTGTTAGTGGTGTTTATCTCTTGTTGAAATTATTTAGACCCCACGGATTCATACAGGGTGTTTCTTAAAAGGTGGAATACACGCAACAATATTGTAGAAATTCCTTTCTTTAACAATTAATTTTATAAAACAGACATTTTGCAAAGTAAAGCTTAAAATTTGGTTTAATCCTAGGTTTAAACTGTACGCTTAATCTAATATTATAATACCGGCCCTTAGGGGGTGTATTCAATTCCGAATATTATCGCGACTACAAAATTCGAATGCGGCAGGTGATTTTCTATGGGAAACCATTTACAATTTCTTTAGGTCCTCGAGTGGTAAGGTCTCTTTTTACAGGCGTTTTTCAGTTGACTCGGTTCCCTTTACCTAGTAAAGAAAAAATGTATCACATATTAATCATTTTCAAATGCCTAAACATTAAATGTCATGAAAGAATATTTGACCTAGCCGCTGGATTAATCGAACCTTATTGTCTAATGTTGATATTAAAGGAGGTTGAAAATACATTTGATTGCATTCTTTATTTTTCAGAGACTTGAATATTAGTATTATGTAATAAAGTTCAACGGGAAGTCAGGGTGAAAATTTACGTTATAATTTTTAAGAGCCTTTTTAAGGCAGCTGACATATTTTGGGAAATTTTGTTTAGTCATTTTCATGACAGTGAATGTTGATAAAAGTTAGCCGGGAAACAATTTTTAATATGGCGAAGGCGCCGGTGATTATGGAGAATCCTTTGACTCCAATCAACTAGAGAAAATTGGAGGGTAACACGAGTTTATACGAATACATACCATTGTCTTCGTTTGAAGTTTCGCATGCAACAGCAAAACAAACTAACATTACTGAAGCTTGAGATCTCATAACTAAATACCTAGGAACTTAAAAAAAAAATAACTAAAAGTTTCAAACAATGTTGAAAATATCTCCACCGCTGAACAATATCAGTAAGGAGAGTTTCATCTCAACCTATAGTAAGTATCACCAAATTTTTAATTAACAATTTTGCTTGTAAGATAACAGGCGAGAGAAATCCTAATGGATCGGAAACATAGGGTAACTGTCGAGAGAATATTCCCTTTAGTACATTCCTTCTCTTGAATTTTGAGGGAAAAGGGCAACATATCTAATTTTCGATGCCACTGTAACCCTAGCACCTTAAAGCACTCGTTGTCAAAATCAATCATATGAGTAGAACGATTTTATTCCGGCATTTGCTGTAAAAGCTGTTCGGAATTCGTTGACCATCTTACTAAATCAAAACCTCCTCGCTTAAACAGTTCAGTCAATTCATTATACAAAATTACTGCTTGATCGACTGTAGCTATACTAGAAACTAAATCATCAACATACATATTCCGTCGTACAATTTCAGCAGCCAACGGAAATGACTTTTCTTCATCGTTAGCTAACTGGTGTATTGTGCTAAAAATGGTGAAGGTCTTACACCGAACGATACTGCATTCAATTCACAAATAGAGACTGGGCCATTTGGAGAAAATCTCCAAAGTATACGCTGGAAACGTCGATCAATTTTATCCATAAGAATTAAAAAACTTTGTTACCACCATCACCATCTACTTCTAATTTTGGAGCCGTATTCAACAAATCATTTAGTGAATACATTGTGTCCGTTTTTGCGCTAGCATCAAAAACTATTCTGGAGTGCTAATAGAATCTAATTTGTAAACTGCATTAGGCAGAATATAATACGATGGCGAGGAACAATTATCTTTGAAAACTTTAGTCAAAATATGACCTTGAAATAAATAATCATTAATAATTTCAACATATTGAGTTTTGTGATTTATGGCCTATTATTAATGGTCCACCCTGTATAACTACCAGATTTATTTCGACTATATGTAGACTGAAATATTTTTTCACATTCAATATCATCGGGATTTGTTATCCCTGGCAACTGAATATCCTCCATTTCCCGGAAATGTTTTACCAAAGTTTCAAGCGGAAGTTCTATAATTGTACAAAAGCTTTGAGTAATCTCGGAAACAGATAAAATGGGAGCCATGCCCATCACTACTAGTTTCTACAGCACCTGGAGTTTTAGGAGGACCAGCGATACGGAGTTGGCCTAATAAATGAGAATATAATTCTGCACCAATTATACAAGATGTGAGCAGCAATATTAATTTCAACTTGCGGTAAACAATTTGTTATTTTATCAACAATTAAAACTTCCAACGGATATGGTTTAGCTGAATCAATTTGGAAAATTATTACTATATTTGTACGTCCATAAATTCTACTAAAAGTTCCGATACCATGTATTTTTGTTTGAAGTTTTGAAATATGCAAGTGCATGCGCTTACAAAAATCTAAGGTTAAGAAATTTGCTTGACTGCAGCTATCTAACAAAAATCTAACTACATACTGTCTTCCACAACTATCTAGAATATAAACTTTAGCAGTGGATAATAATATCGTGCTATTATTTGAAATTCGTGGATTTTCACTGGTTGAAATACAAATGTTGCATCAATTTTTGAATTGGAACCATCCAGACATGAATCGTTCAACTTAGCCATAAGCTGCGAATTATGAGCATACCTCGGATGTAGCTGCCAGAGTCCAGGGCTGTCTTTTACAGATGGGTAGGTATAATATTATTATATTGTAAACACCTACTAAAACATTCCCAAACTAGAAACACAGAAAGGCATGCAACTTATTAATTGAATTTTATTAATTTTACCATGGTAATGCGTTTAGTCGGTGACGCACTATACCTATGAAATACGAAAGTAAGGCGTAATAGATTCTTGTACACGCGCACTTTACGCTACCTGGTCCGGCCGGTGCGGGAGGGAGGAAAATTGCGACGCTCGCGATGAAACAGTAGCAGACGTAACGTCGCGTGTGTTGGCCGGTGACAAACATGCAGAAAATACCGACAACTTCTTATTATTCCTGACCGATGGAGTGCATTATATGAAAGCTGCTGGCAGAATTTTAAAAGAAACATGTCGGAATATACTGCATAAACATGTTTAGCATATGGGCTGCATAGGATTGCTGAAACTATTAGGAGGTGCTACCCTAATGTTGATAAATTAATGTCAAGTGTAAAGAAAGTTTTTCATAAAGCACCAGGTTGTGTACAGTTATTTCACGATATTCTACCAAATATTTCATTAACTGCAGCGCCCATTATCACACGATGGGGATCTTGGCTACAGGCCGCATCGTACTATTACTGTCATTTTGAAAACGTGAAATACGTAATACAACAGTTAAATCCAAATGATGCATTTGCCATTTCACAGACGCACCAGGCATTTCTGGATCCAACTGTTAAAAAAAAATCTGGAGACCGTACACGGATGTTTCTTACGAATTCCTCTAGCCTTACGGGACCTACAACATCGTTTACTACAGTTGATGGAATCGATTGTGTTCGATCATCGACAATATAGTTTTCAAGTACAGGGAGACATTGCTGCGACAGTACAAAAAATTTCATAACTGTGTTAACAAAGAATCCCGGATTCGTTGCGATGACAGGTGTAAAAGACCTTTTACAAGGCAAGGAAGTAGACTTTGCTACACCTGACATGAATATGGTGACTTTGTGAAAGTTTAGATATTTTAAGTATGCCCCAGTTACATCTGTCGACGTCGAGCGATCATTTTCGCAATATAAATGGATTTTTACCGAAAGGTACCGAAGTTTAACTCCAAAACATTTAGAACAGATATTAGTGATATACTTTTATTCTTTAACCACCCGCACTGAAAAATACTTGTGTGTGCTAGTTTAGTGTGAAGTACAGCCCCCTATACCTCCAGTTATCTTCGAGTGAGTGTTTATACTAAAGTGGCATTATTACCTTTGGATACTACAGAATTCGCTACAAAAGATTTCAAGGTAAGATATCGTTTCATACACGCATGCAACTCTTTATGCGCTGACACATCATCATCTAAAACCAACCCTGGTTTTACGTCATATCTGGCCGTTAAATCCGAGGTCTGATTATGAGTAACACTGATAGAAGTCGTTGGTTCTTCTACAAGTGCTTGAGTCGTTCTACTAGCTGAGTAATTAATTTCTAACTTATTTGAATTTCCTTCAACATTACTAACAGGTGAATTGAAATGCAATAATGAATGACGCATAGGCATATTTTGAAATTACTTTTACTTTTACAAATAATAATTTTGTGCATACCCAAACAATTCAGACACAAATTCTGACTTTTGGAGGCATTTCTAAACATTTTGGACATGCAATTTTTCTAGGGATGTGTTTTCGTAAAACCTAAAGATAAATTTATACAAGCCAAAAACTCGTTTTCTACGGAAAACGACTACGATTTTACTTGTTAATTAAACAGGGACGCACTAATTTTCAGCTGTTGGATTTTAGGTACAACAGTTATTCATACTGAGAAGAACATATTTCAGCTAAAAAACCCTGGTTGCATTTATTTTTTTCGAAAACCCCCTTTTTGCCTGGTTTATGCCAGCAACTGAGAAATTTTGGGAGGCGTCCCACTTCAAGGGACACCAAAGCCACAATTTTCATTATAATCGCATAAGCATTTGAATGTAGTTGCTTTAATGTATAATAAATATATCTCCAAAGTTTGAAAATGATTTGTCTCATAGTATTCCCATTAAAAATTCCTAAAAAAGGCGAATTATCAGCTGTTAGGTTTTATTTTTCTTCTTTAATTACTGTACTGTATTCTACTTTTTTAGGCATCCTTACTTATGTATTATTTAGTATTCAAATGGGGTATTCCGTAAATAAATAAATAAATAAATTTAATGGGAATCCCCCCTTAATGATGAATATATCGTATTTTAATGTATTATCTAAAAAGATACTATTTTACCAGTGCTTTCAGACCGAATTTTAACAATTTTGAGCAAGTCGCGATTATCTACGAATAAAATAAAAAATTTAAAAAAATATTCTTGAAAATCAAAATAATATTTGAGTTAAATCGTATGTATTTCGGTCAGTAGAACCCAAATATGTAAAAATATATAGGTTATCCTATTTAAAAATTTTAGTCAGCCATTTTGGTTTTTTAAGTCACATAATCCTAAATATTCGTCATACTACACCAAATTTGAAAATTATCCATTTACTCATTTAAAAATCACAAAGGACTCTTGGCTGAGCCACCCGATATACACCAAATCCCAAATTTCTTGACCCTTACTAGCTTGCTCTACTTATTTACTCCTTCTTAATCACCCCCCTCCCCACCTTTCAATGGAATAAGCACAAAATATAATTAAGTTCCAAGTCTTGTTATAGTACAATATTATGTGAATCTTTCAAGTCAATGTTTTTTTCGCTCACATTTAAAATTTCCTTGTTTTATGATATTCTACACCTTTTTCTACAAAAAATTATATTTTTTTACTATTGCTATACTTCCACTCCACTACGTGGAATAAATTAAACAAACAAACTGAAATATCCCTGAAAATTGATTAACATTGGAGTGATTGTGATCTTTTCAAATGGATCAAATTTCTGGATGTCTATCTTACCGTGAAATTACAATTTATAAGACGTATACAGGTATACATTGCTTTACCAAACATGTTAACAAAGCCGCTGCCTAAGGAATCACTACTTCCACATCCAAATTTCCTATCCAAGTCTCATTAAACGAAAACATCTTAATACTATATTTGCACAACAGCATGTGGACACAATAGGGTGTTTTCCATATACATACTGTGTGACCTATTTTGAATGGAAACACCCCTGTAAAAAATGTGTCTATTATCTGATTTTAACGGGGCTTTTTTTAATAGATAGGCCATCGAAATCTCTACTTTATGACAAAAATTTAGAGATACATTTCAATTTTCAAGACCTACTATGATTTTTTTTCAATGTCAAAATTGGACAAATTTGATTAGCGATTTTTTCATAAAATCTAACTACGCCACTTGATTCAGAAACATATTAAATGGATAAATCCAAAATTTTGTGAAAGAATATTAAATAATGACATGTTTATGACAAAATTAATGTAGGTAATATTTTATAATAACTTTTACATGCTTTTTTCTAAAAATCGAAGTAGCCCATGAAAAATAAACAATAGAAAGATAAATTAATTGGATAGTTTTAATAAATATTGTCTTTTTATTGAGCAATGACAGATAATAATAGGGTGCCATAGAAAACAAATTTTAAAGTCAGACGTCAAATGTTTAAAATACGCATATATGGATACTCTAAATGTAGTAGAAATAGTTGAACTTGTGCGCCTTAGAGGAGATAGTGACAGAACTTTGGGAGAGGTATGTGAGATATTTAATAATAGGCACCCGAATAGGCCCAACATCACTACAAGTACCGTTTCTAAAATAAGCGAAATTTTTAATGAGTGTGGCGCTGTGACAAGGCGTATTATAAGAACGGATACTGTACAAAGAAGACCCAGGTACGACCAGAACGTTTTAAATTATTTTAACAACAATTCAAACGCCAGTGTAAGAGTAGCTAGCTTAGATTTGAATTTACCTAGAGAAAATATTCGCCGATGCTTTAAAAAGAATAAGGTAAAACCATTTAAACCCAAGTTTTTACATACGTTGGAACCTGATGATGATGAACCACGGATGGAATTTTGCTTGTGGGCTCAAGGAGAGTATCTTAATAACATAAATTTTTTGAAAACTACTTTATTCAGCGATGAGGCAACTTTTACCACAAACGGGGTGGTATCGTCTCAAAATTGTAGGTTTTGGGCTACAGAAAACCCAGAGTGGGTCATTAATTGTAAACGACAATATTCCCAAAAAGTTAATATTTGGTGTGGGCTACTCAATGAAACAATCATTGGTCCTTTTTTTTAAGGTAATATGAATAGCATGCAGTTTTTACAGTTCCTAAGAAACGAATTTTGGAGTATGCTACATGAAGTTTCAATACAAGAAAGAGTAAATCTACACTTTCAATTAGATGGCAGCCCTGTCCATAATGCCAGAGTAGTTACCAGGTGGCTTAACGCTAACTTTCCTAATCGATGGACAGGTCGAGGTACCACGTTAATTGGATGGCCAACCCGATCCCCGAACTTAACACCGATGGACTTCTTTTTATGGGTTTTAATAAAATCTAAAGTTTACAGGTCACGCTCGAGTAATAGAGAAGATTTGTGTGCAAGAATAAGACAAGCTTGTGCAAAAGTTACCCGGCAACAATTACAGAATGTCGTAAAGAATATTAAAAAACGATTCGACAAATGCATCGAAATAAACGGCGGCCTTGTAGAGGCTACAAAAATCTAAGATGAATTGCATAATCGTGTTTTAGTTTTTGTATAATATTGCAATGTGTGTAGTTAGATTTTATTTAAAAAAAAATCGCTAATTAAATCTGTCCGGTTTTGACATTGAAAAAAAAACAAAGTAGGTCTTGAAAATTGAAATTTATATATAAATTTTTGTCACAAAGAGCTTTCGATGGCTTGTCTTTAAAAAAAGCCCCATTAAAATCAGATAATAGACACATTTTTTACAGGGGCGTTTCCATTCAAAATGGGTCACACTGTATACCAAGTATTTAATATTTTTCGACTTAAAAAAAGTGAAAACATCCTTAACTTTCGTTTCATAACAGAAAATTTGTAATATTTTGTTCGCTTAAAGATGAATATTTATAACAACTTCGGAAAAAATACGTTATTAATTAATTTTTATTTTATTACATAATAAGTTATCTTTATGGAAAATAATTTATGCGATTTAGTTTATTATTTCAAGATCCAATTACATAATATTTAATATAGTCTGCCCCACGCCACGGTGGCAATTAACACCTCTAGGAGCGGGGATGTTGGAGGTGGCGATGGGATGCCAGATGTCACTAAAAATTGAAACCTTGGCCTCTAGTATATACAACAAATCTGTTTCTAGACTTTTACTACCTTGATTTACTTATATAACACAAATGCGTACCACATTTCAAGTCAATATCTTATGCCATTCCAGAGTGCGCACAAAGAAGTTGCAGACCAACCGAGCAACCGACAACCAGATAGACCAACACACATTTTTTTCACTCGAATTTAATATCTCGACATTTCATGACATTCTAAACCTATTTAAAAAAAAACATTTTTTTACGATTACTATGCTTTCATTTGACTACGTGGATGTGGAAGTAATAATGTGTATAATATTATTCAATTATATCTTGTTAGAACTCGTAAAATTGAGAGCCTAATAAGCCTACATAGGATGAGGTGGATAATTTTAATATCCCAGTTTCCAAAGGACATCTCACACCTCTTAGGGGTTTACGTACACCGACAGAATTTCTTGCAATTTTAATATGCTCTCGGGGCTGTCCAAAGTGAAAATTTTGTTCAACTGCACCAACCTAGCTATACAGGGCGATATAAGAATTCAAAGAATGATTTATCAGTTGTGAGATCTCATATTTTAAATTCAATTAGCGTGGTTCTTTCAACGAAAAACATATCTATTATTATTTTTAAAAAGACATTAACTATCAATTAGTTAGGTATTCTACGCCGATTGTCTTTCAAACACTACGTTTTATTTTGACTAAACTTTAGTCCAAAGTAATAATAATTGCGATATTATTTGCGGCCCTTCAGCCCTATTTGCAGTATCTGATACATGAGTCAACGAGCCATAATAATATGATGGGCATTTCACTGCTTGCTGGTGTCTCGCATCACCTAAGTACCATATTACACTTACACTACAATAGTTTGAACCTAGATTGTTAAGAGCAAAAATATTTTCTAGGTTTACTCGAGCTGTAAGACATAGTCTTTATTTAAACATGAATTATTATTTGTTTGCTTATAATTGCAGCAGAAAAAAAACTATCTATAACTAAAAGAAAAACTTTGTGTAAAAATATTAACGAAATCTTTGCATTCTTTCGATAACGTAAATTCTGGTTATGGTAGCAAATTAAAATCCCAAAATGAATTTGTCTAAATTCTTATTTGACAATTCTCATTCTAACACTAGCATCCACACAGTCCCCTAGGGTCATGCAGATTAAACTAGTATCGACATAACCCCCTACGATCATGAAGATTCAGGTAAAACTGAGAACAAAGGCCTAAAATGAATTTATTTACCTACCTTGTCTTAAAAAAAATGTCATTCTAATGGATTCCATTTTCATGAAATCTATCATTCTATTTCTTGGAAATGCTTAGCCTTTGAAACGTTTTTCGCCCTTATTCTGGAGCTCATCAGAAAGACATAAAGCCACTCATAAAGATGTTTCATGCAAAGCCAAGACAATTTCTATGAATAAGTGTGAAATAATTATATTTGACATTCACTGATAAGAACAACCTCACCTATCTATTAGCTAACTAGTATCGGAGCCTATATACTCTATAATTTATTTTTAAACATTCAGAGAGTATATAGGCTCCAATACTAATTAGCTAATAGATAGGTGAGGTTGTTTTTATCAGTTAATGTCAAATATAATTATTTTACCCCAAATCTCAATTTCTGTACTCTTACAGCATGCTTTGCTTGTTTTCCCCATTTACCTCTAGTTACCCCCAACCATTCAACAGATTCATGTAATACATACATACGTGTACTAAATTTCAAGTGAAAATCTAAAAATATAATTTTATCAACTCATTTAATAAGGGAGTGGGGGCATGGAAAATCTTATAAAAAAAAAACCTGAGGCCACCAAATCCCAAATATCTGTGCTTTTACCAACTTGCTTTACTTATTTTCCCTTATTTGCCCCTATTTAACCCCCAGCCCTTCAACGGAATCATCTTAAAATATAATCTAGTTCCAGATGTCGTTATAATACAAACGTATACCAAATTTCAAGTGAATATCTCAATTTTATTTTATCAACCCAGGGATTGAAAATATTTTAAAAAAATTTGAAGCCTGTGCTTCCAGTACATACACCAAATTTCAAATTTCTGTACTCTTACCAGCTTGCTTTACTTATTTTCTCTTACTTACCCATATTTACCCCTATTTACCCCCAAACCTTTCAACGGAATAATACCAAAATATAATATAATTCCTGATGTCATTATAATATATACGTATAACAAATTTCATGTCAATATCTCTATATTATTTTATTAACCCCTTTAATAATGGAGTGGGGGGTGGTGGGGGGATGGAAAATATGATAAAAAATGTTAAGGCCTTGGCTTCTAGTACATACACCAAATTTTAAGTTTCTATACTCTTACCCGCTTGCTTGACTTATTTCCCCCTATTTACCCCCCAACTCTTCACCGGATATGTTTAAAAAACAATCCAGTTCCAGATCTCGTTATAGTATATACGTGTACAAAATTTCAAGTCAATATCTTTAACCGCTCTGGAGAAAACGTGCGGACAAAAAAAGTTGCGGACAGACAGACAGAATTTTTTTTTCGCTCAAATTTAAAATCTCGAGGTTTCATGACATTCTAAACCTATCTCAATAGAAAAAGAAGATTTTTTTTTACGATTACTATACTTCCAATCCACTAAGTGGATGTGGACGTAATATGAAGGACGTATGAGCTATTGGACATTGAAAAAAAATGGCAATATTTTGCAAATCTGTAAAAACATTCTTATTTGACTTATCCTGGACTACGCTTTCACCGAGTTTCGTTAAAGAATATCTTTTCTTCACGGAAACACAGGTATTTAAATAATTGCGACTTCTAACGGATTTTTCGCAATAATTAATTAATTTTGCAATTTTTTGAGACTGGAACGGGCCAGCTCGATCCGTATTAAAAAATTACACAACTTTGCTGTTCAACTTTTTTTTTGTACGAGGCCAAGTTTTTGTTAACGTAAAAAACTGTTTTTCACAAACTTTGGCCGCCATTTTGAAGAGGACGCATGTTCGTCATTTGTTTTGAAAATTTTGAATTCTACGGAAAATTTCCGATTTTTTACATACCTTGGCTTGGTAATAATTTTTGTAGGTAAAATCTCTGAGTTACTGGACTATTTCACTATATTCTATGTATACGTGATACTCTTGTCTATTTATTCTGTAAGTATCAGAAATTATATTATATTTCTTAGCGAAAGACATTCTCGAGATTGAAAATATCGAAATTTTTGCTTGTTACGTGATGCACTGAAGATTTAGAAAAACATGTAGAATTGTATTTTTTTGACTATTTGAAAAGCTGGTATCTTAATAACTGAATTTGTTTTATGTATCTAAGTAATTTTGTCTGTGAGTTCTGATAACAAATTCAGAAATTGCGAAATTATAATAATAAATACTAGATTAGTTTTCATTACTTATTATTTTAAAATGCTTACATTTAAGACAGTAACACATACTTATGAAGAAATGTAATTAAATCATATAGTATTTCGGAATTTTTATCATTGTCGGCGGACCACTAGGGAAAGTGATATATCCTGCCCCACCCAACTAAGAAACCATTACTCTATAAAATAATATATACACATTTTATAAACACAAAATAATAATAGATATGTTTTTCCTTGAAAGTATTACGCTAATTGAATTTAGAATATGAGATCTCACAACTGATAAATCATTCTTTGTATTGAATTTTATATATCGCCCTATATAGCTAGATTGGTGCAACTAACAAAGTACTGACTTTGGACAGCCCCAACAGCATATTAAAATTTCAAGAAATTCTGTCGGTGTACGTAAACCCCTAAGTGGTGTGGGATGTCCTTTTCTTTGAAATATTTAATGAGAAATGAATTTATCGCAAACAAAAGACTTTATTACACATATTCTGATATAATCCAGTTCGCTTCGGCTTGATACAAAATTTAATATTGTAATATAGTAAACGTGTTATTGAGTGACAATCAGAGCAGCATTATTTTATTTTAGCTGAAAATCTAATTTGGGGTTTGCAGATGAGAACTGCGAATATAGCCTGTTCGACAATCTTTAAGCAATAAATTCTGAGTACGCTTAAATTACAATAAAACAATTTTGATTGCAAATGTAGCAAATAAACGCCATTCCAATATGTTTTGTTGATATGAACCATAATTCTAAAAGGTAGTATGTGACAAATTTGTTATTTACTTGAGTGAAATTTTATTTCGTGTTATCCACAAATATAATAATTATTTTGTTTATACAAAATCGCATATGACATGATATTTAAAAGTACAGGGTATCTAGTCTATATGTATAAATACAGGGTGTTACAGGTATGCGGTAATAATTTCTAGGGGTGGGGTGAGTCTACATAAAAAAATATGAGAAAAATTTCATATAAACATGGGTCTGGAAATTCCTCCTCAGGGCGCTGTAGGCCTTTGAAGGAAGTAATTCTTTGTATGTAAAATCACCCCTAGAAATTAATGACCGCATACCCGAAACACCCTGTATATTGCACGTTATGTTGCCCCAAAAGGAAGTAAAAAAGTTTTATAAATACGTTTCTTTACTTCAACCGTTTTTCTTAAATTAAATATTTCCTAATAGTCCAGTCGATAAAATAAAAATACACCAGAAGCTCGCAAAAAATGTTATCCGAGATTTTCCTTCCGTAACTGTTAGTGCGAGGATTAAACATCACAAAACCATCAGTTCTGGGGGTGGTGCGCAACCCCCCCAAAAAAACACCCTTTCTGTGAAAGAGCCTAATTTTACTGATAACTCGTTAACCGTTGAAGATATAGAAAAATTGCTCATCATAAAAAATAAAGCTCGACTAATTGCCTAAAGAAAAGTCATCTTGTAATTTTCTTGTGTATGCCATGGTTTTCGAGAAAATCGGTATTGACCAAAATCGCAAAATTCGTATTTTTAATGCGCGCAAATTTTCGTTTATTTTAAATTTTTTGCGCGCTGCCTTTAGAAGAAATTAAATTACTCGAAAACCAAACAAGCTACGAATAAAAATCAAAATGGGTATTAAAGGGGATATAAAATACTCTGTTGTGTTGCCATTTTTGAGGGCTATTAATATTTATTATTAAAAATAACAATATAATATAATTATCTTTAGATTGTTTGTGCATCTAACTATTCACAGGCCCATAAAAAATAACTGACTATAATATAAGTTATAAATGCATTATCTTTTAGCTCAAGGTAGTACTTCAATGCAGAAAAAGTTAGGAATAAAAATATTTACATTTACAAATTTAGCATCATGTTAAAGTTAGCCAAAAAAAAATCCAAAAAAGGCTGCATATTCAATTTTTTGATGATATATTTTTGATAGAATTTTTTAACTATTAAATAATTAGAAACAATAGTTATATGATACATAAACTCACTCAAAAAAAAATGAGGTAAATTTTCAAGATGTGGATCTTTTTTTATTTTTAGGAAACAATAAAAAATTGGCCAAAATTTGGCTAACTTCAACATGCTGGTAAATTTGTAAATGTGAATATTATTATTCCTAACTTTTTCTGCATTGAAGTACTACCTTGACCTAAAAGATAATGCATTTATTACTTATATTAAAGTCAGTTATTTTTCCTGAACCTGTGAATAGTTAAAAGTGCAAGAAAGCAAGAGGATATTAATTTGTTATTTTTATATACTAATAAATGTCAATAACCATCAAAAATGGAAACACAAAAGAGTATTTTATATCCTCTTTAAAACCCATTTTAATTTTTCTTCCTAGCATGTTTGATTTTCGAGCAATTCAATTTTTTCTATGGGCGCACGCAAAAAATTTCAAATAAACGAAAACTCGTGCGCATTAAAAACAGAAATTTTTCATTTTTTTCAATATCGACTTTTTCGAAAACCATGGCATACACAAGAAAATTACAAAATGACTTTTTTTTAGGCAATTAGTCAAGCTTTCTTTTTATGTTGAGCATTTTTTTTTATATCCAGGGTTAACGAGTTATCAGTAAAATAAGGCTCTTTTCACCGAAGGGGTGGTACTGATTTTTGTGGTTTTGTGATGTATAATCCCTCCACTAACAGTTACTGCAGGAAAATCTCAGATAACATTTTCCGTTATGGAAATCTTTATAATTATTGGACTATAAATATATGAAATTTTCAGACCAGGTGATAGTACTTATTATGTTGACTAGGTCAGTAACGCAGGCCAAATTAAGCTAAGTTCAACGCCCTTGAGTAATACATATCTCCCGTGAAATTATGTTCATCATACTTATAAGAGGAAAAAAAATTGTAAAAAAACGAAGTGTCACCCGATCTATTTGAATTTTCCGAAGCTCCTAAAAATGCCGTTCTTGAGAGCTTCAGCAGCTCATAACGACATTTCATGTGTTGTTCGCCCTTGCGATATTTAGTTGTAGGCTACAGCGCTGCTTATTAATGATACAGTGTTGCCAACGTATCCAGTTTTTAGGTGAAAACCGCTGCCTAAGGAATCCCTACTTCCACATCCAGATCTTCCATCCAAGTCTCTTTAAAAGACAACAGCTTGACTATATTTGCACTCTAATATGTGGAAATAATTGTTCATAGAATTTTAATAAAAGGAATAGCAAGGCAATTTCCGGACCCTGCCGAATCCAAATTAGGGTGCTTGTCAATCTCTCTGGGCGCCGCCGAATTCACTATTTAACACTACCCTGCAGCATACATTTTGATTGCAAGATTTGGCCCAATCATAACAAATAACACAAGAAAAGTTGAACAAAAGCTTTTAAATATGAATTTTATGGACTCTTATTGGCTTGCTGTACCTGATTAATATTTCGTTAATATTTTCAGGGTGTTATCAGAAAAAAATCCTTTCTAAAGATGTACCACGGTAAACCGTATTATTAACATCTAGATCGGTGTAAAAATTACATATAATAAGATCGACGGATTTTAATATCAGTATTGGATAATAAGATTCAGTTAATCCAACGATGTTGAAATAGTATTTCATAATTTTGCTAACCTTTTTTTAAAGGCGGTTCAATTTTTTCCAAAAGCTTTCTTGTAATTGTAGAGGGTGTGCCCGGATGGGTTCCCGATGCCACAAATGGATCTAAATTTTAATTTCTTGACAAAAAGTCACTCTTTATAAAAATTTTGCTAATCAAAAGGTCTGTCAAGAATTTTAAATTTTAAGCGCCCTGTATAAAAAAAGTAAATTTTCTTAACACAACCTTATTTCTTAAGCATTTTTTTTTTATAAATAGTGACTTAGTGAGAAAGTTATAATGTAAGCCCATTTATGGCATCGGTAACCCTGTCCGGAGACAATATACACATATAATGTATATTGCTGCTCCAATCTCGATGCTATACAAGTAGTAGTAGTCCAATAAATCTATCGAAAATATCGCATTTTTTGCAAAAATTATTAACAGCAAACCAAGGTATGCAAAAAATCGAAAATTTTCCGTAGAATTCAATGAACTATTTTTAAAATAAATGACGAACATGCGTCCTTTTCAAAACGGCGTCCAAAGTTGGTGAAATCCAATTTTTTACGTTTGAAAAAAAAAAGTTAAATGGCAAAGTTGTGTAACTATTTAATACGGATCGAGCTGTAGTCCAGTGTACGACGCGATGGTAAAAATATGATATTACCTCCGAATCCTATCAAGAAGCATGGATTTTTATGAAATTTTGGAATTAAGCTTTACTTACCCTCCACTTCATTCCCTACCCTATACCGATATGCGCAAATTATTCTTAGGGGTGAAAACTACCCTTTATTGCAAAAACTTAATAAAATAATGAATTGAAGAATTTAATAAGTTAAGAAACGTTAATGGGGTTTGAATCAAGATTGTTTGATGTTTTAAGACATTAATTTTTATTGGTCAAACCTCATTTGATTTATTTACCCCTTTTAAACTAAGTACCCCCTATTATGTTATAATTGGAAAAAGACTATTTATTGACTTTGTCATACTTCATGTATTTTTTATCCACTCTTCAACCCCAAAAAATCATCCCTTATTATGAAAAATTTTAAAAATCATTTACCGGCATATTTATATAATTTAATATATAATTTATCTTAATTTGGTATCTTATTATTGTGTTCAACTTGAATAATTATATATTGCAACTTTTCAACCTTTCAAAACTACGCCTCGTGAGGAAAAAAGTAAAAATTTTGCAAATGTATGAAAATTTTAAAATTTACAAAGACTGTATTATAATTATAATTTTTTCATGTATTAAGTGTATTTTACAATATTTTATGCAACACACAAATTATTAAAAAACAAAAACATGTACATAAAATAAATTAAAATTAAGGCTTATCGTCATCAATATCGATACTCTCTTCTTCCTCTTCTTGGTCTATGATTGGATTCTATTCCGGCAGTTTTCACCATTACATCCGTTACAAGTTGAGCTGCAACTCTTCGGCAGTCACATGTTGCACAATAACTCGCTAATTTTTACGATAGAAAGCTCATCAAAAAAATAATAATTTGTAAGAAATTTTATGACCTAGGAGCTCATAAAGGTTTAAAATTTCTTAAGCCCTTTATTTTTAAAAAGGTAACGTTTGAAGGGCTTCAAAACGGTACCAGTCACATGCTAATGCTAACTTTGAAAGGCCATATCTCGGTTAATGTGTAAGCTACGACAATAAAAAAAATATTTTCAATAAAAAAAACAAAATTTTCAAAAAAAAAATCCTAGCTTTTTGTTCTCTAGCAATTTCACCGTATCTTCAATAGTTTCTTAGTTATTTTGACAAAAAAAGATTCTTTAAAAAATTTCAGAAATGGTTTTTCCACTTTAACCATAATTTTTTTAAGCATTCTAAACCGGTCAAACTTCTGGATCACATTACTAGTGCTTAAATAAAGTGAATTGTAAATAGATTATGTTTAATTTCAATTAAGGTAGTAATGCCAAGGGTAGCATTGTTGTTTTTTTCCACGAAGAAAATAGGAATCGACCTTATTTTCGTCATAACTCCCTTAGTTTTTATCCTAGAAAGTTCTGCAACTTCTCGTATTAAAGGTTTCTTTGGGTACTTTAAAAAAGGTATCATGCATTTTCTTCGTAAAATGAACCGTTTTCCTGTTATTCAATGTTGAATTTTTTAAATTTTCGTTCGATATATAAGGCCCACCTTCAATAAGCCGTAACTCGGTTTGTATTGGGTCTACATTAATAAAAAAAAAATTGTCTTTGTTTTTTCTTCATAAATTACATTTTTGCTCCTTATGCTTTTTTTTGATAAAATATAAAGTTTTTGAGTTATTCGTGAAAAACCGTTTGAAAACATGATTATTTTTAAGAAAAATTGAAATATTCAATCACGAATGACTCAAAAAGTATCGATTTTTCTAAAAAAACTCTATAGAACATTTTTTGCTTAAAATGTGTTCCGCTATCGATTTCTGATTTCTGAGGTTAATTTCAATATTAAAATTCCCACCCCCGAGTTGGGGTGGTATCCACCCCTAGAATAAATGTGCACATTCGCATAGGGTAGGGTTTGCTTTTTAAGGTATTCCCTACTTAGTGTTCAAATTTCAAGCAAATTGATGCTTTTTGATGGAAATCGGAGCCAAAAAACCATCATACACTGGACTACTGGCCCGGTCCGATCTCAAGAAATTTCAAAATTAATTAGTTATTGCAAAACACCCGCTAGAAATCGCAATTTCTTGAAATACCTGTACCTCCCTGGAAAAAAAAAATTAACGAAACTCGTTGTAAGCGTAGTACAAAATAAGTCGAATAAGAGTGTTTTTACAGATTTGCAAAATATTGCAAAATTGTTTGAAAAAATCGTTTCTTTCTGCCCGAAAAGTTGCGCTAACACTTGCAATTATTGCGCATATCACGAAACGATCTCAAATATGCGAGAAATCCCAAAAAAGATTTTAAACTATATTGGAATGCCATCACTGCCACTCGCATATTTCTACAAATTCTTGAAAAAAAAATTTGCTCTCCGACCTTCCGGAGCCGAGATAATTTTTTTTTTATTCTTGTGGCGCCATTTTTTAAGATGAAGGGCTGAAATTTGCAGGAGTTATTGTTGAATTCTTATATTTTCAATAAATGTTTAAATGATTTAAGATATTTACAATTTAAGAAGTCCACATCAAGGTCGGTTTCAGTTGCCGAGCATTCCACCTACGATGGGTGCTGCAGCTGAACATTCGTATCGAACTTATTTACAAATGCAAGCCTGCCTTGGGAATTCATTGGACCCCGAAATATGGGATTGGAAAATTGAGGGCAATAATTCTTCGCCAAAATTGAGTTCTCATCTAATGATTCCGGACGATATTATGAAGAAAATATCACAGAGACTGGGCTAGACAGAGATAAATGTTCAAATCATGACAACGATAATGACGACTGTGATGACGATAATGCCTATTCCTATTCTATAAAAACAATTTGAATACATAAATGTGAAATAATAATTTAATGTTTCATGGGTATATATTTTTTGTATTTATTAACCTTACCACCGTCATTAATCCATATGTCGTCGAGCTAACTCAATAGGAAAAAAGAAAAAGATCGGTTGAGTAGAAGTCAACATAATGAAGATCGGCCGATCAAGTTCCGAAATTTTTTTATTGAAAATATAAGTATTCAACGATAACCCCTGCAAATTTTAGTACTTCATCTTAAGAAATGGCGCCACACGAATTTTTTGAAAAATAATATCTCCAGAAGGTTGGAAAGCAAACATTTTTTTTCATACATTTGTAGAAAAATACCAGCTATCGATTGGCAATAATGGCATTCCAATATAATTTAAAATCTCAAAGATATTCAAGGTTCTTTGGGGTAAAAAAAATCGATTTTTGACCGATCTTTCGCATATTAAGGATCGTTTCATGACATGCGCAATAATTGCACATGTTAGCACAACTGTTAAAAAAACTTTTCGGGCCAGTCTGGTATAAAAATATGATGGCCTGTATGAGCTATTGGAGATTGAAAAAAAGCATTGCAAAAAATTTGGAATATTTTGCAAATCTATAAAAACGCTCTTATTCGACTTATCTTGGACAACGCTTTCAGCGAGTTTCGTTAAAAAATATGTTTTTTTTCACGGAGATTAGTTTTGCAATTTTTTGAGGCCGGATCGGGCCAGCTCGATCCGTATTAAAAGGTTACATAACTTTGCCATTTAATTTTTTTTTGTACGTCTTTTAAACGTAAATAAACTGTCTTTCGCCAACTTTGCCGCCATTTTGAACAGAACGCATGTTCGTCGTTTGCTTTAAAAATAGATTAATGAATTCTATGGAAAATTTTGAAATGGATTTTTTACATACCTTGGTTTGCTGTTAATAATTTTTGTAGGTAAAACACCTGACTTACTGGATTATAGGGATAATTTGAAATTTATCGTGTAACTTTTATTATAGACAATATTATACTTACTCGATAAATGCGTTAACATCCAATACAAATAACTCGAGGTGACGATCGAATTCGAGTGCGTAAGCATGAAGGGGTATCAGGGATTTATGATAGGCCAGCATGAACCGGTCTCGAATTTCGCTTACTTCGGCGGACAACAGTCCCACTGAAGAAAGATAAAGGTCCTTCGCAAAATGTAAATTATTTAGGAGAAGTGGATGAACTTGTCTTATTTGATGAGTTTGCCTGAGGCCGTCGTCGAAAATTTTCAATAAAACTTTCTGAAATATTAAGAATACAAGGGTTAAAAACAATTTTCGATATGAAGTTACCTAAAGTGTGGAACTATTAATTCATTCAGATTGGATAGAAATAGGCAAATAGGATGAAATATTTTGAAAGTTTAGGATCTGTAGTATTTTGGA
The DNA here is from genome assembly GCA_963583905.1 of Stenurella melanura. Lineage (NCBI taxonomy): Eukaryota > Metazoa > Arthropoda > Insecta > Coleoptera > Cerambycidae > Stenurella > Stenurella melanura. The sequence continues at coordinate 100,096,687 of OY757314.1, forward strand.
CTAATTAATCTCATATTACTTCAAATAAACGAGTATTAACTGATTGATTTGCCAGAGTAAGTTGAGCATTGCTGCCGATTTCGGGCATCCGATCTGGGGGTTCGTTTCAACACACAGCTTGGTCGTCTGCCGAACACGCCCAACGGCCAGCCAAACCGCGTGCCGGAACCAAACCTTGGACGTTTTATATCCTGCCGCGCCGGATATGTTTGTTTTCAGCAGCGAGAGCCACATGGCGCATGGGGTAGGAATATAGGATAGGAGGTATAGGTGTTTGTGACATGCTTTTTTAAGTTTTCATGCTTCTTTTTAATTTCCATCTGTCATCATCGGATGGGAAGTGTAGGCATTTGCGAGATGCTTCTTTTTAGTTTCCATTTTTCTTTTAAGTTTCCATCTATCATCATCTCATTTATTCTTCTTCTAAGTTTTCTGTTTCTTCTGTTTCTGAATCTAGCGTGCACCTCCTTCTGTCCACTTGTAGTCACTTCGTTTGTCCGCCGCAGGGAACTATTTTTTATTAACCGTTCCACAGGTAAATATCCATCTACGGTGAAAGTGCAAGGAAGAGCCCTGTCTCGCGGTAGATAGAGCTTTTTACAGCGGTTTATGAGAAACAGGCCGGTGAGAATGTTTTGAACACCTTGTATATTAGTTTGTTTTTGCAGTAATTACTTTCAACCGCCGCTTTCCAATTCCGGGTATTTTTCTATTTCATTGCTTATATTTAATACCTTTTCAATTTTACTTTTAAATTTCGTTAATAAATTTAGTTAATAGAGATCAAGTTGATAAAGTTATTAAAGTAATCAAATAAAATGAAATAAAATTAATTAATTTATCGCTAAGCTTTATGTGGCGACTCGTCCTGTGATTGCTGGTTTTATTTTTTCTTCCTTTTGGGCTGATTGGGTACACTTAAAAAACTTCCCACTGCACACAAAATTTATCATTTATTTATTTGCATTTCTACATCTAGTATGTCTATATTGCTTTGCTTTACCAAACACGTGTGGCTTACACTTGACTAACTTTATTTTTTGCACAACAGCCATAAACCATTTGTGAGGGTCATTGGGTACAAAGATAGATATTTCTGTCGACGCGCGACGGTCAGCCAAGGCACAGCCTTCCTTACATTTGTTTACTTTATCTTTGGTACTATTTAAAAATATTGTACCAGTAATTTTCAATGTATTAATCCCACATGAACTTTGTTTTTCTATTATGACATGTCACGTTACGCAGAATTTCTTGGCCCACCGGTGGGTTCAATTTTATTGAGTTTACCGGGACTTTTACCCCTTTTTTAGCGCTATTCTTAGGAGCGTCACAAGATACGTTTATACAGGACGTTAGTCAACTTTCGACCTGAAAGTTTGGGATCTGTAGTATTTTGGACTAATTAATCTCATATTACTTCAAATAAACGTCTTAAATGTGCATGTTGGGTTATATCCTCATATTTTGGTCCACAAATTATGGCCTATTATTAACGGTCCATCCTATATACAGAATAAAGTCGACGAATTGAGAAAACGTTTAAAGTATAATGCAGACATTATAAACAATTCTGGTCATATAATTTCTCCGCGAGTTCATTATAATTCTTAAAATTGAAAGTATGCCGGTATCACAACACGAGGAGAATATTTAAAAAATAATAATTGAGCTTTTACGTTTATGTAGTCCAATTGGACAATAAAGGTCGTTGCTTCGGAGTAATTTCTGACTTAACTGAGTCGAGTGAAACATTTAGCAACGTGTTCTAAAGACAAATTTAAAAGCTTACGCATTAAAAAGTCATCTTATTCACTGCATTTTAATAAATGATTTGTGGTGCATTCTTGTTAGCTTCCTTCTACTTTCGAACGTCTGACAGCACCGCATCATCTGCCGTGGTTATCTGTTAGGAGCACGACAAATTTCTGCTGTCAGTTTCTCTGAGTCTCTCACATTTTATGAACATGTTTTTAAAATTTTCTGCATGAAACGTCTTGAAAGTAATTGTTGTGAAGAGCTCAAAAGAAAGGCGAAAACCGTTTCAAATACTAAGCATTTCCAAGACATACAATGACAGAGTAGAGATAATGCTTCAAACTTAGTCCTTTTGAACATCGACAGATTTTATTTTTATTTTTCATAGATTACCTTTTTTACTGTTTACAAAATTCTATAAATAATATGTTTTATTATTTATAATACGTAGTTTCTAAACTTGAAAGAAACATAATATTATAGAAATAACTTCTTCTGTTATTAGTTCCAAGTTAGCCACTATTTTTGAGCAGATTTCTTAGTTAAATACAGTTCAATCTAGATTTGCAAGGGTTTACAATGCATACACCATACTTCAGAGATGCTAATGCCATCCTCAAATTTCCTCACAATATACAATATGTGGAAAAATTGATATTCTCCAGTATACGACAAAAGAACATACGATTCGGGTATATAAGAACTCTGCTTTAAGATGCGTTCTCATAGATCTGATTTCCAAAATTCAAATCGGAATCAAAGTTCCTTTCAATAAAATAAAATATCAATTTACATATTAACCAAAAGACATTTAATCGCGAATTGCCATATTTCTACCATCTTCTTAGTTAAAGTTATATAATTTTTTTGTTGTTAAATTATTTCGATATTTCAAATTCCCTCAGTTTACTATAAGTAAATGAATATTGGTTAAACATTTCTAAATTGTTTACTTAATGTTTAAGAAATATTTCTTCAATCATTGTTTATGGCTTAGTATCAAGGTGCAATTTCGAATGAACCATTTTTAATATTGTCTTAATTTTGTGACTTCGGTTTTAAGTTCTAAGTCGAATATTTTCATACAAATACCTCAAAGACCAACAACATATCAGTTATATTTTCTTACCGCAAATAATTCGGTTGGGGTGCTATAACTAGCTCCTGATGCGTCCATTTTAAGCTGCATACCAAATATCGGCGGTGCTTTGGATACAAAGGGACTATTTATTAGATCATCTCCCCAAACAAAATCATCTTCACATGTCAGACATGGGAGACAAGGAGTTTCCACAGAATTTATGAATGTTTGCAGAGAATTCTGTACCAACAAACGTAGGGTGTACTTTAAATTAAAAAAATATAAATTAATTATTATTTAGTAAAGAAATGTAATGTATTGTTTTGTACATATGAGCGAAGGAAACAAATAATTGTTATAACAACACGAATACTTTCTTTCTGTCCATATAATCAAGTCTAGATTTTGTACGAATAAAGAATGCATACATTATTAATGAAGTTATCATGAATCGTTTCAAAATGATCAATCTCAATTGCAACTTATACCTATACAGTAGGTCTCACTTTTCGTGACTTCTATAACAGAGCACCCTTATTAACAATGCGATTTTTTTTAAATTTGGCTGGAAAGTACTTACCCATCAAAAGATTGCGTCACGGTTAAATATTTAGAGATCCACTATAGTCTGTTTTTAAACCAGGAGGAGTAAACATAGAAGTTCCATTCACACCATAGAAGTAACCAGAAGATACACTAAAACCTTTTTGGCGTTTTGTGCAACCAACAGTACACGATTACAGTGTTTTAGTGTGTATTTTATTACATTATATAATGTATCGATCTCCAGTTGACCTCTGGGTATCAAAGAATTTATATTCTTTGCTGGGTATTCTATACAGCAGCCATACTGTCTACGTAATATAAAGGCATCAAGTAGTTAGCCACTTTTACCTTCAGATTTATACAAAAGGGAATAAAAACTAATATATAATGTGCAAACGATAAAATAGGAATTATAACCAAATAATTTATGACATGAAATTAAAATTTTTGCAATATGTCAAAATTTACAGCTATTGCCTTGTGTAAAACTGGCGAGGACGTATCCAATCACAGATGTATGATTTAGCGCGTTAAATTTAAAACTCCTCCTGGTTTAAAAACAGACTATAGTTGGATTCATCCTTATGAAGAAAAATTAACCTAATATTCCAAAAAAGTGTATTAGTCAAAGTTTTAACTGTAAAACAATCTCGTAATCTTATTCGTTGCTATCAGAAACTCACTAATACCGAATTTCAATAAGATAGTGTACTTGGAGTCCAAATTTTCATTTTTAAAGTACCAAAAATATTAGCTGTAACTTTATTTTCGGACGTAATGAAGAGTTAATTAAGCTGGAGGAAGACAGGCTTTCCATTTAGAATTAATCACGTGACGTGGTGACATCAGTCAGTTTACTTAACAAATATTTTACTTGGAAATTTAAAAAAATCAATTTTAAACAAAATTAAGTTCTTAATGTAATAATAAGCACCATAAGTGCAACTTTAACGAGCTTTGATCGATATCCAATTCCTTATATTTTCTAAATTCATAGTGATAATAGGCGAGTCTGCCTGGGGTAAAAGAGAGGTGATTTTACAAATTTTGTATACCATTTGAGTTAGCAACGGATTCTTATAGGAAAAATTCCACCGAACAAGATTTTCTTATGAAACATTTTCCTAAACCGCGAGCTTCATGGTCAAATAATTGTTTAAACAAAATTTTTTCGTTTTTATTTAATAAAATGAAATCATCATGTAGATACTAGTTTAACCTGACTAGCCGTGGGGACTATGTTGGATGCTAGTGTTATAATGAGAATGGAAAATAAGAATTTTTACTTGTTAGCATAACCAGAAGTCAGGTTATCGAAAGAATGCAAAGATTTCATTAATATTTGTACATATAGTTTTTCTTTTAGTTCTCATAGATAGTTTTTCTTTCCGCTGTTTGCAAAATCCTATAAAGAATATGTTTCATTACTATAAGCAAACAAATAATAAATAATTCACTTTTAAAAATGAAAACAGTTTGGCGGATCCGAAAAAATCTTGATTCAATCGAAAGATATTTTCAATACGCGTCGTTCGACGCCAAGCAAAACTCATTTTGTCAACCCATTCATTTGTATTAGTCAAAATAAATTTCTTAATTAACAAATTGATTACTCCGAAACTAATGAGGTCAGGATATCGTTTTCTTCGAAATACATGCCTTTTATACCAAAGAATATGCCATATTTCTTTTGGGCCGATATCTTCAATACTTTTTGATTGTTTAAACAATCGGCATAATTTGTTAGTTAGCAAATAGCTTTTTTTCGAAAGTTTGATCGACTTCAAATCAACTTTAAATGATAAACATTGAGCATAACCCACATGGAAGTCTGCACGAATACAACATTTTGTTTTTGTTTATTTAAAGTTTAAATTAATTTTGTGCATATGAAAGTTCTTGGAAAAAGGAAAATTTTGAGATCAGAAAGAACTTGATAGGATAACCAGGGGACCTATTTTTGAGCGTACGTTTTTTAAAAACGAACCGTGATTTTCCGTAGTTAAATAAAATGCAATTTTTGGTCGTACGTTTTTTAACAAATACGCTATTTTTCAACCGTTTATAGTCAGACGGTGTGACTCTGTCATTTTTTGGCGTTTTAGGATAGGTTGGTGCAAATCTATTTTCCATAATTTAACATTTTGAAAGTGACTAGTGGGAACAGTATCACATCATGGATGAGCTAATACAAGTTATGGCAATAGGCATTTTACAAGAAGCAGAAGATCGTTTTCATCCAAACGTTAGTTTATGCTGTGTATCCACACTGTGGAACACTACCCAAGTATCGTGTTTGAAATCATAAATAAAATTCACAAAATTGTATGTATTTTAGAAAATAAACATAACAGTTTTACTTTAACAGATCATACAGAAGCAGGAATATCTGTGGTTTATTTAATTGATTCAAGTTTACTTATTCTCAGCGAGTAGGATGCAGAGAATGAAACTTGATATTGAATTAGAACAAAATATTTAAATAAACATAAAATGAAGTAAATTTAGTTTAACAAGGTTATTCTAAATAGTATATAATAAAACATGAACTTATAGAAAATCACAATCTCATTTAAAATGATTTAGAATGAAATTGGAAAACAAAAAAGTAAATTTTATAAAATCTGACATGCATGTCAAAACTTAGGGCTGAAAATCATAATTTGTGTAGAAACACTGTAAATCTACACAAAATGAATATGGAATGAAAGACTATTATCAGTATTTGCATTGCAGGGTGATTATTTTAGAAATAGTAAGTCCATATATTACAAAACACTGAATGACATTTTAAGTTTTCAGATATTTTCAAATATCATTGCAGAAAGGTGTTTTGTAAATGATATTTCACATCATGCAGAAAGAAAGGACTAATAGTATAATGTTAAATGTTTATTGGCGTATCAATTTCTTGTTTTAGTTTATAATTTCAGTATTCTGTCAGTATGGAAAACTGCAGTACGTTTTTAACTACTAGCATTTTGTGTTTATCATTGCTATTCATCTAAATGAATGAATTAGTATTTATTTGAGATTGGAATTGTTAATTGTAGTTATAAGTAGATTTTAAGAAAGTGTATGTAATATGTCAATATATTTCGAGTAATTACAATTATTCACTTAATCCTGAAAAGAAGAATAAGAAACTTATCAGGAAAATCAAAGAATTAAAAATAGTATTCAATTAAGGTAAAGAACAAACAAAACTGAATAGTTTAAATTTTAAATTAAAATTAAATTTTGAAATATTAGATCAAAATAGAAAAAAACAATTGAAATATCGGAAATTAACCCATTGAAACGACTAAAAATAACAAATCAGTTGATCATATACCGCTGAACAGCGAGCTGCGAAAAGTATTCATCCACGAATAATTAATAAATTGAAAATAGAAGAAAAGTGGTGAATAAGTTGAAGGTTAGGATATTACAATCCAGATATATTGATATCAAGAATAAATTGTAAAAGTTGATTAAATATAAGAAGTGAGTATACCTTGAAAGTATTACGAAGTAGATTATCCGGAAAGCAGATTTAGAAGAGGGAAGTATTTGTTAATCCAGTTAGCAAATTTATATGGTGAAGAAATTTCAAACGTCAAGCAAGTGATAGAAATACTTCAAGGAAATCTTGAAAATAAATTGGAGGTTAGAAACAAACGTCAATCCAGTAAAGAAGAAGAAGAAGAAGAAGAGGCCTTGAGAGGTTAAAAAGTCAGTCAAGTGACATAATATTACAAGGATCATAATAACCAGTTAGAGGTTATAATATAACATTACTCGAGTCGAAAGAAAGACAAGGTAAAGCTTTACAATATCAGAAATCCATGGTACATATTTATTTTAAATAAAGGCCATATTTATCATTTTAGTTAAGTTAGATTTTGTTATTTAAATTTGTTAATTACATTCCAAGTTCAAATTTGTTAATAAATTAATACTTTGTTCGTTCAATACTGAGTTTGATTTATTTAGATTGTTATCTTGATCGATGAGCATTTATTGAACCGACTTCGTTGGACCTTGAGTAAGAGTCATTCTATAGATTGTAGATAATCATGCTAATGGTGTTCTATAGTCTATAATATTAACAGCTTTTAAGAAACTGTTTGGCGCTCAATAAAATTATTTCAATTTACTTTTAAAAGTAATTTCGAACGTACAAAAAAATAAAATAGATATCAGAATATAGAACATTTACTACCAATTGTCTGTGGGGGCCAATAAATATCTTGACATAAGCCAATCATCGGTCAGTAAAAGTATTCATGAAGTTACGGAGGCCCTGAACCACCGAGATATTTTCAATGGATGGATACAATTTCCAAATAATTTTCAAAAATTAAATACAGCTAGAGAAAGGTATGTACTTATTATATGTGTTTTATATATGGAATCTGGAAAAGGAAGTTAACTAAGTAAATGTTTCCAATTTTAGGTTTTCTGCGCAACATGGAATGCCTGGAGTGGTAGGATGTTTAGGCTGTACACATGTGGCAATTTTCCCTCCACATATTGATGATCCAGAACAGCCAGAATATATATACAGGGTGATTCACGTAGGCCATTCATTAGAAGTTTTTCAACTTGCAGTTGGATTAGAAACTTGAAATTTGGTATGCAGCCATAATCGATCATGCCCGTTCTATCTAAAATATTTTCAGTCCTCCAACTATACAGGGTGTGCCAAAAATTGGTACCAACTTTCTTATTTTAAATGGAAACCTATATTTTTCTTTACATGGTTTGATTGGTCTTCTAATTCTGAGTTTAGAGAACCTAAGTTATGTTAGCTTATCTATTACAATTTTTGACATATGTCCAATTTTTAAAAAAAAATTGCCGCTGTAGTAGTTTACGAACAAATTTGTATCTCGCAAACCTTTCAAAATTATGAAACCAAATTTGTAAAGCAGTTAGCTGGAAGTCCGGGCTAACTTTTGATGTCCCATCGGTGGTCCCATTTTGTACCATATGGGCGCAGTCGATTTTCAAATGTCGCAATCAAAAATTGTTAAAAAGTCAATTTTTTCAAATGGCACCTACTATTTTTTTTCATACCATTCGAAAGAAAATTGAATTTTAGGGTGAGTTACTTAAGCATTCCCTATACCTAACTTCACCCCATCTCGAGTTATTCAATAAAAATCAAGAAATACCTTATCTTGCCGAGAGATTCCTTACTTCATCAAGTATGCCATGGAAACAAAAGACAGTTGTAATAATTTTTAAAGAAAAATATGAATTCTTATTTAATTACACACAACACCAACATTATTATTAACGAACAAGAACAATGTTGACGAAATTCTGTCAGGGAAAACGGTGCACACATTGAGCATTTGTATTGAAATAATTGTTTTGTTAATCTGTTTATTTATTGTTATTTTGTTATTATTTATTATTGCAATACGATTTTTGAATAAAAATTAAAATGAAATGATTGTTTCCAAAGCCTACTACCCTTGAGAAAAAAAAAACAATATTTTTTTCAAAAAATGCCAATAACTCAAAAACGATTGTAGATAAACATACACAATGTTAATAAAAGTGGCCCTAAAATTCAATTTTGCATTGATTTCTGGCGTCAGAAATGGTAGGCGCAAAGATGTGCTACGCAATCTGTTGAAAGTAGAATAATAGAATATTTGAACAAAAATATGGTGGTCACATTGAACATTTACGTCAGAATTTTGTCAACATTGTTCTTGTTCGTTAATAATAATTTGTTGGTGTTGTGTGTAATTAAATAAGAATCCATATTTTTGTTTAAAAATTATTACAACTGTCTTTTGTTTTCAGGGCATACTTGATGAAGTAAGGAATCTCTCGGCAAGATAAGGTATTTCTTGATTTTTATTGAATAACTCGATATGGGGTGAAGTTAGGTATAGGGAATGCTTAAGTAACTCACCCTAAAATTCAATTTTCTTTCGAATGGTGTGAAAAAAAATAGTAGGTGCCATTTGAAAAAATTGACTTTTTGACAATTTTTGATTGCGACATTTGAAAATCGACTGCGCCCATATGGTACAAAATGGGACCACCGATGGGACATCAAAGGTTAGCCTGGACTTCCAGCTAACTGCTTCACAAATTTGGTTTCGTAATTTTGAAAAGTTTGCGAGATACAAATTTGTTCGTAAACTACTACAGCGGCAATTTTTTTCAAAAAATTGGACATATGTCAAAAATTGTAATAGATAAGTTAACATAACTTAGGTTCTCTAAACTCAGAATTAAAAGACCAATCGAACCATGTAAAGAAAAATATAGGTTTCCATTTAAAATAAGAAAGTTGGTACCAATTTTTGGCACACCCTGTATAGTTGGAGGACTGAAAATATTTTAGATAGAACGGGCATGATCGATTCTGGCAGCATACCAAATTTCAAGTTTCTAATCCAACTGCAAGTTGAAAAACTTCTAATGAATGGCCTACGTGAATCACCCTGTATATGTTAACAGGAAAAATTATCATTCCATCAATGTTCAACTGGTAGAAAAATATTAATACTTATATGGCAATATTTACATTGAATTTCGTTATTTTAAGGTGTGTGATAGTGATCTGAAAATTTTGGATATAAATGCACGATTTCCTGGAAGCACTAATGACGCCTTCATTTGGAATCAATCCCAGGTTCAAGCTGTAATGAGAAATTTGCATAGAGCTGGGCATACTGATTATTATTTATTGGGTACGTTTTAATATAATTATTATTTATAATGTAGTGGGTACCTAAATTGTTTTTATAGGCGATTCTGGGTACCCCTTACGAACGTGGGTTTTAACTCCATTCAGCGAAGTACAGCCAAATTCACCTGAACACGTATATAATGCTGCCCACAAGAGGACTCGTGCGAAAATAGAATGTTGCAATGGCACATTAAAGGGAAGATTTCGTTGCCTTCTGAAACATAGAGTGCTGCATTATAAACCAGATATAGCTTGCAAAATTATTAATGCATGTGCTGTTCTACATAATATGTGTATTGAATATAATGTGCCGGAACCGGATAATATTTATAATATTAGAGAAGGGGATCTAGGAATTATCGACGAACATTATGTTGATAATGAAGATGAAAATGCCACTAGACGCGTAAATCCAGAGCTAGCTGATGGCAGAAAAGCTAGATTTAGAGTAGCAAGAAGTTTAAGACCTTGAAATGTAATAATAGTAACATTTTTTTTGTATTAAAGATAGGTAAACATTTACTAGATATTTATTAACATTCAAAATTTATTATATGTGAACAAAAACTCATATGTACCTAACTACTTTAGATCAATAAAGAATAAACAAAACGAATTAAAAAAAAATTAATTCAGTGTAACTAGACATCTATTAGATTTTAACCCTAAAGTTTTGTACGGCTACAGTGATTTTCTCAAGTGCCTCAACTTCTTTCCTTTTCAACTTTAAGTTCTCCTCCATTATTTCTAATTTTCTTTTATAATATTTTTACTTCATCGTTAACTTTTGACTCAAATTGTCACTGAAAGTCGTGGCTGCTGTTATGGCATTAATTAAATTTAATTTCTTTTTTGGGAAACGGTTTTTTAACTTTTCATCGTTTTCGTTGGACGTTGACGGTGCTACTGTTTCGGATGGTTTTTTAAATTCCATCGTATCCTCTGAAAAAATTATTGGTGCATCACTTAAGTCTAAGTGTGATGCCGAAGGCAAGTTGGTCATATCTACTAGAATTTTCGTTTGATTCTCAAATGGTCTTTCCTGGGTCTCATAATTAAATTGAATCGTGGGTGTGATTATTTCATGCCCCTCAATAGAAACTTTTTTAATTATGTCCAAAACTTCCTCGTCCGCTGTCGTTATAATTTCGCCAGAGAATGGCCCCCCTCCTGTTCCTGTGTAGCATTTTTTATTTTTGCTTTCTTTATCCTTCACTCTTCCTTTGAGATCATGCCATGACTACAATATTTTAAATTTAAGATGGATGAAAATTTACTCTAAAGATAGATTCTTACCGTCCTCCATTTCTTCCAATCTTTATTGGCCCCTGGAATACTATTTAGTATTGCAGCAACCTCTTTCCATAATTTTTCTGCGTCTAATCTAGTAAAATTTGTTCTTTGTTTGTTGCTTAGTAGAAGGGGATGTTTCTTCATGAATTCTATAAGAATTTGTTTCTGCTTCTGGGACATATTTAAATTTTTGTCGACCCTGGACGACATTTTCTCCAATATTTATAGATAATACCTTTTTCCTCAAAATTACTATTTTTTTGCAATAAAAACGTCTCTCTCACGTGTCACCTTAATGACTGAATCTCAAAACTGACGTTAACTGACAAATATACGACGATGCCAAATCTTTCATTCGTTTAAAAACATACCGTGGAAAAGCAAAAACGAACGACGTCAAAAATTGCAACTTAAAAACATATCTGTTTTTGAAACTACGTTTTTAAGCGTATATGTTTTTTTAAGAACGTTTCCAAAAATAGGTCCCCGAGAGGCTCTAATTTGTTTATTAACAACTTTTTGGACACGACGTTCGGTGCAAATAAAAGCTAACAAGTTTTACCATCAACCACAAAAAGTTATACAAAAAATATTCAATCCCTGAAGAGTTATACACGTTTTTGACCCTTAAGAAAATTTCTCCCGCTGCGTGAAAATAGTAAGATTTGACGCCCAATGGGGTGGCGGGTTCGATCCTCGGTGTGGGCAATTTTTTTTCTTAAAATTTCCTTTTTTTTCATGTAGCCAAGTATTTCTTATGATAATAAATGTTTTTACTTCCCGCGAAATTTTTAAAAACGAAACGTCGTAAATAATTTTTTTTTGCAATTTTCATTAAACAAATGGTTATTTTGCAACAAACATATGATTGTTCTTGTCCAATGAGGGTTTGTCGGTAGTTTTTGTTTTCTTTACTACTTTTTGTAAAAGAGATGGCTTGTTTTACTTTTTTTGCGGGGATGCCTGTCGAAAAAAAATTCTCAGAAAATAAAAACATTAAGGGCGAGTTGTATAAATATCACATTACCGATCGGTTAACTTACCGGAGATAAAATTTAACTGACTTAACTGATTTAACGATTTGAGCAATCTCTGGTACTTGAAACTTTCTTGTTTTTGAGAATATAATTCAACAGTTATCTTACTTTAACTGCCTATTTTTCGGCAGTTAAGAAATTGACCTTTAACGCGGGCAGTTAATGCTAACCAATTGTTGTACAACACGAATTCGACTAACCACTCTGGTTAAGCCTTAACTATGCTTTATACAACCCGCCCTTATTATCATAAAAAATACTTGGTTACATGAAAAAAAAATCGGTAAAGGTCTTTACACAGAACTTCCCTCGTTATTTGTGCATGGCGGTCACTCTAAAAAATTAATAATTACGAAATGACATTGAGAATAATAATCGGAATATAGTTATTGCTATTATTACAAAGAACACTTGATAAGTTTTGGTCAAAAAATATACAGATTGCTCATCCAACAGCAAAAGCTCAATAATAAAAAACAGGTGCCACATACGGCAGGCTTGCGCAAATACCTTTACAAATGTCCACCATGACTGAATTATTTCTTGGGACGACCACCCTGTACATTTTTCAATAAAAGTATAATAGGTGTATATGTCAGATATTATTGCCATCCGTCACATCAATCCAACATTCGTGTAATGGAGTGGAAGTATAGTGGTGGTTAAAAAATTTCATTTTTATTTTAATTTTTCAAAAATGTTAAAAAGAAAATTAAAATTTTTTCTTCTGAAATAGGTTTAAAATGTCAAACATAAAAATTTTAAATTTGAGCAAAAAGGAAAGTGTCCATCTATTCTATACTAGTGGTAAAAGAAGTTTAAGATTTAAAAATATATTTTTTTTAAATAGGTTTAGAATGTCATGAAACGTGAAACTTTTAAATTTGAGTAAAAAAAGTTTCCATCTATTCTAGTGTTGATTTTTTTTCCAAACTGGTAACAAAATGTTGCAAAAATTTTTTTTCCGAAATTGGTTTGGAATGTCATGAAACGTGGAAATTTTAAATTTGAGCAAACCAAATTTTTCGTCTATTCTATAGTAGTGATAAATAGATTATAAAAATATTTTCAAATTTTTTTAAAATTTTTCAAAAACATTTTTAAATTTGTTTGAATAGTTTTAGAATGCCATGGAAACGTGGATAGTTTAAATCTGAACAAAGAAAAAAAATTCTATCTTAGTGGTAAAATTTTTTAAAAATAGTAAACAAAATTTCTAATTTTTCTTTCAAATAGATTTAGAACGCTATGAAACGTGGAAATTTTAAATTTGAAGAAATAAAAAAAAAATCCATCTATTTTAGTGGTAAAAAAAATTTCAAAAATGTTGGTAAAAAAAAATTTCAAAAAATTTTCAAAATTTTTTTTTTCTGAATCAGGCTTAGAATGCCATGAAACGTGGAAATTTTAAATTTGAAGAAAAAAAAATCATTTTAGTAGAAAAAAATTTTTCAAAAATGGTAAAAAAAATTTAATTTTTTTTTTCTAATAGTTTTAGAATACCATGAAACGTAGAAATTTTAAATTTGAGCAAAAAAACATTTTTTCATCTTGGTAAAAAAAATTTTTCAAAAATGCTGGTGAAAAAAATTTTCAAAATTTTTTTTTCCCGAAATAGGATTAGCGCGTCATGAAACGTGGAAATTTTAAATTTGAGCGAAAAAAAAATTTTTTTTACTATTTATTCCGTTTAGACGGTCCACCCTGTATATTTCCCAGTGAAATTTCTACCATTTCTGCGCTGACAGTAGCGTCAACTACCTGCCAAATTTGACTGCTCTCCGTCAAGTAGTTTTTTAGTAAATGCACCAACAGACAGACAGACAGATAGACAGACAGACAGACAGACAGACAGACAGACAGACAGACAGACCGACAGACAGACAGACAGACAGACTGACGGAATTGAAAAACCTATATTTTCGTAATCTCCGTGATCTGAAACGTCAGAATCCGTAAAAATCTCGGAGGGTGATTTTTTCTCGAATACAATACTTCCCTTCGGTATGCGAGGGAAGTAAAAGCAAATTTGACGAAAAAAAATTTGCCCACATCGAGGATCGAACTCGCCACCCCATTGCGCGTAAAATATTACCTTTTTCACGTTGCGGGAGAGATTTTCTTAAGGGTAAAAACGTGTATAACTCTTCAGGGATTGAATATTTTTTGTAGAACTTTTTGTGGTTGATGAAAAAACTTGTTAGATTTCATTTGCATCGAACCTCGTGTCCAAAAAGTTGTTAATAAACAAATTAGAGCCTCTCACGCAATATCACTTCTATTTCCAGTTCCGGTTATCCGATCAAGTTCTTTCTGGTGTCAAAATTTTCCTTCTTCCAAGCACTTTCATATGCACTCAACCTGATTTCGATACGCTTACCCAGAGCCGAGATATTCCATTTGTTAATTTTCAAAATTAATTTAAACTTTAAATAAACAAAAGCAAAAAGTTGCATTCGTGCAGACTTCTATGGGGGTTATGCCCGACATCAATATTGATCGTTTAAAGTTGGTTTGAAGTCGATCATACTTTCAAAAAAAAAGTTATTTGATAATTAACAATATGTGCCAATTGTTTAAAAAATTAAAAAGTATTAAAGATATTGGGCCAAAAGAAATATGGAATATTCTTTGCTATAAAAGGCATGTTATTTAGAAAAGCAATATCCTGACCTCATTTGTTTCGGAGTAATCAATTTATTAATTAAATTATTTATTTTGGCTATAACAAATGAACGGCTTGACAAAATGAGTCGTGCCTGGCACCAAACGACGCGTATTAAAAATATCTTTCGATTGAATCAAGAATCTTTCGGATCTGTCAAACAGTTTTAATTTTATTAAACAAACACGAAAAAAAATTGTTTAAAAAATTAATTGACCATGAAGCTCGCCGTGTACGTGTCCGAAAATGTTTCATCAGAAAATCTTGTTCAGCGGAATTTTTCCTATATGAATCCATGGCTAACTCAAATGATATAGAAAATTTTTAGGAAAAATCCGAAGCAGACTCGCCTATAATGGCAAAGCACATTTTCAGTGGGATTAAATTTCTGCCACATCTACCTGTTAAACATAAGTTGGTCATGACAATTATTGAGCAAATTGAGATTTAGTTATAATAATAACAATGATGATAAATTCCTTTAGTTCCAATAATATTTTAAATAAGAGAATGATAGCATATTATGCAAAACAATTTTTTCTTTTTTTTGAAATTTTAAGCAGAAGTTCACAGCAAGTGTATCCATGTAAATGTTATTATTTATTGAACTGTTCCTGAATTGAATTCGTTTAAAATTGAACTATTTTTTGTTTCCAAGTCAATTAATGTTTGATTTAGACTGTTAAGTAAACTGAGTGAAGTCACGTGATTAATTATAATGGAAAGAATGTCTTTCTTCAGTATAATTAACTTTTCATTCAAGAACCAACCTCTGTCTGATCCGTTTGGCGCAGAGAATTTTTCATTAAAATTTCCATATATTTTCCAGTGGAAAAATACCCAACATAAAGTAAGAAAATATGAATATGCCACAAATAAACAATTACAGACAATATCTTCATTGCGATCGAAAAGAAAGTTATTACTGTAATAATCATTGGTACTTTCAAACGGGAGATTTAATTTTTTTATTACATGAACATGAAGTACACTATCTTATTAAATTCGGCATTAGTGAGTTTTTGATAACAACGAATAAGATTGTTTTAAGTTAAAACTTTGCCTAATATCTTTTTTTGTAAAATTAGGTTCATTTTTCTTTATAAGGACGAACGTCAATGGTGGATTTTTAAATATTTTATCGTGACACAATCGCCTGATGTGTAAGTTCCACCTAAATTTAAAAAAATTACATTGTTAATATAGGCGCTTTGATATGGGAATCATGAAAAGTAAGACATACTGTATAGGTGTTGGAAAATAGGAATCACTGAATTCTTCTCATCCCCGCTAAATTTTGCGGCAGTTAATTTTTGTATCTAATACTATTAGTGAATCTTCTCGTACGCAATATTGCTAATGACTCAGAAACAGCATCCAAAGATTACAAAAATTGAGAAAAAATAACACACAGGACTCAAAAACGCCCTTGGACAATATCTATCAGCGAAAGGACACAAAAAATATTTTTCACAAACGACACTAACAGATCTTTAACACTGAAAATATTTTTCTAAAATACGCTAAGATTTATAGCGAAGCCAATCAAATATGTATAATCCAAAAAAGAATGTAGTAAGCAAAGCAGGGCGAACCGAAGTTTAAAGAGCACTTAACAGTCAGTCCAATATATTTACAAAAATCCGTAAAAATTTTATAAACTTAACTGGGAACCCGAATCTATTTGAGCCAGTCGACTGTTACATTAGTCTCGTTTTTAAGTGAATTATTTACTATTTGCTTGCTTATAGCAATGAAATATATTATTTATAGGATTTTGCCAATAGTGGAAAAAAACTATCTATGACAACTAAAAGAAAAATTATATGTAAAAATATTAATGTAATCTTTGCATTCTTTAAATAACCTGACTTCTGGTTACGCTAGCAAATTGAAATTCTAAAATAAATTTGTCTAATTTCTTATGTGACGTACTCATTATAACACTAGCATCCAACATAGTCCCCTACGGCTAAGCAGATTAAACTAGTATCTACATGACCCACTACTGTATGTAGATTCAGTTAAAAATGAGAACAAAGGCCTAAAATGGTAGGTAAATAAATCTATTTTAGGCCTTTGTTCTCATTTTTAACTGAATCTACATACAGTAGTGGGTCATGTAGATACTAGTTTAATCTGCTTAGCCGTAGGGGACTATGTTGGATGCTATGTTATAATGAGAATGTCAAATAAGAAATTGGACAAATTTATTTTAGAATTTCAATTTGCTAGCATAACCAGAAGTCAGGTTATTTAAAGAATGCAAAGATTCCATTAATATTTTTTACTTATAGTTTTTCTTTTAGTTCTCATAGATAGTTTCTTCTGCTGTTTGCAAAATCCTATAAAGAATATGTTTCACTAGTCTCGTTGTTGTGTGAGATTACGAATCCTCGAGACGTAACTTACCTACCATGGGTGCTGCTCTCTGACCTACGTCCTTTTATATACAATTAGTTAGACAGCTTTGAATATTTTATTTTTATGCTTATTACATTCTTACAATCAATAAATGAAAATATATTTTAAATACGACTCTTCTTTGGTTCACTTAATTTAAAATTGAAGACCTGCATGCGATTCTGTGGCATGAATCGGAAACTATCTTCACGGGTCGACGTCGATCCCGTCACATATATATCAGTATTCCGATTGTTTACAGAGTTTAACAATGGCTATTAAATCTTTGTCTGTAAAGTGCTAATTTGCAAGAGGACAATCTGAGCAGAAGTGTACCTCTTGACAACAAGATATGACGGAAGGCAGATTGTAACAATCACGGTAAGTAAACTTTTTCGTACTAGTCATTGGGGGGGCGGGGGGGGGGGGGGCTTTAAGAGTTGTAAGAATCCACCTGAGAGTGGAGGTAGCCACAGACCGTAGCGAAGGCATGTCTGGCGCTGTTAATGATTCATTTTTGTCATTGCCTTCAGACGTGCGTTGATGAGTTCATCTAGTGCTCAGAATTTTATTGGTGAATTTTTGTTCAAAAACGTAGTAGTTGCCAAGGTAATACAAATATTGTAAATTGTTTTCTGATTGGTCTGATTAATCCTTAGGTTTGTTCATTTGTGTTGCTAGAATGAGATCAACTGATTTTAAAAAATCACATTTTAGCAGGTTATTTTGACAAATGACAGCATTTTCAATCAAAACAATTCAAAACACAAACGAACACGTGGAAGGTGGTATGTTGCAGGATTTCGAATTTTGTAGGGTTATACAATATTGCACCTACCGCTAATTCATAATTAATCACCTTGTAAAAAAATATATATCTATAAATATTAATAATTTAAGTAGGCAGAGGTACCTAATTAATTATATTTTACTCAATATTACAAATATCACTTGCCCTCGGTTTTCAGAATGTAATGATCATCTTGCACAACCCTTACGATGGCATTTAAAATAACATCTCCCTGTTCCTTGGACATTTTTAATAAATAAATAAATACATATAATTTATTTTACTTGCCGTTTATTGTTTGTTTACCAAGGATTGAGAGGTTATATTTCCTGCTCTGATTTTATTGCTCGGACTCCTGAGCTCGAGCAAGAAATCAGTGATTTATTTGATCTCAAGCAAGTTGCTCGACACAAATGAACAAAACCAGATCATATGATCTGACACAAATGAACGACATATTTATGATTTAGTTGCTCAGATCTGCTTCCAGCAACACACATGAACAAATCTCTTAATAAATTAATCTCTGATAAAAAACTGTCAGTTGACATGAGTTATATTACTTTTTGGCAACTTATTTTGAGAAAAAAATTATATAGTTTAATAGCAGAGTGGTATTTGGGGAGAATATTTCACAAAAAATGAATTAAGTATCTAGATATACACGGTATCCCGCAAATAATGGATAATTCTGAAACTGGTAATAGGCCAGGCCATAACCTATCAGAATATCACAGCTTGACCTTGAAACTGACTGAAAACCCTAGGATATGGACACTCCTGATTTTTTGAATATTTCTACTCTAGGATAGTATTTTGCACGACACTGCCACACAATAAGGATTTCTTCATTATGTTTTTTTGGTGAGTATTCTAGAACAGTTGTGCTCTCAAACGTGTATAGGAGTTTTTAGATAACGACGACGTTATTCTGGAAAAAAAATTGTTTATTAAATTTCGGTTCCACTAATATTTCGTCTGCTGACTTTGACCTTTGATGGTGTAAAGACAAGTGCCAAGCGAAACTTGCCACTAATCTTAAAACTTTTTCCATTTATCATTATATTCTAAAATGTTTAAAAATTCTAAATTTTCCTGTTAGAAAACGATACCTTGAATGGTGGTGGAGCTAAATATATCAAGTTAATATTTTTAACAAGCAAACCATGTCATTTTGTACATCTGGTGTTAGTAGCAAGCTGGAATTCCTCTGAAATTATTTAAGTTCATTGAGATCTGGCTGAAATTTTAACATAAACTTTGTGCTCTGGACTTGGACTCTCTTTAGTTGTCGATTCAGACTTTGTTTGTCGATAATAACGACTTGGCATTTCTCTGGACTTATGGTGATCTTTAAATCAGTTTTGATTAATATTATGGTTTTCACCACAGATCACAACATAACGGAAAGCTATATTCGCACTGGTGTGTTAATGAATGGAATTTAGGTATACAGTCAGCGTCTATCTTTTCAGGAATATCTTCCAGACTTCGTAGTAATACAAAAGTATCTTTATGAAGTGTTACTAATTATATTTGTGTGTTTCGCGAAACTGACTGTGCGACTCATAAAAGAGGTGCTGGTATCAACCGTTCGTTCAGAAGAAATAGTTACTGGTGTTCATCAACGTATAGAACAAGAGCCTATAAAACCTTTGAGACCTCCCTCTCAGGAAATTGGACTTTCATATTGAACATGCCGAACGCTTCTAAAGAAAGACTAAGCATGAGTCCAAATAAGATGCAATCGTATCAAAAATTGGTGTTTGGATGGCAGTTTCACACTGAAGCATAACTGGGTCCGTGTTTTTCAATTCCACCATCAAGGCTGAGAGGTACAGAAAAAACATGTTATCTGCATTTGTTTAGCAACTATACTATAATGAACTTCAGCGTGCTTGTTTGCATCAAGACCGAGCAACAGCACAGAAGGCAACAGAAAAATATGGCTTCTCTGCACGAGTTTATTGATAATCGTTTGATAAGTTTACATACCAAAGTTGTAACAAATATCGAATTAGAGGTAGTCAAGTACGTCCCTGTCGTGTATAGAACAATCGTTATTTCATTATTTCAGGCCTCGGT
The DNA here is from genome assembly GCA_963583905.1 of Stenurella melanura. Taxonomy (NCBI): domain Eukaryota; kingdom Metazoa; phylum Arthropoda; class Insecta; order Coleoptera; family Cerambycidae; genus Stenurella; species Stenurella melanura. Next base: position 100,117,045 of record OY757314.1, read on the forward strand.
AATATTTCAAAGGTCTATACTTAAGTCCATTAAAGTAAAATACTAGTCGTAAATAAATATCTAAATTATGTTGTCTAATTTCGTTAGGTTTTGTTAGATCTCCGGAAATATGTTCTTTGACTTAAGTAGTTTATAGAGGGTCCACACTTTAAAAAAAGTCCCATAGAAAGAATAAATAACTATCTAAATTATTTAATGTCTGAACAATTTGTTTTGCTACAAGTCCTTCTAGGGACCGAGAATATTCAGGCACATGTTTTCACATCAGGGTTGATATCATAAAATACGACGGCGTGTCTCGCTGTAGGGTCAAGGTAGATTTTCAGGACTAAGGTAATTGATTCACACAGCATTTCATGTAATAATTTTAGTAGTAAAACTAGATAGGCCACTAAGGTAGGCTTTTTCCCGTACAAATGCAACGTAATTGACCAATTGTTTTTTTCATCTGCCTTACTGGTATAATTGTTAGATAGGAAAAATTGGGATACCTATAATAAAAGAGTGGGGATTACTTACAGCATCACGTGATGTACATAAATCCCTTGGACCGTCAGGCAACTTTTAAATAAGGCACAATTTAGCGTCGGGAACGTTTTAATTGGTGGAGCTTTCAGGGTATACCACCCACTTTTAACAGGTTTTATTTCGAAGATGTAAAATTGGCACTTGTGGTTTAGCGTCTCTTCGGTCAACATCTACAGGGGAATAATAAATATTTGAGTCGCGAACCCTTTTCAGTTTTAGAGTTATGCTTTGTTCGGTATTTTGTAAATAAACATTTAGTTTAATATTGTATTTTCTCTGCGATTAAAAACACATGTGCACATTATTGCAGATGATGTCGGTGCGGGACGTAACTTACAATACTTTGACATAATCATTACAGAAGGATGGCATAAGCTAAGACAGCAGTTTGGTGCAATGGACTCAAACAATGATAAAACTGCATGTCGGTGCTGCCAAAAGCCTATTTAGCAGGTGTTCCCTAACAGTGGCTTGGTGTAATGACCTATAAAATGAGATGCCGTTGGCTACCATGTCAATAAGTGAAATAATATTTTCTAATAAACTGCCGAATTTATACCACGTATGATACTTTGGGCAACATAGTTCGAGGAAAAATTTGTAAATAAATAGTGCGCATAGTACTTGCGGAGAATATTTCACGACACAATTATATCAAAAATTGTTTCCATGTAACTTATCTACTTAATAAAATTAATAGGCAATGAAAAGACCGACCATTAATTAATAAATGAAGCGTTGTAACTTTCATAAAATTTGATGCTAATTATATGGACACAAACTATATTAACTTCTGCTAACATGTATGTTATTAAAACAATTATTCATTGAATGTTAAATATCTGTGATGATAAAATGATGACTATCCGATTTCATACTAAATTACCACTATTCCCATAAACAATTACTATTCAATACTGTATGCCATTTTAATTAACGAAACTTATTAAAGAAACGCATTTCCAATAAATGAAATATTACCTGCATTCGATGTTTAATCAATTCCATGAATCTGTGTAATTTAGATACTAAATAAGTATCGAAGTATTTTTCATTGATGTCGAACCATCCTTTGCCTAGATCTCCTAGACACATTCTTATGTTATAGACTAGTGTTTCTAACCATTGTCCCGTTAGTTGTTTGAGAACCTACAAAAAAAAATCAAAAAAATTAAATAGTGCATTCTCCAGGGAATAACATTTGTCAGAACCTGAATTAATTAGTTAACCATTTTGTTTTGTTTTCAACTAGTATGAAGGGTATGTAATGAAATAAAAAAGTTTGCTCGGATGGAGTAGCCACTTTGTGCTGACAATCCCTAAATAATTGGTAAATTTATGTACCCGGCGCAATTTTATAATTATATCTCAGTAAATATTTAGATATCCATTAAATGTATAAAAAAATAAGAGATGAGGAAATTTTACAAAAAAAAGATTCTATGCATTATCTTTGCAGGTGCTACGATTTTTGAGTAAATAAATATAAAACACTTTGTAAGTTTCACCACTGTGTAATAGGGGATGAACAGCCGTTACATTCAGTCGTTGTGCGCGTTCTGAGAGAAAATAATAATTTTTTTAACTAATTAAGTATTATCAAATTAAAACGAGGTAAGAAACGTTTTAAAGGTACAGGTCGACCATCCTAGAATGGCCAACGAGATTAGGATGCGCAGTAGTTGAAACCACCCCACCTTTACGGAGCTCCACAGACTAAATACGGAGCTCGGAGCTCACTTGTTTATGTTCCTTCCTCGTGTAGACATCGGTACAGTCTTGAGAAAAGTGCTTGTAGTGTATAACTGATATTTAACACATAGGTACCTATTAGAAGTATCTACTATAAACATTAATATTACGTGTACAAAGAACTGTTGTTCAATCAAAAACTTCAATTGGCCTATGATATACCCGGATTGTTGGTGAATAAGAGAGCACCTTTTACTTAAACTTCTTTCCCCGACTGTACTACGTTCATAGTTAAGAAACTTGTCTCTATTCAACAGCGACGATATTTCTTCTCTCTCTGCGCGGCTGCTGGCCATCCTACAATGGTTTGTTTACTTGTAAAGGTTTCAGCTTTATAGTTCGTTTATTTGTTAACTCTTACATGTGATTTATATTACTGAAAATTTAATTTGAAAAACTCATTTTGAATTCATAGACTTCCTCAATCCATTGAATGCAAATAGTGAGTAAAATGCCACGAAAATAATATCCTGTAGGATTAACTAGTTTATACGAATATTTATAAAATGGCATGAAGTAAATATCTTTTACACTTGCCGGCAAAATTTATTTCAATTTTGCAATTTCTCAACCGTTTTCGTACTTGACTGCGTTTCGACGGAAATTCTGGCAAAGCAATAATATTTTATTAAAATAAAGTAATGCCATCGAAAAGTTTAATGCCGTTTCACATGAAACGTATGGTCAGCACCGACCGTTAGCGCTAACTGTCCTGTCCCGTTCGACGTACTACTCTCACATGCAGTTAAGCGCGGTCAGTCAATTAAAATATATCTTCGCAACAGAGCAGTCACTGTAGTCGTTGTTTTCCTGATTAACCGGAGAGGGGAGAAAAAAAGGAGATTATAGGTATAGTATGCGTAATTGCTAAGAGGCCAACTGTTAAGGGACGGGTGAGACGCAAGACGAGGTAAAAAGCAGAGCCCGATTACAGGTATTGTTTGCTCGATTACTATTTCAAATTTCAATGTAGGTGTTATTTGTCAGCGACGTCTTGTGAAATTTAAATTGGTAATATCTTAGTATTGAGCCATGGGACAAAAGCCATATTTTATATCATGACTACCAAGATAAAATAAAGCAGTTTTGCGGAAAAAAATTTCCATGGAAATTTGCGAAAAATGTTTTAAAAATGAGTTGTTTTTATGTAAAAAAAGACTTTTTGAATAGTTAAAAGATTCGACCTTTACTTGGTGATAATTCATGTTAACCCTATATAATAATTTAACAACGTTATTTAACATATAACACTCTGAACTGTTTTTTTTAATTGTAACCCCGATAACAGCAAACGTCCCCAGGACGTACACTTAGGTCCTCGTTAGGTCTGAACGTCCCGGGCTTATATGGTACGTCCCAAAGACGTCCGTTTGCTATCGTCCCTAAAACGTTCTGAATAAAACGTTAAGAACATCCTGCTAGAGTCTAGTCAAGACAAACCTAAACACATTTGTGAAAGAACCTCTAGGAATGATGTTTCTTTTTTAGCAGATGAGGTTATGATTAAAAAAGGAAATTAAAAACTGTAAAAAAGAAATTAAAAATTAAAAAAGTTATACTAACAAAATTTCTTTTATTAACAAAATATTTTCATTTTTCATGGTCCATTTAAGTTTTGTCAATTTGATTTTTCTGATTTCAGAAATCTTATATTCGTTTCAACTATTTTTTTCATCTTGCGAAATCACATTGATTTGTACTTTTTGACAGTACAGTGTAGTTATGATACTACTATCCTCTATATTAGTGTGCTACTATCATTTAGTACGAAAATATCCCAATGAGAATAAATGGAAATACTGGAATGAATAACAATTAAAAATATGTTAAGTTCCTATAAAGCTCTTTTATTTTAAAATTCCCGCCAAACGTCGTGTTGTTTGAGATGTAGGAGTTTCGGTTAGTTGATGGTTAGTTGCTGTCAAACTTCAAACTATGGGGAATTCAATTTGGCAGCCCACTAGTCACTTTTAACGGCTACAAAAGAAAGTACCAAAAATAGGTAAGTCTATTTAATTGATTTATTAATATACAAGTATTTAGATTGATATTTTATTCTAGATAAATTTGGTGCTGCTTATTTGTAGATTATAGCCTATATATAATAAATATACTACCATCCACCTTATTTGGCTCTGTTAAAATTCTATGGGAGAACACCTGTGAACCTGGGTATGTAGTTTTTAGTTGCTTATCATGGAGCGAACTTATTCACTTAAAAGAAGATTGTTGGTTAAACATTATAAATACAATACTTCCCTTCGGTATGTGAAGGAAGTAAAAATTGAAAAGAAGTACCTACTCAGTGTGTTAAACGAAGTGTTATATATGGTTCGACATCTCTGATGAACAAGTGGAGGTGATGAAACTTGTAATAGGTAAGGTTTGATACATCGAGTAATAAAAACATTTGCCAGAAAACATCAACAAACTTGTAAAGCATATTTAGGGATTTCAGTAAATTAATATAAGGAAAAAACTAATAAAGGCATATCAATCAGTACATTGATTTCTTTTAAACTATCAATTATTCCTGCCTTCCTTCTTTCAACATTTTCCTTATTACTTCTGTTGATATATCCGACGCAATAATATGTTCTTCCTCTGGATAGCACCTCTTTTTTGCATCTTGGTGCTTGTAAAGGCTTTTTATATTCTAGCCGCTCTGTTGGGAGAATAGTCGGAAAATTGTTGCATCATTTTAGCAGCATCTATGCATTTAGAAATGTCAAGGCTTTTACGGGTCGTAAAAGTCAACTCCTCCTTGGAATAGTTTTCCAGCCAATGTGCAATTTTTTATCTTTTACTTTTGTCACTGAGTTCACCAAAATCTTTTTGAGGTCAACCTTTTTTGGCGAAGTTTCTCCTGATGTCTGTTTTCACAAAAAACATGATTTCTTCATCAAGCTCTTGCTTCGAAAACTCTTAAAATGCGTTTACAATCCTTCCACATTTTTGCGATTTTACTAAAACTGCCCACAATTTTTTAAACTTTGGAATATTTTTACACATTTTCACACTCCATTAAACTGAGTTTGTTCAAAACATAAGTCAAAACTGACGATTTTTTTCATTTTACTACACTTTCTTGATGCCAACTAATAAACAGATCTCTCCTCGATATAGGCGTGATATCTAAGAAGGTTACATATTTTTGTTCTTGGCACTTCTTAGCAGCTAGTTTTAAATTTAATGGGAAATTAAGAGAAGCACCTAACCAAAAAAAATATTTTAGTAAAAATAAAGACGAACAGACGAACTGCAAGTCTATTTAGTTACAAATAAAGCCAAAATAATACGTTATGATCGGTAGGATATACAATAGCTCACTTTCTACAATTTATTAACAAATGAAAGTAGTACTTCTAATATAAACTGTAACTACAAACCTTTAACTCAGTAATTAATAGAAAGAAAAGAAGGTACATACTGCCACTATAGACTTTATTGTAAGACGCACGAAGCACGTCTGAATTAGTGATGGGCTGCTAAATAGCAGTCTGCTACTTTTTAGCTGCTATTCGATTCGAAGCAGTAGCAACTGCTACGAGCTCTGATAAATAGCTGCTATTTTTATAGCAGGTTGAAATTACTTGCTAAATATGCCAACCCGCCCACATAGCAACACAGGCGGGCAGCGTCGGTCTAATAGCAGTGGCAGAATGCACATTCGTTTAACTAGAGCGAGCAGCGTAGCTTGTTCACAGTACAGCACTTAACAATGGTATACCTATATGTAACTCGTGTAAAACTATTTTATTTTAATAAACCTATAACACATTTTTTTTGTTTCCAAAAAGCGAAATATATTAATTTTTAAACTATACCTATAATTTACGTAAGAATCGGCCAGTCAATTCAAAACAGCCGACATGACATGTCTTCAAATCAAATATATTATTGTAATATGAGCCACATATCATTTATCTAATTTACGACGTCGAATGTAGGTATTGGTATTCATCGTCAAAGTAGCAATACAATAATTTATATTTCATTTAAAATTAATCACATTCAACCACTCCATACAGCAATGCATTTATTTTTTATTTCTGCTATATGGCTTCAACCTGGCAGGTAAAGTTTCATTTGCTATCTGCTAACTGCCAATACGCTCCATTTAACCAAAGCTACTAGCGCTAAAAAAAGCTGCTAATAAAATAGCAGCTATTTTTAACTGCTAAATGAAATTAGCAGTAGCAGAATTAGCTGCTACACAAAAATAGCTGGTTCGACCCATCACTAGTCTGAATGAAATCTAACCAACACTCAAAGCAGCACTGCGGTACATCCTCAATTAGTACATTAATAAATGACATAAATAAATAAATGACATAGCTATTTTGACTTTATCTCAACCTATAGCATTGGGTATCATTTCATTTGACACATCTTTATGAGAATACAATTAATAGACCCCTTCACCGATTTCTTTTATTTTTACAGCAGGTATCACACAACCACTACTCTTTGAAATAAAACGACTCTGGTAATTTTAGATTTTTAGTATTATTAATTCCTAGAATAATTAAAATGACCAGTATGGTAGGCCCCGCGTATTTATTCGTACGGACTGATCATACGCGCTCCATCTGAAAATATTTATTTGAACTCTTGGTTCTATTATATCTTATACCGGGTGAGTCACGAATTGCGCTCGCCCCGATATTTCCTAAAATATTTGGAATAGAAAATTTAAATTAGGAGGCCTTATTACACGACTAAAATGCCATCTTTTCAATAAAAAATCAAGTTTGGTGCACATTCGGTTTGACCGGAAATGCCCACAACTTTCGATTTTTAAATGGAACACCCTATATACTTTTACATTTTTGGAATTTAGAGGAAATTTTGAATATAGTACATCCATTTTGGTCACTTTTTGATGAACATTAAAAATTGTATTAAAAAATCTATTTCTGAATCCAGCGTGCTGTGGTGCCCAAAATATATTTTAGTTTGTGTGCTACGTTACTATAAAAATAAAAAGAGCAATATGATTGCATTACTTAATTCTCTAGAGGCGTTTAAAATTTTTAAATCTGATTTTTACCCACTAACTCGGTTTTTTTAAATGGGAATTTAATCGTTCACCACCATTTTTAAATACCTCATTTTCATAGGAATCTAATGATACCAAAATTTTCAAAATCCGCTCAGAAATATTTGAGATTTCAGCCAAAATACAATGCAACCAAGCTTTTAGAAACATGCGGCTAATAGATAATAGATTAGTGGGCTTTGGAAACTAAAATGTCACATTTCTGTGTAAATCTGGTAACCTAATAACATTGGAAAAATCATAGTAGCCATTGAATGTAATAAAACAATATCAGCTGTCAGACAGACTCGTGGAGTTATAGGCAATCTTGAGCTATCAAACATTTAATAATTGTGAGCGCAAAGAACGTTACAATTAAGTTTAGCATAGGTATGTGGAGGTAAACACAATTACATCCACAAGGACATTTGCAATAGAATGCGACATCAGTTCGGTTTTCAGAGTTTTATTTAAATGAACATAAATATCGGGCCTATAAATAAATAAAAATCAATTCCGTTTGAACAATTAAACTTAAACTAGGTAACAGTAGGTATCTTTAAAATAATTAATATAATTAAACCATAAAGTGGCATTTATAGATATTGTTCAAAATGTCCACCATTATTTTCTATACACAATTCGGCTCTGCGTACAGTTGCTTGAATGGCTCTACGCAATTCAGCCGGCGTTATTTCATTAAGAGCCCGTACAACTTTATTTTGCAGCTCGTCACGGGTATTTGAAGAAGTTTTATAAACTTTATTTTTGAGAGTGCCCCATACATAATAGTCGAGGGGTGTTAAGTCAGGTGACCTAGGAGGCCACCTGATATGATCTTGATTTGCGATAAGGCGTTCACCATGCAAGTTGTTTAAATATTCCATCACCCTTCTGGAATTATGTGGGGGAGCACCATCTTGTTGGAAAAACAGATTTTGTAAATAGGCAAGAGGAAGTACGTCAAGAAATTCTGCTGTCTGGTTTTGTAAAAAGAATAAATATCGTTCACCAGTAAGTGTTCCATCAAAAAATATGGGTCCAATTATTCGATCTCCAAGTACTCCAAGCCAACAGTTAAACCCAAATCTTTCCTGAATATTCCCCCGCCCTACCAACCTCGGATTTTCTTGAGCCCAGTACCTAGTATTATTTCTGTTAAACATACCTTGGTTCGTAAATCTACTTTCATCTGAATATAAAGTATGAAAATGAAAACCTGGGTTTTGTTGTACTGCATTTAAGAACCAGTTGCAATATACTAGCCTCCTGTCGTTATCATCCCCATAAAGATGTTGGTGTATTTGGTATTTATAAGACCGAAACTTATGTTTCTTTAAAATTCTGCAAACCGAAGACTAACTAATGTCGCATTCCATTGACAATTCCCTTGTTGATGTTGTTGGGTGTACCATCACAAATCCAAATACATCAATTTCTTTGTCCTCACTTACAATAAATGTTTGATGATCATCTTGTTGATTGGGATCGTTTCTTAATTCTTGTTCCACTCTGGCAAACAAGTGTCTGCTTGGATGACGTCTGTTGGGATATCGTTGCTGATACAGTTCTGCAGCTGCAGTTGAATTTTTGAGACGCTCTCCATATATCAGTAACATATCGACCTTTTCATTTCTACTAAAATTATTCATTTTCTTAAATTTTTACTCAAAGAGATTTCCGCAACGCTTTATTTTGTATCTGTCTGACAGCTGATATTGATTTATTACATTCAATGGCTACAATGATTTTTCCAATGTTATTAGGTTACCAGATTTACACAGAAATGTGCCATTTTAGTTTTCAAAGCCTACTAATCTATTATATATTAGCCGCATGTTTCTAAAAGCTTGGTTGCATTGTATTTTGGCTGAAATCTCAAATACTTCTGAGCGGATTTTCAAAATTTTGGTATCATTAGATTCGTATGAAAATGACGATTAAATTCCCATTTAAAAAAACCGAGTGGGGGTAAAAATCACATTTAAAAATTTTAAACGCCTCTAGAGAATTAAGTAATGCAATCATATTGCTCTTTTTATTTTTATAGTAACGTAGCACACAAACTAAAATATACCATAGCACTCTGGATTCAGAAATAGATTTTTTAATAAAAATTTTAATGTTTATCAAAAAGGGACCAAAATGGATGTAGTACATTCAAAATTTCCTCTAGATTCCAAAAATTTAAAAATATATAGGGTGTTCCATTTAATAATCGAAAGTTGTGGGCATTTCCGATCAAACCGGGTGTGCACCAAACTTGATTTTTTATTGAAAAGATGGCATTTTAGTCGTGTAATAAAGCCTCCAAATTTCAATTTTCTATTCCAAATATTTTAGGAAATATCGGGGCGAGCGCAATTCGTGACTCACCCGGTATGTCCTGACGGTCAGTGCTGACCTTGAGTTGCCTGTGAAACGGCGCCTTACCCTTCAACATTTCATTTGATTTTAGTGTTACATTAAATTTTGAATATTTCACAGCATTTGTTAATGTATAATTACAAAATAGAAAAATTAAGTACCACTCAAATATTTTTCTAGGCAATCTTATTCCAATACGCGAATTCTAGAAAGCATATCAAGTCGATTGAAATAATGTGTACACTTACGACGTTCACAGTTTGTGTTTGGATGGCATCAAATTCATCCAATGACACATGTTTCGTTCCAAACGATGTGCTGAAGAGGGACATTTGTGCTACTTTCAAGCATTCTCCAACAACGGATGACATAGCTAAATACGTCTCCGGAATAACGTAGATATTATACCATCTGAAGTAGTCGCGCATTTCCGCAAAATTAAGCATGCCTGTAACTGCTCCTTCTGAAAATAATATTAATACAGATTAGTTTACTAATCTTACATTTTTTTCTAAAGTTTGTTGGTTGTCCTTAAATACGTAAAGTTGGCTCTCGTCACATATTGTACTGGCGTTGAGGATCAGCGTTTTGGTCAACGACTTGTTCAGATAACGATCGATGTGTGAACTGTTTCTGTAGACACCACCAATGGTCGGTAGCTATTCTGTAATTTCAGTGAATGTGAACATTTGTCGTGAGAGGAGAGAGCTCATATCACGGTCTCTTCCCAAGAAAACAAATATACTATTCTGTAACTACAGTGACTACGAGGGGTTGCTCCTACATTTTAACTAATAGAATTGCCGCAACGCCATGATCGAAGGTCGTGCGTTGCAGTGGCGGCTCGTGATATTGTATGCAGAGGAGGCTTGATATTCTGAAAGACAACTGATGTGCAATATGACTACAATGTGTACATTTCCCCACCACCCCTGAGGTATTACAACGGCGCGTTACATTTTTTTGCCGTGGGTTGTTCGCCAGGATACCGATTCACGACTTGAGAGAATAGAACTAATGAAAGAATAAAATGAAAAGGAAATAGAAAATATGATGAGATGAAAAAATCATTCTCATGAAATTCTCGTTCCTACGACTCGAGTATCGGTATCCAAAGGAGTCCTGCTATCCCACTTGTAATTAAATTACATAACTTTTAATAAAAATAGAAATAGTTTTGGTAAAAAAATTAAAGTGTTTTTCTACGAACAAAAAATTGTATTCATTATCACTGCCAGGCGTGTAAAATTATAAGTTTTAATAGAAATTAAAATAGTTTTGAGAAAGAAGTTATATAAAAAAATATATAACCGCGGAACTCTAAATTATGGAGAATTATAAAAAATATTTCCTAAAAAATAAATAACACAAATAAATATTTTTTCTAAAATAACAGCTACCTATATTAATCTCTGCTTTAAAGCCTGAATATTTTTATAAATAATTGGTAACCTGCGATTTTTGGAACTAGCAAAATGGTTGATTATTTCATCATAAAATGAATCGCGTTTCCTCAATTCTGACAAAATACGTTTTTCTATTGAAATAAGCGATACATTTTAAAGGCGGTCTTGACTCATTTTGTTTCTAGTAAAAATGTTTTTATGCGTTTAAGTGCTGAAAATGATCATTCTACAGAAGCTTACCGGAATTGTCTCAAAAAATAGTGGCGTTATTCAAAAAGTTCTCTAATTTTGGGTCATAAGTTTAAAAAAAATCTACCAGCTCTTTGAAATTTCCTTTATTGCACGATTCTCGTTTTTCGTCACGTCCTCGGAAAGAATTTTCTTGTGAAGATAACTATATAACGGCATCTATTAACCTCTTTAATATTTCCCTATTCTCACGGACCTTTTTGTTAACATTTTCTATTTCTCTCTTATGTGCAGAATCCAAGAAATTTACAATATTTTGTTTACCAAACATTTCGAATTTAATGCAAGATGAAATGTGCTCCTGGGATTTTTCGTGCCTTTCTAAACCTCGCGACAAATTTTGCAAATTATTAAACCCGGCCCTGCCCCAAATTGAGGATTGACCATTAGTAAATAATAAACATCTCCAACAATATAATTTGTTTCTAACTGTTGATGCCGTTAACCACTCGACTTTTTTATAATTGTTATCACAAAACCCTCTGTTTTGTTTACCACTTTTAAAAACTGACGAAAGCATTGCTTGTGTAGGCCTGGCATTTCTTTTAATTCTTACCTTTTCGTCATAAATAAGAGTAGTAAATCCATTTAATAACAAATAATCCACCACGTCTGGACAACAAGACATGTTGTTGGGAATATTTTCACCTAGAGCACTTATTTCTAGCCCGCCTATCAAATGTTTTATGTATTTATACGTCAAGTTGTTCTTATAACCGGCTAAACGCAACTGTCAGACGTCAGTTCGTTTTCTTTGTGAATCACCTGACTCTTGAATGACCTGTGCACATGCGCTTTAAAGAACTGAGATCTGGAGGCTAGCCTCATACTTGGCTATTCCAAGTGTTGCTATTTTACACAGCGCAAAGAAATTCAAGGTCATTCATGTTATAAGTAAATGCGGTAAAGTTGGAAGCTATTTCGTATTAGCCTCCAGCGAACCGCAGTGTTCATTCAGTAAAGACCGGTCGACCGGGAAATATGCATACAAAGACTATCCGGACTGTAACGTTATAGGCATGTTTGTGGAAAGGAAATGCAAAAATGAATGAAAATTAATTCATGAATAATAAACAATAAAACATATTGAAAATTGAGATATACCCAATAGAAATTTCTTAAGATATTACTTTTGAAGATATGGTGGTTCTTCCACGGGGAGGCTCAGCCTCCCCTGCCTCCCCTGACGAGCCGCCACTGGTGCGTTGTATGATGGGAAATGCATCTTGTCAAAATTCGAGTTTTCTCACATTCAAAATGAGTGCAATATCTGTTATTTTGTAAAAGTGACATAATTTTCTGTTAGGGTAAGAATAATAATATCAAAAATTCGTTTCAACCCGATGAATAATGCCTTAAAATATATTTTGATTAAATGGGTAGAAAATCAACTACAGCTTCTGTGGATCATTTACAAATCAATTCACAAGATGTCAAAAAATGTGGGAAAGAGCAATAACAACTTTAAGATAATTCGGAGCAATGGAGAAAAATAAATTTAATTTGTAATATTATAATAATTGGATTGTACATAATCTGACTTGCATAATATATTGTATAATATCCACAAGCGTGTTCTTTATTTACTTAATTATAAAAGACCTATCTGCTAAGCCGAAGGGATTGCTCATGCAATGACGTTTTCGTGTTCTTTTTGAGGATTTTTCTGAAGGTTTCATAGTGCCTCATTGATAATTTAGTACATCGGAAATATTCATCGCCCTTTAATCCCTACAGTTTAAGAAACACATAACTCATTGTATGATCTAACACAAAAATTACTTCAAACAAACAAATATCATGCCACTGACATCCAAATAAAATGACAGTTTGCCCAAAAGTGAGGTTATAATTTCATCCTCTCACGCGTGAACGGTTCCGTTCCCTACAATTTACCAAGAGAAGCACGTTCTCCGATTTTTGGCGTGATGTGACCGCTCCCACAGTTACCGAATACGGTATTTTGGTTTTCAAGAGAACTCCGCCCACTTTCTCATGAAAACATGTGCTCACATCACATCACACCGATACAGAATTGCTACCCAGTCATTGAAGGTAAAATACGGCGATGCTGTATAATTTTGCCAAACAGCACCAATTTGCACAAAAATTTGGATTTAGGTTCTACTTACCCTCTACTTCAAAGTTGACTCTGTGCCGGGGGTTGCTTTTTATTTTTAGGGGTGAAAACTACCCCCTATCTATTCGAAATAATTTTAAAGTTGTAGATTCGAGCGTGTAATCGATTGAAATCATCTTTAAGTAAGTTGAATGAACGTCAAATTACATTAAGGGACATAATTTATGATTTATTAAATACTTTCGTCCCTAAAAGCCACCCACTAGAATAGTTATAAATAAAGAAAATATCTTCAAAATGTTCTTTAGCAGCTTAGAATGAGGAAATATCACCGATTTGCATGAAAATAAAAATGTTGTTTTTATATGGATTTTAATTTTTTTTATTTTTAGTACAACATTTCCTTTTTATTGCAAAAAACATATAAATAATCAAACATCCTCTTCACTATCATCTTCTTTTTCCTCTTCGTCCTCAATCCTTTCCAGGTCCGCCTCATCCTCGTCTTCCTCCTCGTCCTCCTCTCGGTCCATAATTGGAGCGCTATTTTGACAATTGTCTCCGCTGCATGTTACATGTCGAACTGCAGAAAAGTCCTAGTCATTGGCAACCGCAATGAACCGCACCCTTTTTTACAGCTACAAAAAATCATTTTAAACAGCTCTTCAGGTGCAGGTTGATTCGGAGTTTTGATTGCATTTAATACTCCTTAAATATTAACCCAACCCCAATCAAGTGGATTAATATTTGTATTTCCCAGCCATAACTAGCTATGCTGTGCCTAAATATAGCTATAATATGTATTCATCAATGCTCCAATATACGTGTTTTGATATCTGCAAAAATATGTGATTGGTTTTTTACCCATAACTCGCTTAGTTTTTAAGCTATTAAGTCCTTCAAAAAACCATTTTGTAGGTTTTTTCAAGAGTTATCTCATATAAATTTAATTTTCTTTCAGCCCTTATTCTTTAAAGGGTTTAAGCTGAAAGGGCTTGAACAAGTTACTATTTACGAACATATGCAAACTTTGAACGGCCATATCTTATCAAGTTTTATACTACAGAAAAAAAAACGAAAACTTTCAGAAAATCAAAACCTGCAATTTTGTACTCTACAAAATTTTGCGTATCAATAACAGTTTTTAAGTTACCTATTTTGAAGAAAAGGCAATTTTTTGCAAAATTACAAAATGCTCTCTCTTTTCACTTCAAGCTCATTTTTTTTCAAAACTAAGCACTTTTAACCGGTTAAACTTCAAACTTTTAGAGCATGTTACAAGTACACAAATAAAGTGAATTGTAAAGTGGTAATGATTATTTTCAATTAGGGAGGTAATTGGGGGGTGATTTTCACATTTTTTTTGACGCCGAAAAAAATAGGGACCAACATTATTTTCGTCATCTCGCTTAGTTTTGATGCTAGGGACTTTTATAGAAAACGAAAATAAAGGTTTTTTTACGCACTTCAAAAAAGGTTCCATGAGTTTCCCCTGAAAAATACATTGCTATTTGGTAACTTCACGTTGAAACTTTCAATTTTGGCGTTTGACGAATAAGAACCAACCTTCAACAAGCTATTACTCCGTTTGTATTGGGTCTACGGACACCACTCTTTTTGTTTTTTTATTAGCTACATTTTTACTAAGAACGATTTTTTCGATAAAATACTTACTTTTTGAGTTATTCTCGAAGAACCGTCTGAAAACGTGGGTTTATTAGTTGAAAAATTGACACTTTCACTCGCGAATGACTCGAAAAGTATTGATTTTCAGAAAGAACTTTATAGAACAAAAGTTGCTTAGAAATAGTCAATCCATCCATTCCATATTTTCAATTAAACATTTTTCACTCTCGAGGAGGGGAGGTATCCACCCCCAGGGTAATAGCGAACCCCGGTACAGGGTGAACTTTGAAGTAGAGGGTAAGTAGAACCTAAATCCAAATTTTTATGAAAATCGGTGCTATTTGGCAAAATTATACGGGAAAAAGGTCATTAACTGGACTACAACTATTGTTGTGCAAACATCTTTCGCGGCCTGCATCGTAAACGTTAATGTTTGAATATTCAGGATTCAATCAATCGAAGAAAGCAGACAAATATAAATTCCCATGTGGCTAGATGATGAACTCGTGTACTCGCTCACTGACGAGCCCACGAATTTCCTGAATACATTTCTATATCATTTTGAAAGATTTTATGGCGTTTTATTGCCTCGCGGTCACCATTTTTCTAAAGGTTTTGTTGATGAACCCTCCAAAATGCTCAGTTCGAAATCAAATAAATCTCTAAGAAAAATTAAATTTTCTCGAAATTTAGGTACGTAAAAAATTTAATTTTTCCTTCTCGAGAGACCGGAAAATGACCTAAAATTCTAACATTAAAAATAACTTTCGAAAGGAGATGATGTAGCAAGTAGTTATTTCAAAGGGCAAAATTTAAGCAGTAAAAAACGTAAATCAAATATTTTAACTGCTCCGGAAAAATCTTTTTGTGCAGGTTATTAAATTTGGTCCAAAATAGAAAATTGAAATAACATCAAATCTTTACGTCGGAACCCAAAAAAGTGGTTTTTAAAAAATGTGCGTGTGTTAGCACGATAACGGCGAAACTACTGAGCAGATTTGGATGAAACATTGCATGCGGATTTCTTTAGTGCTCCAGAAGATCTGAACATGTTTTGGTTGAGATCGGAATACGTTTTGTGCCGTTTTGGCACAACAAGTTGTTTATTTTATAATTAATTACGATTTGTAATCGAACCATTAAAAAGCAGTTAAAATTGTGATTTCAACGATATATCACACTTACACTCTTTCGATCTGATTTCCGCGAGAAAAATTAAAAACAAAGCAAACGTCACGTGCACTCATATTCAACAACTATTGCGTTCAGGACTTACCACCGCGGAGCTGGTATATTAAAAATAGACCGCTAATTATAGGTTGGATTTCCAACCTGTAGATATCAGTATATTTTTAAAAATCAATGATTTAATAAAATTATATGCATCCTATCCGAAAGAGTTCATTAATGTTACACAGGTACCAATCTACAAATGTTATTAAAAACTTTAGAAACGAGTATAAACTTCAAAAATGAGGTTATGCCAGTCATAAAATGCTCGCGCCCTGTTTACAAAGCACAGTGTTATCGAATTAATAATAATAATATGTCTTTATTTCAAAGAATGTTTTTACAATTTAAATTCCAATATGTTGATATTATGTGGTGCAAGTGAGAAAAAAGTGCAGAAGTTTGCATGATGGTTTCTTTAGTGCTCCAAAAAAACTGAAAAGGTTATGGTTGAGATCGTATTACATTTAGTGCCATTATGGCACCCAATTTAGGGCTCTTTTCGATTTAAAAAATCCGCCGAGGGGAGGTACCAGCTGCTTCCAGTAGCTACCGACTTTTTAATTCTGAAAGTGGTCTATGAATCGATTCCGACGGACCCAAAGTACCTCGTGAAAGGGCCTAGGCGGTATCGCCCTAGGGGTCGCTCGAATACGACCCGACGCCAAAACGGTATCTTTGGGTTCAATGCCGACTACGTGTTTTCAAGCTGGAGAATCATTGGACACATATATATTGCATCCTGACGAATGATTCATTTATCAAAACAGGTTATAAGCATAAACCGAATATAAAATATTTAGTGCGTTATAAAAAGTGAATAATTTTTCAAAAACGATATACATTCTAATTAGGCCAGTAGAATTAGCTCATGGGAAGGCTAATCTTGGATGAAATTCCTTACAGGTAACCACATGGTATATTCGATGTATTCATTGATAAGGAACATACTTGTGAATTTCCTCCCATTTTACAGTGGGGGAACATTTTTTAATTCACGCTTTTTTGCGCAAGAATCACGAAAAATCGTGTTTTCTAGGCGTAGCTCTAAGCCAATTGATAATAGCCATATTTGATGTTATACGTTTCGTAGGTGATATAAAGACAGTTCATTTGCCATCCGAATAATTTAAATCGGTTAATAATTTTTTTAAATAATCGAAAAGAACTGTCGAAAAAATCGAAAATTTCAATAATTTCTAATTCCCTGAAACATTTTCTTATATCCTTAGAACTTGGTAAAAACATGTCTTATGTAACCCTGGAGCTATCATAAAATTTTCATCAAAAAATATATATGGCTTTTCGAGAAAATGCATTTGTTTATAAAAAAGGCCTCATATGTTTAATTCAATCTGACCCAGTTCCCGTCATCAAAGATGACTCATCCGGAGCTCATTCTTTTCGTTGTGACGTCCAGTTTACGAATACATTGATGGCATAATGATTTTTTAATATTTTCATCAACAAAATGGCGTTTGAAAAAGTACGACTTTTTCGGACAGTGTTTTTTGCGAATATCTTAATAACCAATTAATATACTGGCATAAAACTTTCATATTCTGATAGCTGGTATTTTTACACGAATTTGAAAAAAAAAATTATTGTTGTAAGATGTTTAGAAGCCGAGATAATTTTTTTAGTTGTTAATTACGCCATTTGTTTATTTATTAACATAAACATTTGAAATTTACATAGTAACTAGATGAAGACTTGATTTTTGTAATTCAGTGAACTGTCACGTGTCATGTTATGTATTAAGGCACGTAATGTCAATTTTTGACGTTTCTGTTTTGGTGAAAATTTTTGCAAGTATTGATACTGTTCGTACTGTTTATTACTGTTTTAACTAGTAGATGAAAGTAGCAACGTGGTATCTGTGTGAAAATGTACTGTCTTTTCCGATTTGATCAGTTAAATTTCAATTTTCAAATATACTGATTAACAAAGTGGTGTGCTCGAATTAGGGCTTGTTAAATTCTCGCGATTTTATCCAAATAGCTATGACCTCAAGCATTTCCAGAGGGGAAGGGAACATAGATGATATTTCGAAGGAAATTGTGTCAGTAGATACCGTTTACCAAATTTTAACTCAGACAGTCTAGTCATTTTACTGAGTTAAAAGAATTCCTGTTTAAACCCAGTTTGTCCCTAAAGGAGGCAGAGACTTAAAACATATCGTCCATTTTGTTTATAATATTTCATGCTGCCTCGAATCAAAACCACATGCACAACTTTCATATATTTATTTGCTTATATAAATGTATGTCCAGGGATTGAGCATAATATCTAGGTGAAATAAAATTAATTAATTATCCGTCCATTTGATACTTAGAAAATTTTTCGCATCAACTCCGACAAGATACCACGTGGCCGAGCTAAATTTTCACACAAATGCACCGAATTTAAATTTTGCCAACTTTTCACACATATATGCTGACCGCTCCTATAAGCATGATTTTACTGTAAATAATTGCTTGCTATTGCTTGGTATTTGCACACCGGTTTCTTTGCTTACTACTTACTGCTGTTTTTACCAATTTATTTATTTCTTTGCTTCTTACTTTTACTATCAATTAAAATGTTGATACCAATGACATCGCCTGCCTGCCTACCACCATTAACTTGCCAATAGTCTCAGATAATAGTAAAAAATTTGGCTACTCACGGCCTGATTCGTATTTTCTATGCACTAATTATTTTTTTTCTAAAAATAATTTTGAAGTACCTGATACGTTTAAGCTCTGGTTATTCCGTTATTTATTTATTTGGTTTTCTCTTTCATTGTATTATTGAATTTCATATATTAATAAACTTTGTTATCTACCAACAAGTGTTTTTTGAATGTGAGTGAAAGTCTAATTTGCCATCCAGGACCCCTGGGCATAACCGTTTCTCCACTGTAGCTATCCCAGCCCTACTGCAACAGGCGCTCGAGATAACCGAAATCACGCTCAGCGTCAAAGTAACGCTTCCGCTTGTTTATGCGCTAGACAAATGGAAGAAAGGACGTCACAATATATTATTTAATAATTTTCTTACTTTTTATTGGGTATTTTGCCACTAAAAAATATTTAAAAATTTTAATGAGAAAACCTCTGCGCCAAACGGATCAGACAGAGGTTGGTTCTTGAATACTTGACTATAGCTTTCATTTTCAGTTTTTAGTTTATTACATTGTTCTAGTTTATATATTTTTAGGTGTGAGACTTTTTGAAATAGTCAAGTATTCAAGAACCAACCTCTGTCTGATCTGTTTGGCGCAGAGGTTTCTTCATTAAAATTTTTAAATATTTTTCAGTGGCAAAATACCCAATAAAGAGTAAGAAAATCTGAATATGCCCCAAATAAATAATTACAGACAATATTTAATAATTTATTTGAACATCAATCATGCATACACCTTCCCCCTCTGTATATCCGCAGAAACCCAGTAAAAGGTACGTACAATAAAAATCAAATTTATAAAGTGTAGTGTATGGACTAAGGTAAAAATATTTTTAAACGTGTATTATAAACCACAATCATGCTCTTTCATTAGTTTATTATTAAGTACTCAATCGGCACTCCGCTCCTCGAATAAAAGCAAAAAAAAATGTTTTATTTAAATTGTTTATAACAAATTTATTAACAATATTTCAACAATGTTAATAAGGTAGTTAATATTTCATCGTGGTACCCCAAATAAAAAAAACGTGGAAATCGCATCATAAATGAAGCAGACACATCGATTTTTTTTTCGTCGGAATTTGAAGTCGCTTGACCGAAAACGTTAACGTGGACACCTCAGGGCGGGACACGAAGACTCGTTCAGACTGTAGTATACAAAAATTGACATTACGACCCTTAATACATAACATTATACGTGACAGTTCACTGAATTACAAAAATCAAGTCTTCAACTAGTTACTATGTAAATTTCAAATGTTTATGTTAATAAATAAACAAATGGCGTAATTCAGGAACCAACCTGTCAGATCCGTTTGGCGCAGAGGTTTTTTCATTAAAATTTTTAAATATTTTTCAGTGGCAAAATACCCAATAAAAAGTAAGAAAATTATTAAATAATATATTGTGACGTCCTTTCTTCCGTTTGTCTAGCGCATAAACAAGCTGAAGCGTTACTTTGACACTGAGCGTGATTTCGGTTATCTCGAGCACCTGTTGCAGTAGGGCTGAGATAGCTACAGTGGAGAAACGGTTATGCCCAGGGGTCCTGGATGGCAAATTAGACTTTCACTCACATTCAGCAGTAAAGAACACGTGTTGGTAGATAACAAAGTTTATTAACATATAAAATTCAATAATACAATGAAAGAGAAAACCAAATAAATAAATAATGGAATAACCAGAGCTTAAATGTGTCAGGTACTTCAAAATCATTTTTAGAAAAAAATTAATTAGTGCATAGAAAATACGAATCAGGCCGTGAGTAGCCAATTTTTTTACTATTTTCAGAGACTATTGGCAAGTTAATGGCGGTATGCAGGCAGGCGGTGTCATTGGTTTCCACATTTTAATTGATAGCAAAAGTAAAAAGGAAAGAAATAAATAAATCGGTAAAAACAGCAGTAAGTAGTAAGCAAAGAAAACGGTGTGCAAATACCAAGCAATAGCAAGTAATTATTTACAGTAAAATCACGCTTATAGGAGCGGTCAGCATATGTGTGTGAAGAGTTGGCAAAATTTTATTTCGGTGCATTTGTGTGAAAATTTAGCTCGGCCACGTGGTATCTTGTCCGAGTTGACGCGGAAAATTTTCTAAGTATCAAAATGTACGGATAATTAATTAATTTTATTTCACCTAGATTTTATGCTCAATCCCTGGACTATTATACATTTATATAATCAAATAAATATATGAAAGTTGTGCATGGGGTTTTGACTCGAGGCAGCATGAAATATTATAAACAAAATGGACGATATGTTTTAAGTCTCTGCCTCCTTTAGGGATAAACCGGGTTTAAACAGGAATTCTTTTAACTCAGTAAAATGACTAGACTGTCTGAGTTAAAATCTGGTAAACGGTATCTACTGTCACAATTTCCCTCGAAATATCATCTATGTTCCCTTCCCCTCTGGGAATTCTTGAGGTCATAGCTATTTGAATAATAATAATCGCGAGAATTTAACAAGCCCTAATTCGAGCACACCACTTTGTTAATCAGTATATTTGAAACTTGAAGTTTAACTGATCAAATCGGAAAAGACAGTTAGTACATTTTCATACAGATGCCACGTTGCTACTTTCATCTACTACTTAAAACAGTAATAAACAGTACAAACAGTATCAATACTTGCAAAAATTTTCACCAAAACAGAAAGGTCAAAAATTGACATTACGTGCCTTAATACATAACATGATACGTGACAGTTCACTGAATTACAAAAATCAAGTCTTCATCTAGTTACTATGTAAATTTCAAATGTTTATGTTAATAAATAAACAAATGGCGTAATTAACAACTAAAAAAAATATCTCGGCTTCTAAACATCTTACAACAATAATTTTTTTTTTCAAATTCGTGTAAAAATACGAGCTATCAGAATATGAAAGTTTTATGCCAGTACATTAATTGGTTATTAAGATATTCGCAAAAAACGCTGTCCTAAAAAGTAGTACTTTTTCAAACGCCATTTTGTTGATGAAAATATTAAAAAATCATTATGCCAACAATGTATTCGTAAACTAGACGTCACAACGAAAATAATGAGCTCGGGATGAGTCATCTTTGATGACGGGAACTGGGTCAGATTGAATTAAACATTTGAGACCTTTTTCATAAACAAATGCATTTTCTCGAAAAGCCATACATATTTTTTGATGAAAATTTTATGATAGCTCCAGAGTTACATAAGACATGTTTTTATCAAGTTCTAAGGATATAGGAAAATTTTTCACGGAATTAAAAATTATTGAAATTTTCGATTTTTTCGACAGTTCTTTTCGATTATTTAAAAAAAATATTAACCGATTTAAATTATTCGGATGGCAAATGAACTGTCTTTATATCACCTATGAAACGTATTACATCAAATGTGGCTATTGTCAATTGGCTTAGAGCTACGCTTAGAAAACTCGATTTTTCGTGATTTTTGCCCAAAAAAACGTTAATTAAAAAATGTTCCCCCACTGCAAAATGGGAGGAAATTCATAGGTATGTTCCTTATCAATGAATACATCGAATATACCATGTGGTTACCTGTAAGGAATTTCATCCAGCGGTTTTTCTAATTCTACTGGCCTAAATAACACATCAGACTGAAAATCTGAATCTTTTTGTACAGTCAATTATTACAGTACTCTCGCCGCCGCGCCGTATGAGTTACAAACGTAACGTCTTGCCAAGTGTGGTGCTGTCTGGCGAGTTGTTTTATATACAATTGGCTTAGACTTGAACGTTTCTATTTTTTGCATTTGTTGAATTTTATTTCAATAAATGAAAATATATCTTGAATTCGATTCTTTATGGATCCACTAGTTCTAACATTGACGACCTACGTTCGATTCCTGTGACGTGAATCGGAGAATTACTTACCACGGATCGACTCTGATCCCGTCAAGTTTGTGTATCGATCCAAATACTCACAGAATCTATCGGCAGTCTTAATAGTCTAAGAACTTTTTCTATAAAAGTGCAAATTTATGAGATTTAAACAGAGTGCACCACTAAACATCAGAGTAGACGACGAGCAATCACAGTAAATATAATCTTATGTATTTTCATCTTGGGAGTCTTAAGAGTTACTAGAATTCCCCCCTTGAGAGTGGATATAGCTAGATATCGTTGCGAAGACACGGCTGGCGCCTTCCTCTTATTTTCTGTCGTGTCTTAGACACGCGATACTACGTTCATCTAGAGCTTCACCAACAAAATCAGAACCAAGGGCAAGTATAAGCCTTTCTTTTTGAAAACACTCCACTGTATTCCAGACAAAAATTTTAGCTATACTTGAATGTGTACAGGAGAGAAATCGACGATATATCAGCCAGCAGATCTCAATTGCATTAGACAGTCAGGTGGTACTGAAGTCACTAGCATCCAGTAAGATGTCATCTCGAATAGGATGGGGCAGCCATGAAGAGCTCATAATTCTGGGTGAATGGTACAGAGTTAAACTAATCTAGATGACGTAACATTCCAGAGGGCGGCAATGAGAAAACAGATGAACTTGCAACTTGTCAGATAAGGAGCAGAATAATACATTATTTTATCACTGAAAACTCAGCTAGAGAGATGAAGAATTGCTCACAAAGAACAGAATGCAGTTGAAGTTTATTACGGGACACTTTCCTGTCAAGATGTACTTGCACACATTCCGAAAACTAGACGACTGCAGATTAAACAGCAAGCAACCAGAAATTGTGGATCACATTATATTCAGCTGCGAGGTGCTAGCCCGCAGAAGCTATGGTATCTACGGGCAAACACAAGACAGACCCGGAATCCATTAACACTCACCCAGTTTGGACGTGATTATAGTCATATTTTCGAGTGTTACTCAACTTTTGGGGGTAATTATATTTATCGCACTATTTTCTATATTTTTTAATTACGCTCAAGCTCTGCATACAAAGCAGTTAAATTGGTTAAGAGTATTATTTCCTTGGATACCACTGAATTATTCAATATTTTTTTTACAGCTACAGGAAATAAGAAACCGCCCCTTTTATTATTTTATACTTTACACTTACTGGGAGGATTGGGAACATATATTATTGGTAGCTGTATATAGCAATTTTCCTCTTGTTTCATGATGATAGCTCGAAGTTCGAGCTCTCCAATTGTTGTTTGGTAACTCAGCTCAACCTGCTCGTTCAACTGAAATAAAATTAACAAATGTTTACTTTCCAATTTCAAGACATGTGTGTTGTTTTAGGGTGTAATCTTTCTTAATACAGTAAATTTAGCCAAAATATCACCAAGTTAAGAAAAAAATATGACTAGTATGAATATTGCATTAGGAAGATTTAGACAATTAATCGAGTAAAATTAAATTTTATATCCGACAAAATTCACATAGTTTGGAAACTTGGCAGGAATATTAGGAAATGCACCCATATCACAATAATGAAAAGGTCCCACCCTTAAAGAGGTTGCAGTGTTCTTTCTTCTTCTCATTCACAACATCTTGTCAGAAGTTTTGTGATTCATGAAATATTTTAGTTGTAGTTTGCTTCTCTTTGCTGTGCAGTCGCACGCCATTTATCGCGGCTGCCTGTTAGGCGTACAACCTCGCCAAAGCGCTTTCCCATTAGCTCTTTGCCGGCATTAACCTAACACTTCGGTATTCTTCCTCTTCGCCTTTTGCCACCAGGTTTCTCTGGACAATTAAACATTCGATATTATCTTTTCTATTGTTGATGTGGCTAGGAAATAAGACGATTCGAGAAATTATGATGCTGGAAAATCGCATCGTAGGACTTATTTCTTGGAGAAACGAGCTATTGGCGGGATAGGCTGTTCTGGAAACTCGCATCAAACGTCTGCAAACGCAGGTTTCTAAAGCATGAATACGTCGTCTGTCTGCCTCCCTAACGATCCACATCTAAGTGGCGTAAAGAGAGATAAAGAACATTAAGTCGCTAACCAGTCTGATCTCTGTGCGTATCATGATATTCAAAACACGCCAAATTTTGATCAACTGAGAAACTGTTGATCTTTCCATCTGTATTCTTCGTCGGATCTCATACTGACAGTTTCCGGTGTAAGGGCTCTAAGATAAACCATCTTGTTTATTAGCTCACAATTACGTATTATCAACGTACCTGGATGGTTTTCATTTGTTCGATCTACAATCATCATTTTTGTCCTAATTTTTGCTTTGTTGTAATTAACACTCAAACCATACTCAGAGCTTCGTTTGGAGGTTGCCCATAAGGTGCCAGTTATCTTCTGCTTCAGGATGACCACCTTTGAGAAACATTTCACAGTATTGGTGCTAAACCTCGATTATCTGATTCCTCTCAGTTCTTAGTGTACTAGTAGAATTTAAATTTGTACGTAAACACCCTTACTCTTCGGAAAAGCTATTGTTATAAACAGCATGCAATTCCAGAATTTTACAGGTGTCCTATAGAAAAGAATTCTTGTCTCTTTAACAACAAGTTCGAATTCTTCGCATTGGTCTGTTATAATCTTCCGATTCCAAAGCACTGTTGACATCCTGAGCTTTCAAATTGTTCCTGATTTGTACTTCAGCTTCTACTTCTACTTTCAGCAGTTGTCCATGGTTATATCACATTTCTACGTGTGAGACTCTGTGTCTCTGTAGTCGCTCGTGTGATATTCTCTATTAGGAAATTCCACACGGTATTTGTATCTTCGTCATGTAGTGGGTTGACTTCACTTATGTATTCCATGAATTTACATTGGATAACCGGATCATCAGTTATGGTGGGCAGACGTTTTTTGTATTTTTTGTTCTTTTTTGTACAGCCAAACCAGCTCTCCCACCTTGATGAACCCTTTTGAACTACACTTCCGATCGTATCGAGACTTCATTCGGTCACTGGCTGGTGATGGCTCCTCTATATCGTTAGCCAACCTCTTGAAAGGAGCTCCGGCGTTGAACCCTTCGCCCTTACTTCCAGTCTGTGGTCCCTTACTGGCTGCACAAATCTTGCATTTGCAAACCAAGCCTCCACATCCTGACGACTTTTTATCCAATAAAATCTATCTCACTTTTTCTTCAGTGTCTTGTTAAAACCGAAGTGTCCATCGGATGTTCCACTGTGCACTTCCTGAAGCACCTTCGCTACTCGACACCTGGGAATCACTAGACGCATAACCACCTGCTTTCCATCCAGGCTTTACCATGCTCTCCGCAACAGTCCGTTCATGGCTTTCAGTGAGTCCCACTGCACCCATAGTGTCTTCAGTCTCACTCTTTTGTCTGAAACATCCTTCCATTTTGGACGAGTTCCCCTTTATTTGGCTCTTAATATAGGCCCAATTTCCGCATCGTTCAGTTGCTCTTGTCTGAGCACTTCATCTGTCCTGTCATCCGGTAACTTCACCTTGACAGTGTAGATTGCTCCCGTGACCTGCAGTTTCTCCTCCTGGTGGCAGTGCAGACAGTGCAACATTCATTGCACCTCCTTCCAGATAAAGCATCTGCGTAGTAGTGGACTTCTCGGAATGCTTCGAAGCTGGGAAATCTTTACTTCTCTAGGGGCACCACGTTCCCTATCTCACAACCTCTCTGGTACCAGCTTCCTCTGATTTTCCCCTCAACTTTACAGCATCGCTGGCCTTTACTCTCTCCAAGCTACTCCGTGGACATTCTAGCTGGATATGTCCTAGTTCTCCGCACCTATAACATTTCATGCGCCGTCCACTTGGCCTTCCACTACTTCTATTCTGAGTCTCTTCAACCTTCTCAGCATTTGCTCTTCTCAAGTTCTGCTGTCGACAGTCTCGTTTGATATGACCTACCTTGTCGCAGTTGCTGCATTTTATACCTCCACTTGGTTTTTCCCTATTTCGGGTTTCCTTGACTGATCATTTTACTTATCTCCTGCATCTGGATTAAGATAGGGTAGTGGCTTCTCTCTTCTGGCTCCGATTCTTCGATAGCTACAGCTCGCACTCTTGACTTTGGAGTATTCCTATAGACGGCTTCTACTTCTAGTGCACGCACTAACGCTTCGCTACTACTGTTATATCGGGATATTCTGAGGACTCGCCTGATCTCGTCGTCCCTTATCCCATCTAGGATATGCTAAGTGTGCCAGTCTTTCCACCGCAGCTTCAAATTCCTTTAGACTCTCCAGCTTTCTGAACACGCAATTTAAGCTGAGCCTAGTATATTTGAGCAAGGTGTTGATCGCCATATCGTAGATCTAAGGCAGCTTCTAGAACTCTAAAGTTCTGTTGTTGGTTTACGGGAATTATCTGGAGTAACTCCAATGCTTGGCCTCTTAAAGCCAGGACTAATGCCATAGCCTTATCTTCGTCATTCCAGTTGTATGCACTCGCTGCTGCCTCAAACTGTCTCTTGTACGTCATCCAGGAACTTTGACCATCAAAGGAGGGAAGTTTTAATCGCTGGCCTGATGATACCACTTGCGAGTTTCCTCTTTCCCTCAACTGTTGTTTAAGTTGATCTATTTTCCCTCTACTTGGTGCATTTTCTCTTTGACTTCGTTTACTTCTTCCTCGACCCTGTCCATTTTTACTTCGATCTTATTTTTGAGCTCTTCAGTGGCTGAAATAAAGGCATTCTGTTGCATCTCTATAGCTTTCCTCATTCGTCATTGTCCTTTTGACGTCGTTTCTCCTCTTCTTGGCGTCTTCGTTTTTGATCCTCAAGAAGTTTTCTTAATTCCGCTTGACGTTTTTATTCTTGTTCTTTTTCATGTTGACGTTTTTGTTATTTTTGTTGTCGTTTTCTTTCCCGTTCTTTTTTCTCTTCCTGGCGCTTTGTTTCCTGCTCTTCTTTCTCTTCCTGGCGTTTTCTTCCCTGTTCTTCTTTATCTTCCTGGCCATTCTTTTCTTGGACAATCATCATTTTTTGCATTTGTACGAATAAGTCCTGTATCTGTTTCTCAGATGCCATGCTTCTGTTCATTACCAGCATATAATTATGATAAAATCAACAAAATTTAATAATCACGTAATGGAATTGTCCAGAGAAATCGCAATAGAGCACGAACAAGTATTTGATTTAAAGTCTCTGTCACTGGCTGTATGGCCTATGACCCAAAGTCAAAAAAGTCTTTGTCACTATCCAACTACTGTCCGAATAGAGAGGTTCTAGAAAGTTCACGAAAATACACTTAATTAACTACACGAAAAGTCTTGTTCAGAGTCTTTATCTCTTTTTAGTTCAAAGGATTTAATTACTATCACTAATGTCCTAATAAAATGTTCCAAAAATGTCTCAAAAATGCACTTAATACTATTTTTCTGTTCGAAAATAATCCTCGAACAATGTCCAGTAAATTAGTCCTTCCTGTGTTAGCACTAATTCCGACAATACTGTCCCAGTCTTCTCAAACACTTCAGAAAAATCCTCTTGTTAAAATTCCGCGTCTGACACCAAATGTTATTTTTACCCCTGAAGCCACCCTTCAGGATCCGTGGGTTCTAAATCATTTTAACAAGGGGTAACCACTAACACTTTATTTAATAATTTACTGATTACACAATATTTCTTAATTACCCAAGATAACCTTTACACTGTGTTTACTTGATATTTAACCTCACTTTTTCACTTTTCATCTTCTTCATTTTAATAAAACTTCTTCTTCCCGCTATGGAATCTCGCCTTATACAGGGTGTAATCAGTTTCGTGTCATTAAAAAAAACTGGTAATGGGAACCGACTAGACAAACAAAAAACCTTTATGACTTTTCCTTCTAGGGGCACTTTGAAAAAAACTGATCTAGTTCAATTTCTTTTATATTATGATAGACAACTATTGAGAACCACTGCTTTTCTTGGCAATTTACTTGTAGTTCCCAATTATACAACTTTTACGCGGTGTCAAAGGATCATCGACCGCCTCTGACGGACCGCCTCAACTTAACTGAGACAAGTATAAAGAGGTAAATAATTCGTTCTCTCTTCGTGCACAATTGCAAGCAAATAATGGCCATAGAGGTTTAAACAGAGCATTCCTTTACATGTATGTTTTTTAATTTGGAACAAAATATTGGATTGTTTATAATTTAGAAAATTTAAATGTGGTTTATTAACATTTGTAACATAAATGAGTGTCCTGGGTTAAAAGCTTACCACCTACCTAAATGATTCAAAATCTCTGCATCTGCATCAATACACAGTTCGGTATGTCGAGTTAAGGACATACGCACTTCGTTCAACACTAAACACTAAACTATCAAGTAACGTTGTCAATAAAGAAAAATAAAATAAAAACTTGGTACAAAAGCCAAAAAGGAATACAAAAAGAACGAACAGGTAAGTTGTGTCTGTACGTAATCAAGAATTTGACAACTTGAACGGTAAGTCAATAAAATAAATCTTAACTATAAATACACAATGACGCGAAATTCAAAAATAACAAAAACAACGAACGGCGGACGTGTGTACATAACGAAATACCCACAGTAACTAAAATATTGCACAAGGGAGAGTTATAGTTTTCTTCAGATCAGATCTAGATCTAAACCTACCTCAATATTCCAGCAGTTCTCAAAAAATTTTATTGAAAATTTGCGAAATTTTTGTTTATTTTATTTCTCCAAAACTATGAGCTTTAGATCCCATGTTATATAAGGTTTTTTTGTTTGTCTTGTCGTTCCCTACCACCAGTTTTTTTTAATGACATGAAACTAATTACACCCTGCAAATTGCCTCTAGAGTTATCTAGAAAATAATCGAGAATCTTCTTCCAATACACTCCAGAAAACTTTATATCTTTCCAGGACGTCACTATTAGTCATGGGCGTATCATAGGGGTGTAATGCATAACAATGCATACAAGATTGAATAATATAAATGTAACCTATAAATGCTGCTCATAAATTTCTTATGTAAACAAAGAATAGTCGAGAAAATACATTTTATTTAAACAAAGTTTCTCTTTTTTGCACGAATTACGTCAAAATTTTGCAAAATAACGTGCATTTACTTATTCACAATGACGTTTGCGTATCAACATTGGAACTGATGACGTCACCAGTTTACTGATGATGTGACGTAGTGTTTTTGATGATAAAATTTCAATTCAAATTTTGAAGGTGTTAATCGATTGATTGAGAAAATTCAAGTATTAACAAACAATTAAGTATTATCTTCACAGTGAAAGAAATTTTAAAAGTTTTTAAGACACCGAATTAAGAAAACTACAACTAAAAGTAGGAATGATAATTAGGAAGTGGTAGAAGCTAGTACTGGCACTACTTATCATATAAATTTCATCATAACCTTTGAAGGTTATGATTGCATTTGAATGCAAAGTGGTAAGATCACTCCACACATGTGTGGATACGAAGTTTTTCGCTATAATACACTACATTCAAAATATGTCAGTTCTACCTACTCAGTTAACCGCTAGGCAGTGAAAATTTCAAGTAAGTTTTTCTTTGATGCCTAATATTTACATTGTTCGCAAATTGTCAGATCAGATTTTTTTGATATGCAGGGGATTATGCTTGAGAAGTTGTACTATGCTCACTGCAAGCCCTATTTGAGGATCCCCAATAATCCAGCTTCATTCGATTTCTTTCTCATTTAATTCTATGTTTTACTGTGCTATTATATTACTACATAATTAACATACATGCTGCACAAATTCATTAGAAAGATTCCTTTTACGAGCTGTATATCTTGTGATCAGTGACTGAATCTTGTTCATCATATTTTCATCCATAGGAAGAGTACCAGTCTGTGACATGCAATTCAAGAAAAAATCATATCTGAAATATAAAACTTAAATGTAGTGTTTTCTGTTTAATATAATCAGAAATCACCGGACACGAATTCAATCATAGGGGTATATTCTAAGTATAGTGTTGAAAAAAATACGGACATTAACTGAAATGACCTTGTAGATCTGAATGTGAAGCACGTCATTCAGCCTGGGATTGCGAAGAAGGAGAAAAAAATAACTGTTTTCGAAAATTTTGCTACTATTGAAAACTAATTACAAGCTTATATTTCAACATTGCTTGATCAGTTTAAAACCAATGGAAAGCTTATGCTCTCTGGACTTACATGCTGCCAAATGATTTTGAAATTATTGTTAACAAATGCTACAAAAATTGTTTAAATAAAGCGCACTCAAAAAGCGCAATGTGAATTTCGGCATAGACGCACTTATATAGATGCACACTTCTATGATCTGAGATCTACAAAGAATTAATTGCTTTATTATTATAAGAAATATGACAATTATTGTACAGCACTCCGTTGTTCCCCGCTACCTTTTTGAATTTATAAGTGCATGAGCGATTCTGTTCTATCAATGACTTGCATCACACATATGCTATGATCGGTGATCATCACAATATTTTTAATATACAGGAAATTACGCTTTTTAATGTTTCAAAATTTTTATTAAAACTCTGCACGTGTTTCGGCTCATTAGGCCTTTATCAAGAGTACAAGATATTACTAAATTTAAAATGTGTTCCTTACTTATTTATACCTAATGGAAAGGTATAAATAATGCTAAGCTTTTAATCTCTTTATTATATGAAACTTAGTATTATGATTCCTATCTTATGTAAATACATTACAAATAAGGTTCTTAATATTAAATTATTTTTCTATAATATTATGATCCATAAATAATAATGTTTGATCATTATGCTCCGTTCGCCCAAGATATGCAGCTAAGCCACTCCCCACAAATGTGCGCTAAATTTGAATATAATATTTCTATTGGTTGAATTTTTAAAACCCATATTACAACCAACTATGTCGGAAACGCTAATATATGAGGTATTTGTTCTCCGAGAAAAATCGTTTTCAGCCTCAAATCTGATGTATGGTTTTTAGAAATAACTGTTGTTATTTGCTGTTATTACTATTCATCTAATAAAATAGTATTTTCCAATACTGTGGTGCATATTTGTGTATATCAAGGTACGCAATAAAAGCGATTTATAATATTGATTAAATGTCAGAACCATTTTTTCTTTTTTAGGTTAAAAATTCATTCCTGTCAAATTAATTATGAATCAAGCTCAAGCCCTTTCTCCGAAAAAACGGAAAAGCAAACATTTTTCGGTTAAAGAGAAGGAAAATATTGTAAATATCTTTAAAACTTCTGCTGCAGAGAACCCAGACAACCTTAAGACTAAAAACGTCGAGTTTACTGCAAAGGCAGCAGGTAATTTTCTTTTTTGTATTATACAGGAATGCTCAAAGTACTTTCCCTCGAGGTATTCTTAGTTCAACAATGTATATTTATTATAGTTGATATCTGAGTTTATTATTATTATCTATATTAATTATACAAAATTTAGGTGTGAGTGACCGGAGCGGTTTCAAAATTCTTCATGAATATCAGGAAACACATGCACTTCAGGAGCCAAAAGCGTACCTCCGACAACGAGCAATTTTGGACAACATCGATGAGAAAACCAAAAGTGATGTTCGGTGTTTAATTCATTCTTTTTTTGAAAGAAATGAACCACCGACTCTAGATAAAATGTTAGCAGCGCTGCATGAAAATGAAGATCTACCTGAATTTAAGCGGACTACTTTGAGAATATTGATCAAAGAACTTGGCTTTCGGGGATTAATTTTTTTATTATTTCTACATGTTCTACATATTTTGGTATTACAGGTTCTCAAAAAGATCAAGCAATAGGGTCCTTAGAGAGAAGAATGTGATCATCGCCTGGAGAAGGCGTTTTCTGCGAGAGATCCGAAATTACCGCGAAAAAGGCAAGAAATTGTACTTCTTAGAGGAGACTTAGGTAAACGCCGGCCATACTGTAAGTAAAGTATGGAAGAATACAACAATCCTCAATCCGAGGCAGGCTTTCATTCAGGGATTAACGACGGGGTTAAAAGATCCATCAGGCAAGGGAGGTCGCCTTATAGTCCTTCGCATAGGTTCCGAGGACGGTTTCGTTGAGGATGACTTGCTATGCTTCCAATCAAAGAAAACAGGGGACTATCATGAAGAAATGAATGCTGATGTTTTCGAAAACTGGTTTTCAAAAATTCTGGGGCGCTTGGCCAATGATTCTGTGATTGTGATGGACAACGCTTCTTATCACAGTAGAAAAATGGAGAAGATTTCGAGTTCTGGTACGAAAAAAGCAGACATACATGCCTGGTTGACAAGTAAGTCGATTTGTTACAGCGCAGATATGGTAAAAGCCGAACTCCCACATTTTGTCAAGCAGTCTCTTGTTATGCCAAAATATGTAGTTGCTGAAATGGCAAAAGAACAAGGTCATATGGTTTTGCGATTGCCTCCATATCATTGTGAATTCAACCCGATTGAATATATATGGGGCCAAATAAAAGGAGAAGTAGCGAGGAACAATACTACGTTTACAATGAAAGACATTCGCCAATTATTTTAGCAAGCCATTGGAAACGTTTCTGCCGAAAATTGAAAGAATTCCATTCGTCATGCACAAAGTGAAGAGAAAAACTGTGGCAAGTTGACATCGCAATGGACATTGTAGTAGAGTCACTGATAATAATTCATGTGGGTGGTGACACTCCATCGTCTGAATCGGAAATGGATTAAAAGCCGTATGACACAGAATAAAATTCAGGAGCTGATAAACAACCTACGCTGCTTCCTATACTGCGCATGCACCTGCACAGTGTCCTTTGCTCGTGTACTTCATACCTAGCGGAACCACAAACATCTTCAGCGGCCAACCTGCCATCTCTCCATGATATACAAAGTCCCTGCGTTCAACGGACCCGAATATCGCTGCTGCCACCTCCCCCCCCCCCCCCCCCCAGAGCCAGTGATGACAAACTAACAAAGTGTGCCGTAAACACCAAAATTAGTGATTTTTTTTTTGTGTGTGATTTTATTTATTACTTAGAATACAATTATTAAATTTTCCAATCCATTAAATAGGCTTCACTTGTAAATACGTAACTTTTAAGTTTATTAATTAATAACGGTGTAAGTATAATATGTAATATTTATTTTTATACATTATTGTTATAGCGTTAGCACTTAGTTTTCGTAGATATTTATACAGATAGGTACCTCTCGTTAGTTTCTTCTTGGTTCTTCTTACAAGTAGTAATCGAACCTTGTGATTATAAAAAGTATATGTAGCAGGTAACGTTTTATTTATTTACACTTAATTTACACAATCAGTATTGTTAAAAAGTGTATTTGTTGAATGACAACTGCTCCTCGCTGGTTCTCACTTGTAATAATATAAAAGAATATAATAATATACAATATCTTATACCGTTCAATAATTTTTGAATTTTGCCGCTTTTATAAATTTGTAGCGTGTGAAGCTGGTTGTTGTCCTCAATGGTCTAAGCAAAATCTAACTTCTTTCCTTTATTTTCTGAGTGGAGTAATTTGACTTCATTGAAATTAACAAAATAATTATTTTCTATGCAGTGAGCAGTGTGTTGACATACCGGTGCTATGTATACCGTTCGTTATTGATTTTCTATGTTCAGCAAGACGGTTTTTTAATTTACGACCAATTTGACCGATATACATATTATAGCATCGCAGTCATTACATTTTAATTGAGATACACCTGTTTTTTCTAATAAATCTCTTTTATCTTTATTATTAACTAACATTTTCACTGTATTATTTTTATTAACAAAAATAGTTTCACATCCTAGTTTTTTAAGTGTATCAATAATCTTAGGCCTATGATTAATACATTTATATATGTTAGTTCTTTTTGGAGTATCAGCATAAACATTTTTAAGTAAATTTTTCTTTTGTTTATTTTTTATTAATTTATCTATGAGGTTTTCACTATAACCGTTATTTCTAGCGATTTATTTCATGTTATTCACTTGTTTCATAAAGTTTATCATATTTAAAGGGAAGGTTAGCAGGCGGTGGATATATGAATGGAAAGATTCCATTTTTATTCGTGATGATTGCTTAGAGTTCTTGTGTATGTGTGTGTCTGTGCAAGTTGGTTTACGGTAAATGTCAAACTCTAAATTGTTGCTTCTATTTTTTATGTTAACATCCAACAAATTAAACCTTTCTCATTTTCTATTTCTAGAGTGAAGTGAATTTTATCGCGAAATGTATTCAGAATATTTAAAAATTTATTAATTTGTCTTTCTGTACCTTGCCAAATACAAAACACATCATCCACATATCTGGTCTAGAAAAACACACTACTTATTAGGTTGTTTTTGCAGTTAAACAACTTATTTTCAATGTCGGACATAAATATTTATTACGATATTTAATTGATTTTTTAATTCAAGTCAATTTAAGTCAATATCAGATTGATTAATAAGTTTTTCTATTATTTCAAATAATGGTTGTAATGGTATGGACACGAAGAGGCTTTTAACATCAAAGGATACTAATTTTGCGTTGTTCGGAATTTTGAGATTTTTGTTTTTTTGTATGAATTGGAAGGAATTTTTAATGGCATATTTTGATTCAAACTTTATCAGAGTGGGCAATAAGTTGTTTAATTCTTTACACAATTTACAAGATGGGGCGTTTACATAAGATACTACTGGTGTGATGGGTATATCTTCTTTATGAATTTTAGGAAGTCCATATAATAAGGGAGTACGGGGTTCATTGTTCTAAATTTATATGTGTTTTCAGGGGAAATGATTATTGTGGAATTTTTGTGTGTATTTAGTATGTCTGCTTGAAATTTATTAGTAGGGTTGTGGTTTTATTTATTTATTTCATTTGAGTTTAAAATTAAAGATATTTTTGTATTATATTCCTCTCAAGTTAAAACTGTTATGGTATTTCCTTTGTCTGCTTTACAAAATGTTAAATTATTATCAAGAATTTTATTTTTATTGCTATTAATAGTTGATGATTCAAATTTATTACTTTTATATGTGTCTACCTTACTGAATAACCTCGAATAACTTTTCTTCAATTGGAATATTACTTAAAGAATTCAATGTTAGTTAATTTTGTATTTATTGTTAGTAGTTCGACCTCCTGTTTATTATGTAAATTTGGGGAATATTTTAATCCTTTTTCTAACTAATTCCATTCTTACTGAATTCGATTTCTGTTAGATTTACTAGTCCAGGGTAAAATTTAAAAGTTGAAGTAAAATTATTGCTCGTTGTTTTATTATAACAATTCAAAGGGTCTGGCTTACTCTTTATTATATTCTGGAATTTCTTATATTGCTTGAAGTATTGTGTTTGGAATAATTCTTGAATTTCTTCTTTAATTATACGGTCCATATGTTGGAAAAGGAAGTTTTCTTTATAGAGGAGCTCCGTATGTATTAATTTAAAATGAAGTTTTCATCACAATGAAGTCGAAACTAGAATGTTTGCCATTATTTAATATTTACTAAACCTGGAATACAGTCGTATAATAATAGCAGCTACAGATATTTTTGTATTATCTCTATATTTTATATTTAGATCAACAAATTACAGTTTCACAGATTTTTTGTATTTATACCGAATCATCATGCTACATGAGAATTAACTCCAGAGAATACAATTAATATTAAAATGAATTTGGGTAATTCATTGTTGCGTATTTATGCTTTGACTGGTTGTGATGGACTTAATTTTGTATCCGAGGTTAAAAAAAATGTTTAACGTATACAGGCGATAAGAGCTCCAAATATTACTAGATTGTCTCCAAAACGGTATTATTATTTAGTTATTTTTCAATATTTGGCTTGATATTTTATCGGTGTTGTATGGTCGGCCATCATTGAATAAATTACGCATACATTTGTTTCGCATCGTGTAAGTCTGGTATAAGAAATTTACCACACACTGAGGATTACTTTTATCAATACATTTCGAGAGCTGCGTATGAAACAACATGAAAAGTGCAACTGCGAAAAATTCAGAATGTCCCAAGTCAATTGAATTCAATTGGGGTTTCTAGAAAGAATAAGCTTTCCGTTGGTGTTGAAATCATTAAACAATATTAGAAAGCAAGTCTGTAAATGCATTGTAAACATCAAGTTAATAAATTTTCAGTCATATAGAAATTTTGGGAAAATAAGTTTTCATTCTTTTTTTAATCAAGAACTGAATGGCATGCTATATATTTGCACAAGGTTGTTTCAGATAATACACATATTTTTGAAAAATATGCCATCGAGATGTGGGCCAGACATCTTAGAAGTTAGATTCTCGACAAACATATACCCTTAGAAAAATACAGCTTCAAATTCAATTAATGAACTTTTAATTATTGCTAATATGAGTCAAAATTACCTGATAATATTTTCAGTCTCAAATCTGAGATCAAGGGCTGCCTTAATCCTTTGCGCAAAGTTTGAAGGATCTTCAGCTTTGAACATAACAAACAATCTTGGCAAAACAAACGTTCTCTGCAAGCCATCCAATGTAAGAACTGACCACAGGTTGTTATCAAAATCATAATCAGTAACTGCAACGTTCACCCAATGGTAGAGGTCGTTCAGTGAAATATTTTTCGTTTTTTGCGGCGTGACATTCGGCACAAATGCTTCACCAGGAAGAGGATATCTGACGTTGTCAATACATCCATGTTCCAACCAACTCTGAGGCGTTCTAAATTGAAAAATAAGAGTAAGTAACATGAAGAGAGTTTCTACAAATAACACAATCTATACAGAATGAGTCTGAACTGCGTTGCCCTATGCCGTAAATGAAATATTAAAAATATTATGCGAGCAATGATCATATTAACCAATGTATTTTTAGCATGCTACAGCTGTAACATATTTTGATACCTAAATATCAAAACGTGTTACATCGGTGCGAACGGCAGCCGATTTTTGGTGGAGAGCACAAGGCCGTGGGTTAGGATTGTGTGGACACTCAAAAGGGCGCCACCGGCTATACGTTACGTAATATGATTTAAATAATTTTGCCAGCCCGGAACAAAATTGAGTTACTAGCAACCATGCGATGGAATTCTCAAAATATATCTATGAAATCTCAAAACTTAAGCAAATATCAGGAGTACCAGTACAAATAATAAGAACATGTAGACATTAGGCATTTATTACAACATACATGAGATATACAACAATAAAAAACAAACAGTTTCACAATTATCCCCTGAACATAATCTGTATATGCAAAAGAAATTCAAAATATGTAAATGACCCCATCAAAAATTGTTTCAGTGATTTGACCTTTTCTTCATAGAAATACAACTACGGCTTAAGTGATACCAACAATGAATTTTAGATTTACAACAGCGAGTTAAAGATTCACAATGGATTGAAATTACCGCTCATCACTAAAATATTACGTAACAAACAAGATTCTGTGAGCCAATTTTCGCAATGCTCGCTGTGTGCACTAGAATGTTACAGAATGATCTAAAATAATTATGTTCTATTAAAAATACTTCAGATGTGACATAGTAGAAGGTAAATTAGTATCACGTGGTACCATGCGTTACTTACAGTAAAAAATCTTAAGATATTTCATCATACTGGGTATGTAGTTGCAAAATCGTTGTGTAATTTACTCTAATATTTCAACAAAAAATCACTGAATGAAACTATAATAGTTTCTTTAAAATTATATAACTAAAGTGAAACAATAAAACCTGGTTAGAGCCTTGGCGTTTTCTGCGACGACTGCAGCGTGACCTGTTACCACTTCCTAAGATGTTCTCGACGTTGCTTATGACTACGACTCTGCGTCACTCCTAAATCTCTGCCTAAATCTCTTGAAGACTGCTGCGAACAACTCTCCAACCAAAACTTCTCTGTATGTCAGCAGGACCAATATAAAACCAAATATCTGAGTAATAGAGCTCCTCCTATTACTCCTCTAACAATACTGGGCCCCCTTACATAACCAAAATGACAGCACTAAACATGTGCTTATCCCAATTGTAAGCATCTCCAAACATATGTGCCCCTCCAAACACAACTTATTTTCAAAGGGCCAGTTCCTTCAAACACTCTCATATAGAGAGTATTACATAACCTCACGAGACACGTGGCGATCAGATTACGACAAGCAACAAAATTCCTTCCTGGAATTTACAAAATGCTTCTGTCAGGACGGTAAAGAGACACTGGGTACATCAAATCAAATCCCTTTTCAGTGTCAGCGATGTAAAACCCAAATTCTTCACTACAAAACCGGGACCGCCGCTATTCCGCTATCTCGTCGCTGTCGAAAAACGAACCCCCAGACGGAAATGTCCTTCTCCAGTTCTCCGTGTTGCCAACTTGTACATCTAGAGAACTCTTTCTCTAGCCAATAAGAATGCGCCAACAAAGGGCTTTGCATTTAAAAGATTGAATTACACAATCAAGTAATATCTCAACTACAAGAATACATGACTAACACCTCTAACTCAAAATTATGCTCAAAGAAAACATGTTTACTACCCATAATTTCTCATCAAGATAGGCAACCATCTACTATCGAATTCTAGATCGTGGGTTGCATACTCAAACAAATGAATTAATCAAGGTTAATTTACAGTATTCAAACTGAAATTATTAATGTAGCTTTTTCAAATGCTACACAGCCTCTCGAAGTGAGTGAAAAAAATGCGTCTAATTTATTTACTTCCACATCCACTTATATGCTATTAACTGTCAAAAAAAAAACAGGGGTAAAAGAACTAATTCATTAAAGACATTTTATTGTTTCATATGTTCAATTGTACCCGAAAGATGACAATTCCACACAGTGCTATTAAATTGAGGCTGGGATTTTTGAGAACGGAGTAAATTTGTCCACTTTTTAGTTTTTTAACTATAACTCAAAAACTATACATTTTTAGTGTATACACATAATACGATTTTTAGTAGAGAATCAAATTTCCTATCGAAATGGCACTTTATAAAGTCAAAGAATTTTTTTCTTAAATAAAACAAATCAAGAAAACTATTTCAAAAAATGACAATAATTTCATTTTTTTGTTTAATTTTTTCTGAGTGGATTTACGTATAGGTATTGGTTCACAAAAAAGAAAGCTGACGTAATTCCCGCCAAAATGGCAATAAAAGTAAAAAATTGATGGATTTAGCCGTTACTTTGTGGTAGTCGATCATAATGATTTATTAAAACATTTATTTTGTTTCTACCACTGTATTTTATTGTAACTTAACACTACTATAGTTTCAATACTTCAACGTATCATCTTCAAAGCGACTCAAGTAAATGAATGAACACAAGAGAAAACCTAAGCTATTTTATTTATTTAATTTACGTTATTTACCTAATTTCATTACTACGGTGTAGGGGATTTAAAATTAACAGAACTAGATAGAAAGTAATCAAGGGATTAAAGGATTGCGAATTAAAGATATTAAAGAGGGGTGTATTATATAGGTCCAACTGGGCATTAAGTAAGTAATTACCTGGGCCATTGATTGATTTAAAAATTTCTAATGATTCTGATACACTTAATTTAAAACCTTTATTTTGTACGTCTAATATATCAAGAATATTTATATCCAGTAAATGATGATTTGATTCTAACAAATGCCACAGTGGGACAGAAAGTAGGTAAATGGCGACAAAAAGGCGAAAACTGAAATCCCTTTAGCGGATTATGTATTGTTATTTTGTAACTCTTAAAATGTGAATGCATTTGTATTTACAACAGTTTGTCGGAAAGGGACCTTTGTTTGCCTGGTAGGTTGACAGAAATTAGTGTGTAGTTGACCGCGTGTGAGAACAGATTATTTAGAACATTTTAAAGTAAAAGTTAGGTGTATATTTGGACATTGAAAAGTGCAATATTTAACTGTTACAAATGGAGCATGGTACTACCAGTAAGTAAGCTTTTTTTTACTTGGATTGATTATTTAATCAGTGTGCTCAAAATGCAATATATCGTTGATATAAAGTAAATGAAACAATCGTTGTGGATTGTACCTAAGATGAACTTTGTGATGAAATATTTCGAAAAGTACATTTAGTAGCAATGTGTTTCTTTGCATAAATAAATTACAAAATCTTTTAGATTTCAAGCATAGGAGCGATATTTGCCAGAAATTGCCTAAACTTTTTTAATTCGAGTTTTAATTCCAACCTACTTATGCAATGGAATATTTAATCAGACATAATTGTATCTCTATGGCTTAAATATCTGTTTTTTTTTCTACAAATGGGTTACTAATTTCTATTTTTCTTAATCGTTAAAAATTAGAAATATTGATTTAAATGCAGATTTTCGAATTTTTCTTTATGCTCCACTTCTACCGGGTGAGGCATTTAAGTTGACAAACGCGAATAACTTAAAAACGAAAAATTTTGGAGAAAATGTTTAGACAAAAGTCACCATTTAAAAAGTGGGATCATTGGCTATATTTTTTAAGGCTTGGTGGAGGAATTCAAGGTCATCTGATGGCCAACTTTGGTTTTTTAAATACAAACCCCCATTTTCTTTACAGATTCATATTCTGCTCACAAAAATAAACAACTTCTAGAAAGAATGTGTCTTTTAGTAGATGTACCCAAGGCAGGAGGAAGTGGTACCACACACAATGGAAATACTGCGAGACGTATCTTCAGAAATCCTTTTCTGACTTCTTAAATAACAGGAATAAACACATAGTTAATAGAAAGATTTTCCATTATTCTGTACACAATTTCAATGAAATTAACTCAGAATCCTTTGATGCTTATACACTTGACACTGCAAAATTATTTATAAGTCCGTATAAGTGGTTTTACATGCCAATATCAGTCCATAAGATTCTTATTCACGGCCACCAGATAATATCACATGCTCTCATTGCTATAGGACAATTATCTGATGAAGCTCTAGAAGAGAGGTTTAAGGATATAAAAAGATACAGAGCACATAATTCTAGAAAAGTATCTCGTATGATGACCAATGCTCTCCTAATAACTTCAGATCCTCCGATAACAGGTTTGAGGAAACTTCCCGTAAAAACATCAAAATCATTACCAAAGGATGTCCTGTCACTTTTACTTTCAGCCATTACAGCTACACCTGGTATATCCTGAACAGCAAGAATATCATAGAGAAATTGAATCGGAAACTGAACTAGACGGTGAACAAGAAACAAGTTCTAGTGAGAAAGATTTTTAATAGTTAATGTTTAATAAGTAAGTTATATCTCTACGTTATTAAATCATTAATGATGTCTAAATAAAATATTACTATTATCCTGTTATTTTATTTAATGATAAACCCGACACTATTTTAGAACGATATCTCTGATATTCTTTCATTATACCACTCTATTGTATTTGAAACTTAACTGTGTTTGAAAAATATGATGATCCAAATGTTAAAATAAAGAGAAAAAACTAAGTATCAATTATTTCTACAATGCGGTTGGCCTCAGCCAATTCTATATTATAATTGGGTATCCAAGGATAATTTTGAGCTTATTTTGTTATAATACTTTAAGAAATATAATTTCTAAACAAAAGAAGCAAATCTAGAGCTCTACAATAATGCCTACATATTTTGTCGCACATTTTGGGTATTTGGTCCCACTGTGATAAATGGTTTGAAAAGTGGAGTCTGTTTTTTGGAGTCTCAAAGAGCGAAGATGTTCTTTGTATCGTATTTCAAAGTA
This sequence comes from Stenurella melanura, assembly GCA_963583905.1. NCBI lineage: Eukaryota > Metazoa > Arthropoda > Insecta > Coleoptera > Cerambycidae > Stenurella > Stenurella melanura. The sequence goes on from OY757314.1 coordinate 100,159,476, forward strand.
CTGACCAGTTTGACCTATATAGAAGGCATTACAGTCCGAACATGACAATTTATAAACTCCTTTTTGAATTTTTCTGTTTTATCTTTTGCATTGTATAATAGATGTGACACTTTTGTTTGTGGTTTAAAGGCAACCTTAAGGTTATGATGTGACAATGACAATGACAATGACAAGAGAGTAAATGAGAGTAAATTTGTATCTTTGACATATTGCGATAACATTTCACAGGAAATTGCAGGCATGTTGTTACATCATAATCTTAGTTGCCTTTAAACCACAAACAAAAGTGTCACATCTATTATATAATGCAAAAGGTAAAACAGAAAAATTCAAAAACTCAGGAGTTTATAAATTGTCATTCCTTTGGAACACGATACAAAGAACATCTACGCTCTTTCAGACTCCAAAAAACAGGCTCCACTTTTTCAAACCATTTGTTAGTATCAAATCATCATTTTCCAGATATAAATACTCTTAATATACTACACGTACAAAATAAAGATTTTAAATTAAATTTATTAGAATCATTAGAAATTTTTAAATCAAACAATAACCCAGGTAATTACTTACTTAATGACCAGTTGGACCTATATAATACACCCCTCTTTAATACATTTCATTCATAATCCCTTAAACCCTTTATTACTTTCTATCTAATTCTGTTAATTTTAAATCCCCTACACCACAGTAATAAAACTAAATAAATAACGTAAATTATAAATAACTTAGGTTTTCTCTTGTGTTCATTCATTTACTTGAGTCGCTTTGAAGATGATACGTTGAAGTATTGAAACTATAAATACAGTGGTAGAAACAAAATAAGTGTTTTAATAAATCATTGTGATAAAAGTATTTTTAATAAAAATTGGCTGAGATACAGTCGTTCCAAGTTACCTACTTTTTTACGATTTTACCACTGTTTACCTTTTTACTATGTTATTTTTAATTTTCACATTTGCTTATTATTTGCGTATGTATAATTTATTAATTCACATTATGTAATTAACAAGTTTTTAAAATAAAAGTATTTGTTCAAAGTTTTGATATTTGGATGATGTTTAATATGAGAAAGAATGATAAAATTTCACATCACACATAAACACATCTTAATTCCTCTGTATGGTATTAAGACTAACAGTTTAAGCAGCTGTCGCTTACAAGTTTTTCAAAGATTATCGAAGAGCACAAAATTTCCTCTAGCCCATTGGCCACCAACTTCTGATGCCACTAAACAGCACGGCTTAAGGACGTATCAGCAAATTCAGTGGAAAGGAAATATTTTATATCCTTTTGAGTGGGGGTTGGTAAAATTCTAAAAATGGATGAATGACAATTAGTACAACCAAACCTCCATCACCGCAGATTTTACTGGAGCAAATAGCTTGCGGGTGGATAAAAGGTTGTCACGAAAATTGCGACTGCTGAAATTTCGGAATTAGCTCCTCCATGTTCTGCAAATAATGACGTATGGGCTTAAATTGTGAAAACGCTGATGTTCCAGGAGTTACGGAAGAAGATGTCGAGAACGATGTTGATGAAGATATTGATATTCAATTCGAAAATATTATGTAATAAATACGTAATTTTCGGAAAAAGCGTCTTTAAGGCAGCTATAAATTAGTACATTACATTTTGTTTATGTCTAAGATCATATGAATATCAAATTGTCAAACAAATACATTTATCATTATCACTGATAAACAGAAAATAATTTTTGTATTGAATAAAAATAATTTTTGCGTGTAAAATTTAAAAATGACATGGTATAAAGTAAAATATCGTAAAAAGTAGGTAATTTTGAACGATTGTATATCAGCCAACTTCTATCAAAAATACTTTCATTGTCACTCTTTTGACGGAAATTACGTCAGCTTCCTTTTTCGTGAACCAATGACTATACCTAAACCTAGTCAGAAAAAATTTAAAAGAAAACGAAAAATCGAAATTTTTCGTATTTTATAATAGTTTTTTTGATTCATTTTGTTTAAAAATAATTTTCTTTGACTTTATAATATGTACAGTTTTTGAGTTATAATACAAAAACTAAAAAGTGGACAAATTTACTGCGTTCTCAAAAATCCAAGCCTAAATTTAATAGCACTTTGTGAAATTTTCATCTTTCGGGTAAAATTGAACATATGAAACAATAGTAGATATTGACTTGAAAAAAAGAAAAAAAAATAGGACAAGTCTTATAACGTATATTTTCTCAAATCTAGTTGTGTGACATTGTCATTTAGTTGTCAATTCATTGCACATAATAATATTCAAATAGAGACAGATTTACATTAGAAAAAAATAGTTGTTCTATTTTTTTTTGCTCACGACAGTACCATGAGGCGATCGGAACTAGACCATTTCAACTTTATTTCACATTTATGAAATCAAATTTCAGTGTGACGAAAAAAATTTCACACAAACGAAATACAAATTCACTTTCATGAAAACAGATATCGCACAAATAAAAAGAGATTTCACATTTAAGAAATTTAATTTTTCACTCACGAAATTAGAATTCATTGTCATGAAAACAGGTTTCATGGTGCTGGTAAATGACAAAATCAATGCATCAGTTTTTTAGTATTTCAACAAATCTCAAGTTACTTTTACATGAAAATGCAACAAGATAGAAACTAATATTTATTTCAAACACAAGAGTAATAATCAGACAATTTACCACGTGGAAGAACATATTTAACAATAACACGAAACATAATATTTAACAATAACATATTCAACTATAATTCAATTAAATCTTGCTGTCTCAATACGGCGGCAAAATATCTTTCTACATGGTTTGCATATCCCAAGAGGTACTGTTGTGGAACATCTCTTATGGAGACGTCAGCAATGTTCTCCAAAATACGCATTCTGTGCTCTGATCTATTTGGTGCTTGACTGTTTAAACGAACGTAATTCAAAATGTTTGGCATCCTGTCTTGTAACTGTCTCTTATATTTGGATTTAAAGTAACTCCATAAGAGTTCAATAGAAAGAATTTGGTAAATATGAATAAGAAGTAAGCCGTACAATTTCGATATCTTCTTCAGGTTCCAAAACGGTGTCAAGGTTTGCATGAACAGGGGCATTATCAATAATACATATTGGTCGCAAAATACTATTATTATTGCAAGTTTCAGTCAAGCACCTAAGCCGAATTTTACGACCTTCGGCTCTGTAGAACCCCTTCTGTGCTCGAAGGTTACAATTTGTGTTGAACTTATTACTCCAATGCATTGTAAATTATTACCTTTACAGGAACAATAGGGTGTTTTCAGTGTATACAAATTTCCTACAAACTGCACATTAATGTGTGCTAATTTATATATATAAAAGCTTAAATAAGTTTGTACTATCTATATATTGCTATTTGGTTAAATATTTAATAAACAAATTCAGTGAAAATTCAAATTATGAATCTCTAAAACGCCATCCTATTGGTTCATTGGTTGTGACGTAGGTACTCATATCAATGGCGGATTGTTTACATTTTGTACATACTGTTTAGTTGTGCAGTTGTGTTTTATCAGGGATTTTGTGGATTTATATAATTTATACTGCGTGTTGTAGTTAAAAATGGCTTGAGAAGGATTCTTTAAGGCGTCAACAAACAATTTACCGTGTGTACATATATTTATGGTTACCGAATTTATAAAAAACGACGAACGCTTTAATCCGGCCGAATTCAAAGGTGTAAAAGCAGCAGCGTAAGTAAAAATAACTAAATTCATTATTGATCATTCTCTCCTTAATAATATAGATCTGTCTGTAGTAGTTTAAATTAGATAAATACCTAGCATTTCACTTATCCAACCTAACCTAACCTATACAAAATGTGTTGAAAATATATTATTTTCTATACTTTAATTCAATCTTTAAACACTCAACTACCATATTGTTAGTAAGTAGGTACCTATAATGCAATAATTAATTTCTTAAAACTCAATTATATTTGTAAATAAGAATCTGCATTTAAGTTTTGAGGTTATAAACTACTCTATATTGTTTTTTGTTCGTACGTACTTACATTAAAATGATCCTCGCAACAAAAGAACATTGATTTTGTTTTGGCAACATCACGTCTAGCAGCTTTGAACCATAAAACTTTACGTGAATAATCCTGGGGAACAGTTAAAAAGAGCTTGTTTGGAGCACTAAGTGTTCTATTATGCGAGATAATAATAATCAATAAAATAAAGATAATTACAATAACAGAAATAATAAAATAAGGCTGAAAACTGTGAACAAAACAAAAACCAGACTTTTATTGATATGAGGTGCTACGTCATATTTGGAATAGGCAACCGACGATACGTGGTTCGGCGTTTTTGGCGGGAACATATTTGATTTGAATTTAAATTCGTTTTAAAATTATTTAGAGACTTTATTTTACAAAAAAAATTATATCAGCATATTATATGCCTTAACTACTTTCTATATTTCGACATTTTAAAAAATGAGCTATGTGACCAATTTTGGATCTGCCATCTTTTCGTCGGCAATGTAGGTCAAAGTTGCATTCATCTATCCAAATAAGAGTTCTGCCATTTGCACTGCTCTCCAAAATTTTATCGACGTAATATCTGCGCCTTGCCTTATTGTCGTCTTTATTCATATTTGAATTGTAGTCTAATCGCTTTCAGCGAAAATGGTTTCCCATCCAATCAGTTCGTTATGGTGTTATGACAAACTTGAACTCCATATTCATTACGACCAGGACCAGCCAAGTTTTTAAGCCTTAAGGTGCTGTCCTCTTCTATCCATCGTACCAATACATCTTCTATTGCAGAAGTTTTCTTTTTGGAACCAGGACCTCCTTTAGGTTTGGGAAGTGGTTGCTCATTTTTCAGCCATTCGTATGCAGTACGAATATTTACACCCAAGTCTGTAGCAGCTTGTCGCCAATCCTTATTCTCTTCGTAAGATTTTACAATTCTGGCTCTATCATTGCGTGTGATTTTATTATACTTTCTTATAATAGGCATATTTGGTTTTACTAAAGGTTGGAACAAAACTTTAAAACTAATTTGACATTTGTAAAAACTGATACTTTTAATTGTATATCCAGAGCTTGCTATTAAATTATGCCACTTTATTAGAAGGTGAAATCTGTTTTCATGATATTGAATTCTAGTTTCGTGAGTGAAAAATTAAATTTCTTAAATTTGAAATCTATTTTCATTTGTGCGAAATCTGTTTTCATGAAAGTAAATTTATATTTCGTTTGTGTGAAATTTATTTTCGTCACACTGAAACTTGATTTCATAAATGTGAGATAAAGTTGTAAATGGTATAGATTAAATTTTGCGCTAATTCCGGTGAAGGGTTGGGGGTTAAATAGTGGTAAATAAGCAGTAATTTGGGATTTGGCGAACATGGTAGAAGCCGAGATCTCAGATTTCTTTAATAATATTTTCAACACCCCCCACCACTACCCCCTCTCTATTATTAAAGGATTAATGACGTCTCTAGCTTTTACCCATGTGTCAAATGATTGCACGCTGGCTCCTTCGATTTCCGAAACGTCGGCGAAATATTTAATTTCAAATGTTTATACTTATTTGCATTTATTTTTTTAAAAAGCAACCTCTAACTGATCCTTTGACGTAAAAGTCACAGACGTAGAGATTATTTACCAGTAACATACTGGTTAATTGTGATATTTTGTAGATTCCCCGAACACCGCCTAAAAAGAAAAAATACATGTGGCAGGAAGTCCCTTGAATTGAAGAAAAAAGAATATTATTATCGGACGATAGGGTAGTTAGAAATTTCGGATCTGTAACCTTTCTCAAAGATTGGAATTATCGGAATTATCTTTGATAATTCCCGCTGAAGCGGAAATTTTGAGGACTTTAACGATGAGTTGAATAATTTACTGAGGGGTCTAGTAAAATTGCTACACAGTCACGTATATGGTTAGGTTTTATTTTCTTTAATACATTCAATACTTCATTTTCTGTAAAACAGACTATATTGTTGCGTACATCTGGCAACTTTCAGTAATTTTATTAAATTCTAATAAACTAAACTTAATTTTTGAGAAATATGTATAGGTATTTACCATACTCTAGTAACTAAAACGCCAGACATTAAATTATCGTAGGTACTTAATCTGTTTAAATTAAGGAATGTACACATTTATTATATTTTCATGTTTTATCCATTTAACTCTTTTTGTATTCCAGTTTTTGCTAACAGCTCTCATAGAACACAGGGGCTTCGATCGCATAGTAAATATATCTATCTCACAGCACATATTTCTTAATTATTGGTTAAACCAAATATACCGCAGGAAGTATTGTGGGTTGCATAGAACAACGCAGACCCAAATTCTTAGTAATTTTTAGTTTATAGTATGGTAATATGTTAATTGAGACTTGAGAGGGGATATCACTTTTATTAGCTGGCTAATAGCAGAATTGGCCATTTCTGTAGCCAATTATGTAGCAGCATACACTTTGACTTAAAGTTTTTTGATAGTCATTCAGTCACGAGTTGTGTCACTTCTGCTGTTATCAAACTTTCTCTTAGTGATCTATCTAATAAAAGGTAATTACATTTATTTATTTGATTCCTCTCATTAGTGTTTAACGGCCTTTAGCCATATTTTTCATTTCTGCTAACTAAACAACCATAATTCTGAAACATGTGCTGATAATATTTTTTCTTCTTCCCAAACGTAGAGTTTTGCTGCCAACTGATTATATAGATAACTGATTATATAACTGATTATATAACTGATTATTTAAATAGCTGATTATATAGATAATAGATAATTAATAAATAACTTACATAGTTAATACAAATAAATTATTTAAATAATTTAGCGAAATAATTTGCATAATTAGTACAAATAATCTACCTAATTTACTCAAGTTCAACATAGTCTAGTGAAATTCCGTTTAGTCAAGTCCAGTTTAGTTCAGTCAAACCAAACCAACAGCAAAACCCTAGCGTTATACAGGTTAGCAAGACATCAAACCACGTTGAGGGGCCTTCTGTGTTCGGAGAGGCTGTTGCGAAAAGCTACCAGAACTCACCAGGAGCCCTCATCCACTACCTATCCATCGTCAGGAGGATTGGTGAGATTCTGAGAATTTCATTGGTATTTTTTTTTGTTGTGTAATATTTACTGCATAACTTTCATTGCACAATATATTTCTTTTCTTTTAATGATAAATTAATTAAGCTATAAATATTTTCCTTTGGAAATTGTGATAATATTACTTAATATTTCTATTTCATAATTGATAACATTATTTTATACTTTTTATATTGATTAAATTCGTTGATCTGTTCTTATATTGATGATTTTTCTGAAGTTATTAATAAATAAGTATCTTTTATCGTAAAATTCATTTTTTCATTTTTTTTGTTTGTCTGTCCGCCATAAGATCAAATCTTTTCACGGCGGTTGGTTTCACCAGCACAGGGGTAGCAGTAACTCTTAAATTTTCCGTGGGTGGCGCTCATAATTTTTACATAATTTTAAGCTACTTCTGAGTGTTGGAACAAACTAGCTAGGTAAAATATCACAAAAATATTGGTTCACCCTCTGGCTGATTGAAAAAAATATATATTAATTGAACCCATGAAATCCCAGCCACGCACCAGATCAGCTAGCCGTTCGCCGTCACTACTTGTGTGTTGGTTGAATTGCCTTTGGTTATCACCTTAACCGGTGATATCATTGTTAATTTTTCTAAGGCCAAGTAGTGATGTAACAATATGTGAAGTACTCCCAACAAATTTAGTAAAATTAGTTGTGATATCAGGTTCAGAATAAGATTGCTAAAATAGTGCTGAGAAAAGACAGCAAAATAATAATTAGTTGAGGATCAGACATATTCATTATTGCAATTCATGATGTTTGGTAGGCCTAAAGTTGTTGTTTTATGTACGGTAAAGTTTATAATTTACTAATGTACTATAAAATAAGATCCTTGGGCAATACTATAGAAGCTGGTAATTCGGTGCTTGTCAAAAGCAAATAAGTGGAAGTTTCTGTAATGTTTTACTGAAAGAAATTAAATAAAGATTCCATAGACAAGACAAGCAATGTTCCAGCTACTCCAGTCAAATAGGAACAAGCGACGTTTGGCGCAACTAATAGTGGAAGTTTTGGAACCTGGCAAAAGATGTTCACTAGTAAAAGTCCCCATCTCTGTCTGTTGCGCTCAAGCCGCCATTTTGGAAAACTGGTGGTCAAATTCAGTTTTTTGTTTATGTCACGCTAACCATTACCAATATCGAAATTATGCGTCAGATACAAAATAAAGCTTATAAAATTTCCTACGAAAAATTATACATTTTTGCCGTATCTATTGTTATAATCTTCGAAAATACAAAAACAAACATTTGATCGACACATTTCTAAAATCGTAAATGTCGCTCACAAGAGAAGATTTTCATATCATTGTATTAGTCATGAATTTTGAATAACTTTTAAAATGTCCGTTATCTGTCCGTTCGTCTCTCGATTTGTCCGTCTGTCCGTCCGTCTTTCCATCCGCCAGATTTCTTGTAAGCACTTAAGAACGCAAAGTCCGATCTTATTAAAACTTGAACAGTAAATCAGTGTTGAATAGAGGAAAACTCTTTCATTTTTGAAAAAGAATTGATTGGAAAATATGGAAATAAGGTTATGAAGTAATTTATTTAAGAAAATGCAGGTAAAGAGTGTTGTAATCGTTGATAAGTTATTATTGTAGATAGTTACTTGTGACATTAATCATATCGCGATGATACCATCTTGATTGGCGAAACAATCACTAGTATAATATGTAATATTTTTATGTTTATAGAATCTCCAACGACTGTAATACGTTTCACGTGTATTTTTTTTCTATAAAATGGCTCGTAACTTTCATACTCATCGATCGATTTTTTTCAAAATTGAAACGGTTCTTCTTCTATCTAATAGTGATATATTGTTCAAGTTTTAATAAAGTCCATGTAGGAAATTTTCTTAGGAACAAATTTGATTAGTATACCTCGAGTCGATTAGAGCCGTATTTCACGAGATATTTCAGAAAAACAAGGATAAAACAGGGTTTCGGTTTCTATTTAGCAATGAAAAACCATGTTCCGTATCTTCGAATCTATAAAGACTTGAGGGTTTTTATTTAGGAATTTTTACCTATTTTTAAGCAAAAAATTGTAATGTTTAAATGGATTTCAGAATCGAGAATTTTTAGATCTAAATCGCCCTGCCTAAATGGTTAGCGAGATATAAGGACAAAAATCTGAATTTGACCACCATTATTTCAAGTTGGCTGCTCAAGAGGTTGGGACATTTAATATGTTTAATAGTACACCTTGATGAACCTCTTTTGCCTGAAGTAAGAGGAGTTGTAGAGGATTTAATCTAAAAGCATGTTTTTGGATTCTTATATACATTTCAGGAACGCAATATAAGGAGGATAACCTTAATTATTTATATTTTCACTAGTTACCTTATGTCGTAATCCTCGTCATCGAACAATTCGAGGGGTAAATAACTGGTCCAAGTATACAATCCAACCAATTCTGACTTTGCAGTAATATATTTCTTTAAAACATCTATAGGCAGGAGATCTTTGCACTGAATGCCCATGTTATCCAATACGGTTTTTAGATCGTGCGCCTTGAAAAAGTTCAAGAGATATTTGAAACTATCTACTGAACGTCATTGGACCTTCAAACTAGAACTAAATACCGTATAGTCGTCTTCATAATCAGGGGCGCGTTTAGGTAAATTGGGGCCCTAGGCGCTGTGAGATTTGAGGGCCCTTCGATTAAAAAAATATTATGCAATATTTGAAGGCAAGTATATTTTTACAAATACATATTATCATATTATTTTTTTCCGGCTTTATATGTTAGTAAACTTGTCAATTCAAACGTTTGATATCACAGTTTTGTTTCCTCTGATACAGTATCCAGAAGAGACAAATTTTGAAGTCGCTGTTGCCCCGAAGTACTTCGTAGGTGGTTATTAATTATTTTGAGCGTCGAAAAAGTGCGTTTACATGAGGGATTACTGACAGGAATGGTCAAATAAATACACAAAAGGGTTTCAACATTAAAAAATGTCGCCTGCAACACATTGAGAATAAAGGACTCTGCAGTTTTTTATAGTAAGAATAGGTTTCAGTCGAATGTTCTGAAACTTGAGGAAAATATTCTCCTGGATCCCCTGATTAAAATTCTCTCTGACCATCAGTCCGACCGAATTCGATTTTTTGATCTAGAGGCGACTGAAACTGTGAACATCTTCGAAGGTCTGCGTAAATGTACCATAAAAATTCTGAAAATATTCATGCTCATTTCTTGAAGAAAAATAAGCATCATTTGTCTCTTGGCATTTTTTTCAAAGTGCTTCCTTCTCCCGGAAAAAAATAACAAACAAACAAAAATATTTTTTGTATTTTTTTACGGGAAAAGGAAGCACTTTGAAGACAAACACCAAGAGACAAAAGATGCTTATTTTTGTTCAAAGAATACGCCTACCGGTTTTCAGAATTTCTTAGACAAAAATAATTTCGACCAAGAATTTCCCTAAAATTGAATTTTTTTCTACTTCAGAAAAATCCCAAAATATTCAGGCAAGTTCTTTAGGTAAAAATAATCAGCTTATGCCCCTTCAACTTTTTCTTCAAAGTGCTTCCTTTTCCCGTAAAAAAATTGCAAAAAATTATTTTTTTCTGTTTTATTTTTTTCCGGGAGAATGAAGCACTTTGAAAAAAAAACACCAAGAAACAAAAGATGTTTATTTTCTCTAAAAAATGTGTGAATATTTTCAGAATTTTTATGGAACATTTAAGCATACCTTCGCAGATGTTCACATAGTTTCAATCGTCTCTAGGTCAAAAATCGAATTCGGTCAAAGGGAATTTTAATCAGGGGGCCCAGGACAACATTTTCCCCAAGTTTCAGAACTATCAACTGGTCCTTTATATATTTCAGCAGGCGACTTAAGCCGACATATATCAAAAATTGATGCAATTTATCTGGAGATAGCTCGGAATCTATGTCGCCTCTATAGGTTGATACTAATGCATTGATCATTGCAGTGAACTGATTATTAGCTTATTTTGCATCCTCATACTCTTTTTCCAAATTTTCTTTATTTTCAGATTCTTTTTCTATTTGTTCATCATCGCCAGATTCACTAGAATCGTTTCCTAATAGTTCTTCCTGTTCGCAATCCTCATCACTGGTTTCAAAATCAAAATTTTCTCAGTTATTTTCTCGGGTTTTCTAGATTGTTTGTCTCAGGTTCTTGAATTTTCGCATCATCATTATCAGTAGATTTATTTTCATTAATGTGAAATAGACCGAAGAGCTGATTTGTCATCTGGCACGTGCTGACTGCCGAAACTTAAATAGTAACGTCTGAGGAATTGCCAAATTGGTCTGTTAATTGATTGCATCTTTTTTTAATACACTGAAAAAAATATGTTCAGTGAATGAAAGTTCATTGAGAATTTATGAATCTGTTTATTGATGTAATGTATATGTTCATTAATACAATGTACACATTTATTGTTACTATGTAAACGTACATTATATTTATAAACGGATTCATCACTTTTCAGTCGATGAACCGATTCATTAATATTACGAACATATTTTTTTCAGTGTGATAAAGTGAATAAAGATTAAAAAAATGAATATTCAAGAATATTCAAACACGATAAACACAAACAATAAATTCCTATAGACTTCTACATTGAAATATGAAAAAAATTGAAATGCAAAGGAAGAACTATAAAATGATTTCAAGTTCAAATGATATAAAATGTAAATAAACGACAAATGTTCGTGAACACATTCTCGCATGAACCATTCTTATTTTGTCATTTTTGTTGCAATTGAGATCTGATGAAGATGATATGGAAAAGGGAAGAAATGTATTTCATGATAGTTGTAAATATCATTATTGCTATCAGTAAAGCGAAAATAAATAACGACATAACAAAGAAATAACATTTTTACGTCGCTTTTTTACCTCAATAAATCGGGAAATGGGGGCCCCTGGAAAAGTGGGGCCCTAGGCGCGCGCCTAGTGCGCCTAGGCCTAAAGGCGCCCCTGTTCATAATTTTAAGGCATGTAAAAAATGCGGTAACTACAAAGTGAGCAGGCGGCACCTTTACCTATTCAATGATACCGCCGCGCGGACTCCTTTGACGAGAATTTTTTATGAAATATGAAGGCAACTATAAACGCGGGTGGATTTGGCCTGTCTAGGTGGCTTTGGCCGATTTTAATATTTTGTTTATTCGTTAAATAATCACTATGTAGAAACGCATAATTTTAATTTTAATGTGTTCATATGATTCAGCAATGTTTTGTGAACAAGGAATGAGTGCTCTGAGAACTTTTATTCTTTATTTGTATTTGTGGTAGATTTTTAAACTCAGGTATGAATAATCGTCAAATTTTTTATCCCGAAAATGTCAGTCACCAAGACCAATCGGTTGCCATCTGATAGTTGATACTCAAAACACTAACCTATGTAACCATTGTGAGGATTTCTATTTACTCATATTGAAAAAAAGTGTCTTCCCTCTCCGCCAGAGGACGGCCACAGTCACCCTATGCTTTTAAGCGCTTTACATGTAGTCCAGTCGTTAAAGTAAAAAATTCACCAGAAGCTCGCAAAAAAATGTTATCCGAGATTTTCCTTCAGTAACTGTTAGTGGGAGGATTGAACATCACAAAACCACAAAAATTAATTCTGTGGGTGCCGCGCAACCACCCCAAAAACCACCCCTTCAGTGGAAAAAAACTTATTTTACTGATAACTCGTTAACCATTGAAGATATAAAAAAATTGCTCATTATAAAAAAGAAAGTTTGACTAATTGCCTAATAAAAAGTCCTCTTGTAATTTTCTTGTATATGCTATGGTTTTCGAAAAAATCAATATTGACCAAATTGCAAAATTTGTATTTTTATTGCGCGCGAATTTTCGTTTATTTGAAATTTTTTGCGCGCGGCCTATTGAAAAAGCTGAATTGCTCGAAAACCAAACAAGCTAGGAAGAAAAATCAAAATGGGTTTTAAAGGGTATAAAATACTCTCTCGTATTGCCATTTTTGATGGCTATTGATATTTATTAGTATATAAAAATAATAATATAATATAATTACCTCTTGATTTTTTGTGCATCTAACTATTCACAGGCCCATAGAAAATAACTGACTTTAATATAAGTTATAGATGCATTATCTTTTAGTTTAAGGTAATACTTCAATGCAGAAGAAGTTAGGAATAAAAATATTCACATTTACAAATTTACCAGCATGTTGAAGTTGGCAAAAAAAATCCAAAAAAGGCTGCAGATTCATTTCTTTTATGATATTTTTTTATGCAATATTTTAACTATTAAATGATTGGAAACAATAGTTACATGATATAGAAACTCAAAAAATTGAGATGAATTTTCAAGATGATTGGGTCCTTTTTTAATTTTTAGAAGACAATAAAAAATTGGCCAAAATTTGGCTAACTTCAACATGCTGGTAAATTTGTAAATGTGAATATTTCTAACTTTTTCTGCATTGAAGTTCTACCTTGAACTAAAAGATAACGCATTTATAACTTATATTAAAGTCAGTTATTTTTTATGGGGATGTGAATAGTTAGATGCACAAGAAATCAAGAGATAACTATATTATATTGCTATTTTTCTGTACCAATAAATATGAATAGCCATCAAAAATGACAACACAAGAGAGTATTTTATATCCCATTTAAAATCCATTTTAATTTTTCTTCCTAGCTTGTTTGGTTTTCGAGCAATTCAATTTTTTCTATAGGTCGCGCGCAAAAAATTTCAGATAAACGAAAATCTCGCGCATTAAAAATACAAATTTTGCAATTTTTGTCAATATCGATTTTCTCGAAAACCGTGGCATGCATATACAAGAAAATTACAAGAGAATGTCTTTTAGGCAATTAGTCAAGCTTTCTTTTTTATTAGAGCATTGTTTTATATATTCAATGGTTAGAAAGTTATCAGTAAAATAAGGCTTTTTTCGCCGAAGGGGTGGTTTTTTGGAGGGGTTGCGTGGCACCCCCAGAACTGATTTTTGTGGTCTTGTGATGTATAGTCCCACCACTAACAGTTACTGAAGGAAAATCTCAGATAACATTTTTTGTTATGAAAATCTTTATAATTATTGGACTAATGGGTTACTTTGGCCACAACATATTTTTGTCAAATTTGCTATACTGACACATCTACTAGATAACTACGTACTCACTTAAAAACGTGCATTTTTTTAGAAACGCTAAAAATGGGTAGATGTAAAAGAGAACTAGGCAGCCGAAATTATGCAAATTATTTACCAAGCACATTAAGCCGCGCAATTGCTGAAATCAAAGCAGGAATGTCGTAGAGAAAAGCTTCAGAACTTTACGAAATTCCCCGCTCGACACTGTAAAACAAATTAAACAAGACACGTAAAAGAAAATATGGTGGCCAGACTCTTCTTACTGTAGATGAAGAACAGAAAATAAAATGTCAGCTTATTTTAGCATCCAAGCATGGCTTTCCCTTAGACTCAATTGATCTTCGCGTGATGGTTATATCTTATTTAACCCGAAAGGGTGTGTGTACATAAGAAAATTTAGAGATCAGATGCCAAGGCTGGAATGGGTAAGATTGTTTTTAAAAAGACATCCTCAATTAACACACAGAGATTTGCTCCTAATATTAAAATGTCTAAGGCTAGTGTGTCACAACAAACAATTATACAATATTTTGATAATTTAAAGGAAAAAATAACACCAAAAACGTGCCAGCAACGCATATCTGGAATTATGATGAGTCAAATTTATCGGACGATCCGGGTAGTAAAAAATGTATATTGAAACGTGGTTGTAAATATCCTGAAAGGATATCAACTTTTAAAAACAGTCGACATCTGTTATGTTTTGTAGGAACGCGCAAGAGGCAATGTTACCCCCATATGTAGTCTACAAGGCTACAAATTTGTATGACACGTTGACAATTGGTGAACCAATGGGAACTCACTATAATAGGTATAAAAACGATTGGATTGTGGGCTCAAGCTTCGAGGATTGATTTGAGTCTTTACTACTTCCTCATATCAGGAAAATAGAAGGAGATTCTCCAAGAATCTCAATTGGAGACAATTTATTTTCACACCTTAGTGTTCATGTGGTTGATTTGCGTACTAAGCATAACATAAGACTTATCAGCTTACCGCCTAATACCACAAATATAACACAACCGTTGGATATAGCATATTTTCGCCCTTTAAAAGGGGAGTGGAGAAAAATTCTTACCGAGTACAAAGCAGACAGAAACAAGACAGTGTCTAAATCTGATTTTCCAAGACTTTTAAAACAACTGATGGTCTCTTTGGCAGAAATCAGATTAACAAATTTGAATTTAAGAAAGCCGGAATAGTTCCTCTACACAGAATTCTAGTTCTGGAACGTATCCATCTGCAGAAAATGTAGATCCAGATGTTCAGGCCAATGTGCTACTGTTATCGAAATGTTTGAGCAAAGAAGATTTGACACACCAAATAGAGGAAAACAAGAAAAGAAAAAATTGAATATAGAAGCTGGCAAAAGCATTAGTGTAGCAGATTTAACACAAGAAGGTCCAAATGCCGCTGGTCCAAGTGGGATAAAAAATAAAAGTAAACCGAACACCAAAAATGCTGCAAATGAAAATGATTCAAAGGATATTGAAAGTGATTCATCTGTCGCCCTGGATAATATTTCTATATATTCTGATGCTGAACTGAGTGATAATGTGTCGACCGATGGCATTTTAAAAGATGAGGAACAGGTAAATGTAAATGTGGCATCAGTGTTTGAAAATGGAGACTTTGTTTTGTTCACCTACGAACAGAAATATTTTCCACGACTAATTGTTAAACAAATAGAAAATCAATTTAAAATTGAATCAATGGCGTCCAGTGGCCTCCACCAGTCGAAATGGCTGCAAGTTGAGACATCCTTTGGAATTATATCAACGATATTGTGAAAAAAATGAGCACCGCAGTGTTCAAAAAGGAGATTTTTTAAGTTTGCCGAACTAGAAAAAAATAGATAGATAGATAATTAGGTTTATTTACTTTTATAGTTTTTTAAATCGCTTGTTTTAATAGTAGTCGGGGCAAACTAACATAATTTTAATCAGCATACGGAAAAATAGAAACCAGAACTAGCCCAACGGGAAATGGTTGGGGGGGTTACTAACATGAAAAAAAAAATAAATGCAGTTACTGACCTTGGGGACTAACTTAAAGGGGGGGGGTAAAGTGAAAAAAATTCAAAGTCAATAGTTTGGATGCGTATTACGAGAAAATTTGACGTCGGAGATAAAAATGTTCAACAGCAAAGTTGTAGGTAATAAAAAGATCTTTCATTTTTGTTAAGGGTACTTTTCATCATAACCTCAAAATTATCGAGAAATTTAAAAATTTTCCAAAAAATAATAAAATTTTCGTTTTTATATTATAACTTTTATAAAAATTAATGAATTGTTATGAAACTTGGTGAAAAGATACCTTTATATATTATAAATAACCAAAAAAATTTTCAAAAGAAAATAATGGAAAATGTTTGATTTTGAATTTTTTCAAAAAAAAAAAGTCCTTTTTTCAGACAAAAATTGTATGGTGGAAAATCATCGTAAATAGATTTTTCAAAGCTCATTTTGTTTGTTTTTTCGTCTACTTTTTGATAAATCAGAGACACAATATAGCTTCTATTTAAGAATATGCTAAAAAATGCAAAAAACGAAAAAAGTCAATTTTGAAAAAAAAAAATTTCAGTAATTGTTGATAATTTTGTTTAAATTTCAAAAAAATGTTAAAATTAATTTCACCAATCGATTCTACGTGAAAAAATATTTAAGAAACTGTATTTTGTTGTTAAAAATTACTCCAATATTTAGGGGTGGTAAAGGGTTGCTTCTGGAGGGTGAATAAAGTAATGATCGTTCTCATGCAATTTTCGGCTAAAAGTGACGTTAAACAAAAAATTAGTAATCAATAAAAGTTGTAGATTTTGAAAAATTCTTCAAGTTTTGTAGAGGTCATTTTTACCATAACCTCAAAATTAAAAAAAAAATGCAACAAATGTATTTTTTTACATTTTTTACTTTTTTAAACTTTCTTATTATTTCTTTTCTTCTTATTTTTGTGTACTTAGTAGACAAAATGTGTGGTTGAATAAAAGTATTATAGTTGTATTTGGAAAAAATGTTCAAGATTTTGAGGAAACTCATAGGAAGTTCATGAGGAAAATATGTATTTATTTTGTTAAAATATGATCAAAACTTAAAAAAAAGAACTTTTTATTATAAAAAAAATAATTAAATCTTAAAAATACACATTGCAAACTACACTAATCTTTTTCTTTTATTTACATGAATCAGTTCTTCTTCTTCACCCTCCGATTCTTCGCTAAACTGCGAATCTTCACACTCCATCTCTTCTTCAAAATCATCTTCGACTTCCTCATTGTTTATATTATTTTGAGGACTTGGCTCTTCGTCTTCACCATCGCTTACATCTTCTGAAACTTGTTGTATATTGCAACAATTACCAGAATCTTGACAACTCGTGCAGAGATCTGTACATTGTAAACCAACTTTTCTACATCCGCATCTGTTCGTAGAACAAGTCGTTTTGTAACTGCAAGAGACTGTTTTTAACAAGGTTTCTGGTATAATTGGCATTTCCGTAAAGCGAGGCATTAATAATTTACAATTAGAGTGAATAACTTCTCTCCAACCCCACTTGGTTGGATCAAGTTTATTTCCAAGCCACGTTTGGATTTGAAAATAGACTCTATAACAATGCTGCGTTCCCCCGCCAACAGTTGGAGGCAAGTTTTCTAATTTAAACGTTTTTTTTGCAGTCAAAATTTTATATCGCTGGAATCTCAAATCATCGAGCGATATATTACTATTTTACATTTGTAGATGGATGAAATTATTGCACGACCCATAGAGCCTATATGATTGAGAGATGGGTGTACTGTCTGTAGTTCTGATCATGCGCGTTAATCTTTCCGTATATTTTTTCTAATTTTTAAAGTTTTCTAATATCATTACTATAATACTTTTATTCAACCACACATTTTGTCTACTAAGTACACAAAAATAAGAAGAAAAGAAATAATAAGAAAGTTTAAAAAAGTAAAAAATGTAAAAAAATACATTTGTTGCATTTTTTTTTTAATTTTGAGGTTATGGTAAAAATGACCTCTACAAAACTTGAAGAATTTTTCAAAATCTACAACTTTTATTGATTACTAATTTTTTGTTTAACGTCAATTTTAGCCGAAAATTGCATGAGAACGATCATTACTTTATTCACCCTCCAGAAGCAACCCTTTACCACCCCTAAATATTGGAGTAATTTTTAACAACAAAATACAGTTTCTTAAATATTTTTTCACGTAGAATCGATTGGTGAAATTAATTTTAACATTTTTTTGAAATTTAAACAAAATTATCAACAATTACTGAAATTTTTTTTTTTCAAAATTGACTTTTTTCGTTTTTTGCATTTTTTAGCATATTCTTAAATAGAAGCTATATTGTGTCTCTGATTTATCAAAAAGTAGACGAAAAAACAAACAAAATGAGCTTTGAAAAATCTATTTACGATGATTTTCCACCATACAATTTTTGTCTGAAAAAAGGACTTTTTTTTTTTGAAAAAATTCAAAATCAAACATTTTCCATTATTTTCCTTTGAAAATTTTTTTGGTTATTTATAATATATAAAGGTATCTTTTCACCAAGTTTCATAACAATTCATTAATTTTTATAAAAGTTATAATATAAAAACGAAAATTTTATTATTTTTTGGAAAATTTTTAAATTTCTCGATAATTTTGAGGTTATGATGAAAAGTACCCTTAACAAAAATGAAAGATCTTTTTATTACCTACAACTTTGCTGTTGAACATTTTTATCTCCGACGTCAAATTTTCTCGTAATACGCATCCAAACTATTGACTTTGAATTTTTTTTACTTTACCCCTCCCCCTTAAGTTAGTCCCCAAGGTCAGTAACTGCATTTATTTTTTTTTTCATGTTAGTAACCCCCCCAACCATATCCCGTTGGGCTAGTTCTGGTTTCTATTTTTCCGTGCTCAAATTTAGTTTGCCCCGACTATAGGTACCACTTACCTATGAGACTGTGATAGGCAATTATGTTTGGTATTAGAATGTGATATTTAATTTTTTATTATTATTTATTTTATTTTTATATTTAGAGACGTTTATAAACATGTTATAAAGAATAAAGTTTATTTTTATATAATAATATAATCATTTTACTACATTTTTTTGAGACATAATAATTATCCTGCCTTTTTTAAAAATATTATAGGTGGCCAAAATTACCATTTGCTAGGGCGTGCATTACGTTTCTATCACCCGATTTTTGCTTGTGACTTTCGCCACACACTTTTTTTTAAAAAGGTGGAGAAAATATGAATTATTTTTTGACACAACCTCAAATTTAAAAGTATTTATAGAAACAAGAAAAACAAAACTAAAAAGATGAATTTACGTTAATCTAGTAACAAGTTACATGACTTTGAAGTCTGAAAATGGACCAAAGCCACCAGCGTTTACGGTATACAACATTTCCCAATATTATAGGCCAATTTTTTAAAGGTAATTTATATTCTCTAGCGGTAATTAATGCATTCAAAATCGGTCAAAAACAGACACACAGAAGACAAATATGTTTCGAATTTTTGGGATTGTACTATAATAGTAATAAAATAGGTTACTTCCTGCCATATGTAGTTTTATTTCTAAATGAAATCCGAGTAATCTTCAAAGGAATACAATTAATCAGTCACTGTTACCGGGAAGTAACTTCTACACCGGTGACTTTTACGCCAAAGGATCAATTAGAGGTTGCTTTTTTGACAAATGACAAATAATTATAAAAAACATATAAAAATGAAATTTTTCGCCGACGTCTCGGAACCTACTGCTTTTTCAAGACTATTTTGAAAAATCTTTTGTGCTGTGTTTGCTAAATACACATCTCTAAGGGTCAGTTGTATAAAAGTGGATCAGCCAGAGTTCAGTTGAACTTTGTTTAAGATCCAAGGATACTATTATTGTAACAATTGTAACCTTAGATTTTGAACCAAGTTCAGGTTAATTTTCGCTGATCCACTTTTATACAACTGACCCCAAGAATAAGATTGTTATATTCAATATCCATAGATACTACTTACTATAAGTATTGCATATAACAACGTAGAAGTTATTTAACAGAAGTTATTTACAGCGTAGAAGATATATTTAATTGTAATGGGTAGAAAGTAAGCAGAAAAGACGGGAACAAACTAGCGTCTGCTCTGATTATTTTGTAGATTCTTCGGACGTCATTTAGAAATAAAAATGTAAGTGGCAGGAAGTGCTAAAAAGAGAAGTAGTAGAATAAAACTCTCACCCAAGTCAACTATTTTTCACTGTTTGGGCTGAAAACATCACCATGCGATTGGCGATTTTTATACATTTATTCGTGGCAATCAAACATATTTTATATAAAATTTTTTGAAGTAACAGAAGACCATTCTTGAAGATCCACTGGTTGAAATATTACCAGAATCCAGAGGACTTTTATATTAGAATCGGTATAATTTTAATTTTAATATAACACTAGCAAGAGAGTTTTAAGTAGTAAGGGAAACTAACAAGTTTAACTCGCTTGAATTATAACACTGGCAATATGTTTTGGAACATTTAATCATGCAGCGAGTTAAAGTTAATACATTTCTTTATGAAAATTAGATATGAAATTAATAACGTCACATACTGAAACTATTTAGTTTAAGAAGGAAGTACTCTTATTACCGGTTTTCACAGTCACACACATCAAAATTTCAGTCGGTCACTGTTCAAGTTAACCCCATAGCATGCAAAAGGGCAGCTATAGCGTAAACTTGCGTTGTATTTTAGCCAACGAGAAGATGGCAAATAACCTCTCATCTAGAGCCAACGCTCTATTCGTAAATCGAATGGACTGTAGGAGATATATCTGAAGCGAATCGGAAAATATTTAAAGAAATAGTTTGATACAGTCACATTTGACATTCCTCAGCTCAGAAATAGTAGTAATTTAAATACATATAATAATTTGTGGTTAAAATATTGTTATGAACTGCACCCCCTTGGAACTGGAAATTGATACGCCTATGCTGAATAGTGAGTGACTGGAAACTAGTAGAAAGAAGCGGACTTTTCTAGAGTGTGGTGAGAAGATTCTTGATTGTGATGAATCTTGATGAATCTAGATGCAATTTCAGAGTATATAAGGCGCGATTAACGGAGCAGAAAGAAGAAGTTTATTTAGAAGTTCGGTAAAGAGTGAGGTTAAATAAGTAGTAAATAAAGGGTAAAGGTTATTTTGAAGTATTGTATAGTCAGTAAATTATTAAATAAAGTGTTAGTGGTTTATCTCTTGTTGAAATTATTTTAGAACCCACGGATTCATACAGGGTGTTTCCTAAGAGGTGGAAATACGTAACAATATCTAAAGATGCATTTATAACCTAACCCAAAAAATTGTCTGGTACTCATGGGAAACGGTGTATTATATAAGAGTACGGGAGCCCTCGACCAGGATTTCTAGCCTCATCACGACATGAGGATTCCAAACTTTTTCGGACAGTTTATACCCAAATCAAGAAAAAGATCCTTTATGATGGAAGTCTTCAAGGTTGCGATCGTAAAATAATAATGAACATGTAAAAAAAAATGGGCTAAAATTTTTATCGCGACACGTCCGTTTCCTAGTTTTTGTGTTGGATGTATGGAACTCTATACAAATTTGAACGGGCATTTCCCGCCTTGCGCAAGCGACGAGTGAAGAGAAAATGACTTGAGACGGGAGAAAATAAAAAATATTTTTGGACAGAGCATACATTTTATATATATACGAAAAAAATTGCATGAACACGAGCCGAACGGTATAAACAGAGACGCATAGGTTTTCAACAGTAACGAGAACAATATACTAAAGAAAAAATAAGATAAATCCCGAAGATATCGGACATCCCACGGTGAGACAAAACTGTAGTGATGACAGCTGCCAAATTAACTGTCAAATATAATAACTTTAAACCATTGAATGGGCTTGTTCGGCATTTTTTTTTTATTTCATAAATCGAAAGTGCAAGTATAAATTAATGGATCTGCAAAAAATCAGAATCTTATTCGCACGTTTAGTATCTTAAAAACCATTACAAATTTCCATCTCGCGAAAATGGGGCGTGGCCAGGCGCTACGTCACTATACGCATAGACTCGGCGATCTCAATAGACTTGATGCTCCTTATTGGTTATAATTATAAGTGTTTTGGAAGTATTGTTTGTTTTGCTTACTACTTGACAGTACAATTTGGTGAAATGTCAAAAAATTACAATTTTCTCTCGCTCCTGCCGGAACGAATTTTCGATTTCGACCCTGCAATTTACGATTAGAATTCATCGCCGACCTTCTCGTTTCCGTAGACACATAGAACGAACTTCCACTCGACGTATTTATTTAGTTACCAGCGTTTAAAAATTCCATGTTTTTCGACTTTTCAGGTTAAATTTGAAAGGTCTTAGAAAGCCATTTTTTACGTCACTTGCGTATAGTGACGTCACAAATGAGCGCTCGGTTTTTGCAACTATTACTACTTTCAACTCCTTATATCTCGAGAACGGAAAAAGTTAATAATACGAAATTTTAAGTGTATAATGAGAATATCGAGTACTATATGAAAAAGCATAAAAACCATATAAAAAGGATATCATGGAACAAGCCCATTAGAAGGTCTTTAAACTCATAACATTAATCGAACCTCGTCAGGGCCATCTTATTTTTCTGATGAGAAAGTTGCTAAATTAATAACTCAAAACATTAGTCGCAATCGAAAAAAAAAATTTTTCGCAAACTTCTCCACTCACAAAATAAAAAGACATTTTTAACACTTGTATCATAAATAACTATTTACTACACATACACATTTATATAATCTGACTCAAAATACCAGTTTGGATTATCCGGACTAGCGGGGTTTTAACTTTTGAAAATACATAAGAAATGGCATTTTCATTAAGTCCACTAAAAAATTGACAGCTGCCAACAACATAAATATAATATATTTGACAATAATTTAACAGTAAATTAACAGTTTAGCACTTTAAATTTTGAAAATAATTAACAAATATTTTGACAGATCATTTGTTTATTTGTGAAATAAAAATTTAAATTAAAAAATAGATAAAATTTATAAATTTCTGACTTTTTTCTAATTTTCATCGGAAAAATCCATATTTTTCTTTAGATGAAAATTATAAAAAAATTGGAATGAAAATCGACAATTCGATTGGAGGGATTGATAGAGAGTTTCATAGCGAACATATTATTTAAAAAAAACATCTCAAAACCTGTAGTTTTACCATCTAAAAGTTGATTTGGGTGGAACAGCGTAAGAAACGACTTCATTTCATTTTCTACAACCGTGCAAGGCGGAAAATGTCCGTTTAAACTTTTTTTAGGATGTATAGACCCTGGTCAACCGTCTAAAAAAGATTTCAGCCATGTGGCTGTAACTAATTTTTTCTAACAACTAATACTGCATTTATCAGGTTTTTGAGAGGCAAAAAAAATTCGTTCTTCACGGGTTGGTGTTTTCTTTTGCATTTAAATAGGATTCCACTAAAAACGGATGAAGCGTTATAAAAAAATAATACGTTTTTTTTTACCGACGGAAAATGTTTTCCACCACATTCGCAACGCCCCAGAGATTTACTTAACATAAAAAAGTTTGTTATTCCCCCTGAACTATACATTGTGTATTAATTTGTCCATGTCGCGATGACAAGAAATTTTGGTCGAGGGCTCCCGTACTACAAACCTATCAACAAATTTGCTTTACTTTAATGCGAAGGAGAGAGAGACACTTAACTTACATGGAGGTTATTATGTAATACAAAAGTATACATGAATATACAAAAGCAACTAATAAATTAAATTTTGTACAACCTGTAAATAAAATGGTTACCTGGTATTCACGACGTCTTCGCTCTATCGCTACATTCCTAGGGAGAGTTTTCGGTTCAACTTCATGTTGCAGCTGGACCTTAGGTTTAAACGTATCTACTGGAAAACTCTGTAAAGATTCAAGAAATATATTAGCACCGAATAAATAAACCTTATATGTATTGTGTATATATACACATTTTGTACCATTTTGAACGCTTGGCTTCTGTATTCATGAATAGCGTGTAACTTACATGTTAACTGATTGATTGATTTGCCAGCGTAAGGCGGGCATGGCTGCCAATTCCGGACATCCATGGAGGTTCGTTCCAACACGCAGCTTGGTCGTCCGTCGAACACGGCCAACGGACGGCCAAACGGCGTGCCGGAACCAAATCTCGGATGTTTTATATACCGCCGGACCGGCTGCATATGCCGGGTTGGACATTGGACATGCTTGTTGTCAGCAGCGAAAGCCGCATGACGCATGTGGGGTGGGAATATAGGATGGGAAATGTAGGTGTTTGAGAGATGCTTCTTTCAAGTTTTCATGCTTCTAGTAAGTTTCCATTTGTCATCATCGGCTGGGGTGTGGTGCAGTTGTTTGCGAGATGCTTTTTTCAGTCTCCATGCTTCTTTTAAGTTTAAATCTATCTTCATCTCCTTATTTTTCTTCTTCTAAGTTTTCTGTTTCTTCTGTCTCTGAATCTGGCAGCTTTTATTTTTTATTTTATTTTTGTATTTTTTTCCCTCTTTTCCCCTTCTTTTTTATTTATTAACCGCTCCACAAGTAAATATTCATCTACGGTGGAGTTGCTGGGAAGGGCCCTATCTCGTGGAAATTCTCTTTTTGCGCATTATGAGGAAAGAGGTCCGAAGGGATGGTTTGCTCACCCTGTATGTCGTTTCCTTGAAACAATCGGTTTCACTTTCGGGCAGATTTTCCATTTTATCACCAATATATCATGCTTATTACCTACATATTATGTTTAACATCTTTTCAATTTTGATCTCCAATTCTTGTTTAAAATTTAATAAAGACATAAATAAACCAATGCTAATGCTACCTAAACAAAAAACTTATCTGTTTCATTCACACATCTGGCTGGCTGTTGCTTATTTTATATCACCCACTTCAAGAAGGGACGAACCCAGGTATAGATTTTACGGTCAAGCACTCAAGGAGTACACTTCTCCAGTTGTTTATATACACTATTTTGTGTTGCTTCATTCAATCAACATAATTTAATCAAATATCAACGATATGAAATAGCCATACTCGCGCCAATTTATATCAATCAATGCAGAATTGTTCACGCTTCAATTCAGTACAATTTCGGCGTTTTGTTGCCGCTTTATCCGGATTTATCTCGATATCCCGTAGGAGCCACGAAACATGCGTCTTTCACCGAACTCGACACACTTTGAACTCTCAATAGCGTGTAACTTACATGTTGTCCTAAAATTCGTAGTACTTATGTGATGTAACAAGGTACTCTCATTTTGAGTAAAAAATTTGAATATTAAGGGAGAAGCAATGGACACTTGTATTTTTCATTTTTCGTAGTCAGAACTCGTAAAATATTAATATTACTCAAAAAATGTAGACTCTTAACCAGACGTACTGACCAAGTGACCCGCATGATCGGTCAACGATCATTTTTGGTCTCGTAATATACCATTCTTGATCCCGCCATTTGATGAATATAACTACAAGACAATTTTAGAAAATAAAATAGTTGAACATTAGATAACAAATAGCATTTCCGTACCCGTTAGCCAGACTGGTGTCATTTGTTGATACTTCAAATAAACATTAGCGAAGAGAGCAGTGTAAAATGACATAATCCTAAAAGGCTCTGGAAGGTCTCCATTTTCCAATGTATGGTGGGTTAGAGCGTGAGCCACTGTGTAGATGGATGAACTATTAATTTGAAAATTTCAACTTTTTTTTGTTGTCATATGATGTTTTTTCGTACGATGAATAGTTTCGATGTAAAATGAATTGAAGCTACGCTCTAACTTAACGAATTTGCTTTTGGGAAGTTCGAAAATTTAGAAATTTTATAAATGCAACTCTGTTAGTACGGGAGCAGATCGACAAAAGTGGATCGGGCACCGCATTTGCCGCCGCTTGGTGAAGACGTAGGCATCTGCAGGTACCATTTCCCCCCAACGGCAGGTCACGTGATCGCGCCTTCCTCGGGAGAGAGGCAAGAAAGAAGGGCCGCTTAAATGTTGCCAAAAAATTCTACAAAAATTCAAGCACATTTTTTGTCCAAAATAAGCATCTTCTGTCTCTTGATGTCTTTTTCCAAAGTGCTTCCTTCTCCCGGAAAAAAATAACAAAAAAGAGAATTAGTTTTTTGTAATTTTCTTACGGAAGAAGGAGGCACTTTAAAGAAAAGGTTTATTTTTGTGTAACGAATACACCTGAATTTTTTGAAATTTTTCTGAAGAAATAAAAACAAAATTAGGTCTCCCTAATTTTCTTGGCCGAAATTATTTTTGTCTAAAAAATTCTGAAAGTCGACAAAAAATGTCATTTTTGGCTCTTGGAGTTTTTCTCTAAAACGCTTCCTTCACCCTAAACTAATTAATAAAGGTCTATGAATTAATTTTTTTGCCATTTTTTCCGGAGAAGGAAGTACTTTGGGAAAAAATACCAAGAGACAAAAGATGCTTTTTGCCCAAAAAATGTGCCTGAAAATTTGCCTCTCTCTCGAAGAGGGTGCGTTCACGCGACCTGCCTTTGGGGGGAAATGGTACCTACAGATACCTATGACATATTTAGCAAGCGGTGGCAACTGCGGTGCCCGATCCACTTTTGTCGATGGGCTCCCGTACTAACAGAGTTGCATATATAAAATTTCTAATTTTTTTTTACTTTCCACGCAAAAGTAAATTCGTTAACTTAATATTATCTTATTATAAATTTGTAAAAGTAGTGTATGTGATTGTCATTTTAGCCCTAAGTGTATCTTCTAAAATATTTCATATGTATTTGTTGTAACTTGTATGTATGTCTGTTTTTTATATAACTTGACAATGCTAAAACTAATGTAAAGTTACTCACCAAATAAAGCAGTTTATTATTATTATTACTTGAATCGGAGCTACGATTTTTTTTAAAAACGAGCAAAATTAATGATTTTTGCAATTTGCAAGGGAACCACTGGGAAAATTCAGTTCCACCTGGGCTCAGCTGTTTGCCTTTTTATTCCGCACATTTTTTAAACTAAAAAACATTTTTTCGTATAAATTCAACTTCTCCTTTAAAACGTGAGAAACCGGGTTTCGTGATCTTTCGCATTTTTTTTTGCAAATTCTATCAAAGATTTTTTCGAAATTAATATCATCTTCCAGACATCGCAAACTACATGTGTATTTCTTTTTTGCTGAGGTTGCAATTAGTCTGAGATCTGGGTCTCTCGAGGGCTAGCTCGCCTACACTATACATGAACCCCTCTAAAAGCCGTTATTCGTGCCGAAATTAAACAATAAATACAATTTTAGTTATGATAGATAAATAAAACCTAATTTCTTACAATATGTTTATCTTCATCAAATGTCATCCATCTTTCAGCAGGGGCCAAAAAAGCTCTCTTTACAGGTGGCTCAAGTGTCTTCAGAATTGGCGTATGTCTTTCTGTTCTAACTTGCCAAAGATGTTTCGTTTTCTTGTGCGCCCCTGAATATTCCCTCTTAATTGGATTCACATAATCTAAATCTGTTAGTAATTCCGCATAGTAACCTCTAGAAGGCAGAGTCATTTTCTTGAAACCTTTTTTTTCATCATCTTCCACTGATTTTCTGTCCATGTTAATTAAGTATAAACTGTCGATAATGACAACTTGACATATTATCTTTTTTCTAGTTTTATTCTTTCAATGGTTTGTCAATTTTTTTTATTTTGCATGCATTATTAACTAAATCGCAGGTGCTTTGTAAGTTGCAAGAACATCGTGATTTAGCAGATAATGGCATAACGCTGGCAATATTCAACACAGTTTGAATTATTTTAGACTATTTAGTCCAGTCGATAAAGTAAAAAATACACCAGAAGCTCGCAAAAATGTTATCTGAAATTTTCCTTCCGTAACTGTTAGTGCGAGGATTAATCATCACAAAACCACAAAAATCAGTTCTGGAGGTGCCGCGCAACCCTCCAAAAAAAACCGCCCCATCGGTGAAAAAAGCCTTATTTTACTGATAACTCGTCAACTGTTGAAGATATAAAAAAATTGCTCATCATAAAAAAGAAAGCTAGGCTAATTGCCTAAAAAAAGTCCTTTTGTAATTTTCTTGTATATGCCATGGTTTTCGAGAAAATATATTGACAAAAATTGCAAAATTTGTATATTTAATGAGCACGAATTTTCGTTTATTTGAAATTTCTTGCGCGCGGCCTATAGAGAAAACTGAATTGCTCGAAAACCAAACAAGCTAGGAAGAAAAATCAAAATAGGTTTTAAAGGGGATATAACATATTCTCTTGTGTTGTCATTTTTGAGGGCTATTGATATTTATTAGTAGGTATATAAAAATAACGATATAATATAGTTACTCTCGATTTTTTGTGCATCTAACTATTTATTCACAGGCCTATAAAACATAACTGACTATAATATAAGTTATAACTGGCATTATCTTTTAGTTCCAGGTAGTACTTCAATGCAGAAAAAGTTAGGAATGAAAATATTCACATTTACAAATTTAGCAGCATGTTAAAATAAGCCAAAAAAAAAATCGAAAAAAGCCTGCATATTCAATTTTTTGATGATATTTTTTAATACAATTTTGTAACTATTAAATGATTGGAAATAATAGTTATATTATATATAAACTCAATAAAAAAATGTTGAGCTAAATTTTCAAGATGTTTGGCTCCTTTTTTTTAGTTTTAGGAAACAATAAAATATTGGCCAAAATATGACTAACTTCAACAAGCTGGTAAATTTGTAAATGTGAATATTTTTATTCCTAACTTTTCTGCATTGAAGTACTACCTTGAACTAAAAGATAATGCATTTATAACTTACATTAAAGTCAGATATTTTTTATGGGCCTGTGAATAGTTAAAAGTGCAAACAATCAAGAATATTATACTGTTATTTTTATATATACTAATAGATATCAATAGCCATCAAAAATGGAAACACAAAAGAAAATTTTATATTCCCTTTAAAACCCATTTTGATATTTCTTCCTAGCATGTTTGGTTTTCGAGCAATTCAATTTTTTCTACAGGCCGGGTGCAATTTCAAATAAACGAAAATTCGTGCGCATTAAAAATACAAATTTTATAATCCCTCCACTGAAGGATGGTCTCAGATAAAAAATTTTGTTATCAAAACTTATAATTATTGGATTAATTAGTCGAATAACATTTTTACTAGTCAAATCCCTTCATGAGTAATAGTCTAAAAGATTACCATACTGAACTTAATATACGGTTTAAATGTATTGACCCAATACACTTCAATCATATATTAGTTTTGTTACGCATTACCACCCCCTAAGGCCTGACGAGTGATACGCCCATGATTACGAAATAACTGAATTTAGCTGACCAATGGTTAGGCAACCAGTACTACAAACCATCATCTCTTCTGGAAGGTTGTAAATGCTCTAGAGTTCTATATTGTTCTGGAATTGGAAGTCTCTGGATGGATCTAGAGGCAATTTTGGGACATATAAGGCGAAATCGACGGCCGAGAAGGGGAAGTTTATTAAAGTGAAGTTTGGTAGCGAAAAAAGTGAAGTTAAATATCAAGTAGGTAAACAAAGTGTAAAGGTTATTTTGGTTAATTAAGAAATATTGTATAATCAGTAAATGATTTAATAAAGTGGTTTATC
The DNA here is from genome assembly GCA_963583905.1 of Stenurella melanura. Taxonomy (NCBI): domain Eukaryota; kingdom Metazoa; phylum Arthropoda; class Insecta; order Coleoptera; family Cerambycidae; genus Stenurella; species Stenurella melanura. The sequence continues at coordinate 100,189,384 of OY757314.1, forward strand.
CCTTGTTAAAATTATTTAGAACCCCCGGATTCCTAAAGGGTGAAAACAGGTAACGGTATCTTGACTTATAGTCCATTGTAATTGGGCAAAACAGAGGAAATAAACTTAGTGGAGTCAATAGAGATTTTCACTTCGCAAAAATTCCGGGAAGCAGCAACTTTTGAGATACATCTCTGAACATGTCAGGAACAATATACCAAAAGTTACCAACAATAGTCCTTGAGCGTCACTTGTTATTAAACAAATTAGTTGCAAGATATCAGTTTTTGTCGAATATCTCTTAATATTTTTTTCCTAAAAAGACGAAAGTACGGAAACATTACATAAAAAATGCGTACGGAGTTTTTTGTACTATCAAAAATGTAGCCTCCAGATTTTTTTGTTTAACGGACGAAAATGCGTCCTCGGATGTGCTACATCAAATTCGTTGTAACTTTTGAATTAATTCATGAAATTGAGCTCAATAAAGCGTGAATGAAAGAAGAAACATGTGGCTATTGCTGTTGGATTCAATTTTCAAATACAAAAATGAATGTAGGTACGAATAGTACACAATGTACACATATCAAGTCGGAACATAAAGAGATTTCCGATGAAATCTACAATTTTTAACACAGGAACTTGCAACTTTCACATATTACTCTTGTTGATGTAATGTATGAAAAGATCCGATGAATTAGAAAAATCTAAAAAACTTACTTTTGAAGATGTAAGTACACTTCCAAAACTAAAAAATTTTGAGAAAGCGATAAAATTATTTGTATAACTAACTTTAACCTCCTATTACTCTGGTATAAATCCCATTATTAGACTTCTGAAGGTGCAATTTTTAAAGCTTGAAATATGTACTTTAAGATGCTTCAAGGGGATTTACCTTAAAAATTAAATTAACCCTCTGTATTTTACGAAAAAGAAAAAAAAATCTTAGCTCCAAAACTCGTTATGGGTAAAACAAACGTTAGTAGATTTTATACAAAATTTATTTAGCATACCTACCCAGCATGTATTTATAGTAGGACCTCAAAATAAGTAAATCTGATGTAAGAAGCATTTTTGAAATATATATAAACCTTTACTTTTAACAAAATATTGAAAAAATCAAGTTCTTTCGGTAAATATATCCCATATATAATCTTATCTATTTTATAACTAAAGTAATCTTGCCTTAAATATTTTAACTGCTTTTTTTTGGGTTTTTGTGATCACTGTTTTATAAACTGAGCTTTTATCTATGTACTAGTAATATTGAATATTGTGACTTGCCCTTTGTACTGTGTATGTTAGTTTGGGCCAATAAACTATAAAAAAAAATGACTCGATGTTGATTGGAGTCGACCCATGGTAAGCAGTTCTCTGATTCACGCCACAAAATCGCAGGCAGGTCATCATCTTAGATCTAGTGGATTAATAAAGAGTCGAATTCAAAATATATTTTCATTTATTGAAGTACCTAAAATTCAAAAAAATACACAAAAAAGAAATATTCAAGTCTCATTTAATTGTATATAAAACAATTTTTCAGAGAGTACCACCCTTGGCAAGACGTTACGTTCCGAGGAATCGTAACTCACAGCAGCGGCGAGAGTATTGTAACAATCGACTGTACAAAAAGATTCAGACTCCCAGTCAGATATGATAGTAAAATGTATGTCGAGCCTTTTAATTTTGCACAGAAATTTTCTATTTTCTTGATATCTTTATCAGGATGCTTCAAGAAGCTATATATATGAGTTCAATGATTTTCCAGCTTGAAAAAAATGTACTAACGGCATTGATACCTTTTTAGCATCGAGTCGCATTCGAGCTTAGACTATTAAAGAATATCTTTCCTACTTCAAGCATTCGAGCGACTCCTATGGCGATGCCCACCTAGGCCTTCTTATGAGGCACTTTCGATCCGTCGAAATCGATTCCTTGACTATGAATTTTGAGACATTTTATTGGACGTTCTTGTGGTTCGGACTCGGAGTACCTATTCTCCATCACTTTCAGAATTAAAAAATTTGTTTAACAGTTTTTATTTGATTTTTGACTTAAATTTTGCATTATTACTTTTTGACATTATAATCTATTTCAGCGATCTAAAAAACACCCACAATATCAATCCAAGCGAAATTTGTTTAAAAATCTCTAACGAAAAGTCTGCCTTATTGGATCAGTCATTTTGAATAACATTTCTTGACATCATAATTTATTTCAGCGACCTCAAAAACCCCGAATGTGTCAATTTCAGTTAAATTGCGTTAAAATTTCTCAACTTTTTGTTTAAGAAAAAAGTTATTTCTTCTATAAATAATGAATAAACAATTTCCTCACAATTATTAGTCATGTCATTTTAGCATGAAAAATCTGAAAACTTCTAAAATTGAAGGTACAGGGCCAATTGACTTCATTTTTGTTGCAAAGTGTTCAGAAAGGCATTTAGAAAAAACAGTACCTTTTATTTTTTGACGGAAATGTTTGGTTTCATTTTTGGTCCAATAATTGACCAATTTTAATGGCCAATTTAATTCAATTAATTGAAAATTTTGTTATCATACACAATATGCCATAGAATTAGACGAAATAATAATAATAATAATAATAATGTTTATTACTCCTCTTAATGTTACAATATACAAGTATTTCAACATTGTGGGATCGTCAGGTAAGATAAGTAAAATATAGTACTTAATTAGTAATTGAAACAAATAAAGTATAAACAATTATAAGTTACATAGTGGTACAAACATACAACAGTAAATATACATACAATAAAGACATACAAACATATCAAACATTATGACGTGGTATTATCATTAAAAAAACGTCTATTGAATAATAGGATTTACATATTAAAAATTTTTTTAACTCGGCCTTAAATCTGGACATTTTTAAATTACAATCGATTTTTTTTAGTTTTGTCAATTTATTAAACATTTTAACACCTACTATATTATACTACTATATTTAGGAAATGGTTACCTACTCGATTTTTGGGGTCGCTGATCGCTAATCTGAAGTCCAATTTGGGAAATTCAAAATGGCGGACCGGAAATCGGACCATTCTGCACAATAAATGAGTATGGATATCTTCGCCTTGAAAATCTATACTCCGGGGCTTGTAAAAGGTAGAGACCTTGAATATATCCGCCATTTTGATTTACCAAATTAGATTCGGATTCGTAATCAGAGGATTACGAATCCGAATCTAATTTGGTAAATCAAAATGGCGGACTGGAAGTAGAGTCAATTTCTCAGGAAAAACTTGTATTTTTTACTTTCTTGGGCTGATAGTATGAAAACTACGAGTATTTTCTAAAAAATATACTATTTCCGGTCCGCTATTTTGAATTCTCCCTAATTGGACATCAGATTCGTTATCAGTGATAACGAAAACTCCCGAGTTCCCACTTTCAGCCAAAAAAAAAGGATAAGAGTTTTCCGGTGAAATTGATTGTTATTTCGGTCCGCCATTTTGAATTTCGTAAATTGGACCTCTAATTCGTGATCAGCGATCTCATAAATCCCCCGAGTACTCATTTTCAGCCCAAAAGCGAAAAAAACACGAGTTTTTATTGAGAAATTGACTCTACTTCCGGTCCGCCATTTTGAATTAACCAAATTATACCTCGGATTCGTAATCAACGACCTCGAAAACCTCCGAGTACAGATTTTTAAGGCCAAGATACCCATTCTCAATTTCTCTGGAAAATGGCCCGATTTCCGTTCCGCCATTTTGATTTCGCAAATTGGACTTCAGATTCGTGATCAGCGACCCCAAAAACCATTTTCGTCTAATTTTATGGCATATTGTGTATGATAACAAATTCTTCAACTAATTTAATTGAATTGACCATTAATATGAGTCAATTATTGGACAAAAAATGAAGCCAAACATTTCCGCCAAAAAATAAAAGGTAGCATTTTTTTTAAATGCCTTTCTGAACTTTTTGCAACAAAAATGAAGTCAATTGACCCTGTACCTATATGACGAGGAGGGGGGGGGGGTTGGATCGTCCCCAAATTTAAACTGGAGATTCCTTTAAAAATGAGAATAATAGGATACCATTTTCGTTCCTTAGCTAATTGTTTAAGTTGTCAAAAGAAAAAATTTAACTGCAAATTTGACCCTTAAAATGTCCGAAATACCCCTTTTCGGTCAAAAAACACGGTTCCACCCACTGAACTCTACATAATAAATGGAAGGCCAATACAGATATATGCGCGTGAACAAAATACGGCCTACATGCGACTGAAGGTCGGCGGCATATGCGTCGCCGCAGTGGAAATTTAATGTTAAAAGTATGTTGGTACTTGAGTCAGAATGCTTCTTGAAGACATTATGCGCCGACGCCATTATTTTTTGATTTGTCTCCCATAGCGGGAGGTCTTGGATTAGTACAGAATTTCAGAGCCGTCGTCAAACAATTCTCTCGTTTTTATCGATTGTTTTATTTAGCAGGTATTTACAGTTCATGATAAGTTAATCAAACAATATGGTCCGGAATGGTATTGTAGATACTGTTTTGCAAGAATCGGGCCAAAGGTTTGTTATATTTTAAGTAAGTACCTTGTTCTTGCCTATTCTATAAAATATACTACTATCTAAATATCGGCGACAACTCCGAGTTTTGGGATCTTTTCTTTTAACGTGGGTAATTTTGCCTGAAAATTTTTCGATAGGCTATACTTTCCAAGATATCTACTTAACTCTACATGATAAATATATAGAATTCAGTGGAAATTTAGGATACAAAATTCTCTAGCCTCACCTATTTTCCATAATTTCCGTTGCAAATTTTAAAGTTCATTTAATGCTATTTGTGAATCTACCTAAATAATTTAAACAATCCAACATTATTTGCATTACTGATATTGACTTGAACTATTTCAATTTCAAAACAAAATAAGAGGTTATGTTTAATACATATTATACCTATACTGTGTCCTTGTTGCTTTGTGTTTATACTTATGTGACCTTAAACTCCCAGTAATTTTTATTGCATTATTAGTATTATTTTCATTACCTAATCTTATTTTTTGTACTTATGTGTATTTTGTATTTATATTATCATCATATATTAATAATTATTTTGTATATTAATATTATTTATGTTACAATTAATTACTTATTATTTCATAATAATAATTAGAAAAAACATTTATCATCATATTATAATAGCTTTTTTGTAATCTTTTATTACATGCGGGTAGGATTGAAAATCAACTAAGCATGTTGAACCCTCATATCTTTATTTGTGTAACTTTGTAACACAATACATTTTTATTCTATTCTATTCTAAATTATATTTCGATCTCTGAGGTAGAAAATATGACTTCATTTTTTGGTGGACTCCATATTCAACTCTCATCAATATGATCGTGCATTACCAAGAACGTTTACTAGAAAGAATTAAATAATTATGTTTTGGGAATGGCAACTTTTTTGTTCTTTAATAAAAATTAAGACAAAGGTTAACTGTACAAGAAATGTCAATCTATACACGCGTTTTTTTGATGATTTCTGAAAAAAAGACATATTAAAAACACTTGCAATAGAAATAGAGCCGGTCCTGGCGGGTTACACAATGCGATTGTGCCGAGACCTCCCGTCGCCATACTTGCGCGAGATTCAATTTTACATACAAATAGGAATAGACATTGGCATTCCATTTATATGGTACAGTTCAGTGGTTCCACCCCTTTTTGCAAATAGAAATTTTAAGGTTTTATTATACTTGCCCTGACAAACAATTTCTGCAGGGTCTGCATCCATCTTAAGAAAATTTCCAACCCTTTCCTAAACCGACTCCACTATAAGGTCTTATTCATATTGCTGATAGGCACAATATAATCTTCGAGGAATGAGCAATCAAACCAAAGATTAACCTTTGATAAAACTAGGGGATTCGGTCCCGAGCGGCACGCACTTTGCATACATTCATATTAGGAAAAAACTGCTGCCTAATAGGCGAGTCTGCCTGGGATTTTTCCCAAAAATTTTCTATACCATTAGAGTTAGCCACGGATTCTTATAGGAAAAATCCGGTGAACAAGATTTTCTTATGAAAAATCTTCCTAAACCACGAGCTGCATGGTCAAATAATTGTTTAAACAATATTTTTTTCGTTTTTATTTAATAAAATGAAAACGGTTTGACGGATCCAAAAAAATCTTGATTCAATTGATAGATATTTGCAATACGCGTTGTTTGGTGCTAGGCACAACTCATTTTGTCAACCCGTTCATTTGTTATTGCCAAAATAAATGTTTTAATTAACAAATTGACTACCCTGAAACTATAATGAAGTCAGAATATTGTTGTTGTTGTTCAAAATACATGCCTTTTATACCAAAGAATATACCATTTTTTTTTTGGTCCGATAACTTCAATGCTTTTTGATTGTTTAAACAATTGGGATAATTTGTTAATTAGCAAATAACTTTTATTTTCGATAGTTTGATGGACTTCAAACCAACTTTAAACAATAAATGTTGATGTCGGGCATAACCCCCATAGAAATCTGCACGAATGCAACTTTTGCTTATTTAAAGTTTAAATTAATTTTGCAAATTAACAAATGAAATATCTTGGCTCTGGGTAGGCGTATCGAAATGGGGTTTTGTGCATATGAAAGTGCTTGGAAAAAGGAAAATTTTGAGACCAGAAAGTTTGGAGACGATACAACCTGTTACATGTAATTCCAAAGTCAAGGTCGTTCTCTGTCTCATTTTACTGCATTCTTGGACTAAGGTAAGTTGGGTTATACGTTATACAGGCTCAATATGAACTCAGGAATCACAGGTTCCTGTCCGGTAACTCAATTCTGGGACACCCTGTACAGGGACCCGGACCGGACCGTTTTCAGGTAGGAACCGGACCGGAACCGATATTTTTTTGTGGACCAGAACCGAAACGGAACAGATATTTCATATTACAATAACTTTAGGGGCCGAACCCGAACCCCTAAAAATTACAAACTTCTTTTTCGGTTTGTTTCGGTTCTTTCGGTTATTTGGACTCTGCTTTATCACATACCTATATATATGGCTGTGATTTAATAGCTAGTAGATTTTCAATTACAAAAGAGAAGGTAATGAAAGTATTACTACAATCACCTAAAACTGAAAAGTATCAAGATAAAGAAAATGAATATGAAGCAAGAGATAATGAAGAAAATGAGTAGGTGGAGAGCCGGCTGTATAGTTTTCCTATGAACAAGATACATGGAAATCTTTATGTGAGTGAGTAAGTACTACCACAGACATATACTTTCCATTTTTGCAAATTTTTTCCGTGTCATGGAATTCTGACGTCACTTCCGGTCACGATTTTTTGTGTAATCGAATACATGAATAAAACTTACGTCAAAATGTAGGTCTTGAGGTGTACAATGAGATTGTAGTGGGGTGCCATCAGGCTTAATTTGCCCGCAACCCTGACTATTTTTTTGTGTTTTCTTAGGTCATTGAATAGTTACATGAATTCTTTTTTTCTAAGTTAAAGTACAAGCCTTCCAGTTATTAAAAAAATAGGCTGCCTCTTCTTATTTGCCCACATCCTCCCATTTTGACGTCACTTCCGGTAAAATTCTATGACGCAGGCAAAATTTATTAAATGAAAAGTGGCTCGCTATAGGTCTGTAGTACTACTTACTCACGCCTACCAAGTTTTTCATGTATCTTATTCATAGAGGAAATCTATACAGTCGGCTCTCTACTAGAAGCAATGGAGAATTTAGAAATGGAATTGGAACGAAAGAATAAAAAAAGGCCTTTGAAAAGACAAAGAAATTTGTTAACGAGTTACTTTTCCAAAAAAACTTATAAATAGTTATGTATAATAGTGTAGTAGTGTATTAGTTATGTATTTTAATTAAAATAAAAAATTTAATCTTATTTGATAATAAATAATAATCGTGTTTTATGTTTTATTTAACAAGCATATAATGTAGGCTGTAGGCGATCATTGTAATATATAGCCATTTCATTTATGCAAGTCAAATACAATACCTACTGCAGGTACAATGTACATCTATAGCTGCTTATTAATAAATTTAATTTTATTAGTAAAAGTACCTTGTACTTACCTACCATTTATACTACATAGACTACCTATGCCATATAGTACATACATAATAATATATTCCATATCACCATATTTCTAATCCTACTATATTAAAGAACCGAAAAATACCGTTTGAACCGAAAAAATTGGTCCGAACCGGACCGAAAAGATATTCTCGGAACCGGAACCGAATCGGAACCCAAATTTTCTAATTAATCTGAAACCGGAACCGAATCGGAATCGCTATTTCATTTGGGTCCGGGTCCCTGACCCTGTATAAACCAAACTATAAACCTATACTAAAATTATGTTTATGAATAAGAAAAATCATTTCTGATACATAATTACACATACACAAGTACCTCAAATAAATTCATAAATTATTTTTTTCTTTTTCTTTTCAACCTTTCATTTTTCTCTATATTAAGATCAGTTGTTTTCATGTACTTTTCTTCTGTATATGTTTTTGTTTTCTTTTCTAGTTTTTTAAGGACAATAATATTCGTGATTTGAAGTGTATGTAATAATATTTAAACTGTTTTACATAAGGTATAATTAAAGACGTCAAATGTGAACCATCGATAAGAGGTTAGCTGTCCTAAACCAGGGTTACTCTGTGTCTTCCTCTGCTGTGTAAACGATCGTCTTCGGTTGTGTGTAATTCAAGCATTCAAAATAAAAGAGTTTAAAAAATTATAAAGATTTATTATTTCATATGAACAACATTAAGTAATATCTATGATACATTTCCCATATTGTATAACATACATATTTCATATTTTCTATACTTATATCATCTCTCAAGCACCACTACTCTCAAGGCTTCTTTCATTGGTCAACAATCGAAAAACATCACATACTGAATCAATTACATTAAAAAAATTCTTAAAAAGGCACTTATCTATCTACATTTAAAAATATACATATACAAATTACTTTTTATTAATGCCGGCATCATCACATGGCACCAACAGGATAAAAACAAGACGCTTAAGATACATCGTGATGTAAAATAATATTAATAGTTATTAACACAAATATTTACAGATATTAATATTACTTCTTGACTATTTTACACAGAGTCTAACAATATGTTCCATAAATGACGTACCTGCAACAGAAACAATAACAGTTACATCTAAAAAATTCATATTACACACATTTTCAATTTTTGAGATTACAATTTTTTGGATTTTTGGGATGTACATAAAATATAACATACGTACATACATTTTTCAGAACATTTCTCTTAACATAATCAGCTGGGGTTGTGGAAGAGATTTCAAGTGTGTTTCCATAGCTTAAAAGAAGCTCTTAAGAGGAATCCTCGCATGCGGGAAATATACGTGAAATATAACAAACGCGCTGAGCTCTAGCAGCTTTATTTTTACAAGTATCACACTCATTTTTTTTTTAGAAGAAGTTAGCTACTAGTTCTACAATGTGACCATTGCTTTTTCAAATCCGGTGAACCAATCTTAAGAAAAAAAATCACAAACTTTATCATTTCATTGTCTGATATTTATTTAATTTTCACATACTTCTAGATATCATTCTCAAAAAAGCATCGGTCAGATAATTCTATCATCTTTTGTTTACACATTCGTTTAAACATAATTCAAAAATGTCAATTTTTTAATGAGTTATACTTCAGGGCAATTACGCATGTAATTTAAAAATTGTTTAGGCATGTTTTCCATCTCCACCTTGCCAGAGAGGCGGATCATATACGCATTGGCTCATTGTCTAACTTGAGACTTCTCATTCTCCAGGCTTTGACTCTTACTACAGTAGAGAAATATATAAACTGAGCTTGTTGCGTACCTATTTTAATTCAATTTTTACCGGAACACATTTAATCGCGTAATGGGTATAAACAATAGTTAAAGGCGCAAAGTGTATCAATATGGTACAAGAAAAAAAAGAGGAATTACTTCCACATCCACGTAGTGGATTGGAAGTACAGCAATCGTAAAAAAAATCAAATTTTATTTCTTGAAATAGGTTTAGAACTTCATGAAACGTCGAGATTTTAAATTTCAGCGAAAAAAAAAATTTTCTGTTTGTCGGTCTGTCTGTCTGTAATTTTTTTTTTTGTCAGCACATTTTCTCCGGAACGGTTTAAGACATTGTCTTGAAATTTTATACACCTATATATTATAACGAGATCTGGACTGGATTGTTTTTTGAACATATCCGATGAAGGGTTGGGGGTAATTAGGGATAAATGGGGGGAAATAGGTAAAGCAAGCTGGTAAGAGTACAGAAACTTGAAATTTGGTGTATGTATACTAGCAGCCAAGGCCTCCAATTTTTTATATTTAGAAGCCGAGGCCTCAGATTTTTTAATAACAAATTTCAACCCCCCACCACCCCTACTCCATTATTAAAGGGGTTGATAAAATAAAATTGACTTATTCACTTGAAATTTGGTACACGTATATATTATTATGACATCTGAACTAAATTATATTTTTAGTTTATTCCGTTGAAGGGTTGGGGGTTAAATAGGGGTAAATAGGGGAAAATAATTAAAGCAAGCTGATAAGAGTACAGAAACTTGAAGTACGGTTTATGTATTTGGAGCCAAGGCCTGAGATTTTTTTATATTTTTTAACCCCCCAACCCCCCTACTCCATTATTAAAGAGGTTGATACAATAAAATTGAGATATTCGCTTGAAATTTGGTACATCTGTATTATAACGACAATTGGAACTAAATCATATTTTGAGATGATTCCGTTGAAGGGGTGGCGATGTAAGTATAGGTATATGAATAGGGGAAAATGTGTAAAAGCAAGCTGTGTAGAGTACAAATACTTGAGGTTTGGTGCGCACCTATACGGGAAGCCAAGCCCTCAGATTTCTTTATAATATTTTTCATCTGATATCTAAATCTATGTTCTCGCATTTTTACGCCTCGACGCCGACCGACGCTTAGCGTCGTTTTTGTAAAACTCGTGTATTTGACAAATTTCGATTCCTAGATTCATTTTCTTGCATTTTTACGTCTCAGCGCCGACCGACGCCTAACGTCATTGTTGTGAACCTTCTGAATTTGATAAATTTTAATACCGAGAATCATATTCTTTCATTTTTTCGTTTCGACGTCGACCGACGTCTAGCGTCGTTTCTGTAATATTCTTATTTTAATAACAATAGGTATAGATATATTAAATACCATGTGACAACAAGACTACCTTGTTTGATTTACCAATACTTTCATTTTAATGAAAATCAAACTAGAAATAACCTTAGAAAAATGCAATGGAATATAATTAGTCAACCGCCCAACCGCACTAACACTACGACGCTGCGCGACGTGGTTGTGCGGTTGGCTCCGGCAATGTTGTATATTTTAATTATTGAATAAAATATGTTAAGGCAGTATTTTTTTTGAGAGATATTTTTTAATATTTTTCACTAAATGCAAATGAGAGCTTTGGCAATTTGAGTAATGTCCGGCGGCTTATTTGAAATATAAAAAACATTTAAGAAAACGAACGGTAATAAATTAATTAAATTGCGAAAACTGACATTTGTTTTGGGTAAAAAGAATTTAAAAATACATTTGGGATAAAAATACTGGACATTTGCTAAGTACATATTACACTTTTTTTTAATAAGATTACGAAAAAATGAATGTTTAAATCAAATACGTCCTGTACGTAATTTCTTAAAAAATAAATGCATAAGTGAGGACGTCCCTGTTTTTGCTGCCACCTGTCCTGGTAGGTGTATAACTGTATAATATGTTGGTAGGAAAATGTTAACATTCTTTTTCATAACTATAAAAGCAAATTTCCGGGAAATTTGTAAAAATGTTGATATTCATGCAATAAAATATTTAAATGGGGGAATGCCACTCAATTCTGGTTTTTGGTCAATAATAGGTATAAAACAAACAAATATTTATAGAATGATGTATTTCAGGATACTGAATAAAATATAAAAGTTAGTATCTGGCAATACGGTAAACTTTCGTCAAATTTCCTAAAAAAATTCTTTATAGTATTTTATATCTTACATAAATACCCATAATGTTTTTTTTATATATAAATGCCTATAACTTTTCAACAAACAAATAAGAAAAAAGCAGAAGGCACTAGGTTTTGAACCCAGAACCCCGCGATTGAAAGTCTGATGCCACATCAGACCCACCACCTGTTCGTGTCCAGTAGTTATCTGTTTACACGGTTTTCACTTCAAATGTGATCCGTATCATATAAATTATAGGTTCTCAGGTAATAATGCTATGAAATAAATCTCTTGCCCTCTTCTCACTGCGCCTGCGGTTGAAAGAGAAGACGTATCCGTTCTCTCTTCACTAGCAAATAAAATGTAAAGTTATTTCTCCTACAATTGGTGTTGCCGGGGGTAAACTAAACGGTAATCCTTGAAACTTCGCAGGGGAACTACTAAGGGCATTCCTCTTAAGATTAATTTTTAATATGAGTTATAATGAAAACTGTAGGCAGGTATTTGTAAGTAATAAAATTCTTACGGCCCCATCGATTTATATTTTCAAACATGTAACATTTGTGAAAAGGCACTACCATTTATTCAGCAGCAATTTCTGTCTGCATGATCACAGCACGAGACACAGTGAGTTATTGCGTACTCCTTACTATTCCTCAACTTATAAACATTCACCCAACTATATCTGCATCACATTGTATAATAAATTGCCCACTAATGTGAAAATAGTGGTAAGTTATGATATTTTTAAAAGAAAAATAAGAATTACGTTGGTCAATGGATGTTTTTATAATGAAAATAAAATTTATGGAGAGAAGTACACATAAATATACAATCACAAAGAGAAGGCATTGTTACAGACAATTTTCAGCCTCCCCTATAACCTGAAACTAAAATAACACCCAAATGTAAAAAACATGTACATAGAGGAAAAAGAAAAAACAAAAAAAGGACAACAAAACATAAATAAGTAAATACAACTAATTACATAACTTGTTTCATTAAAAGTTCTTGTTTGATCTTACATTTAAATTGGGACAGAAACAAAAATATCATGAAATTCGTTCAGTAGCTTAGGTAGGTGCCAAATAAGAAAAACATGACTCATATTTTTTAGTATGATGGCTAGGGATACTATATGTGTCGGAAGTTCTGATATTTACATCATATGCTTGTGATTTGCCTTTAAGCAAGTTATACAAATATGCTGGGGTGTGCTGATTTACAATATTAAAAAGCTGACAGGAGAATAACATGGTATATTAATAATCAATTTTTAATAAATCGTAGTTATTAAAATACAGTGTAATATGATGTCGCTTGTCGATGTTGTAGGGATATCATAAGCAACTATTTTGCAAATCATGCATTTTATTTCGAAATGATCTAGTCAAATGCCAGTAGTAAACACCACTACAATAGTCAAAATTACGTAAAATTATGGAATTAAGAAGTTTCCATTTAATTTCTGACGGCAAAATATATTAAAATTTATAAAGAGTTCTGAATTTGGCATAAGATTGCTGACACATTGCAATGACATGCTTTTCAAAACACATCGACCATCAAATATAACCCCTAAATATTTAGTATTGTCTGTTGTATCTATCACATTTTGGTTCAGAACTATGTCATTGTTTAAATTCTGAGGGGCTTTGTTACATATGGCACTAGCTAGTTCCAACACATATCGCTGCTGATATCAAAGGATTAACTATTAACCCGCTGTCACTTGACCACTTGGCTATAGATGTCAAAGCTACATTTAGTTCAGATACTGTCTCACTACTGCATTAAGGAACACAGGATATATACATATTTGTGTTTCATCAGCGGAAAGATGAATCTTACAGCTGGCAGGTAGTATCGTTGGAAGATCAGCAGTAAAGATTGTAAACATTAAAGGGTCCAGAATGCTTCCTTGGGGAACATCACATGGAACTTGTGCAGAAGAAAATACATTGTCAATTACTTGTGAGCGATTGGGCAAATAACATTTAAACCATTTTAAGAACTGCAAATTTATTTTATAATAATGTTAACCAGAAGTAAATCATGATTTTTTAAATCAAAGGCTTTGCTGTAGTTCAGAAGCACCAGGAATGTAACACTTGAATTGTCTATAGCGTAGATCAGGTTGTCACATATTTTGAATAAAGATGTTGAGGAACTATGTTGCTTTCTAAACCCTGATTGTTGTATACTCGTAGGTAAAATGTTATCGGTTTTTAAAGGATCAGTTAATCTTATGCTAACTACTTTTTCCATGAACTTAGGCAAGGCAGACAGTATATTGATAGGTCTCAGATGATTAAGTTCTCTTGCTACAACTATAGCTAGCGGCATTATAATCGATTGTTTCCATATACGAGGGAGCGTTCCAGTTTCAAGAGAATAGTTCATGGTATGTGCTATGACATATTTACAATATGGAAAAATCAACTGTAATATTTTAACATTAATGCCATCTGCCCCAAATGCATTAAAATGCAGTGCATTTAGCGCTTTTTCAATTTCATCAACTGATATTTGAGATACTGTTAATTCATTTCCTACAAGGAGATAAGCATTTTGCTGGTAATATATGTCAATATACCTATCTATATCTGCATCTTTTTGTTGTGAATTGACCACTGTGTTATTTTCTTGACACCGATCATATATTATATTGTTTTATTTAATAATACAATGTATTGAGAGAATTGTATAAAGCTATTTACGTTCGTAATAACGTTTATAAAAGTGAAATGTGACATCTACCAAAATTATATCAAATTTAGTAGTAGACAGTAAAATTGAAAGATGTCAGCCCAATTTTAAGGACGATAAATTATAAAAGGCTATATAGTGACATATTCATATACACTTTGAATAAAAAAAAAAGAAAACTTCAAGAAGCATAATTATGCAAGTAATTTAAAGTAAGATTTTTACAAATAATAGACTGAAAGGTGCAGTGCTAAAGTATTTTGGCTTGCGACAGAGTCCCTGATTCGAATCCTGGCTAGGGTATGAATGTTTAGTGGCGTTTTCAATATGTTACCGAGGCGGTAGCAGTCGCCGTTATTTCTCCTAAGTTCGAGTCTCAGCTGTGGTAGATGGCAATATCTCAGGGAATGGTTGCTGTGTTGATCTCCATGTGTACATGTCCTGGTTGAGTGGTAGAATAGCAATAGCAAAACTTCGCCAGGAAGACGATTACAAAAAAAAAATATGATCGTTGACAATTTAGGAAATTATCATTATCCATTATTATTCTCCCCCTCTCTCTCGAAAAGATACGATTTGCAGAGTTTATAATTCAGATACAGACTCTTGAAATGACCAGGAATAAAGGTTTGTTGAGTTCCCACTTACCACATACATGAAACGTCACCTTCTTCGCCAAAAATCATCCCTAGTGGGAATGAGTTTTTCTGAGGGTTCGAATCTGAGGGTAGTTTGTTGTGCCCAGACAAAATCAGTCAAAATCATGCCTAGCGTTCTACTTTGAAAACCAGTTGGTTTCACAAGAAAAATGGTTACACAGGAATTTGCTTAGTGTATCTTCATCTGTGGTTGTATTTTAGTATCCTTTTTAAATTAAAGAAATAGAAATCGAAGCTAGTGTCTTGATGGTGATGGAATGATGTAGACTTTGGTACTTTTAATAATGAACAATTCATTTTAAATATCCCACAGCTTGATTTAGCTTCAATGATATTGAAATTTATTGCCGCTAAATAAATATAATGTAGACGAACAGGTGTTGTAATTTAACAGGGACTTGCTCACAATTGCATAATGGTGTGGGAACATAGGGCTATTGTTAAATCCTGGTAAGTGTGCATACCTCTATCTTGGAACATCTAACAGAGTACAAAGCATACAGAGTTTAGATTTGAAAATTAATAGCAACAATTCCAAATGTGGAGTGTGCTAAAGTTCTCGGCATCATATTTGACGAAACACTATCTTTCACGCAACATGTTAGTAAATTGTGTCAGTCACCATTTGTACCAATGCAGTGAGTACATTAATGAGTCAAATAAAATTCAAGATGTTCTAAACCTATTTCAACAAGAAAAATTTTTGAATATTTTTTTATGATTGCTTTATATACTTTCACTTCACTGCGTGGATGTGGAAGTAATTATGTTGACAGAATCCCTTGTACTGTCAATCTTGAACTATGGAGACTGTATATGGTCCCTGCCTTACTCTGCCAGATAAAAACGTGTTGAAAAAATCGGTAAAGGTATTTACACAGAACTTCCCTCTTTATTTGTGCATGGGGGGTCACTCTAAAAAATTATTAATTACGAGATGACATTGAGAATAATAATAGAAATATAGTTATCACTATTATTACAAAGAAAACCTGATAACTTTTGGTAAAAAAAATATGTGTGCTTATCCAACAGTAAAAATTCAATACTAAATAACAGGTGCCAAATATGGAATCTTGCGCAAATACCTTTACAAATGTCCACCATGGCTGAATTATTTCTTTGGATGGCCACCCTGTACATTTTTCAATAAAAGTAGAATAGGTGCATATGTCAAATATTACTGCCATCTGTCACATTTTCAATTCCACATTGGCGTAGTGGAGTGGAAGTATAGTAGAGGTTAAAAAATTTAATTTTTTTTTGGAAATTTTTCAAGAATGTTGGTAAAAAAATTTTCAAATTTTTTTTGTTCTGAAATAGGCTTAGACTGTCATGAAACCTGGAAACTTTAAATTTGAGCAAGAAGGAATGTTTCCCTCTATTCTATAGTAGTGGTAAAAGAACATTACTAATGTTTTCAAAAAAAATTTCAATTTTTTTTAATAGATTTAGAATGCCATGAAACGTGGAAATTTTAAATTTGAGCAAAAAAAAAATTGTTCTATCTCTAGTGGTAAATTTTTTTTCCAAAATGGTAAAAAACTGTTCAAAATTTGTTTTTCCGAAATAGGTTTAGAAAGTCATGAAACGTGGAAATTTTAAATTTGAACAAAAAGAATTTTTTCATCTATTCTATAGTAGTGATGAAAAAAAAATTTTTCAATTTTTTCTTGTTTTTTTTTTGAAAAAGGTTTAGAATACCATGAAACAAGGAAATTTGAAATTTGAACAACGAAAAAATTTTTTTCCATCTATTTTAGTGGTAAATTTTTTTTTTTAAATTTTGGTAAAAAAAATGTTCCAATCTTTTTTTCTGAAATAGGTATAGAATGTCATGAAATGTGGAAATTTTAAATTTGAGCAAAAAAAAATTTTTTCATTATTTATTCCCTTGAGACGGTCCACCCTGTATATTTTCCAGTGAAAGTTTAATCATTTCTTCGCTGACAGTAGTGTCAGCTACCTACCAAATTTGACTGTTCTCCGTCAAGTAGTTCTTTAGTTAATGCACCAACAGTCAGACAGATAGACGGATAGACAGACAGACAGACTAACGGAATTGAAAAACCTATATTTTCGTAATCTACATCATCTGAGACGTGAAAATCCGGAAAAATCTCGGAGGGTGATTTTTTCTCGAATACAATACTTCCTTCGATATTCGAGGGAAGTAAAAATTTAGAATTGCTGTATTCGATGTATTAAATATATTCCCAGAAGAGAACACTCCTCACATTAGGTCATTACCAGAAATAGGGACTTTTATCTCGGTACCAGAGACGGCTCTCATATAGACGTAATATTATATTGCAAATATTTACTGAAAAAATCAGAAAAACGATGAAGTGGCGAAATATTTATTATTGCCAGCCACATTGTATTTTTGATAATAAATTCAACTTAAAAATGGTACTAGTTCTTACAAAAACACGTAAAACATATCTAGCAAATAAAAAGACAATTTTGAATCAAACACGCACTTTTCTGTTGTGTTTAATGTGTGGCCTGTTTATTTTGTTTATTTTCATAATAATTAAATATGAAAACCCAATTACCTGCTGGCAATATAAAACATTTTTCCCAATAAAATAAACCATTTTCATATAATATTAAATCATACATAACAAACAAAGTTAAGGATTAATGGCATAAAACTGCCATGTACCATGTGCATCACGTGATTAAGTGAATTTTATTTCATATTAAAATGTTAATACACATAACCTACTTTTATGGGAAATATACTATATTTGTGAAATATACTGACAATTACCTAAAAACATAGTTGATTTTTTATATTTGCAGTGTTAAAGGCATTCAGCCCCGACTGAGTGTCAATAAATTGCAGTGTACGGAGGTACTTTTGTTTTTTACTTATGCTATTTTATCTCTTTTAATTATACGATGCCGCGAAAATTGTGAAACATTTCAAAATCGCTTTTTGTCTACACCGTGGCAATTATTGGTATTTACGTCAACGTTTAATATCCCAGATCGCAGTTTTGCAAACCGTAGTATAAATTTAGCCATATGTTTGTACATATGTATAACCTACAAACCTAGTGTGAAATTATATAGAGCTGGCGGCATATAAAGATATCTAGTGCCTCTCAGTCTGCAATAGACTTGTGGAGTCGCCATTTCCCAGAACTGCAATTTGATGGAACAGATCTCTATGGCATTCTGGCTTGGAGTCATTCTTGTCACGTGGAGTGCATTTTTGCTCTACAAAGAAGGGCTCTTCGAATCGTAGCTAACATCAACTACAGACATGACATAAAAAATGTATTTATTCAACTTAGGGTTTTAACCATACCCTGCCGATTTATATATGAATGTCTAGTTTATGCCTATACTAATCAAGATGTCTATAAAAAAAATAAAAATTTTCATCAGTATTTGACCAGAGACGGAGATGATATTAAAATAGACTATTTCAGGCTACGTAAATCTCGATTGGCAACTAGTTACTACAGCCCTCTATTCTTTAACAAGCTACCAAATAACTACAAAGGATTAACTCTAAACAAGTATAAGGCAAAAGTAAAAGGATTACTAGTCAGAAAAGCTTTCTATAGCGCAACTGAATTTTTACAGTGCAATTCATTGATATAGTGTTTTATGTTTCATATTTGTATTATTGACTATTTTATATCATATGTATAAGTAATAATATTTGTGTTGTAATTTTATCACTAAGTATATATCTGATGTTTGTTTACTAAATTTACATAATTGTCTGGTCTTAAAACATGTTTGCTGTAAAGTACATTAATTTATTGACGAATGTAATGATTGTTGTTGATCAATTAACATAAATAAATCTATCTATCTATTTATTGTAGTAGTTGCAACAAAACAGTTACTTGGAGATCTAAAACAAATGTTAATAGACACACTTGCTCAAAAAAAGCATATTAGTGCTAGAGGCTTTACTGATAGTGACAGTCAACGTAGTTTTAATTTACATTTAGTGGAAATGATGGTGGGATATAACATATCGTGGTCAAAACTAGATAATCCAGTTTTTAGACAATTTTTGGAAAAGTGTATCAGTGGCAAATATAACAATGTTCAGGTGCCGTTGGAAACAACAGTCAGAAGAAAATATTTATCAACGGACTGCGATAATGTTAGACAAAGATTTCTTCTAAGCTTACTGGGAAATACATCGGGTTAGTGTGGACGAAACCACCTATGCTTGTGGTGAGAAGGTAGCGTATGTTTTAGTGGGTGCATTGGAGTTCAGTACGTGGACACTATACCTCTAAAGTTGCAGAAATAACAAATTGTCGCATTATAGTGAAGGCAGTGAATTCAAGTCTACAAGAGTTATGGGGTGACAAATTTGTAGAAAATAAGGACATTTTATTATTTACTGATGGAGTGTATTATATGAAAGCTGTAGGACGAATCATGAAGGAAATATATCGCAATATGCTGCATGTAACATGTGTAGCAAATGGACTCCATAGAATTGCTGAAACTATTAGGGTGATAAGGGTTTTTTATTTATTTACGATACGTTCATTGTATAAAATCAATCGCTTAAATTTTGCCACAGTCGAGAGAGAGCATTTACAACTTCCTCAAGTGTGTGACCCTGTATTAAAAGGTTTGCCTCATCTACATAATTAATGATTGTTGATTTGATAGTTTGTCCTGTAACATTGACAAGATCACTTACAAAAATTACAAAAAGGAATGGTCCTAGAACGCATCCCTGAGGTACTCCATATTTAATATTTAAAATATCAGATTCATACTTGGCCCCATTAACAGTTATTGACGTTTTCTGCCTTCTATTTCATATGTATGAGACTGACGACTGGTTCCTTGAACTTCTGACTTTTATGAAACAAGTGATTATAATTTAATGTATCACATGCAGTAGATAGGTAGAGAAACAGACCACAGGTAATCTCTTGACCATCCAGGATATTCACTATATTGCTAATTTCAGGGCTTCATCAGTTAGTATATTGAGTGGTCGTCTCTAGGACTATTGCTTTATGCCTACTTACTTACGAGACACCTTTCATAATATCTATCAATCAATAAAAACAACTTTATTAACTATTTAGTATACTGAGCATGCTGATATCCAGGATGCGAAGTGCTACTGCATGACATCAATAACCACAACATATATCGGGCATCCAAAAAGTCTGGACATGGTCTAATATTTCCAGGAAAGGAAGTTTGCGTGAAAAAAGTTTTGATTGAGAATGACATCTTTTGAACACCAAACCACTTCTCAGCCCCTCGCGGGGGGTTGGGGTAACTTCAAAATTTTAAATGGCAATCCTAGCCATTCGCAAGTAGCAATATTTTTTCTCAGAGAATCATAATCCGTGCAAAAAATGGGGGCCTCCATCTAAAATGTTAAAGTCAGCCCTACCCCCCGCGAGGGGGTGAGAAGTGATTTGGTGTTCAAAAGATGTCATTCTCAAAACCAAACAACTTGTGTCTCTTGCAATTTTTTCCTTAAGACCGTCGTTGAGACATTGAGAAACGATTGAAGTTGCATGATTGAGGATTTTTGACAACAGACGTTGGGAGGGTCAGGACAGCTTTGGATAAAAAAAATGTTTTACACAAAAGTTTGATATTCTTTATCAGAGAAACATAATCCGCGCCAAAAAATGGGGGTTGTCATTTAAAATTTTGAGGTCACCCCCACCCCATGCGAGGGGTGGAGAGGTGGTTGGTGTTTAAAAGATGTCATTCTAAAATCCAACTACTTCTCTCTGGAACTTTTTTCACGAAAACTTACTTTCCTGGAAATATTAGACTGTGTCCAGACTTCTTGACAACAGACCTTTGGAGGGTACCGGCTTCGGATAAAAAATTATTTTAGACAAAAGTTTGATATTTCTCTCAGAGAATTATAATCCGCGCAAAAAAATGGGAGCTGCCATGTAAAATTTTTGTTACCCCCACCGCCCGAGAGGGGGCGGCGAGCAGTGGTTTGGTATTCAAAAAATGTCATTCTCAACACCAAACAACTTTTGTCTGAAACTCTTTTCACGAAAACTTACTTTCCTGGAAATATTAGACTATGCCCAGACTTTTTGGACATCCAGTACATTATGATAACTTAAATTAATTTGTATCAATAAAAACCAAGGAATAAAATTGTAATCTCAATAATTTATTTACTTTCAATAAGAACAGACAAAATAAAAATTCAAAACTCACTTAAGGGGTTGTCTTCTTTTGTGCCTGCTGTGCCCTTTTCTCCCATTCAGCCTTCCTCTGATTGAAATTCTTAGGTTCTGTAATGAAGTCGCTGCTTATAATCTCATCTTGCATCTTCTCTTTCAACTCGGACTCCTCATTTTTAAGGTTGGTCATCCACTGGTCGGTCTTCCGGCGTTCCGTAAAACTCGACTGCTTCTTCACTAACAAATCGGAGTTCACAGTTTTCGGTGGGTTCAAACTAACAGCTCTCTGACTAATGAATATGTTATTATTCATGGCTCTTCTCAGAGCAACGGGTGATTCAGCCAACGAATCTTTCGAATTGTTTCTACTAGGGACATCTGGTATTTTGGTTTCGATTAGGGGCTCTTTTACGGGGGATTTTATCTCGATGCTTTCCTGTTTCACGAGGGACTTCCGCCTTTGTGGAACTTCGGCTTCGTTTAGGGATTCCTTCGGTTTACTGTACCACTTCTTACGATCATCCACAGGAGAATCCATTTGATTCTCCTTGTCGCTGTCTCTCGTTTTTGCATCGGCCAAGGTGTCTTGCAGCGAATCGATATCGCTATCTTTTAATTTTAAGGAACGCCTTGCAAACACCTTCATGAGCTCCGGCTCCTCGTCATTCTTTTTATTGGCGAGAGACTTTCTTCTCAAAACCACTGTTTCATTTACAGGGCTGCTTTTTTCTTTTGGTTTCTCCTCGAGCTTGTCCAAACTATCTTGTGACGATCGGTCAGATTCGTTAACGTCACTCTTTAATGAATCCAAACTTATTGACCTGCTCTTGAATAACGCTTTCTCTTTTACGGGAGAGTCAGGTGTAATAGATATGATGGAGGACTTCCGACTGGTGCCTTTAGTTTCATTTTTCTTAAACCTAGCAGGCTGGGGTGGAGTCAAGGAAGTCAGCGAGAGGGCTGGTGGGGTTTTTGGTGGTGGTTCTGTTTTGTCCTCTTTATCTTTCTCGATTATTTCAAGGTTGTCTTTACTGAACTTTCTTGGAGCTGGCGGTTTTGTAACTATCTCAGGCTCTGCTTCAAAGTTAAATACAGTCTTTGGTCTATTTTGGTCCTCCATTATTCTCGGCGATTTCATCGAAAAGATTATATTACTGCTTGGTCTAACCTCCACTTTGTTTAACTGTTTATTTAGGAATTCTGGAATTGACGATTTAGGCACAGTTACTGTACTCTGCGTAACTTGGGTTGTTTCTCGTTTCAATTGGATTTTAGTAACGGAGACTTGGTTTTCCTTAACTGAAATGGTCTTTGAACCATCTCTCTCCATGATAGCACTCTCGCTGGAGTTGGAAGTCATTTTAGAAGTGCTAGTAGTAAAATCTTCCGAATTACTCGTTATATTAACAACTGCAGTGTGACTTGGACCAGAAATCGTTATAGAGTCTCTAAAAACTTCCAAGTCATTTAAAATATCACCTTTTTTCTCTTCAATATTTTTGTCAGTCTTAACCTCAACTTTATCTTCACTGTTTTTTGGGATAATCGGTATAAACGGTTTTAATACAAACTTTAAATCCGACTGATGTGTTTGTTCTTCTAAGTTTTTAATGCTGTCTAGAGATGCTGCTTTCGTAAAGGATATGCGGTTTTCTTCTTTTCTCTCCCTAGAAGAAAACTCAGCCGTGGTTGAACTAATAAAAACATCCTTATTTTCAGCACCAAAAGGCTGCTTTGTGGATTTAAAACTGTGCGACTTTGTAACGAGCTTGGAAGGTTTGTTGTTATTACTTGTGAAATCAGTCAAAGATTTGAAAGTGTTGTCTGGTTCATCATCGTTAAGAGAAAGTACACGTTGCTGTAGAGGTGATAATCCGGGGATTTTCATTTTGTTTCGGATTTCTTCACTTCTGGACCTTGGTTCGGTGTGCTTGGTGGTGTTGGAAGAGGTCTTGGCATAATGGGTGAATTCGGTGTTAGAAGTTATCACAGTTGAAAAGGCGGCGTTTCGTGGAGTTTTCGGACTCTTTGGGGATTCTGGAGGAAAATCCAATGATTTTGGCATGTCCAGAGGAGGACTGGCGGAGAGAGAGACCTGAAATACAATTATTTATTAAATAAACTTACTTTTTATTTGATTGGATGGTATTTACCAGCATTCTTATCGGTAGTGAAATGAATGATTTTCAGAAAAGTTGGTATTTCAAATTAATTTAATCTTAATGACATCTGCTGTCATCTATTTGGCAAAAATTTGAAAAACAAGGGCAAAATAGAAAGAATTCAACTCATCTATACCAGAAATATATTTTAACATTTAAGGTGACCATTTCCTAGAAAGAGATATCCAATAACTCTAGTTGTTTCCAAAATAGATAGATTTAAAACTATGAAATAGGAATATTAGCATATTTTTTAAATTTAAATCTACCACTGAAATTATTGAGTGAAAATTCATGGTAATAGTCTTGTTATGGGTTCTACTTAGGTAGTCTTATAGTTTTTTTTTAATATACGTACTAGGAAAAAAAAGTTATGGCCAAAAATAATAAATATTTCCTTATTCGATGTCTATTTCTAGGAAATGGTCACCAAGGCATGGATGATATTTCTATGAAAAAGGAAAATTGAAAAAATTTAAACAATACAATTCAGATTTTTTCATTAAAATGCTCATTGCTCTGAGGCTTAAGAAAGGGAAGATTATTAAAATGTATTAAATATATAAACATTGGACAATATGAAAATTATAGAGAGAACAGGTAATCCAGTAAGTTGATGTAAAAAGTTTCACATTGGATATCTAATTTAAAAATCTATGAAGCATATATTCAACGTTTTAAAAATGTCAAGAGTCCTTAACGATATCATTGGATACGACTCAACCCAACAAAACTGTGAACTTCCACCAACATCTAGTGCAGCAGAGCAACATTTATATTAGGTGTGCTATCAAATATAAACATGCCTTGGTAATACACTTAATTCAGAAAATTGGGGTTGGATAATGCCAAATGGCATTTTCGAATCGATTCAAGCATTGTTACCACCTGCTCCGGATGTTCTACTATATAGCATTTCTTGCAATTGCTTCATAGGCCATGGATCAAAGTGTGGCTGCAGGAAAATTGGATTGCATTGCTGTATTGTTTGTAGAAAAGAACGAACAGGAATTTGAGGGGACAGACAATGATAACTTGGAGGAGATGACAGAAGATGAAGACGTGGAAGAGGGGACAGAGAACGAGAGTAAGGATAAGCTGTAGAAGTCACTAAAACAAGCAAAATCATGGGTTAGGCCTACTGGAGAAATCATGTAAAAAAAACGCGCCATGCATCCTACCTCTGACGTGGTGTGGAAACGGATGCACCGCTACCCTGTGCTTTCCTGGCGTATAGCGTGAAAACGATTGGTTGTACGTAAAATACGTATAAAACATTTTTTGAAGAGCATTTTTTAATCTTTAATTTCTATAATAACCAAAAGTCATAGGACATACAGGAAGCAAAATATTTGCGAACAACCGATTTCTGTGACACTTGACCTTGAATAATTTGAAACGCAAGCAAGATATTGGTGGGGACTTTTGACACATTATTAGTAATATAAGAGTAAAGGTGTATGCAAAATTCCTGCTCACTTCGATTTTTTTAGTAGATGAATCCTTATGTAACTGGACTATTAGTATGGTTTCTGATAACATCCGCACACAAATTTATAGTTACAAATCGCAATAGCTTTGAGACTATTTCAAATAAAAAAAATAAAATACAATAACATTGAAAATATCAACTTTACAAAGAAAAGTTATCGAACATTTCTTGTTGGAAATCTGTGAGAAAATATTTTTAAAAAAATTAGTTTGATTGAGAAAATGTAATATTTCCTTTTGTTATAAACAAGATTGTTTTAAACAATACCAAACCAGATTACCATCGATAACATGGATTTTCATAATCGGTAGATCTTCTGAACTGATTCCAGCAAAAGAACTGCGAAAATGTATTCGATACTTATGCGCTCATATAGGCTGTTCTAATAGGCAAATTTTTAAAAATGTAGCATAAGGATTTTTCAGTATTGTAAAATTTGTAATTCACTGCTTGAAATGCCCCTGACGGTGCCGTCTGATGGGATCGTCTCTCCGCATCAAGGAACGGCAGGGCCCTGAATAATTGCAACAACCAGTCTTGTAAAAATTCTGATAAGGAGGACCAAAACAACATGATAGAAGGTTCTACGAAGTTCTTAAAGAAAGTAACGATCATTGAAGAAATTAACCTAGAAACTCAGGACAATGACAATACAGAAATTTGACAGATATATCCACATAAAAAAATTTTCCAGCCATTTTCCTTGTACAGTACCACTTTTATGAAAAAAGCTATAGAACCTTTACTTCTCTATTGCAAATTTTGTAAGTTACAATTTAGATAATGAATGTTCCTGTCATAAAGCTAATCGTTTTCAAGATATCACAAAAACCTGTTATATTATACCTCTTACTTCTCGTAACATTTAAAGTTTTAGTAGTGCCTATAAGGACATTTAATATTTTGATTCAAATGTTGAAACCATGCTTCACACAAAAATTGAGCTGGGTGGAAATATTTATTCAAACAAAATAGAATTTCGTAGCAATAAAGTAGCTTTTAGAATATAATAGTAGGAGAGCCCAGCAATAGTATATCACTTTCTAAAGAAAAAGTTCCATTACTACTCAATTTCTGGCGTTGCTAAAGGAGTGAATTCGTTTTTCGAACATGTAAAAGTAAATGATCCATTTCGTTTATCATGGCACATCAGTCTCCTTATTTTTCTATTAAAGGCAATGTAAGACAATGTGGGAAAAATAATAACTGACATTTCCGGCCTCGCCCGCGTCACTAGTGGGGGAAAATTTCCTTTTTTCCGACACTTGAAAAATCTTGTCATCACGGCACGTCAGTTTCCCGCAGAGAACCTAGGAAAAATAGTAACGGCAATTTTCAGATGAACCAGACAATAAATAATGAAATGTGTCCGGCTAATCATGCCACTATTTTGACATTCCCAATTTTGATAACATATTCGTAACCCGCTACTTCAATAACCCTCACATACTGATATTCAGCGGAATCGGACGACTATAAATGATAAAAATCATCAGCCATTTTGAATTTCTCAATTCCGATGTCATATTTGTAATCGGCGACGTCGAAAACCCCCGCATACCGATGGTCGGCGGAATCGAGGGACAAATAAAGGAATTATTTTAATACAACTTTCGGTAGTTTTTTCACATCCTGTATATGATGTAAACGTGAGTGTTTTTCAGGACACTGCCTTACCCGGCCGGTAATTTTAAAATTTAAAAACATGGATTTTTGAAACCTTCAAGTGAATACATGGAATGGAAGGTTGTATTAGATCTCCATGGAAAGACGAAGGTTGGTGTTTTGATACCTAATCGCAATGGTGGAACCGGAAATCTGGCTCGGCACGAACAAAAGAGAAATGGTTTCTCGTAAAAATTGAGAAACATGGATTCTTCAAAAATTCATCACTAAATAAACACGTCGAGTATGAGGGCGCATGATGTCTCTATGGAAAGAGGAAGATTGGCGCTTTATCTTGATACCAAATTGTACCAGCAAAATCGGAAATTCGGCTCAGCAAGAGTGAAAGAAGAATTGTATATTTTTACCCCTCAGAAAATGTTGAAACTTAACCTAGAAGTTGAAGAACATGAAATTTTCCAACGTTTGTAACTAAATAAGTAAATGTTTCGAGTGGAAGCTCGTTCTATATCTCTATGGAAAGAAGAAGATCGACGATGTATCGACATCGTAAATTGCAACGTCAAAATCGAAAATTCAGCTCGACAGGAACAAAAAAAAATGGGCATTTTTTTGACGCCTAGTGAATTTTGCGTGGAATGAAAGCGACTGAAAATTAATTTTCACTCCTTTCACGACACTTTACGGCTGGGTAAAAAGTTGTTCATATTAATTGGAACTAAACATATTTCATGAATTTAGCCATGCCGTGATTACACGAAGTTTTGATTGAGGGCTCTCCTACTATAACATGAGTTGTATATCTATATTATCATAATTTTTAGATCTATTTTCTTACCTGTCTCTGCTTGAACCGATTTTCCAGTTCAGCCTGAAGAGGAGAAGTACCGGTTACAGACTTTTCGGGCGACGGTTTTGGAAGAATAATATTTGTGTCCCTCCTTACTTCATCAGGCGTTACTGGAATATCTATGGGTACCATTCGTTGCCGTGAAGCAGCTCCAGAACGGGGCGCTGCTATCGGCTTGGAGGCCTCTTGTTTACTAGGCATACTTGTAAGTAATGTGGAGGATTCAGTATAAGATTTATTCATGGAAGAGCTGATAGAATTTACACCCACTATCCTCTCTTCTCTGCTAATAATCTCTTCCTTTTTATGCCTCTCCTCATGTTTAAGTACAGTTTCTTTAGTGGCCTTTGCCTCGTGTTTTGTACTTGTTTCTTTTTCTTCTTTGGACTTTTTCTTTCTACCACTCTTTCTTGGAAATATTCTCTCAAAGAGAGAAGGCTTCTCTTCTTTCTCCGCATCTTCATGGAGTGGCGAGAAATGGTCTTGAGACTTACTGCCGGCGTTTGATTTGCTTCTGTTTAACTTGCTCGACTCTGACCCGGGTGCTGCTAAGCCGGGGGGCAAAGAAGAACATTTTAGTTGGGTTTCTGTAAGGGTTCTGGTAGTGCTCATGCTGTAAAGCTCAGTTATGGTCTCTGCAAAGGCAAAACGAAGCATTAGCGTAAGCAAAGGGATGGTGATGGCAGGCATTGTGGTTGTGCAATGAAACAAAGAAAGTGAGAGTACCAAAGTATTATTTAGGAAGGATATATTAAGAATATGTATTGTTATGTATAATTATAGCTTTTTCTTAAATACGCGTTGTTCTCGATCTTTTATTTAATTTCAATGAAACAAAATTTTTCTTTTTCAGATTAATAATTTTGTAAAATCGTCGTGGGGAATTGCATTAAAGAACATGTTTAGATTAAAACTTACGTAAATATAATAAATAAAATATAATATATAATATAAAGCTGAATAAACTGGACATCTTTTCTTATCTTGATTACAAGTGGAAATGTCTGAATTTGAAAAATGAATATTTTTTAACTTGTATATAATGGTTGCACATTTCACTATTAAATCAGAGTCAATTGTCAGAAATAACTTAATGATTAATCTTTTAGAAAACTCAGACAAAATTTTAATGTGAAACAAAAAAAAATGATTTAATTTACTCATACACTGACATAACAAATTGCAAATCTTATGATATGGAAGGTTAGAGACCGTATGTCAATTAGTGGGGCTCAAAGGACACCACACTATTCTTATGGAAAATTGGGTTCCATTTTTAGCATGCAGCTATTGACCTCGTGAGTAAAAGTCTCAATGGCATGACCTTAAATAATAATTCAAAAAACTATTGAAAAATGATATCCCATTGGAATTTTTAAAAAATCGCAATTTTGGCTGATTTTATGAGGTTCTCTACGTGTGAATCTTTTAATGTGCAACATAAATAAACAAATATCTTCTTATATTTCAACTGTAGAGAATTCACTCTTGCATATCTAAATAGCTGCTATATTTTTACAAATTAAAAGAAAAATTGTCCTAGCATTTGTTTATTTATGTCGTGCATAAAAAGGTTTATGCATAGAAAACCTCACAAAATTGCGATTTTTCAAAAATTCCAATGGGATCGGGATATCATTTTTCAATAGTTTTCTGAATTTTCTAAATGAATTTCCCATTTATAAATGGATTTTATGAAAAATGGCACAATTGTTAATTAAGGATTAAGAAAAAATAGATTGTTAATTACTCAAAAAGTAATAAACCGATCTTGCTGAAATTTATTGTACATTATCGAGACAACATAGACACCATCTTCAATTTTTGGTCCTCTATGTGCAGTTGTTTTCGAGTAAAGAAATAGTGAAAATAACGCGTCTTGAAAGCTTTGGAAGCCATTTGTTGTACCTATCCTATATTTTATCAATAGCATCATTGCCACTGGAGATGTAGCTTCCACAAACACTAAAACCCTTGAACATTATACTCGAATACCAACGCCCGGCGCGGGTTTCGTTTTTAATCATCACCCGATGATGTTAATGTGGTTAGCGAAACGCGCATCGAGTGCTGTGTTCAAGAGTTTTAGTGTTTGCTGAAACTACGTCTCCAGGGGCGGGGTCACATCGAAGGTTTCAGCCCCCTCCAGGGACAGTATTGTTTAAAAATCGTTTAAAAAAAGTGCAAGGCAAGAAAAGAGAATTAGATAATGATTAAAATTTTACATTTTGAAGATGAAATATCTTAAATAGGAGTATAACAATATTAAGAAGCATCATGCACATTCCAGTTTTTCATTATTTTAGTAACATGCAACAGCAACATCAAGAATATATGAAAATATGGCAAGACATACAAGATTTTTTCTTGTTTCTTAAAGGACAATGGATTATTGAAAATAACATATTACAAATATCTACAAACACCATCTTGAATTAAATGTGCTTTTTTCTTTTTCCACATTTGCAAACAAAATTAAGCACATTTTTAACATTTTAATATTATTATGAATATTATTTCCTACAGAATATACGACCCTTTGGCACTGTGGAATGGAAGAAATTGAATTGTATTATTGGAGATGGGAACACCCAGACATCCGATCTTCATTATCTGCTGATTATATGAAGACAATTCTATTTTGGTAGACAATTCTAAATTCGACGAATGGCAGAGGCATCAGACAGAGATTTGTTGTCACCGATTATCAGTTATATATCAGCTATAAACATGTGATGCAATGTATGCCGGAGGGTCGACAGTCTTTTCCGCAGGCGGAATTATCATTTTCACCTAGATATTTGAGATAGCAAGATAAGCAGTCTACCGCTTGAACAAAATTCGGCATGACAGAAAAATCACGAAATGAACAACGACTACGCTTGCTAAGTTATAGTTTTCTCCATATTTCTTTATATCTTAGAGACATGGGCCATTAGGGAGGTAGACAGATGGCATATTGATGCTTTTGAAAGGTAGGCCTGGACACATTTGTTACAAATTTACTAGCGCACTCATCTCACCAACAAAGATCTACTCGGAAATATACCTCTCTAGGATCATATTCCCCCACATCCTACAATTTTTCGCCACATTAACCAGACAACAATATAAACCAGTTAATGGTTTACGAAAAGCCACACGGCAAGTCGCAAAAACTACGCCCTTGAAGTCATTGGGCTGA
The DNA here is from genome assembly GCA_963583905.1 of Stenurella melanura. Lineage (NCBI taxonomy): Eukaryota > Metazoa > Arthropoda > Insecta > Coleoptera > Cerambycidae > Stenurella > Stenurella melanura. Next base: position 100,220,264 of record OY757314.1, read on the forward strand.
CGTTCCCAAAAAACTGATAGGAAATAGTTTTGGTGAGGGCTTACGCCTAACAGGCAACCACGACAAATGGCGTATTGTTGTCAGACGTGTCGTACGGCAAAGGGAAGCCAACTAAAATTACGCGTGAACTACAAAACATCCGCAAATGTCATGAATAAGAAGAAGAATACTACGTTAATCTTCATAGAGTTATTGAAATTTAATCCTGTCACATTTGTCTGACCTATTATACAACTGTCTTCAATTAGTAGTATAATTGCTTGACATAATTTTTTTCCGAAATGCCATATTTTAGTTACATTTGTTATTAGTAATCATATAAACAGAAACAGCATATTAACAAATGTAGCAATCATGCATGCTATATGTTAAAACAGTTTATTAGAACAATTAATGCCTGATTTAAAAATGCGTCTCTCGATATTTTAAATATCATAATTTTCATACCTTTCCTATTGCTTTCAGGGGAGGCGCTTCTAATGGAGGAGTCTTCATTAACTTCAGGAGTCGCTGGCAATGGGGAGGAAAGCTAGAAGAAATCAAAGAGGTCATGGTTATGAACTGAAATAACATGAAAATTATTTTTTATAATTTTATTTTCATTGGATAAGAATTAATCTATGTAGAAAGAGAAATGTGAGGATATACTACTTTATTATGATTATCAGCTTTTTGATAGTGGTTCAGTGAAATGAAACAATATTTTTAATTAAATGCTGATGTTTCGAATAATTTCTTTTTTCATCTTCAAACTAAAGGCTGATTGTAAATTTCATGCCAAAATTTGAAGATGAAAAAATTTCATCATAATTAACAAGGTCACTAAATTTCCGTATTAAATACAATTTCATATTAAAAGTAAATTCCATATTTTAAAAAAGAAAATTTACCTGCTGCCCTCTTTTCCTTCGCGGTGCTCCATGTGTTCTTTTTGGCTTGACTGAAACCCTATGATGTGCCGCGCTATGATTTAAGGGTTCTAAGGTGGAACTGGGTCCAAATTCAAAGTCTGAATCTTGAAAAATTAGAACAGAGTTACAAATGAGGTAAAGTATAAGTTATAATAACTTATAAAATACATGTCTTATTGCATCACAAAAAACAACGGGAATTTAGCTTCTAAGCAATATTTTAGTCATAGTCATTGCTTCGCAAAAATAGTGAAATAATTCATAAAGAAATTTTTTGCTTCGACATCCAAAAAGATCCCGAGAGTGTGAATTTTTCTATGGTTGAAATTCGAGAATGTCTTTTTAAAAGGTGCAATAAGTCATCGCTTGTTTGTTTCCATTGCATCATAAGTTAAAAATTAAAAAAATCTAATACAACTCTGCGTAAATCTCAGAAATAGAAATATACTGATGATGTATAAAAGTGGTGCACAGAAAACGAGTCAACGTACATTCAATAAGGCGAATCCAATAGGGAAGCCTTAAGAAACAACCCCCCCCCCCCCCTCCCAAAAGAGATAGAAAGTTGAATTTTTTTTGGGATCCATATCGTAACTATAGTCCCCAAAAGTATAAAATTACTGGAAGAATAAATGGGGACTAAACCATCTTTGTGTAGGCATTTTATATTGCCGTAACCTGTGGTTTTCGTTAGCTTGCACGTGACTACGACAGAAGTACTGATTGCAACAAAAAGAAAAGAAATATTTAACAATTACCTGGATTAGATTTTTTCTCGTGTAATGATAATTTGGAGGAATGTCTCGAATGTGGACCAAAAGAATCCTAAAAAATAAAAACAAAAGTAACAATGTAAAATGTATCTAAGAGAACAATGTTTAGACAGAATTTCAAATTCTAGATGATTATAAATGAATTTAATGATACACTGAACTGAGCTTGTGGTAGGCACCTTGTGAAACATCTTGAAGATAATTGTTAATTATAAATTAAACACTGCCTTTAGATTAATCAAACAATATATTACAAATACTCTACATATGTTTTGGCTTGTTAGGTCTTTATCAAGAGTATTACAAAGTGAATACTAAAGTTTCCAATGTGGTTATTCTAATTTATACCTAAAATTATTGATGCCTTAATCTATTTATGACCTAATCTATTTATTTGGGTAGACCTAAACTGATTATGTAAATTAATGAACAGTTCTTAGCAATTTGTTTATTATAGGGGTATTCAAGAAATTTTGCTAGTCATTCATTGTACAAGGGTTGTCTTTGGAATTTTTTGATTTCTAATTATTCCAGAAGATCTAAACACTTACCTTTTCTTTCTGAATGAATTAAATTTGTGTTATCTGTATCTATGAAATGGTTGTTTTCAATACAATGTGTTGACATTCCTGTATTTTTGTTGTTGTTTAAAATAGATTTTTTATGTTCTTTTACCCTGTTCACAACCACTCTGACCAATATAGACACCATTACAATCTCTACATTTGATTTCATATACTTCAGATTTATCAATTTTATTTAGTTTTCTTTGTTATTAACCAAAATGTTTCCTAAATTCGCTTTATTCACTCTTATCTAAATGATTTAATTTTCTAAAAATTCTGTTACTATATTTTGGAACATAATTAATAAAAGTATATTTTGTAGGTTTGTTAGGCGCAGTGAAAAATTCTTTTTGAAGCATTTTGCGTTGTTTATTTTTGACGATGCTATCCATTAGTGACTCGTATCCATTATTTCTTGCAATTTGTTTGATTATATTTAATTCTCTATCAAAATCTTCTTGATCTAAAAGAAACTTCATAAGACATATCGCGTCCAATAGAACACATGCGTATTTATTATTTAACTATTATTACTATTAAAAATTAAGTTTTCTAAATTTGACATAAATATTTCAGTTAGCAAAGGAGAAATAGGTAAACCCATTGGTAGACAGTTTGTTTTTGTCTAAAGAATTCACCATTAAACTGAAACTAGTTTTGTTCAATACAAACTTTCGGAAGATTTTTTATATAATTATCTATTAAATTATTTAAAATTGATTTTAGTTCTGTGAGCGGGACTGAAGTGAACGGGCTTTTAACGTCAAATGAGATTAATTTTGCGTTATTTGGTATTATTAAATTTTTTGTATTTTCAATAAATTTAAAGGATTTTTTATGGAATATGCCGAAACATATGTAGAGTGATTCGTCTAAAATTTAATTTACAATTAGCAATTGTAATTTGATAAGCACTAGAAAATTTAGATTATTTATTAATAATTTTATTTTAAAAGCAATAAAAAAATTAACAAACATTTTGCACCACCTATTAGTGTAATATTAAAATAATAATGTTCTTATTACACACGTGAAAAGATATACAAATAATTTCCAGAATATAAAAATTATCTAGTAAGTATTTTTGAATTCAACTTCCATATTTATTTGCTTCAATTTTTTACCTACCTCATCCAGTTCATAACTACCCATACTAAGTAGGGATCCATCACTACATGTACTATGTGATTTTGTCGGGAGATCCTGAAACAAGGAGATATCTGTCAATATCTGTATGTACTAAGAAAGAAATGGGTGCCAACTGAGCTAAGTGCAGATTTAATTTATGATTTATTTATTTATTAGAAAAACCAAAGCAGAGGTTTTTATTTTTGACGATTTGAACAATTTCCAATTCGTCCCTTTTTGCGACAAGTTATTATCCAAAGTGTTGACTTTATAAAGATTTATTTATGAAACTCCATTTGTACAAATCGAGTAAAAAATATAAAAATTGATGATCGCAATTATAAAAGTTTGACAAAATCGAAATTGTTAGGGACCGTCGACGTCTCCAAAATCTTGTTATGGCCTGTGAAATATTATTTTTCTATGTCAAACAGTTATTAGATAAACGCCAACAAACTAACGGCATTCAAAGAGCGACGTTGCACAAAATTTTCGGATAGTTAAACTTTATTTCAATGATTGCTTCTGGCAAGCCTTGAAAGCGACCTGTTTAAGAGCACGGAAAAAGATCATTCGAATTTCGAATAGAGGCAAAAAGCAAATAATTACCAATGTTCATGTATGATAGACCGAGTGGCCATGATAAAACAAAATCCTACTATTTACAATTGTGAGTTTATTTTGAGGTGATTTCACTTCATGACACAAGATACACATACGAAGCAACATTTTATAAAATTATACGCATATAATGTAATAATAACACAATTTTAGCGAAACTACATAATTAAATATTACATAAAAATTTTAAATGTTTTAATTTAACAATAAGTGACATGTAGGTATATGTAGGTACAACAAATTTCTCCAATGATTGTGTAATTTTTTCGACAAGAACTAAAACCAGACTCAATTTAAAAATTAATCCTTGATAACAATTAATTGTCTATACTAATAAAAATATTAATAACATAAAAACATGTTAACCTAATCAGTGGTAACTTTAATTAGTAATTTTTATTTGCAAGGACGCGCAGCTGTCACTTATGTTGAAAATATGGCTATTTCTAAATAATTTCCACACAAAGACGGTTAAGTATCACTGATTTTAACACGGACTATTGATAATACTAATTATATTATTAATTTAAAATCGCCTACGCAATGCCGCTTAAAATGGTGCTACTTAGTTTTCCACGCCCCACCCAATACTAGATATAGCCCAATCGTCAGGGGTTCTAAGGCGTCACTAAATGTTAAATGGCTGAATTTTTCAGGATAAGTGTTTTTTTGTTGGTGTAGAATACGATAAAAAAAGGTTTACAGCTGTAAGGTGCCGGCGACCCCTAAAAAATCGAAAATATTGGCCGAAACTCGGTTTTTGGCCAATAACTCGAAAAATAAACAAATATATCAAAAAAGAAGCACTAGGCGATAGAGGGAAATTTGACGTCAAAAACGTTTATGAAGTTTTTTTGTACGATAAAAAATGAAGGCCCCAGATTCTTTTGTTCAATGCACGAGAATGAAACAGGCCGACACATAAGCATGGAGCGCGAAACGTGCGCGGTCTCGAACGCACTATACTAAATTCGTTATAACTTTTGAACTTATTAATGAAATTCAGCTCAACAAAGCTTAAATGAAAGAAGAAACATGTGACAGTTGGATTATTATATTTTCAAATATAAAAATGAATGTATATAGAAATAGCATAAACAGGGTGTAATTAGTTTTATGTCATAAAAAAAAACTGGTGGTAGGGAACGACAAGACAAACAAAAAAACCTTATATAACATGGGTCTAAAGCTCATAGTTTTGGAGAAAAAAAAATAAACAAAAATTTCGCAAATTTTCAATAAAATTTTGAGAACTGCTGGAATATTGAGGTAGGTTTAGATCGTCGCGCGTGTCTTTGCCTATGATACTCAATATTTGTGTAGATAGCTATAAAATGTCGGCGGTCTTTAGCGATGCGGTAAATAAGATGAAAGACGTCGACGTTTGTGTAGTGTTTAGTAGATCTGATCTGAAGAAAACTATACTCTGACTCTCCCTTGTGCAATATTTTAGTTACTGTGGGTGTTTCGTTATGTACACACGTCCAACCCGCCGTTCGTTGTTTTTGTTATTTTTGAATTTCGGGTCGCTGTGTATTTATAGTGAAGATTTATTTTATTGACTTTACCGTTCAAGTCGTTAAATTCTTGATTACGTACAGACACAACTTACTTGTTCGTTCTTTTTGTATTCCGTTTTGGATTTTGGACCAAGTTTTTCTTTATTGACGTTAGTTGATAGTTTATTGTTTAGTGTTGAACGGAGTACGTATGTCCTTAATTCGACGTACCGAACTGTGTATTGATGCAGATGCAGAGATTTCGAATAATTTACTTAGGTGGTAAGCTTTTAACCCAGGACACTCATTTATGTTACAAACGTTAATAAATCACATTTAAATATTCTAAATTATAAACATTAATCCAATATTTTGTTCCAAATTAAAAGACACACATGTAAAGAAATGCTCTGTTTAAACTTCTATGGCCATTATTTGCTTGCAGTTGTGCAGGAAAAGATAACGAGTTATTTACCTTTATAATTTTTTTTTTAATATTTTTAATATTTTGTTTGTCTAGTCGGTCCCCATTATCAGTTTTTTTAATGACGTGAAACTGATTACACCCTGTATATGAAGTCGGAACATAAAGAGATTTTCGACGAAATCGATAAAAGCTCTACCATTTCTACAAGTTTTAAGATATAATCCTGGAACTTTCATATATTACTCTTGAAGTAATGTATAAAAAGATCTGATGAGTGAAAAAAATCTCAAAAATTTGATTATGTATAACTAACATTAACCACCTATTAATCTGGTTTAAATTGCGTTATTAGATTTCTGTAGATGCGATTCTTAAAGCTTGAAATGTGTACCTACTTTAAGATGCTTCCAGAGGATTTACCTTAAAAATTAAATTAACCCTCTTTATTTTACGAAAATAAAAAATGTTTTTTTTTTGCTCCAAAATTCGTGAAAGTGGTAGAGCTTACGGATTTCATCAGAAATCTCTTTATGTTCCGACTTCATATATGTACTATTCCTACCATCATTTTATATTTGAAAATCTGATATTCCAATAGTCACATGTTTCATTTAAGCTTTGTTGAGATCAATTTCATTAATTTGTTCAAAAGTTCCAACAAATTTAGTGTAGCGCATCCGAGACCGCGCACACTTCGCGAGCCGTACTTATGTGCCGCCACGTTCCATTCTCGTGCGTTAAACAAAAAAATCTGGAGCAACAAAAATACTTATTCTGAAAAATTCAGTCATATAACATTTAGAGACCGGTTTGTATCAATTTGTGTCTCTGACAACTGAGCTAATATCTCGTTTCGAATATCAATAATTTGACCGTTTTAAAATTCGATTAAATAAATAAGTATGAGATGTGATAAATATGATAAAATGTATGTGAATCACCCACCTGCGTGATACGTACGGACTGGAAAAATAGGGGTGGCAGTGCGCTTTGGCGTGCTTCTTAGTAAATATATCCTTAATTATTATAGTCTCTGTTTCATAAATATGTACAGTTATTCCTTATATTTTGACACAACTTTAACTCTTTTGTTTTTAGCATTCTAAAAAAAAGCTAAATGCAAAAGTTCTAGGTTTGCATGTATTTTGATTAAAATACAACTGGAAAACAATGAAGGTGTTTTTTTTTAACGGAACATACTGTTTACCTTTTTACTGTTTCTTTTATGTAGATCCTTTTCACAGATTTCAAAGATACAGATCGGCAAATATAGTTCGTGACATAGGGAATAAACTTCCTATTGAAAGCAGAATGCGTGGGGTCGTTGATCCGGCCAAGCGGTGGTGGTATGAACGAACACCAATGCCAGCGTTGATCTACGACAAGGCGTGGTTTACCTGCGCAGATACACGTTTACATATCATGAACTGCAATATAGGGTTTGGGTATAGGCTGTAATATTTCTTGACTTATCACACATTAAATGCTGTACTTTGCGCTGTCTGGGCGCTGTCGTAGGACTCAAATTTTTTTTTACGGAAAATAAACGGAGAAAAGTGATACAGACTATCAGCAGAATGTTTACTAGCGACGCGGCGCGGAATTTTTCCGCATAATTGTGCAGTGAGTTTTGTATTGTTTTCTTGTTTCGATTTGTATTTTGTTTCCTTGAAAAAAAAACCACATTGTTCTCTTTTTTTTTGGAATTGTTATTAATCATGAGTACATGAAATTTCCCACGAAGTAAATACAATTTTCGTAAGCATTACATTTATTGTGTTGACGCCGTTGAGTTATTATATTTATAGGTTACCTCCTTTACTAATACGTTAAACAGTAATTCTGGAATGAAAGATATTTGCTGAAAAGTTGATAATTAACTAAAAAATGTATTCTCGTAATTATCGCCGAAAAAGAGCCAAAATTATACAATTTTAAAGTTAGTAGAGTAAAAATAAGCGAAAGGTAATTTTAGAATAAAAACCGCTGCCTAAGGAATCACTACTTCCACATCCAAATTTTTCATCCAAGTCACTTTAAAGGAAATATTTTGACTATATTTACACTATAGCATATGAAAATTATTGGTCATAGAATTTTAATAATATTTGGGGCAGATGTCATAGAAAAGGTTGAGGCGTTGGTTTCTACCATATACGTTAAAAATGGAGTTTCTAGCTTACTCTATCTATTTTCCCCTATTCACAACCTATCAGCTCACACCCCTTCAACGGAATCATCCTAATCAGATTCATTACAATACATACGTGTACTAACTTTCAAGTGAATATCTCAATTTTTTGCTGTCAATCCCATTAATAATGGAGGGGAGATGGTGAGGATGGGAGGGGGGGTTGTAAAATATTAGAAAGAAATCTTAGGTTTTGGTCTCTAGTATATACACCAAATCCCAAGTTTCTGTACTCTTACAGCTTGCTTTACTTATTTTTCCCTATATACCCCTACTTACCCCCATTCCTTCAGATGTCGTTATAATACGTACATGTACCAAATTTCAAGTGAAAAATCTCAATTTAATTTTATCAACTATCTTAATAAGGAACTGGGGGTGGTGGGGAATGGAAAATGTTATAAAAAAATTGAGGTCTTCGCTTCTCGTATATACACCAAATCACAAATTTCTGTACTCTTACCGGCTTGCTTTACTTATTTTCCCCTATTTAACTCCCAACCCTTCAACGGAATCATCTCAAAATATAATCTAGTTCCAGATGTCGTTATAACACATACGTGTACCAAATTTCAAGTGAATTTCTCAATTTTATTTTATCTATCCTTTTAATAATCGAGTAGGGGGTTCTGTGGGTCCAAAAAATATTACAAAAAAGTCCGACACCTTGGTTTCTAGTACATACACCGAATCTCAAGTTTCTGTACTCTTACCACCTTAATTTACTATTATCCCCTATTAGGGGTAGATAAATTTAACCTCCATCCCTTCGACGGAATCATCTCCAAATATGATCTAGTTCCAGATGTCGATATAATACATACGCGTACCAAATTTCAAGTCAATATCTGTTTTATTTTATCAACATCGGGGATGGAAAATATTATTTAAAAAATTGAAACCTTGACTTCTAACACATACACCTTATTTCAAGTTTCTGTACTCTTACTAGCTTGCCTTACTTATCTCCACCTATTTACCCCCCAACCCTTCACCGGATATGTTCAAAAAACAATCCAGTTCCAGATCTCGATATAATATATACGTGTACCAAATTTCATGTCGATATCTAAAACCGTTCCGGAGAAAACGTGCGGACAAAAAGTTAGACAGACAGACCGACAGACAGACAGTAAAAATGTTTTTTCGTTCAAATTTAAAATCTCGACGTTTCATGGGATTCTAAACCTATTTCAAGAAAAAAAAAAGATTTTTTTTACGATTACTATACTTCCAATCCACTACGTGGGTGTGGAAGTAAAATATCTGCCTAAAAGTTAAAAAAATAATAATAATTAAAAAAAAGTACTCCAGTAACGGGACTCGAAGCCGGAAAACCTTTTGGGTGGTCGTCGCTTAATGCGATCGGGCTACTAGCCCAATCATCAGGGGTTTTAAGGCGTCACCAAATGTTATAGGCTGTTCTATGGCTGAATTTTTCAGGATAAGTATTTTTTGGTGCAGAATACGAGAAAAAAGTTTACAGCTAGCTTTAAGGTGCCGGCGAAAATATTGGTCGAAATTCAGGTTTTGGCCAAGAACTCGAAAAATAAAAAAACATGAAGTTTTTTTGTACGATCAAAAATGTAGGCTCCAGATTTTTTTGTGATAGGTACTGCACGTAAGTTATTGACTAGTCCGCTGCAAGCGTTAGTAGTAAGCTCCGCCTTCCCGACGATAGCCTAGTTCGTAGAAATCAGAATAATCACTAACATCTACATGCGAATTGTAGTTGGAAAATAAGAAAATCATTGTATCTAAACAGCACTAAACGTCATTCGAAGTCTGGCAAAAATTTTTCAGCTCACGTACGGTATTAATATTACCCTTGCACTAAATTTCATTAGTTTCACTACTTTGGGCGCCATGGTGTCCACATCCAATCCTATGGTGTAGAGATTAAATATTCTACGAAGTAAATAAAACAAAATATGACCTTTTACACATTTTTAAAATTATATTCTTAACAAATATTTCACGTAACTTAGTGAAGATTGACGAGTCCCTCAACTTTAACCCTCAAGATGGTAAATAATTTTCATTTCTATTTTGACTGCTATATTACTTATAATTTATAAACTAGGAAATGTAGGTATTAAAAAAACAAACATACGAGAAAAACTTAAGGTAGCTAGGTCAGAGGACCCGTGTTACTCTTTGAACATTCTGAACACCTTTTTGCTACGCCACTGAGTCCAACAGCACTAAGCACAACATTACTGTTACTTAATATATTCTTTATAAATAAAAAATACCTGTAACGTATCGTACGGCAAGAAAATCTTAATTTTATTAATCCAGCGTGCGTTGTTCAGAGCACATTCTTTCCGGTAACAGAACATTTGAGAGAAAAACTAGGAGAGCATTTATACCACTCATTTATGTTTCTCGAATTGAAATTAACAATAAACAGCGTGCGCCACGTTAAACTAGAAACTGAGTAACAAACGTTATACTTTCTATAGACACGGTAAATAATGTGTAATACCGAACGTTTGAAATCCAACATTGCATTCATCGTCAAGACGGGAGATATTATGTAAGGTAACGCTTTCAGCTCGCCGGAACATGTTTTCATTTCCTAATGGCTTACATTAGCTAGCTCCCACTGTTCGAAATCATATTTAATGATCTTTTCATTAAAAATTGTATTCAGTCGCAACGCGGTGGAAAGAAAATAATTATTACCAAGCATAATGGCTGTTGGTATACCCCATTGAATGTTAAATGCTGATTTTCAACTGTTCTTTGGCAAGGTGGACTGTATCTTTAACTGATATTAAAATATGAGGTTCTCAGTTTCACCGGTGTGTGTGCTTAATTGCATGGTCACAAACAGCTCCATGTATAATAAACTTTCTTATTGTATAAAAAGTTTGGCTTATCCTGAGAAGCCATGAGCTGGGTCAGATCTGTAATAAAATATTCAGGGCGTTTAAAAATATAAAAATGTAAAATTTTTAATAAGCAAAGATATTACTATTTTTTAAAGCTTTATTTAACATAATTGTTTAAAAAACTCAGGGAGTGCTTAAATATGAGGTTTGGTAAGAAACGTTAATAAGCACATTTCAAAGAAAATAGACAAAGCGATTTAGTAGCTAACTATTCTATTTTATGAAAACAAAAGTTATCAAAAATGATGCAACTCTTACTTTACATTTAATTGAAATAATTAAATATGCTTTCCTCAAATAGAAAATACACATTAGGAAGTGAAAAATAAAATAAACTAAAACTCGAACTATTCAATACTTTTCAAGAATGCCTAGGCTAAAAATTAAATATTACTATGGATATTCTTTCAGTATTAAAGTAACCAAGATATCTATTTACACCAACTGTCCACAGAATATGTTTTATTAACGACGCTAACCCAGGAGTAATGAATTTATATAGTGAAATCTCCAGTTCAGTATCAACATTAGTGGAGTAAAATTAAAATATCTAGGCAATTAATTGCCTTACTTTACTATGGCAATTGTTTGGCTGGAACTTGTTGAAAACATTTTAAGAACTGTAGGAAAAGTTTTAAATTAAATTCGTATCGTGGAAAGCTTTTGTTTAAACAAATGAATGTTTAAAATCGTGTTTATTTCCAGTTGTTCTTATATATCTCTGGTTCTATAACCCGTATCGCAATAAATGATGAGAAACAAATTGTTCACAACGTGTTTAAGTAAATGTTCACTGGAAACTTCAAGTCATAATGTCTTCTAGTTTGTTTTTAAATGGACATAACGTACAAAATGTCTTAATCTTGATTCCCAATTAGTGTATATAAAAATACTTTATTTAATTGTTCGTATTTTTGTGTACTAATAAATTGTTTTTTTGGACAAAATATTGATGAGTAAATTGCATTTGTTTTAAAAAAAAAATAGAAAAATCAAATAAAGTTGGTTTTAAAAAATTTACAATTTATTTTCGTTAATATTACCAAAAACCGCTGCCTGAGGCATCACTACTTCCACATCCAGATTTTTCATCCAAGTCTCTTGAAAGGAAAAGATCTTGACTATATTTGCACTCTAGTATGTGGAAATTGTTGGTCATAGAATTTTAATAATATTTGAGGTGGATATGTCATAAAAAAGTTTGAGGTGTTTTTTTCTGGCATATACGCCAAAAATGAAGTTTCTGGAGTCTACCTCCTTTGCCCAATTTACAACCCCCTCCCCTTAACGGAATCATCTCAATAATGGCATTACAATACATAGGTGCACCAAATTTCAAGTGAATATTTCAATTTTATTTTATCAACCCCTATAATAATTAGTGGCGTGTGTGAGTCGGACGAATGGTAAATATTTTGAGCCGGAATGAAATTACCTTCCCCCTCCGTTTTCGAGGATGCTGAACACGATGGCGGTGTCAGAATCTCTCTGTGGGGTTGCACAACCCCTCAAACAGGCCAAAAACCACCCCCTAGAGGGGTTAAACGCGATTTAATAGGTTTCCCTTCAGAAAATAGTACTTTCTTCCCGTTTTCAAGGATGCTGAGCACGGTGGTGGTGTTCGTAATTGCGTCCGACCCCTACCAACCCCTCCACCGGCCAATACTCGCCCTCGAAAGGGGTGAATTTTTTTTCTTCGGATTATCAGCGGCAAATATATATTCCCCCCGTCTTCAAGGATGCTGAGCACGATGGTGGTATTCCCCATCGCGTCCGACCCCTACCAACCCCTCCATCGGCCAATACTCGCCCCCGAAAGGGGTGAAATTTTTTTTTCGGATTATCAGCGGCAAATATATATTCCCCCCGTTTTCAAGGATGGTGAGCACGGTGGTGGTATTCCCCATCGCGTCCGACCCCTACCAACCCCTCCACCGACCAATACTCGCCCCCGAAAGGGGTGAATTTTTTTTCTCGGATTATCAGCGGCAAATATATATTCCCCCCCGTTTTCAAGGATGCTGATAATACATGTTATAAGTATTTTTTAAAAAATTCAACCTTTTCGGGGGCGAATATTAACCGGCGGAGGGGTCGGTACGGGTCGGACGCGATTACGAACACCACCACCGTGCTCAGCATCCTTGAAAACGGGGGGAATATATATTTGCCGCTGATAATCCGAGAAAAAAAATTCACCCCTTTCGGGGGCGAATATTGGCCGGTGGTGGGGTTGGTAGGGGTCGGACGGGATGGGGAACTCCACCACCGTGCTCAGCATCCTTGAAAACGGGGAGGAATATATATTTGCCGCTGATAATCCGAAAAAAAAAATTCACCCCTTTCGGGGGCGAGTATTGGCTGGTGGAGGGGTTGGTAGGGGTCGGACGCAATTACGAACACCACCACCGTGCTCAGCATCCTTGAAAACGGGAGGAAAGTACTATTTTCTGAAGGGAAACCTATTAAATCGCGTTTAACCCCTCTAGGGGGTGATTTTTGGCCTGTTTCAGGGTTTGTGCAACCCCAAAGAGAAATTCTGACACCGCCATCGTGTTCAGCATCCTCGAAAACGGGTGGGGGAGGTAATTTCATTCCGGCTCAAAATATTTACTATTTTCGCGTTCTTTCCGACTCACACACGCCACTAAATGGAGTTTCTTCTACTATACACCTAATTTCAACTTTCATGCATTAATCATTTTATTTTATTTACCTCTACTTACCCCCCACCTCTTCAACGGATTCGTCTCAAAATATAATCTAGTTCCAGATATCGTTATGATAGCGATTATCTCAAATATATTTTATTAACCCCTTTAATAATGGAGTAGGGGTAGTGGAGGGGTTGAAATATGTTATAAAAAATCTGAGGCCTTGGCTTCTAGTATACACCAAATCTCAAGTTCCTGTACTCTTACTAGCTTGCTTTACTAATTTTCCCATATTTGTCCCTATTTAACCCCAACCCCTCAAAGGAATCATCTCAAAATATAAGCTAAATACATATGTCGTTATAATACATATTATGTATCAAATTTCAAGTGAAAATCTCAATTTTATTTTATCAAACCTTTTAATAATGGAGTGGGAGTGGTGTGATGAATTAAAAAATATTATAAAAAAATCTGAGGCCTTGACTTCCAGTATATACATCAAGCCTCAAGTTTGTCTTACCAGCTTGATTTACTTATTTTCCTATATTCAATCCTTTTAAACCCCAAACGCTTCAACGGAATCATCTTTAAATATAATCTAATTTCAGGTGTCGTTATAATATATACGTGTATCAAATTTCAAGTAAATATTTCAATTTTATTTTATCAATCCCTATAAAATAGAGTGGGGGTGGTAGGGGAACTGAAAAATGTTATACAAAACTCTGAAGCATAGTCTTCTAGTATGCACACCAAATTTCAAGTTTCTGTACTCTTACCAGCTTGCTTTACTTATTTTCCAATATTTACCACTATTTAACCCCCAACCCTTCAACGGAATCACCTCAAATTATTATCAGTTCCAGTTGTCGTTATAATATATACGTGTACCAAATTACAACTGAATATCTCAATTTTATTTTATCAATCCCTTTAATCATTATTTAATCACTCCATTGAGTGGGGGTGGTACGGGGGGACAGAAATATTAAAAAATCTGAGGCCTCCACTTCTGGTATATACTAAATTTCAAATTTTTGTACCATTACCAGCTTGCTTTGTTTATTTTCTCCTATTTACCCCTAGTTACCCCCCAACCTTTCCCCGGATATGTTCAAAGAACAATCCAGTTCCAGATCTCATAATAGTACATACGTGTATAAAATTCAATATCTTAAACCTTTCCAGAGATACCGTGGGCACAAAAAAAGTTACAAACCGACAGACAGACCGACACAGAAATTTTTTTTGCTCAAATTTAAGATCTCGACGTTTCGTGATTTCTAAACCTATTTCAACAAAAAAAAATATATTTTTTTTTTTTACAATTACTATACTTCCAATCCACTATATGCATATGTCTATAATAGCAGTTTTTAATATTCTAATCGTTAAACAAAATTTGGATAAATATCTTGCATTCGCTGACGTTCAACAACATGATACCAGAAATTAGAGCAACTTATTTTAGTAACACCTCAAAACAGACTGCAGATAAGCAATAACTTCGGAGTTACAATGCTAAATGTTCTACCAATGACATTTCGTAATCTACCACTGGATGTGTTTAAAAAAAGATTAAAAAAGATTCTAACTGAGAATTGTTTATACAACACTGAAGAATTTTACCAGGTTGTGAATGAAAATGGAAGCAATTTTATAGTTGGATATACAGTACCCTGAAACAAATTATAGATGTATTTATGAATATGTGTGTATTGTATTGTTTGTTAACTTAGAAGTTTGTCCATATTCTGTATGTTACTTTTTTCATGTGATACACCCTAACTTTAGTTCATAAATTTTATTCAGAATAAAATGTGTATTTTCTAAAGATCAATATTTTCGTTAGACGTACATGGAATCTTTCCTAAGTTTACGTCTATTTAACAATTAAAAATGTATGCTTTAGAATGAAATAATCTGTACTCTTCAGAATTTGAAGTATAAAAGTATGAAATCAAATTTCACTCACCGCTGGTTATGTACGATATGAAGGCATAATATCTAATTTTAGAGAAAAGTTGAGAAGAATTACCTACAATATCGATGCCAAGAATTAACACATAACGCAATCAAGCATGTAAAAAGTCCTTGATCCACGTCGGTGGGTGCTTCATACAGTTCGTAAATTGCAACAAATAATAATTAGAAGATAAAATACTCTCTATTATTAGTGAAACCTTTGGCAGTTTGCCAAAGGGTTGGCGTTAAAAAAATTGGGTCGCTACCCTAATGACAAATTCAAACGTTTTGGATTGTTTTGTTGGATACCATATAATGACTTGTCTTTTCCTAAGTGAATTATTTAGAAGTTATAAGGGATCAATATTTTACTGCTTTCCGTAGATGGCATGGGGTGGAATTCTTGGAAACAATAACGGCGATGTGTAATATTATCATTTGAAAAATGCCATGCATAAAATATACACACATTTTCTATAAAATTGGTGTATTATTTGTGAAAAAGTTGCTTTTATAAAATGAAGAAGGCATTTGTTTTTTCGATTTCGTGTGCATACCAAATATGCTTTATCCTCATTGCAAAAATACTTATAATTAGTTCGGTCGTCGTAACTTCTTATGGGCAGACGTTTAAAACAGCAATTTAATTGACTACTTTTATAGGAAAAATTTATGATAACATTACAAAATTTATAAACCACAGGTTTCATTATTAAAAACAATGGGTTTTAGCAAAAAATTCTCATTTTTGTATGTTTTGTAACGAAGCAAACTTTAATCTGAAATATTTTTTCACCAACCTCCGTTTATTTTTATTATATTTAGATTTTATACTAGGCACAAAACATAAATAAGCGTTGTTCTTTAATTATTAAATATACATAAAATCTGCCAGGTGGAGTTAGGGCCCCACCACCGACGAGTATTAGCGCCGTTGATCAGTCGTTCGACCCAGACGAGCAGAACAATAGGATCCGCTAGATGGAGCTAATGGCTCACCACCGACTTGAGTTGTTTCGTCGTCGATGAACACCTCGCCCAGCTAGCACAGTGTGAGCATCACAATAATAGCATCCACACCAATATCACAGATAAACAATTTCCACCACTAACCAATACTCCTATAAACAATATCCAACCCCCAACATGGCCACACACCCAAACTAGACAAACCCCTACAGAACCACAAAATGATAACGATTTACTCAACCCCCTCAGGGATATCTTAAACTTACTAAGACCATTTAACCTTAAAAAAATCTTAACCACAATAGGAAATACAATAAACCGTATACAAAACACCAACGATACACTCGAAAAAATATTTATAGCCATAGAAACACTTATACAATTATTCGCATCGTAAAGTCCAAACTAAATCTCCGAAACCTACACACCTTTCCTCCTACACTCCACTAAACATCACTGCATGCTCACAACAAACACGACCCACAAACAGACACGTGTGCCAACCACAAAAGCATACACCAACCAGTTAAACACCCTAAACAAAATAGAATCTTATACAAATCATCACCACTATTCATAACAAAACAAACAGCAAAACAAAACCACTATACAAATCACCACCTTCATTCACAACAAAATTAACAACAAGCTATAAACTACACACTGAAAATATCTACACACCTAAGGCAGCCAGCTCATAAAAGAGCAAGTCCAAGAACAACACCTAATACTAACCTACGGAAAGCGCCAAAGAGGCGGACGCCGAGTGTAACCCTCCTGAGGGACACATACTGAAGTAGACAGTGTGAGCATTCATTAAGTTGAATCAATTCACTCCGTTGAGTAAAAGTGTGTACAGTGTCCTTCCGAAGCCACTGTCCGCCGTCAACAGGAAGTAAGTGAAATAGGTATTTGGTAAGCAACCTGGCCGGAGTTAATTGCCGTAACTCCGCTCGGTGTCCGCAAGGATACTTTGTTTGGCAACAGGTTTCCCGTGTTTGCCCTCTGGCCCAGCCCCCCGTCAGTCAGGAAGCCACGAAGACTTCTGCCAACCAAAAGTCTAAAGTGATACGTGGACCTTGTCGGTTTTGGAGCATTCCTTGAATGGGCTAAACCGTTAAGAAAACACGAATAGGAGTGGTTTGGTCTGCAAGGGTGAGTGTGTGTGCAACTGGGAAATTTTCGGCGGACAACAGGTACCGTGTTTGCCCTCTGGCCTAGCCCCCTGTCAGCCAGAGGACAGCGAGAACCTGGGAAGTCACGTGAATGCTTTCTGGCCTAGCCCCCAGACAGCCACGTAGACATTCGGCAGCCGAAAATAGTGCCCGTGACCAGGAGTGAGTAGATCCGTGTGTTTGCTAACTGCGCCCTAGCCAGGTTGCATAAGCCGTATTGCATGTGCTTTTTCATTGGTTGCTTCCTCCCGCTTGGTATCTGCGCTGCCCTGTCCGCCTGTTTATCCGTAGTCGTGGCCCGTGCTTTCTGTACCGTTTTTTTACTCCGCCTTCACCGTTTTGTGTTTTGAACCGTTTTAACCGTTGATAACCGCCCTCTTGTATCGCTTAACCAACATTTACCGTCACCCCGCCTTTGTTTTGCTTCTGTAGTAGGTAACCCTGTAATTAATCTTAGGTAGTGTAGTTAGCATTGTACATAATAGGTATAACAAATGTTTGTAAATAGTTGATCTGAACTTTGCGTTTGATTTGTTTGTGTGTGAAGTCTACTATCCCTATAGACCCCTGAACATACCGTGTCTCCTCTGAGGGTATCCCAGCCCTACTGAAACAGGCTGTGTCAAGAGGCTATTGTGGGTCCTTTACCCCCACGTGAAACAATTGTAAAGGTGGCGCCCGAGCTCCTGTACCGTGCCAAAAGCTCAAGATGTCAAAGTGACGCATGAATAGAACGTCACAGTTTTTTTGACTTTTTAACGAAAACGGTGAGTCGGACAAAAAAAGGCAAGATATAAAAAATAAAGATATTCTCAATAGGCGTCTTTTCCGACGGTAGCGACCTTTTATCTTTGACGGTTCAATTGTTATAAACAAACTAAGGTCCTAAATTAACAATTTTTTTCTTGTCCAACAAAAGATCAAAGGGATATTTTATTATGGACAAAATATTGCATTTTGTAACGCTCACGTTTTGAAACACACTATAGGTTAATTTGCAAATTTCAATTATGTGTGCCAATACGATAAAGCGCGCGATTATTCTATTTATTATTTAAATTATATGCGTTTAAATCTTATCGGCTAATCATGACAAATGCTTGACCAATAGCGTGGTAGCTTGTACGACCAAGTTTAGCTAATAGTAAACGGAGATATTCATACGCCAACTCGGAAGGGGACGCTAAAAAGTTGACGTAGAGGCGGTTGGCAGTGTAGGCCTTAAGAATTAAAAGCCGTCATATATTTAAAAATATCCATATATAGTGATTAATAACTGCGAATAGAATCAGTAAAGTAGTCATTTTAGTTTATATGTTCTGTGTTATTGTGTACCATAGTCCATAGCTACAGCAGGGCAATGTTTTCGTCGAATCAACTGTAAGTACAACAGACTTTTATATTATGTATGCCCTCTCGTGATGCTAATGTTGCTGTTTGAAGCCGATTGCGACAATGCAGAATTATTGATGGCTTCGCTCCCAGTTCATTGACCTCTGGGATTCCTATCCAGGACTCCGGCAAGCGAAGCTCTTAATCTCTGGGCCCTTGCCGGAGAGAACAAAGCAAATGCTGCGTCTAAGCAGAAAGCAAATAAGAGCCGTGACAGGCCTCCTGACCGGGCACGGATCTTTCAGGAAACACCTGCACACAATGGGGCTGGTAGACCACCCCGATTGCAGGTTCTGCGAGGACGAGGAGGAAACTTCCCTCCACGTCCTCACTTCTTGCCCAGGACTGATGTACCTGAGACACAAACACTTCGGTACTGGTTTTCCAGTGCTGGAAGAAATAAGGAGTTCTCCTGTGGGAAGGATTTCAGCCTTTGGGCTGGAATCCGGTCTGTACGGGGGAGCTCATTAACTTGTTTAGCGGTAGCACAATGGGCCACAAGGCCTGAGTGCGGCGACCTCTAGGCGCCCCGCGTAAAGAAGAAGAAGAAGAAGATGGCTTCAATGCCTCATTCCACGTTTGGCCAGTAATATTTCCTATTGTATTCAGTGTTCGATTAAGACTTCTCGTACCCCAGGAGAAGATAATAGTGCGTGAATAACCTCGTTTTGGTGGCGTAGCTATACCGTTCCGTTATTTTGACATCTCCCGTGTGTTTTGGGCATAAAAACATAGTGTTCAACTGCCGAACCAGTTTATGTCGAAATTATTAATTGTCGGGCCTATTTTTGTTATTAATTTTACGTACGGTCTGTAGTATTTCCTTTTGTGTGATTTCATGTAATTTAATTGAGCCTTTTTTATGTTAACGTAGTAAGAATTTTTTTTTACCGCACTAGCCAGATCGTGTTTAGTTTAGTTTAATTATTTATTGTATACGGAGCTTAATTGAGTACCATTTCGCTGTGTATTTTGCTATATGTCAGAAGGACTTTTAATGATTTGTTTTACATGATTATCCTGACGAAAGTTTTTGTAAAGTTTACTCACACCCTGATGTCAATTGATCTACTGTTTGTGTATTTGTCAGTAAACCATTAAAGTAAGTTAAATTCTATGATTCGTTTTATTACCACTTAAGAAAGTTTAACGTTTCAATTTTCTTCATAGAATTTACAGTTCTTTTTTGTGTCAATATCTCACGTATTTTTCAGTTGTTTAAACAAATAAGCTAGTTTGTTAATTAAGGATTTGCGACTTTCCATGGCATTTTTTCCACTTCTCACCCACGGCAATCGATAAATATTGATAACAACTATCATTTCTACGTAGTCTCGGCGCTTTTTTATTTTTCTTTACCCCCCGCCAACATTATTTAAAAAAATTGCTTACTAAACAAATGAAACATCTCGGCTCAGGAACGTCGTATCGATACGCAATTGTCGGCAAATGAAAAATAATAAAGAAAGGAAAATTTTGAGCCTAGACAAACTTCGATCCGTTAACTAGAACCGGAAATATAGACCATTTTTTCAATGACAGACACATTTTTATGCATATAGGAGATCTTAAACTTCAACTGTTTTTTTAAAGGAGGTGTTATGAGATGCCAGTGATCGATCCTGATGCATTGATGCTGCGCATTCAAAATTAAGTCTGACAAATTAATTAACGAAAATTGTCAATCAGACAAGTTGTAACAGATAGGGGAGATCTTAAACTTTATTCAAAAAAAAATCAAGATGTTATGAAGTGAACTTTCCTCAAAAAAACATAATTTATAAAAAATTAAGCCTGATAAATTAATTACTAAAAATTGTCAGATAGATAAGTTTTTTCAAAAATGGTTTATTATTTACCACAAATTGCATAAATTTCAAGCAGATATTTTGAAAAGTAAAATGATTATTTTAGCTAAATTTAAAAATTCATAAGAAATTACAATTAACAAATTCACTAGGCTGGTGGGCGTAACATGATTTTTACATGTTTTACAACCATCCTAACCTTTTAAATTTGAGGTGCTCTATGGGGTACCTTTTTTGTCATGGGAGGTCGGTCTATAACTTGAGGTATGCACGAGTTGACAATTCGCACACAGCTTCGTAACTGTACGAAAAATGATTGAAATAATGCTCAGAAACTTTAGCCTTCTTTCTAACGTCTTATTTATGATAACGTCTTAGCGGAGTTTAGCTATAGTAATTTCACCACTCCACCAGGACACGTAATATAAAGGCATTAACACAACAACCATTCGTTGCGACATTGCCATCTGCTGCAGCTGAGACTCGAACATAGGAGAGATAACTGCCACTAACCATATTGTGCCAATTAACAATAGTCTAGCCTACTGCCACCATCTTGGTAACACATTAAAAACGCAACTAAACATCCATATTCTCGCCAGGATTTGAAACATGGACTCCTGGGTCGCAAGCCTAACACATACGCACTGTACCACTGGGTCGGCAATTTCTATCCACTCTCCACTATTATAAGACAAAATACAGAAATGTATGGAATACGTATTAATAAAGAAGACAAACATATTTCGACCAAATATTACTATTCTCAAACAGTCGAAAGTTGTCCCACTTGAATTTTTAGAGACTTATTTTATTTTCAATTTTATTTAATTGTTTTTGTATTTTAATACACATGGTACATCATATCTATGAAAGTAAGACCGGACTATAATTACCGTAAAGCCAATTTAGTTTTGTTTTATCAAAATTTGGCAAATATTGATTGGCATTTTTTTAAATTGAATATCCACGATGCTAATTATGCTTTCGAAAACCTTTTTGAAAAAATATATACCGTTCTTGATACAGTTGTCCCTAAAACAGTAATTAAAGGCAACAGTTATCCTCCGTGGTATAATTCCAGTATAATTAAGACCCTTAAATCGAAACGGATTGAAACATAGTGTCATTAGCATTACAAAAACTTGGAAGATCTCCTTGCACTCGAGAGTTTAAATTATTAAGATCACATTTCAAAGATGAGGTTGATATTGAATATAAAAAATATTGTAGTGACATTGAAACTAACACTAAAATCAATTCCAGTAAGTTCTGGCAGTTTATCGATACTAAGAAATCTAGTACCGATAGTTATGTATTATGAGGATAAACATGTAGGAAACAAGGAGTGGTTAATGGTTTTGCTGAATACTTTTGTAGTTCATATATCACCTCTTATCTATTAATTAAGGACGATCCTATAGACGCAGAAACATATGTTTTAACATTCGAACAGTTTACAAAGCAAGAAGTTTTAAATTTTCTAAAAAAAATTTAAAAAAATCAAGCATAAATCCACAATGGGCCCTGACAAACGTCCAACTTTTATATTACATGATTGTGTTCGCGTGTTCACAACTCCTCTTACATTTTTATTAAATCTCATATATTTCCTGCTGTACTAAAATGTTCTAAAATAATTCCTTGTATACAAAGAAGGTGGAAAAATAATATTAAGAATTACAGACCTATAACGATTATCAACAAATTCTCCACAACTTTCGAAATTCTGTTACATGAATCAACATTTTCTTATGCCAAGAATCGCATTACTGAATACCAAGACGGTCTTTTCTCTAGGTAAATTCAAATCTAAGCTAGCTACTCTTACACTGGCGTTTGGATTGTTGTTAAAATAATTTAAAACGGTCTGTTCGTACCTGAGTCTTCTTTGTACATTATCCGTTCTTATAATACGCCTTGCCACAGCGCCACACTCATTAGAAATTTTGTTTATTTTAGAAACGGTACTTTTAGTGATGTTGGGCCTATTCGGGTGCCTATTATTAAATATCTCACATACCTCTCCTAAAGTTCTATCATTATCTCGTCTAAGGCGCACAAGTTCAATTTTTTCTACAACATTTAGAGTATCCATTGTAAAAGTTATTATTGAATATTACCTACATTTATTTTGTCATAAATCTGTCATTATTTAATATTTTTTCACGAAATTTTGGATTTACCCATTTGAGATGTTTCTGAATCCAGTGGCATAGTTAGATTTTATGAAAAAAAATCGCCAATCAAATTTGCCCATTTTTGACATTGAAAAAATCTTGAAAATTGAAATTTATCTCTAAATTTTTTTCATAAAGTAGAGCTTTCGATGGCCTATCTTTAAAAAAAGAAAAGCCCCGCTAAAATATATATAGATAATAGACACATTTTTTACAGGAGTGTTTCCATTCAAAACGGGTCACACTGTACATGTACGCAGTTTTAACCCTTAACCCGTATGGCGGGGTCAATTTTGCCCCAAATGAAATTATATCCTAAATTTCGGAAAGAAACTGAACACTTGGCAACGCCGGGCATTAGCTATTCTCTCTTATCGGCAAATAGCACATTTTAGTGTGGTTGTCGCCATTGAGTCAATATTGACGTTGGTGTGAGAAGTCGATTGGGTCAAATTTGACCCCACCATACCTTGAGCGGATATTGCTGGGGTTAATTCAAATATTCTGTATAACAGTGCCAATCCAGGATCTGACATGACACATCAGAAATTTCTCATCAATTTGGGACAAGAACTAATAGGAGATCACTTAGTAGTCAGACGTGCCCAAGGTTTATATCCCCAGGGAATTAAAAGAGCTTATTCGACGAGTGGGCAATATCCCAGAGGAGGTTCATGAGAGGCCCCGTCAAAGAACTCCCAAGCGTGCAAGATTTGTCCGCGTACTGATAACAAACATTCCCTTGTATGTATAACGTGCAATAAACACATTTGTAAGAACCACTACGTTGCAACATTTCAATGTAGTAGATGTATGGATTAGATTATAAGCCTGTTTAAACACGTTTGTTGGATTTTTTTTCGAAGCTCAATTTTTTTTGTTTCCTGTTTTTTCTTATCATTTAGAATGTTTTGAACAAGAAACAGTATTTTATTTTGTGATTTTTTAAATAATTTTATTTTTTTATTATTATTGGATTCCATGTACTTTTCAAACCACCCCTATATATTTTTTGCTTAAATCTTTTTGTAATGATTTTCTTGGCTTTAGTGGTAAGAGAGTCATAAATATATTATTTACTCAAAGGGTCAAGTTTGACCCCGCCATACCTTAAATGTATATATTTTTGACCATACCAGTTAAGGGTTAAAACAGTACCATTTTGTAGTTTTAATAGAATAAATATTGTGGTGATGGTTAACTAAGTAAGAATACCATAAAACAGACTTAATTTTGCTAATTTACATAATCCCTAATTTATATGTATTAAAGTGTAGAACGAACACAACAGATCATAACAATCTAATTACTACTTTCACATTATTACAAAACAAAGACGTATTTTGTTTTTTATTTTGCAATTTATTAGAAATCCATTCTGCTGCAAAGAGATTATTAAAATATTATAATTAGATGCAAGTAATCCAGTAAGTGCATTTGATAAAAGAAACACTTAATGGAAACTGACTAATTTTTCGTTATTGAAATGTGAAATTATTAATTTTAGAGAGAGCCGTTACCAAGCAATAAGTGTCTCAATCAAAAGTAAACACCCTGAATAAGAATATATACAGGGTGTTCAAGCTCTATATAGACAAGCATTATCTCGATAACGGTGTGACAGAAATGAATGTTCAGTGGGAAAGTTATTCCGTTTAAAAAGATGCATTTAATCATTTTATTTTCAAATGTTCGCGCCTCAAAAAGGCGGTAAGTTATGCAACTTTACTTTTCCAAATGGAACACCCTGTATACTGTTATATTTTTTGATTCTATTTTTATTAACCATAAGTTAAAACTGCGGACCCCTGAGTGACCCCAAAAACCTGAAAAAATAGCCCTCTCCGAGGTCCTCAAATATGGACTCGAACTTCGTGAATGAATTCTTAAATACTGAAATAAAACTAAAATAAAAAGTTAAATAACTCGAGAACAGCTCATTCTGCATATATTTGTCTTGAACCCTTTAGATCAAGAAAACTACCTACCAAGAAATCCTTTGAAAATGAGAGGCAATTCCAGGGTGGCCACCCAAAACTTAATTCTAGTTGACTTTCATTCTGATACATGAAACTGTTTAAAAGTAATCGCCAAACAAGTGACTTTCCTCCTTGGGACTCGCACTGCCTTTTGTGATATCACAAACCACAACCAAACCACATTTTATATTTCTACTGTCGGCCTTTGAAGTATTGTCGTGTAAGTTCGAATCACTATACTACGCACTATACAAGGTGATTCACGTAGGCCATTCATTAGAAGTTTTTCAACTTGCAGTTGGATTAGAAACTTGAAATTTGGTATGCAGCCATAATCAATCATGCCCGTTCTATCTAAAATATTTTCAGTCCTCCAACTATACAGTATGTGCCAAAAATTGGTACCAACTTTATTTTAAATAGAAACCTATATTTTTCTTTACATGGTTCGATTGGTGTTTTAATTCTGGGTTTAGAGAACCTAAGTTATGTTAACTTATCTATTACAATTTTTGACATATGTCCAATTTTTTGAAAAAAATTGCCGCTGTAGTAGTTTACGAACAAATTTGTATCTCGCAAATCTTTCAAAATTATGAAACCAAATTTGTGAAGCAGTTAGCTGGAAGTCCAGGCTAACTTCTGATGTCCCATTGTTGATCATTTTGTACCATATGGGCGCAGTCGATTTTCAAATGTCGCAATCAAATATTGTCAAAAAGTCAATTTTTTCAAATGGCACCTACTATTTTTTTTCACACCATTCGAAAGAAAATTGAATTTTAGGGTGAGTTACTTAAGCATTCCCTATACCTAACTTCACCCCATATCGAGTTATTCAATAAAAATCAAGAAATACCTTATCTTGCCGAGAGATTCCTTACTTCATCAAGTATGCCATGGAAACAAAAGACAGTTGTAATAATTTTTAAAGAAAAATATGGATTCTTATTTAATTACACACAACACCAACAAATTATTATTAACGAACAAGAACAATGTTGACGAAATTCTGACGTAAATGTTCAATGTGACCACCATATTTTTGTTCAAATATTCTATTATTCTACTTTCAACAGATTGCGTAGCACATCTTTGCGCCTACCATTTCTGACGCCAGAAATCAATGCAAAATTGAATTTTAGGGCCACTTTTATTAACATTGTGTATGTCTATCTACAGTCGTTTTTGAATTATTGGCATTTTTTGAAAAAAATATTGTTTTTTTTTTCTCAAGGGTAGTAGGCTTTGGAAACAATCATTTCATTTTAATTTTTATTCAAAAATCGTATTGCAATAATAAATAATAACAACAAATAAACAGATAAACAAAATAATTATTTCAATACAAATGCTCAATGTATGCATCGTTTTCACTGACAGAATTTCGTCAACATTGTTCTTGTTCGTTAATAATAATTTGTTGGTGTTGTGTGTAATTAAATAAGAATCCATATTTTTCTTTAAAAATTATTACAACTGTCTTTTGTTTACATGGCATACTTGATGAAGTAAGGAATCTCTCGGCAAGATAAGGTATTTCTTGATTTTTATTGAATAACTCGATATGGGGTGAAGTTAGGTATAGGGAATGCTTAAGTAACTCACCCTAAAATTCAATTTTCTTTCGAATGGTGTGAAAAAAAAATAGTAGGTGCCATTTGAAAAAATTGACTTTTTGACAATTTTTGATTGCGACATTTGAAAATCGACTGCGCCCATATGGTACAAAATGGGACCACCGATGGGACATCAAAAGTTAGCCTGGACTTCCAGCTAACTGCTTCCCAAATTTGATTTCATAATTTTGAAAGGTTTGCGAGATACAAATTTGTTCGTAAACTACTACAGCGGCAATTTTTTTCAAAAAATTGGACATATATATCAAAAATTGTAATAGATAAGTTAACATAACTTAGGTTCTCTAAACTCAGAATTAGAAGACCAATCGAACTATGTAAAGAAAAATATAGGTTTCCATTTAAAATAAGAAAGTTGGTACCAATTTTTGGCACACCCTGTATAGTTGGAGGACTGAAAATATTTTAGATAGAACGTGCATGATCGATTATGGCTGCATACCAAATTTCAAGTTTCTAATCCAACTGAAAGTTGAAAAACTTCTAATGAATGGCCTACGTGAATCACCCTGTATACAGAGTGACCCATTTGAAAGCGGGGCGCCTTTAAAACTTTTTTCTTTTTTGTCCGACTTGAACCAAATTTTAGCAAAAGAACAAATTAGGATCTACGTATGGCAAAATAAACACTCGCGTCTTACAAATGCAAAGCCACCTGCGGTACCAAAATAAAGAAATCATGAAATTGATTGAGGAAGCCGTTACTCTGTGGTAATCCATAACAATAACGAAATTGAGTAAAACACTACTATGTTTTTTACCACTATATTTGCACAAAAACGTGACTGCAGTTTCAACGTTTTTAGGTCATTTTCAAACAATTATACAGTAAAACATAGACAACTTATTTGTTTCTTAACATTCGTCAATGAGATTTTCACGAAATATAGATTAAAGTGCGTGGAATCGAATCCATGCAGTGAAAAAGCACCTATTGTTACGGGAGAAATAGAGAGGATGCATAAAACTCAAACATATTAATAAATCCACTGTATAAAGTTTACTCAGCCATTTTCTAAACTTTTTTCTCTATGGTAAAAATTTGTATGAATTTTGTGATTAGTTTCACATTAAAGGTGAGACTTTTCTCTACATTTTACGTTATTTTCATTTTCTTTAGCAGCTCTGAATAGTAAGAATTATCGATCGACGTGTCCGGTCGTACGAAACTTTCTGAGAATTCTCATTTTGATTTATCTCATAAACGGCTAAGTAAGACAAAATACCTTTTTTGTAGAGAAAGAGACGAGCTACAACTTTTGCTGAAAACTCTTTTCTCTATTTTCATTACTTTGGCCGCTAGTGCATAAAAACCGAAAGTTAAAAAGTTTTTCCAAATTAGTTTGAATTTTCCCGGAACTTGGAAGTGCAAAAAATGCATAATCTCATTCTGCAGGTTGTTACCTACTTAAATCCCGAGATGATCCTTTTATTAATTTCTGCGAGGTTTTTACAAAATTTTGCCTTCGTTGCCTGTACTACAATAATTAATATAAAAGCGTTTAGGTTTTCACCCTGTATAGATAATCAGCACGTCCCAATGTGTAGTAATTACTTATCTACTTGTAGAAATCTAATTAAACAAAGCAAAATCCAGTAATATCCAAATGTCAAGTAGACACAACACCCTGGTAATTTAATAGCAGCGGTCACACACCGGAAAGGTCACATTTCAGGTGTTTCAGTTTCAATGGCATTTGAAGAGATCGATTTATATGATCCCGAGGACTTATCTAAGGATTCAGTTAGTTCGTATAGGCCGGGTATCAATTCCAACAATTTAGTGAGTTGCGTTGAAACCGAGATACAGGTTTTATTAATTTAATGGTATCGATCCTAAGTGGCTTAAGGGGATTTTTCTAATTACTTGGGTCACAAGCAGTAGCTTTAATTAACCGTTATTTTCCGACTACCTGAAGGATTGTCCATAAAAAGTAATTGGCACAGAAAAAAACGTGTTAATAGTCTTTCACGTATATTAATTTTGCAGAATGTGGTGTGTATTAAAAATGTCAATGTTACGCTGGTTTTATATCCGGCCACCAAAAATTATTCCTTTTCTTTGTGTGACGACCGAGGTGACCACTGAAACTCTGGTTAGCCACCATGCATATAGTAGCCAAAAACTGAAGAAAAGTTCCAGTCTCACAATAGCTAGAGAAGCAATGTTAGATCTGCTCCCTCTACAATTGTGTATGAGGAAAGGGTCAACACTGTTCGTTCTAAGGTTGAAAGAGGAATTTATACCAGATAATCTACTTGCTACTTAGCAGCCACTTCTCACTATAGGTCAAGTTACGGTCCTGATAAGGGATGGCATGAACAAGGTGCAAGGTATTAAAACTTCCTTCAACGAAGAAATTATAATAAACGTTGACAGTTTAATTCAATATTTATCTGCTACTTTTAAGGGTTTTGTCTCGGAGGCATGCAGAAATCAAATATCTCAAATAATACCAATAAGTAATTAAAAAGCCAAAATTCACAAAACAAAGGAAAATTATCAAACGATTACGGGAGAAAGATTGCATTTATTTAAAAACCGATAAAGGTAATAAGGTGGTTATTTTAGATACGGATGTTCATTACGAAAGGGTAGACTAGCTGATCAATAATAGTACCCAAAAATAGTTCGGGAGAAATCCATTACCGAAAATTATCACTGAAGTTAGAAATACATTTAGAAACTGTAAGATTACTGCATCAGGAATAAATGATCGGTTATATGTATCTAACAGTACCCAACAGTACCTAGATTACACTATCTACAAGTGAAATTTTGATTTCACTTGATGTTTGAATAAGAAAACTTAGGGTACCAATTTCTTCGTTAGAACTTAAGATTTTTGATACTAGTTGATATGTTTTAAGAAACAAAATGGCGGCATTACGTGTCCCTTACAATAGTGGGTATTTAAAAAAAATTATACTTACTATACAAATTATTGTTAAAAAATATAAAAATCTTAGGGCTTAAGCTTTTAAATGCTATGAGCCATTAAAAAAAATTTGGCTGAATATCGCTGAGAATGCCCTGAACACGTGGCAGAAGTAAAAGATGATTTCTTTTAGAAAGTAATCTAAAATGTTCTGAAAATTGTAATTAAATATTTAATATGTAAACTTTTGAATGTCACTTATCATTAAAAAGAAGTGCTTAAAATTGTGAGTATGCATTTTGAACATTTTTAAAAATATTAATACTTGCTGTCAAAATTATTGTTAAAAGAATACCTACAATAAAAGAAGCAGTGTTTTTTTAAGGACATACATTTTCCACATAATTTCACAAGTAATTTTTACTAAGAAATAAAATGGTGGATCAATACGGATGAATCTTTCCTGAAAACGTGGCGGAAATCAAAATAAATGATGATTTCTTCTGGGGTATTATGCTTTTATTAGGATATTTTTGGCGATTTACTCAAAACCATAGGGTGCTGGAGCCAAACTGACACCGAATTCGGGCACAACCCGGTTAAAATACATGAGAAGAAATCATCATTTACTTCTGCCACATTTTCAGGACATTCTGAGCGATATTCAGCCGCTATTTTTTTTGGCTCTTAGCATTTAAAAGCTTACGCCCTAAGGAAATAAATATTACCTTTTTTTATATTTTTTAACAATAATTTGTGTAGTAAGTACAAATATTTATAACATTTTTCTGAAATACCCACTATTTTAAGGGACACGTAATGCCGCCATTTTGTTTTTTAAAACATATCAACTAGCATTATAAATCTTAAGATCTAACGAAGATATTGGTACCCTAAGTTCTCTTATTCAATAAGAATTATAAATACAATTTTCCACTTTTTATATGAGTCTATGAATTTGACACCGATTTGGGCTTCAAATATTTTTGGTAAAATAATGTTGACTTCTGTAATCAAATATATAATACAATTTTTTTTTTCACACTTTTCAGGTAATTTCAGATTAATCATCACTAGAAAACCACATTTACTTTAATTCTTATCACGATTTTAGGACATTTTCAGTCATATTGAGCCGCCATTTTGTTTTCTGAAATAACGCTTAACGGCATTCGAAAGCTTAGGTTCTAACGAAAGAATTGCTATGCTGGTTTTATTTTCTTTTTACAATAATTAGTGCTGTAAGTATAATTTTTTATAGAAAATTTCAAAATACTCACCATTTCAGGCGCCATATTAAGCCACCATTTTGTTTTTTTGAAAACGCCAAGTGGCATTTGAAAGCTTAGATTTTAACGAACAAATTGGTACCTTATTGTTTTTTTCTCATTTATTCAATTTTGAGAGCAAGGTAATCCTGTTGATATGGAATGTCCCATATACGCATAAACATAAAATATACAAAAAATCAATCTCCTGTGACTTTGATATTTTAAAACAGGGTAGGTAATTTTTTTTAGGTATAAATAATGCAGTTTTTTGTACACATTTAAACAACTATAACTCCAGCCAGAATTATCGCATTCCGACAAAGCAAAAACGAAGGTAAAGTACAGAGTATTAGGTTATAGATAAATAATAATTAATAAACACAATTTCTTCGTTAGAACTTAAGATTTTTGATACTAGTTGATATGTTTTAAGAAATAAAATGGCGGCATTACGTGTCCCTTACAATAGTGGGTATTTAAAAAAAATTTATACTTACTATACAAATTATTGTTAAAAAATATAAAAATCTTAGGGCTTAAGCTTTTAAATGCCATGAGCCATTAAAAAAATTTTGGATGAATATCGCTGAGAATGCCCTGAACACATGGCAGAAGTAAAAGATGATTTCTTTTAGAAAGTAATCTAAAATGTTCTGAAAATTGTAATTAAATATTTAATATGTAAACTTTTGAATGTCACTTATCATTAAAAAGAAGTGCTTAAAATTGTGAGTATGCATTTTGAACATTTTTAAAAATATTAATACTTGCTGTCAAAATTATTGTTAAAAGAATACCTACAATAAAAGAAACAGTGTTTTTTTAAGGACATACATTTTCCACATAATTTCACAAGTAATTTTTACTAAGAAATAAAATGGTGGATCAATACGGATGAATCTTTCCTGAAAACGTGGCGGAAATCAAAATAAATGATGATTTCTTCTGGGGTACTATGCTTTTATTAGGATATTTTTGGCGATTTACTCAAAACCATAGGGTGCTGGAGCTAAACTGACACCGAATTCGGGCACAGGCAGTTAAAATGCATGAGAAGAAATCATCATTTACTTCTGCCACATTTTCAGGATATTCAGCCGCCATTTTTTTGGGCTCTTAGCATTTAAAAGCTTACGCCCTAAGGAAATCAATATTACCTTTTTTTATATTTTATAACAATAATTTGTGTAGTAAGTACAAATATTTATAACATTTTTCAGAAATACCCACTATTTTAAGGGACACGTAATGCCGCCATTTTGTTTTTTAAAACATATCAACTAGCATTATAAATCTTAAGACCTAACGAAGATATTGGTACCCTAAGTTCTCTTATTCAATAAGAATTATAAATACAATTTTCCACTTTTTATATGAGTCTATGAATTTGACACCGATTTGGGCTTCAAATATTTTTGGTAGGTAAAATAATGTTGACTTCTGTAATCAAATACATAATACAATTTTTTTTCACACTTTTCAGGTAATTTCAGATTAATCATCACTAGAAAACCACATTTACTTTAATTCTTATCACGATTTTAGGACATTTTCAGTCATATTGAGCCGCCATTTTGTTTTCTGAAATAACGCTTAACGGCATTCGAGAGCTTAGGTTCTAACGAAAGAATTCCTATGCTGGTTTTATTTTCTTTTCACAATAATTAGTACTGTATGTATAATTTTTTATAGAAAATTTCAAAATACTCGCCATTTCAGGCGCCATATTAAGCCACCATTTCTTTTTTTTGAAAACGCCAAGTGGCATTAGAAAGCTTAGATTTTAAAGAAACAAATTGGTACCTTATTTTTTTTTCTCATTTATTCAATTTTGGAGAGCAAGGTAATCCTGTTGATATGGAATGTCCCATATACGCATAAACACAAAATATACAAAAAATCAATCTCCTGTGACTTTGATATTTTAAAACAGGGTAGGTAATTTTTTTTACGTATAAATAATGCAGTTTTTTGTACACATTCCGACAAACTAAAAACGAAGGTAAAGTACAGAGTATTAGGTTACATATAAATAATAATTAATAAACACGTATAGTAGATATCCCTTCCCGAAAGACGAAGGAACGCCATTGTTATCTGTTATTATATATAAGCATTTTTCGATGACACCTCACACATTAGTATTTGTAACTAGGCTAGTAACAATTGAATAAAACCTGTTAATCAGCAATACTGCGTTTAACTTATTCATTAATGGTTTTACATTACATAAAGACAATTTTATCAGCTTCAATTATGTCTAACGCTTTATAACTGGCATATTTTTGAGATCCGCAGAAAACTAACCATTTAGCCAAATTAGACAAATTTTATTACTATTGATTTATTAGTTACTATTCATTTAAATTAACACTTACTTTAATAACAGTCTTATCAAGAAGAAGTCCATCTGAGGTAGTTGGTGAATTACAGGGGCTATGCGGAAGGCCTTCATCGTCTTCACTGGTATCACCTCGACCCCTTCTCAGTCTCAGCCTCTCACTCAGCTCGGTCTGAAACAAGAACCATGTCGTAAGCAAACCAAAAGGACACAAACAGCTTGAGTTGACATTTGAGTGCAAAGTTGTCGCCTCTCCTCTAGGTGGACTTGCATAATTTCATCGAACTGTAGGACTACAGTAAATTAATCTCTTAAATAAAGCCCCTCCCGTTTAATGTAGATACATGGAGGGAGGCGACTAATCAATATTTTATTTTTAAAAACAAAAAATATGATAATGCATTTCGTCTTATTTCCATAATAGAATTATAATTCTTTTTCCCCTAGAACATGGAGCACTTAAATTCCACTTTTTGGTGTTATCTACCCAACCGTATTGAACTACATCATGGGTGTCAAACCATGTTTCGTCAAGATAAATTATGTCTCTATTTGCATCTCGGTATTCTTTTATTTTACGCAGGTACTCGTGTCGATAATCAACGATGCGTGCTCATTCCATAACTACCATTCGTTTGTCCAATTTTTTGTACCTAAAACCGCAATCGATCAAAACGTTTCGCAAAGTATCTAATGATTTATAGTTATAACCTGGAAGTAAAACGGTTTTATTCCAAGTGCGTTGTTTTTGTCTATACAGCAACCCTCTGCCGACTACCACGAGTATATGACAGCCGAATTATTTGAGAAGTGGGCAACACAGAAAAGGCGATATCATTGAATTTATGAAAGCTAAAGGCCTGGAAATACCAGAAAAAAAAAACACAAAAAAGACTTTATTAGAACTGAAGCATACTTTTAAAAAGGAACATGCTGTTAAAAAAAATTTTGAAGCACACGATCATACTATCTGCGTGTGACGTGTCTCATAGAAAGTGCCAAGCAAATTTCTCAATTTTAAGTAATTTCCGGTAAAATCGGAAGTGAATTTGCCATCAGTATATCTCAAAAACTACTGCAAATCTGCCTTTTTCGAATAAGAACAATTTTGCTTAAAATTAGTTCTTAATAGAATGGTGTATGTTCCAAAGTTTCCTTGATCGAAAAATATTTTTCAATTGCAGCGTCATCTCTGGTGACAATGTTATAATAATAAATTGTACTTCCTGAAGAAGACATTAAAAACAGAGATCTATTATCGTCTTGTATGAATAAAGAGGGAAGTTCTATGTAAATACTTTTACCGATTTTTTAAATTTAATTTACCATTTATATTTATAATATATAAATGTCACATTAATATATTCACTTATTCAAATCATCAACCATTCAATTTACATGCATTTGCCTCGTCTGTTAAAAGCTACATCTATATAATTCTTTATGATAATTTGTTCTTACCCAATTTGCTTGCCATTCAATTCAATAATTGCATCATTTTGACTTCCGCTTTGCAAATTTAACATAATAATATTATAATACAAATGATACGCCGTGCCGTTCCAATTACTTTGTACATAATTAATTTAACCTCAAGAAATTCAAACACTATCCAATCGTTAACAAATTAAAATATTGTGTAATCATAATCAATTATTCATATAAAATGTAAATGTACTATGTATATACAAACTACATACGACACCGGGTGGTATTCTACATAAATATATATATAAAATGTCAACAATTCAAAGTTACGTCATGATTTCAAGAAGACATATAATGTATATTACGAAGATATCTTTGACTGAAGATGCCTCTTAAAATTCGTGAATTATATACATTTTAAAAGTTACCACTTTGGTGATGACGAATATTGATACAAGTACATATAGGCTAGACGGCAGGGCAGGTCTGTAGCTAGGGATGGGCCAGGACGGGCTACGCCCGTCCTGGAATAATTTTTGCCCGTCCTGCGGCGAGTGCAGAGAATAATTAAACACACAGTACGCTTTTTCAATTGTTTATAAATCGGAAACGGTCAACTTTACCAGGAGACCTCTTTTGTTTGAAATGACCAAGAAAACCTTAATTTTTTATAAACAAATTACAAAAATCGCCTTTTTGACCCGAATATTTTTTGTTACATTTTAAACAAAAACAAGTTTTCGTAAAGTTGTCCGTTTCAGACTTATAAAGAATTGAAAAAGCGCGCGCCCGGCTAAAAATGTGTATTTAAGAATTAAAAATTTAAGCTTTAGAATGAAAAAATCTGCATTTACTCTTCAGAATTTTGTTAGTGGATGATCAGGGATTGTATAAAAATTTTGGTGAACATAAAAATTCGTTTTTTAATATTGTATTTCAACCTTGGAAATGGCTGCTTTTGCGTTTTCTCATGCATTAAATTGTCTTTAGCCGGGCGCGCGCTCTTTCAATTGTTTATAAATCGGAAACGGTCAACTTTAGGAAAGCGTGACAAGAAACCTTTTTTGTTTAAAATGACAACAAAAAAAAATCTAAAAAAAAAACATTTGGGTCAAGAAAAGCTATTTTTGCAATTTGTTCAAAAAATATTAATTTAAACAAATTGGGACCAGATTTTAGTCCGGCAAACTCTTGATTCTTATTCAGGGGAATCTCCCTAACGCGAATATGCAAAAATATCGCATGGGGCATTTTTTCATACGAAGCGCGAAGGCGAGGTCCTCGCCTTGTCTATTTACATATCTTTTAAAACTCTTATTATTGTTCATACTTCCTCAGAACTAGCAATACTGTCGTATTTGAGAGATACATGAAAATTAGATTAATTTTATTTATTACAAAAACTAGTTTGACATTTCCTTGTTATCATATATAAATGAGTTTAAAAATGTTCTTCAAAATAAAATGTTGTTGCTTGCCGACAGTTTACAATAAAACTGATTTATAGTCTGTCCACTTTAAGAATTAAGTAGTCCAGAGATCGCTTTACACATGCTGAAGCTTGAATTTTGATAGGTTACAATTCAAGTCGACTGCAATACATGAATTTGGGTTATGAAAAGCTGGGAAACAGATTTAAAACCAACACTTCATTGTTAAATTGAATGGACTGGAATATCATTGGAAAATGTTTGAATGCCGGCTTTTCAATTATTTCCTCGGCACTGAAATATTTTTTAAATTCGATATTATCATCTGTGATTTTCTTTAATTTAAACGTGGTTTTTAAGGAAGGAACTTACTTTTACCATTGCCTTATAAATTTCCCAATTTTTCCCTAATTTTTTATTTGAAAATAAAGTTTCTTGATTCCCGGAATTCGGTGAATAACCTGTAAATAATCATATACTAAGGGGTAAAAATTCTCATAACTTGTCAGTATTTATTCGTCCTTTGTTACTATCACCATCGCCATCGATTTTTAAAAATTTCATTTTCAGAACCACACCGATATTTCTACAAAAGTTTGCGAAATCATCTCTTGCTATTTTTCCATGTGTTGGTGTTGCTAATTTATACATTTACGCCAATTTATCGAATAATTAATTTGTTATATAGGTTCTATATATGCTTATCAGATACACTGCCTTTAGAAATTTCACTTCATTTGATGCTTAATGGCTTTTCCGATGCACAATACTGTTGTCTGGTTTAGAATGTATTTAGAATATACGTAGTTTAAGTCATACATAAATAATAACAAAGCATTGTTTATATTATTAACTTTAAAAAAATTCTTATCCTTTGACCTCGACACAAATGTTGAATGGCGAAGACGGAAGTATAATTCGTGACAAATTCGACATATATTGCGCTGGTGAAAAACGAATTCAACTTTCTCGAAGCGAAAAAAAAAAAAAAAAACAAATATAATCAATTAGGATTTGAAAAATCGTCAATAATTGATTGATTAACTATACTAGGTAACTTGGCAGCTTATGATAGTTAAACCTGATATTTCCTGATAAATAATTATTAATGAGCAAGATTTAAAACATACAGGAAATGGAATTTAAATTAGACACAATACCTATTTTGGTAGTAGTTAAATGGCCAAAAAAGTAATAATTAACACAAAATACTGTCTATGTTGTTGCTTGGTTTATTTGGACATCTTTGTTTATCAGCGACTGCTAACTTGGGTTTAGGGGTTTAGGCTGTGTAATTATTCTCGGATGACAACCTCTAAATTTCGATTCATCATCCTTATCAATGTATCTGTTAATTGTCCTCCGGTTGTATTAGTAAAAAATATTTACATTTTTTTTTATCAAAATCATCATTTTCCTCATCAATGTGTTTAGCTTGAATAGGCCAAGTTATCATACAACTTCTTCTATTATATACCGAACAAGCTGGTCTAGAATATAACTCACCCTTTTTGCAAATTGCAAAATGATTTGCCACCTGTTATACAGGCGCAAACAATTATTTTTAACAAATTATTCGGGACTGGTGCTTGATTCGCAGTAACTGACATTAAGGAATCACTATCACGCTTCAAACCCCAGTAGTATAATGATAAACTGTATGCCATTCGTAATGGCCCTTTTCAATACGTACTCAAATCTTAAATTAAGCATATTTATTTGGAA
Organism: Stenurella melanura; assembly: GCA_963583905.1. NCBI lineage: Eukaryota > Metazoa > Arthropoda > Insecta > Coleoptera > Cerambycidae > Stenurella > Stenurella melanura. The sequence continues at coordinate 100,258,116 of OY757314.1, forward strand.
GTTTAAACATCATAACGCACTTTAAGCTATTAGGTTTCGTATAAAATTTTTGCTCAGTTACCGAAAATAGTTATTTGTTTAACTAGGCAGCAAAATAGTAGATTGACAGCCGCGGCTGATAATTCAGCCAAGGCAGTCGATCTATTTTGCTGCTGAGTTAAACATATAATTTTTTCGCCCATTGTTTAAATATATTCTAAAATATGTAAATTATTACAATTCTTTATCTCTTTATTTTTGGGGAGCAATTGGGAGCATATTGGGACATATGTTCATATGAACTTTTCTTCATGAAATGAGGTAAAGAATCACACCCTGAAATATTAGCTCGTCATTGGCATTGTCTTTTTGTACAGGGTGTTCCTTACATCCTGTACAAAAAAATAATTAAACCTAAAAAAATTAAAAAACAAGATGACTCTCAATGACTCTTTAAACCAATTTAAATCACTTACGGCACATTTAAAACTGAGCACGCTTCGAATTTTATATATACAAAGTCGTTACTGCGCAAGTCGCTCGGAGCGTAAACACTAAAGAACATTGTACGGCGCTCATAAATTAATTGTCATAAAAGCATAAAAAATGTATGAAAAACCAATGGATTTGTGTGACAATTGAAAACTAGTTAGTTTAATATATTAACTTTATGTTGTCAAAAGATTTATTTCAAAATATTAATTAATAAACAGTTGTTAGTCGTAAACGCAAAATGGTCTATATCTACGGTTCTCGTTAACGGATCGGGTCTAGGCTCAAAATTTTTCTTTTTTTATTATTTTTCATTTTCCGACAATTGCACTTCGATACGATGTTCCTGAGCCGAGATATTTCATTTGTTTACTAAGCAATTTTTTTTTAAAGTTGGCTGGGTGTAAAAATGGTAGTTTTTATCAATATTTATCGATTGCCGAGGGGTGGAGAGTACAAAAAATGCCATGGGAAGTCGCAAATCCTTAATAAACAAATTAGCTTATTTGTTGAAACAATTACAAAATGCGCGAGATATCGACACAAAAGAAAACCTATAAATTCTATAAGCAAAATGCAACATTTTGGATACAATAAAATATCCGTATGACCTTTCGTTGAACAGGAAAAAAATTGTTAATTTAGGACCCTTAATTTGTTTATAACAATTGAACGGTCAAAGATAAAAGTCTCAAACGACGCGTATTGATAAAATCTTCATTTTTTATACCTGAACTTATTTTGTCCGACGCACCGTTTTCGTTAAAAAGTCAAAAAACTTAAAAAAATGAGAATTTTCGCTAAAAACTATTGTTTTTAACAATGAAGCCTGTGCTTTATAATTCTTTTAATGTCACCATCGTGTTCAGCGCAATTTTTCTTATAAGAATAGTCAATAAAATTGCTGTTTTAAATAAGTATCTGACCAAATAAAAGTTATGACGATCGGCCTATTATAAAAATGTTATAAAACTACTCGCAGTAGTAACTTATGATGGAGCTTTGGTATTCCACAGGAGCCAAAATATTGAATATGGAGCATCGTGGCCATGGAGACTTTCGTTCATGATGACAGAAGCCATAATATACGAAAAATTCAGATGATTCTGCCAAAACCCAATTCCAATACGGTTTGTGCGGGGCATTTTTAATATATTTTCTCTCTGTGAATTAAAGCTGCAAATTTTTTTTAAAATTTCATCGTGCACTTTTAAGCCATGTTAGTAAATGTCAACGCATTTTTTTTAAATAACTAATTTCATTTATAATTTAAGTTTGCACCACCAAGAAAAGTTCTTATATCACTTTTCTTGTCTACCATGTCTACTTTTAAGCCATGATCAGTAATTGCCAAGGCGACTTTTTTAAATAATTCATTTAATTTATAAATTAAGTTTCTACCATTAAGAAAAATCATATCACTTTTCTTGTCTGCCATGCTCTAAGGCAAAGGATTGACCATGTCTCTAGTTTACACAAATATGTCAGGTAATTACACGCTGGCTCCTGTACTATATGTCATTATTAAGGAAAACAAGTAAAGGAAAATTATACACATAGTGTATAGACGGTCCTACGCAAAATTCTGCAAAATTATGACGGCTTCGTCATTTATAATTCTATTAATTATTTGAGACAGCTAGAAGATATAATGAAAATAAATGCTTTATATGTAGTGTATCGTAATTATTACTGCGTATAAAGTAAAACATTTAATCAAGGGAATGGGTAAGACATTTATTAACCGCAGAATACGATACACGATCTCCTTCTTAGAATTTCCATAAATATGAAATAAAATGCAAATGTAGGTGTATTCTAAGTTAAAACTAGATGAAATAAGCGTGATTTTTGTTGTACCCATTTGTAAGAAATTCATACATATTGCAGTATGCAGATGTCTGTCTATTGACTTAATAACAGATTCTGTGCAAAATTGCCAGATTACATTTCTATTAAGTAGATTGCAGGTATTGCTCTTTTTGGTAAATAAACTCGGGTAACACAGAATAAAAGTTTCTATCGTTAATATTTTTAATGGAGCACCAGTACCAACACTTTATATTTAATTTGCAGTTGGGCGTGGCCGGCTGCAAATACTTATTAAATTCGTATTTTTGGTTGATTAACATTATGCTCTAATATAAACAATTTACATCAAATAAAACAGTTCACATACCTCTGTCGGTTACCATTACGACGTCATGACGGCTATGGCCTAATTTCAATGGGGAATATTCTACTACGCTATTCTATATACAGTAGACGCAGAAGTTCTTCGATTATAGGAAAGTTGAGCGCAATTTACACTTATCACGTCAGTATCGTAAATATCCAATGGGGTATCCAGTGTTAGCAGATCTACTTTATTCATACATAATGACGCCAAGTTTTGTAGAATGATAGAATCTAATTGATTAAAATAAAATAAAATTCATATTTTTATAATTTATGTTAAACAATGAAATCACTATGTTTAGCTCATTTGCTTTTTTATCTTACCAAAACGTAACTAAGAGTTGGGTTTTAAAAAATATAAATTGTTTGCATGATAAATGAAATGATCTGGCAACACTGATGCAGTAATACCTTGAAGGCCTGCTCTCTATTGAGCACGACAAGGACATCGAAACATCGACCGAGAGGGTTGTCACTGCCGCTGCCCATTTAGGAAACAGGCGGCATAGGAGTTTAGTAATGCAGGAAAGGTAAAGTGGGATGCACGTCCCTTCGCGAAATCTAATAAATTGCGAAAACAACTGGTTTTAAAAACATTATAAAAGTTGGTACTATTATGGAAAAGTTTTATAATTTGGAAACTAAAAAAGTAATTCTCAACACAAAAATAATTCTTAAAAATGGGTAAAACAAAATAACAATATTCCAAGTTTTTAAAAATGTATGAAGCTAAGGAAAACATTTATTACTTACACCTAACAAGTTTAATGTAATAAATGCTCAAATAGACTTCCCTGCTGAGCTGAGCAATATCCCAAACGATTATAAAATCCTTGGCGGACATTACCCAACATAACAGGGCTAACAGTTAAGCAGGCGTTTTCAATACTTAATTGAAGTTCCTGAAATTTTTGATTTTAAGTAGCCCCACAAGAAAACGTCACAAGGCGTAAGATCTGGTGACCTAGCTGGCCATAAGATTACCATGCCCAGAAATAAGTCTATTCGGAAATGTTTCCTCCAAATACTGCAGAACGATAAATCTATTATGGGGAGGGCAACCATCTTGTTGGAACCAAATTTCATTAAACCCAGCACCTACTAGTTCCTGAATCCTAGGGACAATTTGCTGTTGAAGCAAATCCAAATATTTTTGGCCATTTAAGATGCCATCGATATAAAATGGTCCAATAATATGTTCACCCAGTATACCGACCCAAACATTCAGTTCTTGAGGATACTGAGTGCGAAGTTCGTAAAACTTATGTAAATTTTCTCGCGATCAATATCGTGTCCCAGTAGAATTATGTTTACCAATTAATGGAAAAGTTGATTCATCGGTAAAAACAATGTTTCTAAGAAAATGTTCATCCGCATTCGCCTTTTCCATTAATTGCTCACAAAATTCCATTCTTCTGATATTGTCCGCCTCAAAAATTTCATGAGTTTTCCGAACCTCGTATGATTTGTACCCATTTTTTTTAAAACCGACCTAACCGTTGATGGTGTAGAACCTACTTCAGCAGCAATTTGGGAAGTAGTAAGTACCGGGTTGTTGGTTGCCAGTGCACAAATCATAATATCTCTTTCATCTCGGGCTTCAGTGGGAGGAATCGATTTTTTATGTTGTTTATAATGAACACAACCATGTATCTCAAAATTGTGAATAATATTATGAATTGTGGATAATGCAGGTGAAGGTCGGCCGAGAAATGCACCATTAAATGCGTTTTTAATTTGACGCCTTGACTTTCCTTGATAGTACCACTTAACCATCTGAACTTTTTCGGCCGTTTCAAACATTTTTAAGAATTAATTTAACGACAAGGTCACCCTTTCAGTTCCCAAAAAGTACTAGCTTGAGTACGAGTTTGATGTGATGTGAGATTGCGGCGAGTCGATTACTAGTTACGCATGCGTATGCATTTATAATATACCATTCGTTGGAAGTTGTAAATTCACCTGGTAGATCCTATGATCGAAGAACTTTTGCGTCTACTGTATGTACCAACTTTTATATAAACATTGTAACTCTAACAGAAGTTGTCGCGTTTACAAAAACAGCCTATCCACCTACATATATACAGACATTCTTCATGTGATATTTGCAAACGAAATTATTTTTATCAGTCCGATTTTTTCATATTGCTTCTTGCAAAAAATTAGAGCTGAAAATTGGCACAGTTCTTGAATAAACTATTACAAATGAAATTTCAAAAGTCGCCACCGATCCTATGTTGGCTAAAAAATTTATTGAAGGTCAAAGGTCACAGACATCAGTTTTTCGCATATTTCTCGTAAACGATAATTGTTATCGTAAAAATAGGTCATACAAAGTTTGTAGATCATGCAATTATCCACGAAAATTGTTTCAACACTTTTTTAGCTACGAACCATCATTCATGAGGTATCGCGATTTCAAAAGTTAGAAACGTCGCATTCTGCATAATGTGCGCATAATAAACGATTGATTATGATTAGGCAAGTGTGACCAGACAGTTTCATATTGATTAAAAAAATTGTACCGCTGGTAATTACCAAAGTGGAACGGATTATTTTTGACTTTTAAAATCGTCGTATGATCAATAATCTTCGAATTCCACTTCAGCAGTCATGTCTTCTTCTTCACCTTCTTCCTCCCCTTGCTGGATTTCTGTCAATTGCTGTAAGAAATAAGATAGATCACTTATCTCCTCATTGATACTATAAGTATTCTCATCGGTTGTATTTTATTCAACATTGGAGCAAGACTGGCCTTGGCAATTGGAACATACTGGTGAACAAAATAATCAGATTTTCTTACAGCCACAGTTATTACTAAGTGTTTCTGGAGCAGGCCAGAAGAGTTTGAAATTGCTCCAAACTATTGTCTATTAATTTCCATCCTGTCTTCTGGGTCCAGTTTGTTGCCTTGCCATACTTAAATCTAATAGTAGACACGATATCAATGTTGATAAGCAGCAGCAGATGTTGGAGGAAGACAACTGTACTCTATTATTGTTCCGTGTAGTTTTTACAAAACTTAAATATCTATACTTATCCATAGAATCTTTTTTTCTTGGAGCTCCAAACATAGCAAGAAGAAAGCGAATTCTATTTGATGACGTATGGAGTCAATCTTTGTGAATACTTTTGCGCAATCAAATAAATCATGACGTTTTTCAAACAATTTAAATACTGTTGTTTTACATACCATCAATTTTTGTATGACCTATTTTTATAGCATTTACCGTTTAAGAGAAATATACGAATAACCGATACTTGTGACCTTTGACCTTGAATGAAATTAGCCGACAAAGGATCGGTGAGTACTTTTACATTTCATTTGTAATAGTGTATTCAATATCTGTACCAATTTTCAGCTATATGTGAATTATCACGAAGTTTCAACTTTTTTTGTCTATTTCAACTGGGGACTATGTATTCAAACAAATACCGATGGAACGCTTCTTAATCTTTCGCTCAATGAAAACAATGAAGGATATGATCTCCTGGCCAAAAATCTGCTGTAGTTTTATGAGATTGCGAACTACATTTCTTTTCTAAACAAAAGATCTGATCAAACGAGTTATTTTATTGAATATGGGACGTTCTGGCATAAGTTCTGCTATTTAAAATTCAATGCCACAAAGCTGCAAAGACTACAAAACTGGACGGTAAAAGAGCAGAAAAATCTGTTATGTTTGATGCCCTAATCGAGAAAATTCAACGAAGCCAAAGAAAGTAGTACATGGATGGAACGTATCTGTTTCTTAAGATCCTTGGTACCTGATCTGCCTCATAAATCATTGTAAAAAAATAAAAAGAATAACTATCTATAATGTATGTGTATTTGGTCTAATGGTTTAAACTGGTTTAAACCAACTAACCTTAAAAATATACATTTCCAATCTTTCTTCTGTTTGCCAAATCCTGAAAAGAATATGTTTGATTACAATTACAATATCCAAACAAAAACATAATTCACTTTCAATCATAAATGATTGTGTCACTGTAATAGAATTCGAAGATACTAGCACAATCATCTGAATGGTGTGACCAGATATCGTCAGTAGCACAGTACTACAACAAATGTTTAACGGAGGACAGATGAAAATAAAGAGGACGATACATGAAAAAAAAAAAAGACTAGAGAGAAACTATTTGATAGCTCATTTTTTTAGCTCGGAGGAGCTCACGAGCCTACAGATGGGTATCGTAAAGGAGTTTGAATTTGATCCTAATGTACACTCAACTAGATTCAAGGAGAAATTGTTAGAGGAATCCTCATATATTTCACCAATTCAGGAGTTGTTGCACCAACACTTTTTAAGAACTGTATACCAAGGAGTTCATGTGATGTCAACTGTCAAGTCCATAAGTCTAGGGATGCGCGAAAGAAGGAAACATTCGAGAACGCGTTTGGATCCACCTGTTGATAGTTGCTCACGATTGTAATTGTGAACATAAAGCCATCGCTTAAGGTTCAAACTGTGACTTAAATGTAGCTGCATAAAGCGAAAAAAGATGACAACCCAATATACGTGTGAACCTAATGGTTCTTATTTCTTTTTATTAAAATTAGAAAATAGTTTTTTCCACGTCGACACGTCTGATTAATACCTACTTGCAAATATTTGCGGCATTTTTTAAAACGAAAGTAAAAAAACGCAACCTATGCAAAACGGCATTCTTTAATTACAAAATGCAAGTTACTAGATACCAACTTGCCCCCTATTTTCTAAGTGAAACCTTGATCCAGACCATTTTGGTATTTACTAATTTAGTCAATAATATTAAAGCTAATTTGCATGTACCGAAAACAGCATTACATAATGCATCCCAGAATTATGAAATTATACAGCTAATGTTATCACTACTTGTGGTAAAACGTGAACAGCCGATGATGTACATTTAAAAAATATAAAAATATTTCAATAATAAACTACGAGTGAATCACGAATTCAATGAATCAGACCAGTAGGTATGTGAGCTAACGTTACTTTACTAAATTAGGAAATATTTGCATATTAAATACGTAATATTATAAAAAAAATCGGCAGCTACTGGAAGCGGTTGGAACCTCCCTACCCGGTGACGAGCTCTGATAGTCAATTCAAATCAGCCGTCATGACATGCCTTTAAATCAAATATATTATTGTAATATGACCCACCTATATTTATTTAATTTACGACGTCGTATGTGTTCACCGCCAAAACAACAATAGAATTATTTATATTTCATTTAAAACTAGTGACCAATCCTCAAACTCTGAATAATTATAAACACCTAATATATGATGATATTTAATCATGTAACATTTTCCGCAATTATTAATAAGTTTATAATGAAAAAAGAAAGAAAAAAACAGCGCTGTGTTGGGATCGAACCGTCGATCTCTTGATTTGTAAGTCGACGCTTTAGCTCACTGGACCACCGACAACTTGTGACGTAATTTTACATATGTTAGTATTATAGAGACAGTGAATTTTGTTTGTTCTCTATACAATAATTTGTATAAAAAATGTAGGTATATAAAAAAAAGGTGCAAGTGTGATATATCGTTGAAATCGTAATTTTAACTGCTTTCCAGTGGTTAGATTACAAATTGTAAGTAATAATAAAATAAACAAGTTGTTGTGCCAAAATGGCACTAAACGTAATCCGATCTCAACCAAAACCTTTTCAGATCTTCTAGAGCACTAAAGAAGCCCTCGTGCAAAGTTTCATCCAAATCCGTCCAGTAGTTTCGCCGCTATCGTGCTAACACACATACACACATACACACATACACACACACACACAGACATTTTTCAAAAACCACTTTTTTGGATTCCTGGGACCTCAAAACGTAAAGATTTGATGTTATCTCAATTTTCGATTTTGGACCAATTTTAGTAACCTCCCACAATTTTATTGTAGGGAGGTTAATAATAATTAACGAATATATTATTCTTATCCACAAAAAACTCAAGTATGACTGTGGGTTTTGTCACGGCTAATTCTTAAAAATATTATTTTATATACCGACAGCGCGATGGCGCTCGCCAGCGATTAAGTAGTTTTAAGAAGTTGGCAACACGACAGGGTGAAAGCCAGTTGCTGGTTGACGACGAACGACGAACGACGAATCTCTTTAGTTATTTGTTTTAAACTGTTTATTCAAACTCTTGTATTTAATAGTAATAAAACCTTCTGTGTAAAAGTGTTTTTGTGTATGTACTTTTGTAAATCCCATATATTCTGGGGGCTCAGCCGCGATCAGTGAAAAACTGTTAAATGCGCAAGATTTACAAAAGCTGTGTTTTGTTCTCGAGTGCAAAATGGACGTATGGAAAACTTTGTGAGTTCAAGATAACCAATCGAACACTGTGAATAAAAGTGCACAAATAACGAGTCATTTAAAAACTTTAAAATAAACTTTTCTTGGAAGTTTAAAAGGTGAAGTGAATAAAGATTACGATTTCAGTCGTTCACTTTAAAAGTATACAATTTGCATATAAACTGAACATTGCTGTGCATAACGTATCATAATTTCAATTTCTAATAATTCGAAGTGCCGGCCGAATGCCGATGGTTCCAAAAACAGCGCAGACGGCGGTGTTTTTTGTCCCTGTTTACCGGAGTGGCGACCTACCTGCCAAACTGTTTTTTAGAAGACGAAGCGGCCCGTTGTAAACAAAGCCCAGGCGAGGACACAAGGATTTATTACTTTATTATGAATGTGCTTTGCCAAACTGTAAGTTTTTAATTGCCATATTTACCTACATAAAAGAAGCCGATTTAACTACGTGCTGTATGCTGAAGAGGTGTTTTAAGTTTCAATTTGAATATAGGAAAAACAAGAGAGTGGCGAGTTTATTTCATATTTTATCGACGCCAAACTTATTTCTCTTAGAACAAGAAGTGTTTGTTTCACTTTAAATTGACAATAATTGTTCTTTATTATTGACTTTATTAAAAAGATTTGTTTGTTTGGACTAACCGTGTATGATTATATGATGTTTTGATTTAATGTATTATGTTTCATACATACTCAGATTTCTACATATGGTCGGACTTTATTTTATGTGTTTGATATTATGAGAGGTTGTTTATCATTGCTTAAATAAATAAGAACGATTTCTTTCACACACAAATTTTTAATATGTAAGCTTAAGTTAATTTTTAAATGATATGTAGCAGATATGTATAATTCTTATGTAATATTCTGTTGATTCTATTTTCAATGCAGCGATGTTTGTAATTAACTTTTAGTTATTTGGGACATTACTAAGTATTGTATTTATCAAAGGTTGTGTAAATTTGAGGGTTATTTCTGAGTTATATTGTAAAAACATGGGATCGCTTGGCGAGATAGCTAAAATCGAGTATAACATTAAAAATAGCGCAATTAAAGCTGTCAAAGCTTTACATATCGTTGCTTTTGGTGAAGAGGGTCAGCCCCGACGAGTTAGGAAAAATTTAAGGGGTTTTGCCGGATTCGGTTTCGATGAAAATTCAGACGAATTGAAAGCAAAAATTGAAGACGTTTTGTCTAAATTAGACCTAGCCGACCTTATTGCTGCATGTACCGTTTTGAATATAGATTATGCCGGAACTGAAGATGAAATAAGCGAAAGAATTTGTTGCTTTTTAAATAAGTTAAACTTAGAAGACGACGAACACGACGAAAACCAGGATGATAAGGAAGAAAGTAATGACGAAGACGACGAATTAACGCAAGTTGATGATGATTTAAATGATGAGGTTGACGACCAGCCGCAGACATCTGTAGGAGGTACCGAAAGACGAACAAGACGAGCTCCAGAGAACAGAGGATTCGATGGACAAAATGAAAGGTCATTTGCCTTGACATTCAGAGATATTGAAGATTCGATCAGAACATTCGACGGTAAAGAAGGCTATCCTATTGAGGCGTGGATTGAAGATTTTGAAGAAACTGCTTTACTGATGAAATGGAATGAAATACAAAAACTAGTATTCGCCAAAAAATCACTACGAGGCATTGCCAAATTATTCATCCAATCGGAAAAGGGCGTCACCACTTGGAAGAAGCTTGAAAGATTATTGAGAGAAGAATTTGGGACTAAAGTCAATAGTGCCCAGATTCACAGAACTTTAATGCAACGAAAGAAGCAGAGAGATGAAAGCATACAAGAATATGTATTAACCATGCGAGAAATTGGAAGTCGTGCTCATGTCGAAGAAGAAGCAGTAATTCAGTACATTATAGATGGAATAATGGATGAACCTGCTAATAAAGTGGTATTGTTTGGCGCCAAGTCGTTTAATGAGTTCAAAGGAAAAATTAAACTCTATGAACAGATTAAGTCAAAGAATCAAGGATCTATGTCAAAAAACCAAGGCTTTGCAGATAAGACGAAAAAAGACAAGTACATTAAGAGTGAAGTGAAGTCGAATGCGGACGACTCTAAACGGCATTCACAACGGACAGAAAACTGTTTTAATTGCGGAATGAAGGGTCATAAGTCGAAGGAGTGCCCTTCAAAGCAAAAAGGCACGAAATGTTTTGGTTGTAATGGTTATGGCCATATATCGAGGAATTGCCCGAAGAAATCCGACAGCGAAAATCCGCCGAAAGTTAACGCTGCAGTAAATTCTATTGTGCGAAATAATACGGTAAATCTTACCATTGGGAAGTATAAATGTATAGCTCTCTTCGACACAGGAAGTGATATTAATGCCATAAGAGAAGAAGCTTACAGAAAATATTTATACAATATCCCGTTAACACGAAGTCCTTTGTCACTTTCAGGCATTGGAACCAATAACGTTAAGACTATAGGATCTTTTGATATTTCTGCGATCATTAATGACGAGGAGTTCAAAATGACATTTCATGTTATACCTGAAAATTCAATTAATTTCGAGGCAATAGTAGGCAACCCATTGTTGACCCAAGCTGAAGTTTTACTCACAAATGACGGTGTAGTGATTCATAAAAGGGAGGAAAAGAACTTTATGATGCAAATACAAATAACGAAGGAAAATAAAATTGATACGGATCATATACGAGATCCAATAGTTAAAAAATCTGTCGAAGATATGATTAATACGTATAAACCAGACAAAAAGGAAACGACTGGTGTTGAAATGAAGATTATATTAACCGACGAAGCACCGATTTACGAAAGCCCAAGACGTTTGCCGTTACCCGAGAAACTGGAGGTTGAGAAACAAGTTACCGAGTGGTTAGAAACTGGTATTATAAGGCCCAGTTCTTCCGATTTTGCAAGTCCGGTAGTTCTCGTGCGTAAAAAAGATGGTACTCAACGAATGTGTATTGACTACAGGAAATTGAATAAGAAAATTATTAAGGATCGTTTTCCGTTGCCGTTAATTGATGACATTTTAGACAAACTCCAAAATGCTAAAGTTTTTAGTACAATTGATCTAAAAAATGGATTCTTTCATGTGAACGTTGAAGAAAACAGTCGAAAGTACACGTCGTTCGTAACCCATCATGGACAATTCGAGTTCTGTAAAGTTCCATTTGGCCTATGTAATAGTCCGAGTGTATTTCAGAGATTTATTTATCAAGTCTTCAGGCCGTTGATAAATAAGAATCACGCGGTTTTATACATGGACGATATAATAATCCCATCGAGCAATGAATCCGAGGGCTTGACGAGGCTCAAACTCGTTCTTGATACTGCCACCAGGTTTGGTCTAGAGCCAAAATTTGAAAAATGTCAATTCTTGAAGCGACAAGTTACGTTCCTAGGTCATGTAATTGCGGATGGAACAGTTAGACCAACCGAAGAGAAGACGTTAGCAATCAAGAATTTCCCGGTTCCAACGACGATTAAACAGATCCAAAGTTTCTTAGGATTAACCGGATATTTTCGGAAATATATACCATCATATTCACAGATTGCTAAGCCTTTGAGCGACTTACTGAAGAGCGGTTCATTGTTTGTGTTTGGCATAGAACAATGCCAGGCATTCGAGAAGCTCAAAACTGCACTTATGACCAAGCCGGTTCTTAGTATTTATCGGCAAGGTGCGCGAACAGAATTGCATGTCGATGCGAGCAAGCATGGATTTGGAGCTTCATTACTCCAAGAAGACGAAGACGGGAAGCTACATCCGGCGTACTTCATGAGCAAGAAGACGACTCCTGCTCAACAACAGATGCATAGTTATCTATTAGAAGTATTAGCTATCACGGAAGCCCTAAACAAGTTTAGAGTATATTTGTTAGGCAATAAATTCAAGATAGTAACGGATTGCGAAGCATTTAAGAAAACGATGGAAAAAAGGGACCTAACGACGAGGGTGGCAAGATGGGCATTACTGCTCGAAGAATTTGACTACGAGATAGAGCACCGAAGAGGAGAGCGAATGAAACACGTAGATGCGCTCAGCAGATATCCTACGGTAATGACGATAGTAAATGTTGTTCTACGAAAGGTGCAGGGCGCACAACAACAAGACTCGAACTTAAAGGCAATAATGAAAATACTTGAAATAGGAAATTTTAAAAATGAAGCCTACGAAGATTATTTGTTGGAAAATGGGATTCTCTATAAAGAAAAAAACGGAGATAAATTGCTGGTGATACCCAGGAGTGTGCACACCGAAATCATCAGAACAGCCCACGAACCAGGCCACTTTGGAGTGAAGAAAACTGAAAGCTTAATTAACAAGAATTATTTTATACCAAATATTCACAAGAAGATTGAGGAATACATAAGTTCCTGCGTTCCGTGCATTGTGGGAAATAGAAAACAAGGGCGACAAGAAGGATTGTTAAACCCAATTCCGAAGGGGAACGTACCGTTGGACACTTACCATCTGGATCATTGTGGACCTTTCGAGTCGACCAAGAAAAACTATAAATATCTTTTGTTGATGATAGATGCTTTTTCGAAGTTTGTTTGGATTTTTCCCACTAAAACGTTAAATACCAAGGAAGTTGTGGACAAGTTAACTCTACATAAAGCCACGTTTGGCAATCCCAGGAGGATCATAACGGATAAAGGAGGTGCTTTCAAAGGACAAGACTTCATAGACTACTGCCAAAATGAGGATATTGAACATGTGGAAATAACCACCGGAGTACCAAGAGGAAATGGCCAAGCAGAAAATATGGTTAAGACAGTAACTTCAGCACTCAGACGTTTATCGTGTGATGACCCACCGAATTGGTATAAGCATATAACTCGGTTGCAACTCGCAATCAATTCGACCTGTAATAGAAGTACAAACTACAGTCCCTTCAGACTTCTGTTTGGAGTCGATATGAAGCTGAAAGAAAATAAAGATTTAGTAAAGATTTTAGAAGAAACCGGAAGAGAAATATTCGAAGAAAAAAGGTACGAATTAAGAGACAATGCAAAACTAGCTATTAAAAAAATGCAAGAAGAAAATAGTAAAAGCTACAATAAAAAGAGAAAGGCAGCTTCTGTATATAAAACTGGCGACATAGTGGCAATAAGGCGCACACAATTCGGTACGCAAAATAAACTATTCCCGCGATTTTTAGGCCCTTACAAGGTTATCAAGGTCAAAGGTCGAGATAGATATGATGTTGAGAGAGTGGGAAAGGGAGAAGGCCCTAAAGTCACCTCAAGCAGTGCAGACGGTATGAAGCTTTGGAAGTTAGCCGCTAGTGATGATGAATCATCTGGGTCAGATGAAAGTCAGGACGGCCGAGCTGTGGGTTTTGTCACGGCTAATTCTTAAAAATATTATTTTATATACCGACAGCGCGATGGCGCTCGCCAGCGATTAAGTAGTTTTAAGAAGTTGGCAACACGACAGGGTGAAAGCCAGTTGCTGGTTGACGACGAACGACGAACGACGAATCTCTTTAGTTATTTGTTTTAAACTGTTTATTCAAACTCTTGTATTTAATAGTAATAAAACCTTCTGTGTAAAAGTGTTTTTGTGTATGTACTTTTGTAAATCCCATATGACAATACGACATACGACCCTAGTTGCAAAACATTTCTAACACATAAAACTCGTACTATTGTGATTACAATAAAGTTTTTTTGTTGGTTGCGTTAAATGTCTTTCATAATGTGAATCATATACGTCCTCATTATTACAGAGGGTAATATAATATTTATTTGCATATATGCAATTGTAAATACCAACATGAAAAGTCAAGTTATACAGTAAGTAATACAAATATCGTCAAGTCGAGACTACATATATGGCAAACTTATAAAAAACAAAAATACGTTATATTATATTATGCACGCATGTTTTGTATATTAGCTAGGTTTTGTAATTTTCAAATGAAGAACTTTAAGAATAAAGTTAGTTATTAAGTTAGACAGAAAATAAATGATATAGTTTTAGTTTCTCGAATTTTTAACGTGTCGTTACATTATGATAGATTAAAGTAATTCGGCTTATATCTTCCTATAGCGTGTGTTTAAATTATCTCTATATGTACCTTTATGCCATTTTGTGCCGACATATGTAATAATTGATTTACCTGCTTTGTAGGCATTTCTATTTAATTTTATTTTCCGCAGTGAAAATCATTTTGCAATTATATTTTTAAATTATTGCAGGCAGATAAATTAACTTTGAGCAACAAGCTTGAGAAAAAAAATGATCGATAAAATTTAAAAGAAAAAAGTGATATTTGTGGAAAATATTTCACGAAATGAAACATGGCAATGTGTTTTAAAGCGACAAAACTGTATATAAAATTTTATAACGATAAAGCTGCATGTTCATGCTGTCAAAAACCGATCTAGTACTATAGATTGTTTTACTGCTAACAATGGCATTTAATTGGTGCAAATGGCCTTTCACTGGCACCATGTTAATGAGTGAAATAGTCTAAGTAAAACTTAATTTGGATTTGTAAAATAAGGCAAGTTGTCAATAATATATTAAGGACTTTTTCAGGAGTTATGTAAATTTTATAACAGTACAATAACATACAAAACCACTGTATTCTGAATAAACTTTCTGGGTAAAGAATAAGTATTTTATAACTAAAACATATAATTTGAAGTAGTTAATGACTTCATAGTCAGTCATTAAGACGAAATCGGGTCAGTGACGCAGTGCTAAGGGTGTTTTATAAATACCTACCCTTTTCATATACAATAGCTATAAGTTTGCCATGTACATAGGTACTCACAATAAAAAATGATTTAAATGGTAATGGATTGCAAGCACGGAGTTTCGAGTTCGAATCCTAGCCAGGGTATGGATGTTTAGTTTCGTTTTTAAAGTGTTATCGAGACGATAGCAGTGGGTTACACCGCTATTAAGTGGCACAATATGTCTAATCTAGTGGCACAACATGTCTAGTGATGTCTAGTGTATGGGTCTTGGTTGAGTGGTGAAATAGCACTAGCTAAACTCCGCCAAGACTTTAATGTAAATAAGACGATTAAAATAAATTAAGTAATTATAGACTTCATGAAACTATTCTTGCCATAGTGATTGGTTTATTTAGTTTCTTTGTTGGTTGGGGTGTTTTTATTCGGGAATAATACTTTTTGAATAAAAGATGCATTACTATGTGATTTAATTCCAGTATTATAATGACAGATAAAGGACATGAATTACTTAATTTAGTATATAAATTAATAGAGGCTGCCAGTGTCAAAGTCTTTAAAAACGGTGTGGATATGGGAAAAACTAATTACGGATACGAACAGAATTCACAGGATTTCATGTTTTAGTTTTACGTAGTGATACACACAAAATTAGTAAGTTGTTAGACCATAAACGATACCTATACAGTTTGTCTCACTTTTTATGACTCCCATATTACAAGTCCTCTTATTAACAATGCGATTTATTTTAAATTTTGGTAGAAGGCTAACTTATCAGGAGATTGTGCCATGCTTAAAATCCACCAGTGGCGTCCATCGATATGAAGAAAAATGTACCTAATTTTCCAAAAAACGATATTAGACAATGTCTTAACTGTAAAACAATCTCACAATCTTAATTTGCTGTTAGCAAAAGTCACTGAAACCGAAATTTAATAAAATTGTGCTTGGTATTCACGTAACAGAAGAATAAAACTTCCATTTTTAAAGTAGCAATTACTACAGTAATAACTTTATTTTCGGATGTAATTAAGAGTTAATTAAGCTTAAGAAAGACAGGCTTTCCAGTCATAATTAATCACGTGACGTCAGTCAGTTTACTGTCAAAATCAAACAACAATTGACATGGAAACAGAAAAAAAGTTCAATTTTAGACAAATTTAGTTCACAAGCCTTTTAATAAATAATAACATTTACATAGATAAGTACAATCACAGTTTGCTCAACATATCGCTACTTTGGAGTTATAAGATTATATGTTACAATTTTAAAGCTATTGGAGTTATTGACATCACAAGGTTCGATGCACAACATAGAACCTACTACAGATGCTACAGCAGTCTAAAGTGCAATGCAAGAGTTGTATGTTGAGTTGTATTAAGTTCTATGTCACGAAAATATTTGTAATGAAATACAAAGTTGCATGTCATACTTAGAACATTATTTGACATGTGGTATACAAAACTATAAGCATATGTTGCTCATGAAACCTTGTTGTTATTCATGTTATACGGTACCTTATTCAAACCGCTGAAGGAGGAGAGGATTGCAATGAAAAAAAAACATTAACCACCAGAAGCAGAAGAGGACAGCACTCGAAGACATGCAGAGGGATAGGGATAGAAGATAAAAAGAAAATCATCATTGTTTTCGATTTGGAAAATGTTCTTTTCTCCAAATATCATTTTATTACAATAGTAAAATATCGGTATATAATTTAACAGCACACTTGTCCGTAGCCCATCAAATATATTGTGCCGCGTGGCCTGAAACTTTGATAGCTGTAGAGGAAATGACATTGAAATTCAAGATTCTAATACGAATTCTTGTAGGTCATCAGACTGCGCACCGCGGAATAGAAATTCTGTAATATCGTATGCACTTGGACACACCTACAAGTTGAACTGATATCCATGAAATATTCAACCCCAGTACACTCATGTATCCAAGAAACCAACTCGGCGCACAGTGAAATGGAAAGAGTATTGAGTAAGGTGGAATATTATTCCCGTTTTTCTTCTTAGACTTTTGGTTAACGTTAATAGGCTCACACCGTGTAACGTCATTCAGATGAAGCATTGCCATTTTCTGGATTACCAGAGTTTAGCTAGTGATTAACATCAAAAAATCTCCCCAAAAATCACAGGAGACAAATCCACAACCAAAAGTCAGCGTCAACAAAGAATGAACTGCCAGTCAATAAGAAAGAGGCAATGTTGCCATACATATCAAAGCAGGATCACGATTATTATAAAGCGAGTTACCCTTTTCTACCTCTAAATAAAGTCTTTGATAAAACAAAGTTCTTTGTTTCTTTTGAAAATTTTCATACCCAAAAAGTGTGCTGCATTTCCATAATGTGTGCTTCAATTTCTATTTAAGCCATGCTACAGGAATGATAAATATTTACTGTTCACTGATTACTTGTGTCTATCTAGCATTTTTATATAGCCCAAACTTTAACTCGCTTCTTCTCAAAATCAATAATGCATAACATAGGTAGCGATATCACATGATTAATTCTGAATGGAACGACTGTCTTTCTTCGGCTCAATTAACTCCGAAAATATAGTTATGACTAATAATTGGTACCTTAAAAATGAAAATTTTATTTTCTGATCTTATTGTAATTCGGTTTAAGTGAGTTTTTGATAACAACGAATAAGATTATGAGATTGTTTTACAGTTAAAACTTTGCCTAATATCTTTTTTTGGAAAACTAGGTTCACTTTTCTTCATAACGACGAACGCCGCTCGTGGATTTGTACCGTCTCCTGGTGGGTAAGTACCTTCCACCCGATTCTTTTTTAAATCGCGTTGTTAATAAGGGAGCTGTGATATGGAAGTCGTGAAAAGCGAGACGTGTTGTATATTTCTCCAATTCACATGTCAAAACAAAGAAATATACTTAACAACTTAATTAAAACTTTCACGAACTGGTTAAGAGTATGATAGTGTTAGAACTTCCAACATAACATCAACAAACTTCGGTGTAAAATTCGTTTGTGCACCACTTACGGTAAAAAACACCGGCGAACTCTCCCAATCAAGCAATAAAAATGTCAAAACAAGCAGTTATTCCTGCGCACTGAACTCACCCAAATCCTGCAAAGTATATTCATCGCAGCAACGCGTTCACCTGTCCTGCCCCAACATCGACCTTTTAAACCAGTCCGCACTTTCATATCATTCACGTACCACTACATTTTCTTATTACACAAAACCTATTTAAAACAACACAGTCACATTTATCAGAAGAACCACAGGAAGTTCCGAGGGTTTCGTCGACTTCATAAAGGAAACACTCGGTTTTTTAATAGATAAGTCGACTTTGTCGAAGAATTAACTCTTGAAAAATTATTCCGAAAGCTGTTTGAGATTATTCGCGATGGTCACCCACCGTGGTCGGCCCACAACTGACATTTTCCAGTTATGTAAACGCATTCGTTGCCGCTTACATACACACTTTGAATATTCCGGTCCGGTTGCAGACAGATGAAATTGTTTAACAAACAGTATCAGATTTAGATGGATGTTTTTGGGTCGCTACCGAGTTACGTCGAGTAATATCAAGTGGATCTGATTAACTTCGGATTTCTGACGGGGACCTATTGTTAAACAAAAGTTCTTTTGAAATTACTGCCTAAAATTCGTTTCAGACAAAAATTTTCCTCCAGTGGGTTTTTCTATATTTTATTTTAGAAGTATAACTGTTATGAAATTAGTAAAACTCCCCTTAGACCGACATCCCATGACAGAAATGATTCCCCATCGAACACCTCAAATACAAAAAGATGAAAATATTTGCAAAACATGTAAAAGTTATGTTTAAAAGTGAATTATTTATTATTTGTTTCATGTAAAAATAATATTACGCCCGCCAGACCATCAAAAATTTGTTAATTGTTATTTTTTATGAATTTTTGTCTGACAATTTTTGTTAATTAATTTTGAATGCGCAGCATCAATGCATCAGGATCAATCATTGGCATCTCATAACACCAACAAGCAACTGAAGTTTAAGATCTCCTCTATGTATAAAAACTTGTCTATCATTAAAAAAATGTTTTTCATCATGTAAGGCATTAAAAAAATGTGATCGCTGCACTTAAAAAATGAAGTCTGTCATAGTGAAAAATATATTTTTGGCTTGCAAATCAATTTTTATGCATAAAAAAATATCTCAAACTTAATTACAGAAAAAAATGAAAGTGGTGTTTGATGAGGCCATTGTAGCTTTTTTTTTTAAAAATCACGTCATCGAAACAGTTTTTTTTTACTTTCACGAAATTTTTCGGTTAAGTTCTTCCTTAGATTTATTTTATTTAATTTTTATTTTATTTTATTACTGCAACAATTTACAAGTTGTACATTTTTTGTAATTATCTAGTTAATCTATTTATTATTAATTTATAATTCAATTTAGTAACATTACGTGTTATGACACCTGAGGGGACCTCGTGTTGTGTCTAGCAGTATTTAACATTTTGTTCATGCATTATTATTATTATTACTATTTTTTAAATCTTTTTACATTGTGGTTGCATTTTCTATTACGATTTATAGTTATAATATAATATAAAGACATAATACATAATACAATATAATATAATATAAAGTGAAATAATTAGACAGAGGAAGACAAGGAGAATTTATAATTAATTATATTTAAAATATATTATTTTTATTTTCGACTTGGTTAGTTACAAGAGTCGGTAGTTACGGGGGATGGATTTGTTTTATTATTAGGCCAATAGTTGGAGGAGTGTGGTGTAATTGTCTGTTATATACTTTTTACATGTCCTTTTGAATTTCTTTTTATTATGTACTTTAATATATTCAGGTAGTTGGTTGTATAGTTTAATTCCATTGAATTTGATTTGCTTCTGACATATTGTTTTGTTGTATTTTGGAGTTTGATACGAGTTTTTAGATTTATTTCTTGTTTCATATTGGTGATTTAACGGCGATCCAAATGTATGTTTCTTGTTGTGAGTATAAACTATAGCCGCATGCATATACAAACCCTTCACACTCAGTAATTCATTATCAATACATATATTTCCACAGTTGTCTCTACTTTTCCTGTTAAAAATTGTTCGTAGTATATAATTTTGTGTTATCTGAAGAGGCTGGAGGGTTGCACTGTAGGCTGATCCCCAGACGCTAATACCATACCTAATTAGGGATTCCGCTAGGCTGTTATATGTCACTAGGAGAGTCTTTCTATTTAGTATACTTTTCAGGTTATAGAATTTATATATTAATTTTCTTAGCTTCCCGTTTAAATATTTAATATGATTATCCCATTTTAGGTGATTATCGAAAATAACGCCGAGGTATTTGATAGTTGTGGTATTTTGAATGTAAGTATTCGTTTCTCTATCTATAAGAATAGGTTGAACCGTTTGGGGTAGTCCTGCCTTCGTTGGAGAAAAAGTCATGAATTTAGTCTTTGCTATATTCAGTTTTAATAAATTGATATCTAGCCAGTTTTTGACTTTACTAATTGCCTCAGCCGCCTTTTGTCGCGCTAAGTTCCAGGTTTCTCCCGAACATATCAATACGGTGTCATCTGCGTATGATATGATGTTGCAACCAAAGTTTTTGTTCAGTAAGCCATTGATAAACAGCAGGAATAAGGTAGGACCTAAGACTGTTCCCTGTGGAACTCCAGTTTTTATTATTTTCCTAGTGCTAAGAGCGTTGCCAATTTTTACTTGCTGGGGTCTATTTGACAGATATTGTTTTAATAAGTTGTAGGCAACACCCCTAATACCCATCTTGTTTAGTTTTTCCAGTAACTGGTTATGTGACACCGTATCGAAGGCTTTTTGTAAATCCAAAAAGATAGCTATGATTTTTTCGTTCTTTTCAAAATTAGTTGTAATTTTATCTGTTAGTAATTGGGGAGGATCTTCTGCGCTTAAGTTTTTTTGGAAACCATACTGATTTTTTGAGATAATTTTATTTTTCTCAAGATATGAACGAAGCCTGTGGTTCAGACATTTTTCGAAAATTTTTGCGACATTATTAATCAACGATATTGGACGGAAATTTGTCATGTAATTCTTGTTACCATTTTTATAAATTGGAATAACTATGCTTTCTTTAAAGGCTTCAGGTATATCTGCGTTTTTGAAGATAAGGTTGATAATATGTGCTAGAGGTTTACAGATGTGAGCCGATAGAAGTTTTAGTGTTTTTACCGTTATTCCATCTTTTCCTGGAGAGGAGGAGTTTTTGAGGGTGCATATAATATTTTTTATTTCATTATCATCAACGTCTTCCAGGAACATGGAGTTTAGATGCTGGCTTGTGTTGTCGTTTAAGGTCAGATTTTGTGCGTGTTTCGGAATATCACTAGATATTTTTTCGCCGATGTCAATAAAGAACTGGTTAAAGGTAAAGATTGTCGATTGATTGTCTTTTTCTATATGACCATATTTTTTTATCCTGCTAATAAATTTTGCAAGGAATTGTCTAATTAGGTGAAACGAGAGAGGTATACTTGTAAATGATTAGTGCGATGCAGATAATGATGAGTTCCGAATGTGTTGTATTGTTTATAATGAGGTAAATATGAAAATGTTAGGTAACAGAATATCCCCGTTTTCGCTGTTTAAAATTTCTGTCGTGATAAATATTTAGTTGTAGGGAATATCATCCCCTGCTCTTCAAAAGTGGAAAATATTGAAATCTAGGGAATAGTACCCCTCGTTCTTCAAAATTTTGACTGAGATAGAGATTTAAATTTGAGGAATATCAGCTTTGCGCTTTTTAAAATGCCGACTGAGATAAATATTCAATTTTAAGGAATGTTACCCCCCCGCTCTTGAAAATTTTGATTGACAAAAATATTCAATTCTAAGGAATACTGCCCATCGTCGTACAAAAATTTTATAGAGATAAGTAGTTTATTATTATGAATGTCACCCGCGCTCTTCGAAGATTGGTGAGTGTCGTATGTTACAACCCCCCGGGCCCCGATTTTCTCTCGACGGCCCTGTATACTGGTTAGTGGAGGTAAGCGGCAGACGCAGACGTATTGAACCTGCAAGGTGTCTACTTTTATGCCATCAGTAGAAAATGCCAAGGTGATATATTTTTAAATAATACACCACTGAGAAAAAATCTTTTATCACTTTTCTTGCCTGCCATGCTCTAAGACAAAGGATTAATCATATCTCTCCCTGTTATAAATGTCAGGTAATACCACGCTGGCTCCTATACTATTACTGTTACTATATTCTTGTTAATTTCATACTTATACATTAATATATTGATGTCCCTAATAATACGTTTAATGCATTTTTATTATGTTGATGTGTATGTCAAGTGTAATTTCCTTGTAATTCGGCACCTGTGGCTGTTTGAAAGTAAATAAAAATATCAAGCTGAATCAAATTATTGTAAGCCAGGTAGACCGAGCTCCCATGACAAAAAATGCACCCCATCGAACACCTCAAATTTAAAAGTGGTTGCAAAACATGCAAAAGTCATGTTATAATCCGCCAGACTATTAAAAATTTGTTAATTGTTAGTTTTTATGAATTTTTGATTTTATCGTAATAAAACGATTTTACTTTTCAAAACACATGCTTGAAATTTACGTAATTTGTGGTAAATAATGAACCAGTTTTGAAAAAATTGGTCTTCCTGACAATTTATGTTAATTAATTTGTCTTAATTTTTTATAATTTTATTTTTATGAAAATACACTTCATAACACCTTGATTTTTGTTTTAAAATGAAGTTTAGGATTTCTCCTATCCATTACAACTTGTCTGTCTGAGAGTGTTTGTTAATTAATTTGTCAGACTTAATTTTGAACGCGCAATGCATCAGGATCAATCACTGGCATCTCATAGCAGCTTTAAAAAAAAACAACAGAAGTTTAAGATCTCCACTATGCATAAAAGTTTGTCTGTCATTGAAAAAAACCAATCGCCATGTCACACTTAATTTTTAAGCGAAAAAAGTTAAATGAGAAAGTTGCAGGTATTAAAATTATCTTTCGATTCAAACCATAGAGAAAAATTTTAAAAAACGTTAAAAATCACGTTTTTTAAAATTTGTTAATTACTTTTTTTTAATAGTGGAGTAAATCTAGGGGTCTGAATTGCTTAGAAAGGAATTGTCTTATCATAGCAATTTTTTTGCAGGAACTTGTTGAAAACATTTCAAGAAGTGTAGTAAAAAATTTTGAATTAAATCCGTGTGGCGGAAAGCTTTTGTTGAAACAAAAGAATGTTCAGAATCCTGTTTCTTCGCAATATTTCTTATCTGGTTATATAACCCGTATCGCAAAAAACAAAGAGACACAAATGATTCAAAATGAAATTGCGAAGAGAACTAGATTTGTTCGAAACTTCTTGGTCAATATATCAAGTCGTAAAACGTAAAGACATTTTAGGGCGGCGATTTTGAAACAATTGATGATAACTTGAACAATAATGCACATATTCTAACGCAACTTTAGAACAGTATACCCTTTGTGGAGTTAAACCGTCAGGCCAAGTTTCAACTTAAAATGTTTACAACTCCTAAAAGTAACAGATTATAGTTGTTCTTATGTGCTTTGTGGTGGTGGTATAAACAAAAATAAATTTTAGATTTGTTAAAACCGAAAAAATGTTCAAGTCATTATGTCCATTAGCTTGCTTTTAAATGGTCATAATGCAATAACATGTCATATCTAGGGTCCCAATTGCCGGAGATAAAACTTTTTTTTAATAGCTCGTTTTTTATGTACTTTTAAGATATACCAATAATTTTCATTTTTGAGCAAAATATTTTTCAGTAAAATTCATTTCTTAAAAAAAAAGAAAATTGAAGAATTGAATAAAATTGGCATTAAAAAATTTAAAATACATTTTTTATGCCACCTCAAAGAGCATAGAAACAACTATAATCTGAAATACACATTTTTGAAATACGACTTGATGCCCACAAACAATCGACTTTGCAATTGTGTTTTAGGAGTCATTGTAAACATTTTAACTTTAAACTTGGCTTGATGGTTTAACACCACAAGGGGTATACTGTTCTAAAGTTTGATTAGAATATGTGCATTATTGTTCAAGTTATCATCAATTGTTTCAAAATGGCATCCCTGAAATGTCTTCATGTTTTACGACTTAGCATATTGACCAATAAGTTTCGGACAAATCTAGTTCTCTTAGCAATTTCATTTTGAATAATTTGTGTTTCTTGCTTTTTTGCGATGCGGGTTATACAACCAGATATATCTAAGAAAAACTGCGAAGAAACAGGATTATGGACGTTCTTTTGTTTAAACAAAAGCTTTCCGCCACACGGATATAATCCAAAACTTTTTACTACACTTCTTGAAAAGTTTCAGCAAAAACATTGCTATAGTAAGACAATTCCCTAGAAATTTTAGTTTTACTACACTATAACGCAACTAACAAATTTGCTATTTGGTAAAAATATAGGTTCTCGCTAGTAAAAAAAGCAGTTTTTTTTGTTGCGAAATTTTGCATAGTTTTCTTAAACCTATTAAATCATCACTTAAGTACAGAAAAAAGTAAAATTATGACTAATTAAACAATAAAAATATTGAAATAACCCACCCGATGATGACACCTTTCAGACAGAAACCAAAATTCCACAAAAAACACAAGTATGTAATAGAAAAGGTGTAGAAATTAAGAAAGGATGATTTTACCAACTTAAACATCATTATCACAAAATTCTGAAATAAAACAATAAGGTCACTTGGGGTATTTGGGCCATGATTTTACAACCTGAGCGAGTATATTATACTTTGAATTTGCCTAAGAACCACTAGTAAGTTATATTCATATCTAAAATATTTTTTTATCATATATAATATAATATACAGTCTTTAAATATATAATATTCAAATCCCGAGTCGAATTTAATTTTCTTTATAATAATAATTAAATAATAGAAAATCTGATGGGCCCAGTTACCCCTAAAAATTGGGGCAACTGGACCAGAGGGGTCTCGGTTTCATACAAACGATTGTTATTTGAATTGGGGTAAGTGGACCTGTTAATCAAAATGTAAACTTCGTATACAAATTACCACAAGTCATTTAAACCACACCATAATCGAGTTGTCGACGATGTAAGAGAACTACATAACAATTAGGTGTGGAATTTATTCAAATTTAGGAATAACACAACTTCTGTTAAGGTACAAAAGCCAAAATTAAACGTAAAAATCATCCAATTTCAAGTAAGCATAAAATAACACAGGCCTACAAAAAAAAAGTGATCTGTGCCCGGTACCCGACATAGTAATCCTATGTATTTCGACGTGCTGAACACGAATCCAATGTCCGTTTAGCTCCATTACCTACCAACTTTTTGTAAATTAATCTAAAGAAATGGGGTTGCTTAGGCTATTTCCGCGATTTACAAAAGGATTACTATGTCGGATCTCGGGTTCAGATCACTTTTTTTGTGTGACTGTGTGCGGTTGCACAAAAGAAGTGATCTACATCTACCTAATGAATAAAGATAAAAACAGCATACTTAATGTGCTTGGGGTAACTTGGTCCCAGGCGGGCTCAGATGCCCCAATTAACTGGCCCACTTACCCCATTTTTTAAATATTATGGGGGTAACTGGGCTACCCACTCAAGCTTATGATCTAACGGAGAACACGTGCTTGCAATAACATTTTAGGGATATATTATGCTTCTAATTTATGCTAAATTAACTGTGACATTTATAATATATACAGTAAGCCTATAGATATTTCATAAATATCAAGATTACATCACGTTGCTATGGAAATTTTGCACTACAAAATTTAAAAAATTGCTACATGAAAGCAACAACACTCAGAAACATTAGACTAATTGTTATAGTGAGATGTCATTGTCCTTCAGTGCTGCCAACTACTTGAAGTGAAATTACCCCCACAAGTTTTACGGAAAAAAACCATGGCCCAGTTACCCTGGGCCCAGATACCCCAACTGACCTTACAAAGAAATGGATTTCACTAATCAAATGATAGCGAATATTTTTTTCATTGTAGACTAAGTATTGAACAACAAATTGTGTAAATAAACGTCTGCAATAAATAGAAACGACTTAGGAATTTTTAGAAAAAACAAAATTATCTCAGCTCCAGAAGGTTGTACGATAATTTTTTTTTAAATACGTAAAAAAATAACTATTGATTGTCACTGGTCCGGTTTTGATATTTACCAATTTAATATTTATTAAATTTAAAAAAATTTAAAAAAACAACGGAAAAACAACCTCAAAATTGCCACTACTTTTGGGTGCCATTTTTAACACTGAAAATTTAAAAAAATCAACTTTTATTTAATTGCACACGGTAGTACAAGTTTTAAAGAAGATTTTGAGTTTTTAAGCATTGCTCTGATAATTCCCCGACCAAGAGCATCACTTTTACAAAAATGTTTTTTTTTTGTTGTAAAAACTGAAATTTCAAGAAAAATATGCTGCACCAAAAAAAAAACTGTTTTTTTAGCCAGCGAGAACATATATTTTTACCAAATAACAAATTTGTTAGTTAAGTTACAAAAAAGTAATTAACAAATTTAAGAAACGTGATTTTTAACGGTTTTATCCGTTTTCTCTATGGTTTGTGCACTGACCTTTAACTTATTATACATCAATCGAAAGATAATTTTAATATTAACAACTTTCTCATTTAAGTAAGTTTTTTCTAGTCGAGCTTAATTTCCCTTTTTTTTTATTAGCAAAAAACCGTTATTTTTTTACTTTCACACGAATTTTTTGCTAAATTAACTGTGACATTTATAATATATACAGTAAGCCTATAGATATTTCATAAATATCAAGATTACATCACGTTGCTATGGAAATTTTGCACTACAAAATTTAAAAAATTGCTACATGAAAGCAACAACACTCAGAAACATTAGACTAATTGTTATAGTGAGATGTCATTGTCCTTCAGTGCTGCCAACTACTTGAAGTGAAATTACCCCCACAAGTTTTACGGAAAAAAACCATGGCCCAGTTACCCTGGGCCCAGATACCCCAACTGACCTTACAAAGAAATGGATTTCACTAATCAAATGATAGCGAATATTTTTTTCATTGTAGACTAAGTATTGAACAACAAATTGTGTAAATAAACGTCTGCAATAAATAGAAACGACTTAGGAATTTTTAGAAAAAACAAAATTATCTCAGCTCCAGAAGGTTGTACGATAATTTTTTTTTAAATACGTAAAAAAATAACTATTGATTGTCACTGGTCCGGTTTTGATATTTACCAATTTAATATTTATTAAATTTTAAAAAATTTAAAAAAACAACGGAAAAACAACCTCAAAATTGCCACTACTTTTGGGTGCCATTTTTAACACTGAAAATTTAAAAAAATCAACTTTTATTTAATTGCACACGGTAGTACAAGTTTTAAAGAAGATTTTGAGTTTTTAAGCATTGCTCTGATAATTCCCCGACCAAGAGCATCACTTTTACAAAAATGTTTTTTTTTTGTTGTAAAAACTGAAATTTCAAGAAAAATATGCTGCACCAAAAAAAAAACTGTTTTTTTAGCCAGCGAGAACATATATTTTTACCAAATAACAAATTTGTTAGTTAAGTTACAAAAAAGTAATTAACAAATTTAAGAAACGTGATTTTTAACGGTTTTATCCGTTTTCTCTATGGTTTGTGCACTGACCTTTAACTTATTATACATCAATCGAAAGATAATTTTAATATTAACAACTTTCTCATTTAAGTAAGTTTTTTCTAGTCGAGCTTAATTTCCCTTTTTTTTTATTAGCAAAAAACCGTTATTTTTTTACTTTCACACGAATTTTTTGGATCAAGTTCGCCATTAAAAATTTGGAGAAATAAAACGCCATCTTCCGTAGATTGTCTTTTTCTATATGACGTATTTTTTTTACCCTGCTAACAATTTTTGCAAAATCAACAATGGATTTCCGTAGACTGATTGGACTATTTAAAAGTGAATTATAAATTATTTGCTTATAATTGTATTGAAACATATTCTTTATATGATTTTGCAAACAGCAGAAAAAAATTACTACCTATGACAACTAAAAGAAAAACTACGTATAAAAATATTAATGAAATCTTTGCATTATTAAAATTATAATTAAAATCTTAAAATGAGTTTGTCTAATTTCTTATTTGAAAATTCGCATTCTAACACTAGTGTTAGATGCTAGCATCTACACAGTCCCCTACGGCCATGCAGATTATACTAATATACGATTCAAATGTATTGACCCCTCACTTTAACCGTGAATATCTCAGAAACAGAGGAGCGGAAGAAATTGAAAAAATTATGTGTTTATTATGAGTCTATTCTAAATCAATCACTGAAATTTGAATAATGTACATCGGACACTTGAAGTTCTGCTAAGTTATACTGAAAAATGTTCTACTTTTTAAGGAAATTTTGACAACACCAGTTTTAAATCTTAAAAATTTTGCCTACTATGTAAATATTATTTTAGACAACGATAAAGCACGACATTTTTTGTACGAGGAAATTTTTTCATAATTTTTTGTTCTAAAATTCGCGCCACATAATGTAAGTAATTTTGAATTTTCCGATTTTCTTATCAGATTTGTAATTACGACCTTATGGGTTTTTGACTGTCTACACCCATACAGGAATTGTATGCAAAAAATTCGATGGAACAACTTCCTGAAAACACCATTTTTTTTCTATATTTCTGACGGACTCAAAACAAAACAACACAAATGTCCTTGCTAGGTCAAACACAACTACAATTTAACCAATTTCCTTCAAACGTAATTTTGTAGTACACTACATAACATAATCATTCTTACTTTTGCGCTTGTTTAATCGACTGACACTAATAAATTTATTATAAACAGTATTTTAAAGACTCTTTTTCATGTTTCAGTAACCGTTTGGCCGCGAGGGCGATTCAAACTAAGAACTTGCCCGGTGACTTTGCATTAAGAACAAGTAACGGCATTTTGTACGAGACCCACTCACAACAAAATACTATTCGAGCCGTTTTGAAACTCAATACTAATAAATGAGCTTGGAATCTTCATTAAAATCTCGCCGATGAATTTTAATATACATTTCATTCCTATATCATTCCTATCATTGCTACAGGTAGGTATGCGTTGTTCTGCAATTAATTTTAATTATTGTAAAATCTTATCACTGTAAACATTCGTATTGTTCTGTTGCAGAAAAGAAGTTTCTCCATGGGCAAAAAAATCACCAGTGTAGAAAACACAAGCGACAAGGATCCCTATGACTTCTTGAAAAGCTTAAAACTGAGTCCTATTATATTAATATTTGGCGCAAAGCACGGTTGAAAAAAAGTTGGTTTCTTGTTAATAACTTTCCTAATTATTATAAACGAATCAAGATGAACCAAAGCTCCAATTTTTCGTATTTCCTACTGTAACAACACATCCAAAGGACGTTTCTTAGTATTTATGAGAAAAATATAGAAACTTCAAATTCTTTTTTAACCCTTTAAGAGGTGGTTTGGGGGGGGGGGTATTAGGGTTCTTTAGTGGCTTGTAAACTATAAGTTGGTTTAACCAAATTTTTGTCCATGTTTCGCCACTTTGATGGCAAATTGCTCAAAAAACGCACAACAGAAATATCTGCCATCACAATACAGTAGTGTACACGCCAAAACAAACATTTTGCACTAGGTTTGGTCCGGTAACTAAAAACTTTTTTCAATTTCCGGTTACCGCGCACCGACCGGAAGTTTCATTTGCCAGCGTATTGGGGTATGTGATGTACATATACTAACTACCTATCCGGAAGTATATCGGTAACCAGTTGATTAAAAAAAAATGAACTATTTTCCTTTTATTTACATAATTCACTTTTAAACATGCATAGAGTATATAGGCTCCAATACTAGTTAGCTAATAGATAGGTGAAGATCTGTTGTTTTTTATCAGTCAATGTCAAATATAAATATTTCATACTTATTCATGGATACTGTCTTGGTTTTGCATGGAACATCGTTATGAGTGGCTTTGGGCTTTTCTGATGAGTCCATAATAAGGACGAAAAACGTGTCAAAGGCTAAGCATTTCTAAGAAACTGAATGAGATTTTATGAAAATGTAATTCGTTAGAACGAAAAAAAAAATTTAAAGACAAGGTAGGTAAATAAATTAATTTCAGGCCTTTGTTCTCATTTTTAACTGAATTTACATATCGTAAGAGATCATGTAGATACTAGTTTAACCTGTCTAACCGTAGGGGACTATGTGGGATGCTAGTGTTATAATGGGAATGGCAAATAAGAATTTTTACTGCATAACCAGAAGTCAGGTTATCGAAAGAATGCAAAGATTTCATTAACATTTTTACATATAGTTTTTCCTTTAGTTCTTATAGATAGTTTTTCTTTCCGCTGTTTGCAAAATCCTATAAAGAATATGTTTCATTCAAACAAATAATAAATAATTCACTTTTAAACTAATTTATTGTCCAAATTTCAATACAATCGGATTTTTCAATCTTAAGTTATCGTGCTGAAAAGAAACGTGACGCACGGACGGACGGACTGACAGACAGATGGATGGACATTTTGAAAGTCGTTCAGAATTCGATCACCAACACAGTGATATGAATTTTTTTTCTTTACGAGCGATATTAGCGGTTTTAGAAATGTGCCGATCGAATGCAATATACACTTCGTTTTGTATAATAATACTTGACCATATTAGCTTAAGAGCCAGTGTGCATAATCGATTTATTTTGAAAACCTGCTAACAATTGTGGTATACTGAGGAAAATATTATACTAATCACCGTAGGCCGGGTCACAAGTTCCCGGAGTGGTTTGGGGCCATTTAATAATAAATATTAAACCGAATGTATATCTGCTAACAACTGCGGTATACAATAGTCTGTACAATTCTGAGTTGATAAAAAAAAAGTTATAACTTTTTGCTGGTACAGGAAAAAGCGCGGCGAGTTTAAAAATTGATTCAACCGAATGAATACCACCTCTACTTTGCGGCAAAACATTTGTTATAAGTATTTGAGACCATGTACAAAAAGTTACAATTTTAACATGGCCCAAAAAAAAGTTACAAATATCACAAAGCACCTATAAAACGGAAAGTTCTCGACGGCAAGCACAGGCCTTCGGGATATCATAAGAAGTGACATACACAAAAGTTACACCTTTCTGCCCCCCCCCCCCTACTCGCCTCCAGGGGACTATAAATACGGGTTTAAAAATGACAGTTTTTTTCAACAAATTAAATAGTTCGTTTCTCTACCGATTTTGCCTTTCTGACCGGCTGAATGCAATTCCTGTGTTTTTTTAGACCAAAAATAGCCATATTTGGACCCGTATTTATGGCCCCCCTGGAACATTGAAAATACAAACTTTACAAAAAAACAAGTTATCAAACATTTCTTGTTGGAAATCGGTCAAAACATATTTAAAAAAAATTGTTTCATTGATAACATATCTTTTGTTGTAATCAAAATTGTTTTAAACAATATTCAGATCAAGTTACCGTCTGGTAACATGAATTTTCATAACCGGTAGTGTCCCCTGAAGTGATTCCAGTAAGAAAAGTGCGTCCGAAACGTATTCGATGCTCATGCGCCCATACAACCTGCTCTAACTCCTTAAAGTTTTTAAAATAAAGTCTCAACCTTGTATAAGTTTTCTTTGGATAAGAATACAATATGTTATATTTCATATTAAGTATTTAATTACAGTAGAATTCTCACTTTCTACTCTTACCTTATTAAATTATTCATTAGCAATTGTTACCATTATACTTATTTCCCGCTACAAGACATTAATTATACGTACGGCACGATGATATTTTTATAACTGATTTAATAATTAGTTTATATTTAAATTGGATGGAAGTTGTTGACATTTTAAGTAGTTCTAAGGTAGGTATGCCTCGACAAACTGCTAAAATTTGCAACAGGGGAGGTGAAAGGGAAACTCCAGTGGGCGGTCCTTTAAAAACGATAAAATATTATTTTATGTGTTTATAGATTATAGTACTATGTAGTAGTAAATAGAAATGAATGACCGCGATTCCACTTACGTATAAGCTCGAAATTAGTTCATGATTGTATATAAATTCTACCTGCCAAAGCTCAAAGGTTATGCCGACACCCGACACATCTATCCTATCATTCTAACCTAAATGCGTTTTTAACATATTATTCCTTCAATAAATACAGTATTTATAATTTAGACGGCTAGGTATTATGCTTCCCTAGAATTTTAATTTGTAATATGGAGTATACGAGTATATCTATATTTTTGCATAATGGAAAAGATATTCAATAATTAGTAATCTGCATTAATTAATAATAATCGTCAATAAGGAAATAATAATATTAAATAAAAAGAATAAGAGTTGATGAGGTCCGATAAAAATTATAAACAAAAATTAGTGGTATGCAATATTGCAGCTACGGACACACGTTTCAGAGTTATTGCTCCTCATTAGCGTAGCATGGCATAAATAATATTGTTATATTGTTAAAAGCAAGACCAACAAAGATAGGAAAGCACAGTATATTGTAGGTACTCTATTTTGTACCTTCGTACCTCATGTGCCATATATGAAGAGCAATAACTCCGAAATACGTGTCCGTAGCTGCAGTCTTGTTTGTTATTATAGTACTAATTCTTGTTTATAACTAAATGGAAAACTTAACATTTTAATGTTGTTTAGTTTTCGTATGTGTAAAGCTTTAGCTGTCACATCATTCAACAAATCAAAATTTAAACTCTTGGATCCTCAGGGGATTCCTCAGGACTTCTTGAATTTTTATTTTGTAGTCTCCCTCAAATAATGGTAGTTTACCAATAAACAAAAATTAGCAACCATTGTTAAAATCAAAAATATACACCACGCAAGTTGCTTTATCCAATAAGTGTTATGCGTATAGTATTAGTTATTTATTGGTCTAATTTGTCTATACGCGATATTCTTAGAAACTGTTAAACAGAAAAAAAGTTTCAAATAAAAAAGGTGTCTCCATCTTTGTTTCTTCTCAGCATAGACTTAAAGGGTTTTCCGTTCGTTAACTGATCCTTGCAAATACTCACATTTTATCGACATGGTTTTTGAAAAAAAACGTATTTTTTACAATTATTAAAATTTGACCTTCATATTACCACAGTTCATTAATAAATATGTAGTGACGACATAGTAAAATTGAGATCCATTAATGTTTTCGTTTTTTGAATTATGGCAAGTTAAACATCCAATAGACGCCGAGAATAAGAGAAATGATTCGCAGAAAGTCAGTGATAAGTAATTATTTATAAGCATTAAACTATTCAACGGATCATTATGAAATTCACTAGTTGTCTATCGAGAGGTAAACCACCGTCGGCACTCGTTCTCCGAATTTTAGGCAGGCTGTCGGCAGCCATGGCAGTGGCGGTCATATAATCGAAAGCCCCGCAAGTGCGGCTGGTTGGAGTTACGCAGGCGCCGCAGGCAAGGCAGTCTCGGCAGTTCGTGTAATTTCTACAAGTGGTTGACCTCTCAGGTACTGTTTTGATAGTATATAGTATAAAATAAGAATTTCTTTACAACCCTAACCTGAAATTTGCAGACGTAAATGTAGCAAGCAAATGCCAATTTTTCGAAGTCAGTAACAAGTAAATATGTCGAGAATAAATAAAGATTAAGGATAGAGGCAACCTTTTATTTGAAATTTTACTTTCTAGGAGTAGTAGTTCTCGATTTGACCAAGAAACTAGTGTTATATACTTAGCACATATCACATATTAGCACATATTATATAAAATAACTTGCCTGGTGTACACTTAGTTTTACGAATTATTATTCATATTTTCTTAAAAAATATATGGATGGGGAGAACTTACAAATTTGCTTTTATAGTAGACAAAAGTTTAATGACAGATGTTTTAAACTAAACCCCGCATCAAAATATCATTAATAACTTTAGACATAGTAGGTTATTTCTCAAAAATATGGATATCTCTGGTTTTACTGGTTAGATTTTAAAAATCCAAAGCATCAATTATTTGTATCAATGAAATTTAATAGTGCATTTTTTTAAAATACGAATGTCAGAGCAATTCTAAAAATTTGCAAAATTTTGAAAGTGAAAAAGATGGCTAAAATTTGTATTCAAAAATGTTTTCTCTACAAATTTTGAAAGCAGAGATAAAAACCTGCAACTTGAGTCTTAGAAAATATTTTCAACATCGGTCCACATCACCTTCTGGACAATACTTTTAGCTCTGATTTGTTAAATTTTCACGAAGTTGCTTTTTTCTGGAAAATATTTTCGGTTTTAAAGGAGTAAGTTGGTTTCTCTGTTTCTTTTTACATTTTGAGCCTAGATTTCATTATTTTGACAGATCGATAGACAACTTTACCGCCGACAGTTTTTATCCCAAACATTTCTTCCTATTTTTCCCAGAAATAAAAGTTATTATGAAAAAAATCCTGTTACTTGCTCTAATGCAACAAACTGATGCGTGTGACTTGATGAGAAAATGGGAAAATGTGCGCTTTACTTTTGTGTTTCTAACTCCTTTCATTGCAAATCGCATCGCCCCTTATAATTCTATATTCATGTGTTTACGACAAGAACACATCTTTAAAATTTAGTATCAATTGTATTGTCCAATAAATGTTTTCAAATATACCAGCATACCACCATTTTATAAAGAAGAATTGAAACACAATTACACATTATTGTTAGTGCATGGGTGGCTACATATAACTAGTTACTATATTGTTATAATTCCGTACTTGTAGTATAATCAAAGAGTAGAGTACCTGTTAAGTATAATAGTAAATTAATGGAATTTGGTATTTTATTGGGCGTCCCGTGTTATT
Source organism: Stenurella melanura (assembly GCA_963583905.1). Lineage (NCBI taxonomy): Eukaryota > Metazoa > Arthropoda > Insecta > Coleoptera > Cerambycidae > Stenurella > Stenurella melanura. The sequence goes on from OY757314.1 coordinate 100,293,669, forward strand.
AGAAATGATTTGGTTTAATTTCTTATTTCGTTCCCTCGTTATATTTTCTCATTCATAAAATAATTCTGGGTGAAGGGCGGAGCTTAAACAATAATAAATCCAGAGGGAGCTCGTATCAGTGTAACATTTGTTGCAAAATGTGCCTTTGCACGGTTCCGTGCTATACATGTTTTTGCAAAAAGTATTATGTTTTTTGGAAAAATAAAAATAGTACGATACACAGAAAACATGAATGAAGGTTTGTATCGAGTCCTTTTTCTCATATTTTGATTCTAAATATTTTTTAAAAAATCAGCAATTTGCTGCTAATTAAAACAAATCTTATTAATTAATACCATTTTTTCTCAAAATATTAAAAAGATACAAACCTAGATTGATATGTTTTCTTCTATTTTTCGCCTGTACAAATTTCGTAACTGCAATGGTCTAATTATAATTTGTCGCGGACGGGGCGGCGTTTGAGAGTAATTTATTTCTGATTTTTAGACGGCATACCCACTCTTACAAGATAATTAAATATGAGGTCAACGTGCATTTGAGGGCTAGTGCACGATACTGGGCCTTCTCTCGTTGTGACACTGAGTCCCGCCCAATATTGTTATACAAAAAAATAGAGAAACTCAAAAATAAATAGTATTTACTTTTAATTTTCTCTTTAATAAAAGCTTTCATTGTTAATATCAATAAAATTACAAATCAAGTAATCATTTCTTCTACTACAAATGGTAATGACAAATTAAAAAAAAAGTCTTAAATTAATGTACAATCGATATAGGGTATATAGGGCAGAGTAGAACGCCTCTTAAAATAGAAATTCATCAATAATGTTAAGGCATTGTTATTATTTGTCAAGTAATAATATAAACGGTCCGGATTAACAAAGAAATATATCTAAAAATTTGGCGGTTTTGTGTAACATACACAACTTGTTTGTTGTTTGCATTGGCAGTTTTCATACTTCACATTTATACATAAACGTAAATCGAGGTAGAGAAATTTATTGTTCAAGAATTATTAGGATTTTTTAATCAGTAGCAACGTAATTTGTAATTATTCTAATCACACATCAAACCCTGTTGCTCTTGTCACACCAGAACCAAAAATATCAGTCGAATATTTTATTATTTTTAAAATTTTTAAGCTGTACACTCTTCTGACCGCGGTGGTTATCTCAAAATCTCCCTTCCTTTTCACTGTTCTTGGCACCCATGATCTGATGAAATAATTCTTGTGACACAGAACTAAAGTGTATTTTAAACGAGGTTACTTTTCTGTTTTTTTCTTATTTGAGGTCCGATACAGTAGACCCTATTAGTCTGACGTATAAGCCCCCGAATCTAGTTAAAAAAGTTTCCAGTTTGGAGCTTCGTTCCAACACGCAGCTTGACCGTCCGCCGAATCAAACTTCTCATGTTTTATATACCGCCGGACTGGCTGCACACGCCGGGTTGGACATTGGACATGCTTGTTGTCAGCATGACACATGGAGTGGGAATATAGAATGGGAAATGTAGGTGTTTGTGAGATGCTTCTTTTAAGTTTCCATCTGTCATCATTGGTTGGGAAGTGTAGGCGTTTGCGAGATGCTTCTTTTCAGTTTCCATGCAACTTTTTTTCCATCTATCATCACGTCCTTATTTATTCCTCTTCTGTTTCTGAATCTAGCAGCTTTTATTTTTATTTAATAACCGTTCCACGGGTAAATATCCATTTGCGGTGGAAGTACTGGGAAGGGATCTATCGAGCGTTAAAAAAATAAGAGCTTATTATAGCGGGTTATGAGAAAGAGGCCTGAGTTAATATTTTCTACACCCTGTATATTGTTTTTTTGAAGCAAGCAGTTTCAATATCAGTTTTCCAATGCCGCTTTTCAATTCCTGGTATTTTTCTATTTCATTACCTATATTTAATATCTTTTCAATTTTGCTTTTAAATTTTTTTCTCTGTTGTATAATAAACTAAAAATTAATAAACAAATACAATTAATAGAAGTAGAAAAGTCTTGTCTAACTTATGTTTTGGTCGCTTTGTGTTTTTGTTGACAGCTTTCCTCTTCCTTCTGTAGTATTCCCACACTACTTGCACTCGGTTTCATCTTTCCAGGTGTTAAGTGGGTCCATCCAATTCACCGTAGGTAAAAACTTCACTACATCTTCACTTCACTTCGATGCACTTTTAACCATTATTACATTTAAAGATGCCACCGAGGTATTCAGATACTATTCACCACACTTTATTATTAATTATTAATTTTGCTTGAGTCCAGACTTATATTGCGTGAAACAGAATTTTTTTAGCCAGAATACCGTATGAATTGTATTTTATTCGCTCAAAGATCGGTCTCTATGTGATTTAAAGTGGAACGACTCAGCACACTTCTGATCTCTATGAAAGATACCTCATCTCTCATCTAGTTAAAAAAGTTTTATAGAAAAATTGTTGAGAATCTTTATCGTAATTCTATCGCAGACACTAAATGAGATTCTGCGTAAACCCCCACTGCTCGCTGCTTATTAAAAAAAAAATCTATAGAAATAGGTAAGATGTTTTATGGAATCTATTATACTAAATATGTATTTTACAGACAATCAAATAAAATTTACATAGAAAAATAGAGACCTGAAAAAAATAGGGCTGAAAAAAGTTTCGAACAAAAAACATAAATTTGGAAATTATATTTGAATTCGGCTTGAAAAAACGTAAGTTTGATATAAAAATGCCGCTGGAATTTTGCCTTCTGAGTTGAAATGAAAGATTATGTTACTGAGAATACTAAAAGTTTACAAGTGTAGCTTAAGTGCTTTATAAAAAGAGCAAAGAATAAAAACTTGTGGATGGCTTTAGAATACTGCATTAAGTATTTAGGAGTACACTGATTTATTGAGATCTGACATAATGTGACTGGCAGCAGAAAAAAGTATAAATAAGGTAAACGTTCTAGGTGCTATAAAAGCGTGGCTTCTGTAATTTTGTTAGATAAAATATAAAACTATTCAGTTCGGGATTGGGAAACTAAATTTTATAAAAATTTAAATATTCCATTTCAGTATTTTCCAAATCCAACTGAATACTTTCTGTACGTAGAAAATGTATTTGGTAAGCTTGGAAAAAGTTGATCAGTTAAAAGCAAGGAGAAATGTTACAAAAATAAAAGAATGTTCACTGCATTTAGAAAAAGAGTATTATATATACGGGGCGGGGCATTTAAGTTGATAAGCACGAATAACTTGAAAATAAAGAATTTTTGTCTTTTACCGTATTACCCCTGTTTAAACTTTTGCTTCTACTATTTTTTTCTTTGGTCTCGCTGTTTCCGAGTAATTAAGCATTGAACACGGAAGTAGCACATCTCTGTAAGTGGGAAACAAAACATTTTATGAAAAAGTAATTTAGGAACTATTATTGTAAATGTCCAATGTGCAATGGCAGTAACAATTGAGAATTCTAACAATGCAAGAAATAAGACTTATGTTTATAAAGGTAATTGAGTTTTCGTAAACTTTTTGTTTTAGATATGCTCACAAAAAGACACCTGGTGAAGTTAAGTCTGGTAATCGCGCAGGCCAGTGTACTGGACCACCTCGTCCAATCCACCGCTCAGATTTATTTCTGACAATAAAACTGCATAATTGCATTATTAGAATTCTCAATTGTTAGTGCCATTACACATTGTACATTTATATTAATTCCTGAATTGTTTTCCCATGACTTTTCTACGGCGATTGGCAGACTGAACCATAGGAAACTTCTCTGTAAACTTGACAAATTCGGATTCTCTGACGGTTTACTTTAATTTCTTGAGAGTTACTTGACTGATCGAGTTCAATTCGTATCTTATAATGGATATAAATCTGTTGAATACCGAACCACATCAGGAGTACCCCAGAGACCAATACTTGGACCCATTTTCTTTAATATTTTTATTAACGACATCAGTGATCACTTAGACGTATATTTTTTAATATATGCCGATGACGTCAAGATGTTGCATAGGATTAATGATTTTAATGAGTGCGAAAAACTTCAAAACAACTTAACTAAGTTATCGGCTTGGTGCGATGAAAATGATCTTCACCTAAATGTTGGCAAGTGCAATGTTATGAGTTATACAACCAAGGAGTCCCCAATTATATATAATTATAATATTAATGGCGACACGCTGAACAGACCATCTACGTTCAAGGATCTAGGTGTAAATTTTGATAATAAATTAACCTTCACTAACCATACTGATGCTGCAATTTCGCATGGATACAGAATGTTAGGCTTCATTTTATGTAGCAGCCATGATTTTAATGATGCGAACACCTAAGATGCTTTATTTTGCGATGTCTCGATCTAAGCTGGAGTATGCTTCACCTGTATGGCAATCTGGGTATAATACTCATAATAATAAATTGGAAAATATTCAGCGTCGCTTCCTGAAATTTTTAAACTGGAAAACTGAAGGTACATATCCACCACTTGGAGCTTCTCAAAATCAATTGCTTGAAAAATTTGATATTACCAGCCTTTCCGAAAGGCGTGAGTCCTTTGCTCTGCATTTTCTAGATAAAATTATCCATAATAAAATAGATTGTAGTGAAATATTAAGCCAACTGAACTTTTATGTCCCACGGATTAATTATCGTCATTCTCATAGCTTCCATTTATCCACTCCTAGAGAGTTTTGTACTGTTGGGTGATGTATGATTAAATAAATAAATAAAATGTTTTGTTTCTCAGTTACAGAGATATGCTACTTCCACGTTCAATGTTTAATTACTCGCAAACAGTGAGACCAAATAAAAAAATGGTAGAAACAAAAGTTGTTTATTTTTTAGAGCAGAATATGAACAGTGGTTTCCATGTAAAAATAAAGTTGATCTTCGGATGACCTTGAGGTCCTCTACAAAACTAAAAAAATATAGCCATTAGATCCCACTCTTCAAATGATGGAACTTTTGTCTGAAACATGTTTCTCCAAAATTTTTTATTTTCAAGTCATTCGCGTTTGTCAACTTAAATGCCCCACCTGGTATATTATCAGATAAGCTAATATTTGATAGAAAAGATTTCTAACTTGTACGATATACAGGGTGTAATTAGTTTCATGTCATTAAAAAAAACTGGTGGTAGGGAACGACAAGACAAACAAAAAAACCTAATGTAACATGGGGTCTAAAGCTCATAGTTCTGAAGAAAAAAAATAAACAAAAATTTCGCAAATTTTCAATAAAATCTTTTGAGAACTGCTGGAATATTGAGGTAGGTTTAGATCGTCGCGCGTGCCTTTGCCTATGATACTCAATATTTGTGTAGATACCTATAAAATGTCGGCGGTCTTTAGCGGTGCGGTAAATAAGATGAAAGACGTCGACGTTTTCTGAGTGTTTAGTAATCTGATCTGAAGAAAATTATACTCTGACTTTCCCTTGTGCAATATTTTAGTTTCTATGGGTGTTTCGTTATGTACACACGTCCAACCCGCCCCGCCGCTCGTTGTTTTTGTTATTTTTGAATTTCGGGTCGCTGTGTATTTATAGTGAAGATTTATTTTATTGACTTTACCGTTCAAGTCGTTAAATTCTTGATTACAAGTAAACCATTGTAGGATGGCCAACAGCCGCGGTAGCCGCGCAGAGAGAGAAGATATATCGTCGCTGTTGAATAGAGACAAGTTTCGTAACTATGAACGTAGTACAGTCGGGGGAAGAAGTTCAAGTAAAATGTGCTCTCTTATTTACCAACAATTCGGGTATGTCACAGGCCAATTGATGTTTTCGATTGAACAACAGTTTTTTGTACACGTAACATTAATGTTTATAAGTAGATACTTCTAATAGGTACCATGTGTTAAATATAAGTTATACACTACGAGCACTTTTTTCAAGACTGTACCGATGTTTACACGAGGAAGGAACATAAACAAGTGAGCTCCGTAAAGGTGGGGTGGTTTCAACTACTGCGCATCCTAATCTCGTTGGCCATTCTAGGATGGTCGACCTGTACGTACAGACACAACTTACTTGTTGGTTCTTTTTGTATTCCGTTTTGGATTTTGGACCAAGTTTTTCTTTTATTTTTCTCTATTAACAACGTTAGTTGATAGTTTATTGTTTAGTGTTGAACGGAGTACGTATGTCCTTAATTCGACGTAGAGAACTGTGTATTGATGCAGATGCAGAATTCGAATAATTTACTTAGATGGTAAGCTTTTAACCCAGGATACTCATTTATGTTACAAACGTTAATAAATCACATTTAAATATTCTAAATTATAAACATTAATCCAATATTTTGTTCCAAATTAAAAGACACACATGTAAAGAAATGCTCTGTTTAAACTTCTACGGCAATTATTTGCTTACAGTTGTGCAGGAAAAAAAATAAACGAATTATTTATCTCTTTATAATTGCGTCAGTTCGGTTGAGGCGGTTCATCAAAGGTGGTCGATGATCCAAGGCCTTTGCACTTTTTTATGACAATTTAAAAGTTGTATAATTGGGAACTACAAGTTCATTGACCAATAAAACCAGTGGTCCTCAATTATTTTCTACATTAATATTTAAAAAAAAAATATTCAAACAGTTAACCTAGGTCAGTTTTTTTTTCCAAGTGCCCTAGAGGGCAAAATCATAAAGGTTTTTTGTTTGTCTAGTCGGTCCCCATTACCATTTTTTTAATGACATGAAACTGATTACACCCTGTATAATACATTGAAACATATTTATAGAGTTTTGCAAACAGCAGAAGAAAACTATCTGAGAACTAAAAGAAAAACTATTTGTAAAAAATATTAATGAAATCTTTGCATTCTTTCGATAACCTGACTTCTGGTTATGATAGCAAATCAAAAATCCTAAAATAAATTTGTCTTATTTCTTATTTGACATTCCCATTATAACACTAGCATCCAACATAGTCCCCTACGGCTAAGCAGATTAAACTAGTATCTACATAACCCCCTGCGGTATGAAGATTCACTTAAAAAATTTTGATTCTAATGGATTACATTTTCATAAAATCTCTCATTCAGTTTCTTGGAAATTCTTAGCCTTTGAAACGGTTTCCCCCCTTATTCTGAGTTTATTAGAAAGGCACAAAGCCACTCATAACGATGTTTCATGCAAAACCAAGGCAATATCCATTAATAAGTATGAAATATTTATATTTGACATCGACTGATAAAAAACAACAGATTTTCACCTATCTATTAGCTAACTAGTATTGGAGCCGATATACTCTACGCATGTTTAAAAGTGAATTATTATTTGTTTGTTTATAGTAATGAAACATATTCTTCACAGAATTTTGCAAACAGCGGAAAAGAAACTATCTATGAGAACTAAAAGAAAAACTGTGTAAAAAATATTAATGAAATCTTTGCTTTCTTTCGATAAACTGACTTCTGGTTATGCTAGCAAATCAAAAGTCCTAAAATAAATTTGTCCAATCGGGTGTGTGCATTATTTTTTTTTAATCGAAAATTATAAAGTACTCGTGGTATTTAGTATAGCTGAAACAATTTTTCGGCAAAAAAAAGTTTTTAAGTAATTTTAAAAGAAATTTAGTTTTGAATTAAATATTCGCCACCAAAAAGGTCAAACCTATATCCTATACATTTGTGGCATCACTCATCATATATGTCAATCTACAATCTGTTAAAAACACGTTCTACGACTTAAGTGAAGTTAGCAACGCGTTGCCAGCAACGCTTTACCAACTTCACCCACTTCACCCTTTCAATTTAACTTGGCAATGGAAATAAGTTTTGAGTTTGATGATGTCACTGAACTGAACTTGATTGAATAAAAACTTTTTATTTGGACTAATATTATTTATTATTTATTGGTGAAGTTAACAACATCATTGGATACGAAACATTTTCCTGTTGAGGAAGCTCTGTGTCTCACATCACTTTTAATTTTACATGTCACATATTTACTACGAAAGAATGGTTTGGCCTGCACCCCCACAATTTTAGTCTGTATAATTTGACCTATGTCTTGTTGATAAAATTGTTCTAACACATGTTTGTCTGCACATAATCTGACCTGATCAGTGCTCGTACTGGGTGAATTTACAACTGGTGATAAATATTCCTGTTCATTACATATCGTTTCCATATTTTTAGCCAGCCAAACAATTTGAATATCATCTTGTTGATAAACATGTTTCACCACATGTTCGTTTAATCTGACCTGCTCAGTGCTTTTGGATTGATGACAATCTATAACGGGTGATACATCTTCTTAATATAATGGAATTTGTGTCCTGCATCCTACTCAACTAACTGTTCTCTTTGCCGCTTTAAAGGGAGAGATTTTTCTGGTGCAGACGCATCTCTTTTTGTTTCAATTGCGATTCTCTGCTTCAAATCATTTCATTCTTCGTGATAAAGTTATTATTTGGGGCATTTACAGAAGTATTTCTGCATGTTGGCACAAAACACCACTTATTTGCTACTCCACTCATATTTCTGACTTATATTAATGGCATTAATAATATCTGACATATTGCTTTTAACATTGGCTCAAAACTTATTTCCGTTGTCTCCCGTTGACGCCACGTGACGTCATCTTCTATATCAATGTGTGTGAAGTTAGCAACGCGTTGCCAGCAAAGCGTTGCTACCTTCACACATAAGATGTATGACGTCACATGATGTTTTCGAAATCATTCAAATATTTGAATTTTAGGTCGATTTGTTTATTAAATATTTATTTTAATCTCATGGTATGATAAATATGAATGCGTTTAGGCTTTCATATTTATGTATTACTTGATATTAATGCATCATTTGAAGTGACTTGTTATATAGTGCACACACCCTATTTCTTCATACCGTGGGGGTCATGTGGATACTAGTTTAATCTGCTTAGCCGTAGGGGACTATGTTGTATGCTAGTGTTATATTGCAAAGATTTCATTAATATTTTTTACATACAGTTTTTCTTTTAGTTCTCATAGATAGTTTTTTTCCGCTGTTTGCAAAATCCTATAAAGAATATGTTTCATTACTATAAGTAAACAAATAATAAATAATTCACTTTTAAATATAATGCACTGATACCAAATTTTTTTACACTAAAATCTGGCATCATTTTGTGACAGATATATTAGAAACGGATAATTAGGGAAGACTATATTATTATATAACTTTCCAAGCAGTTTTGGGTTTTTATAAATCTCAATTTCGCGTTAACTTTTTCGAGAAATACAAAATTAATTATACTTTTGAATAAATAACTTCAGATTCGAATACTCTTCAGAACGACGAGATTTTTCAAGAATCGAATAGCAAACGATTCCTCGAGAATATATATTTGTACACAATTTTAGAGCTTTCAATCGACGAAATGTCTGAAAAATTAATTACGAGATTTGGTGCTAAACTGAACTATAAAAACAAATGAAGTTAAAAGCGTATAATACAAAAACTATCCTGTAAATTACAGTAGCTTTGTGTTTATATTTGTTTTATATGATAAATTTACATTTAGAAAAAATATATTCGTGATTATTTCTTTTCTGTTAGAAACTCTGATACTTATATAATGTCATTGTTTTATACATTCTCATGCACGAAAGTATTATTAGGGTCACGTTATGCGAGTTATTTCAAAAGTCTCATTAAATAATGCAAGGAAATAATTATATTTATTAACTTGATCCGATTTCCGAATTATTAATTCAAAAAAGGACAAGACAAGAATCACGTAATCGATGTAGGAGAAATAATTTCTATTTTTCATATTATTTGTTTATTATACCCTTGGATACGGTTACCATAAGGACGCTCATATTGACCACGGGCATAATGAGCGGGCGTTATGGCCATAACGCCCTGGGCCATAACGCCCTGTTATTATATGAGAAACAAAGGAATAATAAATGTTTCGTATTCCTTATCGTATAATGGTTTGGATTTGACCGGCAGTACATTTCTATGTCTTTTCCCGCATTGTTTCGGATATTTTGCGGTATTTCCATATTAATTTTCCTTTTATTTTGTTAAACGTATTATCTACGTAGAAAGCAAAGCAACCTGTCAAAATATCAACAACTGTCATAGACTACTACTTGGTAAAAAAGGTAAAAAGAGAAAGCTAGCAGCATTGAACTAGGTTACTAAATTTGAAATAACACAACATACTGACAGAGAGAATTAATAAAAATCAAAGTATCAACAAATGTCATAGACTACCAAAAAAATATATTTAAGAAATGAAGTCAATGTTTCATTAAAAAAATATATTTTTCGTGAAAAATAAAGTATTGTATGCACCACGAGCGTTATTAGATTATAACGCCCATCAGGCAACATGTATCCCTCGGGCCAAATGCCCAAATGGGCTGCATCATGTTACTCTCCAAGCGCTATAATCTGTATAACGCCCTTGATAACTACAAATTTTTAAGTTCAGTAAATTATTATTGATAATTTTCAATGCTTATCCATATTTTCCAACGAGAAAATAAATATATTTTTTATAACAAAGTGTTTTATCATTTTGAACTTCTTGCTAAAAATGAGGGATATTAAAAGATTACTGCTACTCCTCGCTCCTTCTTCGTACTACTCTGTAATATGTACTTCTCTAACACTATTTCGGAAACTACAAATTCCGCAACTAAAAATTGTGTCGGAACAAGTATCATTCCAACACAATGTTATGGTATAATACCGCACGGTTTTCGACAAACCAGAAGCTATTAAGCTCCACTTAGTGGTTTGGTTGCTATGGTTACGTCTAGCTTCGCATTTGACGTTTTACACCGTTTTGAAATTTTTTTGCATGATTTCTAAAATCTTGTTAGAGAAAGTATAGTCTACAACACGTTTGGAATGGCATATCCCACACTCGCGAACCGTAGTACTCGCCTTCGGCTCGGACTACAAACTTTTCGATCGTGTGGAATATGGGTTATTCCAGAACTTGTTGTAGAATACACTATTCCTTAATTATGCATTACTGGTTTTCATCTACGACATTTTCTCCGGTATAAATTATTTCACTTACTCAGTTTATCTATATTATGATTAACAATATTTATATAAATCTAATTTGCACAATTTCACATTTATCTATGTGCAAGCATCCTGTAAGCAGTATATATGTTACAATCTGCATAATTTCATCAGTGGCAAGTGGCGGCTCGTTAGGTATGGCAAGTAGACAATTGCAATACCTTATGTATTTCTATTAATTTTGCTACTTGCAAAATAAATTACAAACTGATCTGAGATTTAGCTTAACAGCAGTATATTTTTTTTTAAAGCCGAGTAAAAACCGCCGACCAATGCTCCCGCACATCAGGTCAAAATTATGAACTTTCTTAAATACTCCTACATATTCATTTGAAAAAAGCGTACTCGCTTATTATGTCATTGTGTATTTACAGACCAATCTGAAACCACAATTTCATAAAATTAAATTTGAGCTACATTTTGACTTAACTTAGTACTTTTGTATTTTTTTAAAGAATAGTGTCAAACATATGCATTTTTGAGCCAACGTAAAAAGTTAAAAAACACATGGCGCCAATTTTATGCATTTTCCGCTTTTAATTTTTACGTTAACCTAATTTTAAAAGACTGCAATAATCCGGCGTCATATTGAAAGCACCTTTCTTATTAAAGCAGTATTTAACGTTATTTACTACAGTTTCTTGTTCCATCATGAGGAAACAAGTTAAAACACTTTATTAACGCAGATACTTTCAAAACTACACATTTAAAAAAATTTGAAATCGTCAACATCAAGGCTATGACACTGACTTCAACTATGACACTAGAACACTCAGGGTGGGTGGGTGTACCGTGGCCTATGTATATGAAATAATAGGTATTAAAATAATTTAAACGATCCACCCGCGTCGCGAAACTCGAACAGTTATTTTTTTGACGGAAAATGAACGGAAATGAATAATGTGTGATATACTCTCGAAACAAAAATAATATTTTTTTCTTCTTCGGCCATATTTGACAAATTTTACATTTCATTCTATTAGGTCTTAGAGGTTAAATCTTGAGGATGACTTTTACTCATAACTTCAAAACTACAGTAACAAATTATAATGATTTTTGACATCATACTGTATTATATACAGTAAGTAATTATATGCGATTGGAGAAATATAGAGCCTTTCCTATCTTGTAGAGGAAGCCAATCCCCTCCCCCAATGCTTTTTTGACAATTTTTGAATTTGACGGATATTCTTAAATTCTTTACACAATTCGTTAAGCTAAATTCTTATTAATATCGATAATACGTCTTGGTACCGTTCAACAATTACGTTCGTTTTAGGAGAAACGAAAGAACTGCATGGGGGTGGGCAGCTTCAGACAAAAAACATTGGAAAATAGTTATGGTTAAAAATCTTAATTTGCTTACTCATGGCAAACTAATCAACAGATTTCTTTAAAAAAATTGATATTTTACTGTTCCATATCAAAACTGGCAAAACGGAACACTTATGAAATCACCTCGGTGTCTGTCTGTCCGCCTGTTAATGTCCGTGACAGGCGGACGGACTGACACAGAAATTTGATATAGTTGTAGCAAGCTGTAGCCCAATTACAGAAGAGAAATACAATAAGTAGAATTTTAATTTTAGGGGTTAGCTTTGGGCGGTAAAATAAGTTAACAAAAAAAAATTCTTCAAGGTCATCGTGTGGGGTGCCAATTAAAAGTTTGATAAAGCACGAATTCAAAAATTTAATTTGTTTATTGCGAAAGATACATGGGCAAGCCCAGAACGCTGATGGAGCATGGAGAATCTGTATGAAGGCTGAACTGAATCCGATCAATAAAGTGATATTACTAAATATAAATATTATATATAAAGTGGCTGGGACATGTCAACAGAATGGAAGACTCGAGAGTAACTAAGAAAACATATGAGTGGAAACCTGCTGGAAGACGAAGAAGAGGAAGACCTAGGATGAAATGGATAGATGACGTAGATAATGACCTGAGAGTTATGAGTATTAGAAATTGGAGAAGAAAAACTTAAGAGGGAACAGAATGGAAGAAAACAGGCCAGACAAAGACGCACCCTGGGTGATGATGCCAAAAGAAGAATTTGTTTTTCTCATGCATTTAAAAAAAACACTTTTCAGAAAAAACGCTTAGAAATCGCTGTCCTCTCACTCCACCTACAAAAGCATTACTTAGAAAAATCTGTCATGATTGTATTACTTAAGATGGTATACAAAAAGAAAGCTCAATGGAAAACTTTCTTTTGTGGTTTACTTGTATTCGCATGAAGCACGTATAGATTATCAATAATGCAACAACAGGTACCTCTAACAATAGTAATTATATTTGAACATAATCGAAAAATAAGTGGAAAATTAATGTTCTAGCACTTCTCTCGTGTCCAGAAGAACGAAAGGTCACAAACGCACATTGTTTAGATATTGGTACTTTTCGACGCTAGCCATAGCGAATGATAGGAACGCGACCTACCTAATTGATCTTTGTATCAACAAAAAATATATAAATCTATCAAATCTATATTTAAAAACAACTGATGGTACATACCACTCGTACTTGACCGCTTTATTTTATTCTTAAATGTTGGGGGAGGGGGGGGGAGGTGTTTTTGACTTTGCAAACGAATGTTCGAAGGGCAAAGGGGGTGGGATGGTTAACAATATCTCACTTTTAAGAATTCGTTGAGTGGGTAATTCGAGTGTGTTAAATTAACAAAAACTGTAACTGATTTATCATGCAATGAAAAGTCAGAAAACTTGCGTATTTATGAAATCCTATGCCACCAGTAATATTTGGTTGGTGCTATGGGATCAAAAATGGCGTTTCACTGAGTACCACCTCAGGTAAATAATCTGACTAAATGGCTGGAAATAAAATTGTTTCCGTTTGATATACCTGTTTTTAAGTTTTGTCGACTTTGTCGGAAAAAGCTAAGAAAAATTAAAGCTGATAATGTCGTCGACAAACCGACCATTAATCACAATATCAAAGTTGGCGCTATTACTGCTGACAAGAGTACTACAGAGCCGTACTTAAAATTTCTGCATATTACAATGGACAAAAAAATATTAGAGATTTAAAAATCGTGTTGTCGGTAGAAACTTAATGATGTAAAAAATCTTAGGTACTCTGGTTTGCGTCAAGATAGGAATATCTTATGCAATGTTGGACTTTGCCCATCCTTGACGACATTGAGAGATAAATCTAAAGTACGGCTCTATTTATCGGTTGCCTCTGGGTATGATGCTCTAGTTACGGGTGATTCCCGTAACTATATCACAAGAGTTAGAAATCTTAATTAAAAGAGCCGTGTTTCCGTTTATTTCTTATCTTAATCACGCCAGAACATACTTTACATGAGAATAATGATGTTTTAACTATTAAGTGATACATTACATTTATCACTAATAACGAAATAAGAAACATTACTATAATATAATATCCATTTAAATCTCGAATTCGCCTGTAAATGATATGTGCACGCATTAAAAAAAATGGTGAACCGCCACTGAATTTCATACAGTATTAGAATCTTTGTTTACATCGTAATGCACGTCATTTAGAACAGTCATCCTGTTTAGAGAGATAAGAAGCATAGAAAAGGAAGTTTTAAATCTTGGTAAAGAATTATCGAACCGTCTATTAATTATAATTAACTGCTAAGAGGCAATTAGCATTCGAACAAAATATGTATATTACAAGAACTTCGAGCGGTTGCACATGCTGAAGGCAAGTTTAACAAATCTTATGGTTACCAACTACATAACGATTTTACATAGCGTGCTGCACAAATTAACCACGTCGTAAGGAGAAACTGTCTACTAATACGACAAAAAAGACTGCAATGCCGATGCACACGAACTAGTGGAAAAAAGACTAGTCTTCCTCAGGCAGTTAGTTTTATTACAATAATTAAGCAATTAAGTACTTGTTAGAATATCTGCAAGGCAATAGAGTACATTTAATTGTAAACTTCATTTTTTTCTTTCGGTAAAATAGGTGCCGTGAGAATGGCGGCGGGCGGACCACAGTCGGACCGCTCAGATTCGTTCGAATAATTGGTCTTGTCCTGCCTCAGATGAAATTGTGAAAGCGTTCGACTTTGTCCACTGTGGGCATAGTATTCTTGACTATCATTTCGAATGTCGCAGAAGATTCCACGTAATAGACGTGATATTTTCATGTCAACATTTAAGGTTGAAGACTTCATATCCTTGTATATATACTAAATATAGCTGGGAAATCGATAACACCTAACAATCTGCCATTAATTAGATACCGGAAATTGGGAATTCCAATATTACGTCAATTTATTTAAACTGTTTACGCATCAATTATTGGATAATAAAAGACTCCATTTAATGGCTAATAATATCGAGTCTAATGTGTGTGAATGTGGGCTGTATTACTCGAGATGGGAACACCTGGTTTTTATGATTTGTTGACTGTATGAACAAAGAAAAATTTGCTATGGTGAAGAGGCGTGTCCTTCCAATTACACCAATCATGTACGAGTGACGTACGGTGTTAAAAAGAAGTCGAGGAACTTGTCTGCGTCAGTCGGCTTCATCATATTTGGCAATCACAGGATAGGACGATCAACTAACAGTACCAGTCTTCGCACGAGTAACGCGATTGGTTCCAATTTGCGATCCATGGATATCAGTTAGTTGATATTCAAAACTTGCCAAAGATGTAAGGCCCCACTAGCTTCTGAGTAACTGTATATGTAATTCAATGGGATCTCGTCACCGACATGTACGTTACTGGTTAATGATAAATCATTAAGAGAATGGGGTTGTCAGTCGTCCAACGACTGAACTTTTTCTAAAAGCCTGTGAAAAAATATTTCGAGTTGGCTGGATGTAGAAGAAATCGACGAAATATGAGATTATTTGTTCAAGCAAATTCAATAACAATTATTTCAAGCCTACCTTAAGTCTCTAAACAGTTTCGTCACCAACTAGTAACTGCGTGGACGATGGGCCTGAGAGGCTTAATAAAAGGTAATGATTTATTTATTAATTAGCACTTAAAAAAAACTTTACTCAAAACAATGGAACTTCAGCAATTAAATGTAGCTTATAGCAGATTATTGTGTTTCTTTTCTACATCTTTTTGTAAATATTTCACACGGAATTCAGTGGAAAGGATTTATACATATAATTGTTTAATCAAGTATAAACTGCACATCCTTTAAATTATATGATCTTCCGAACAGCTTATAATACGTTGCCCTAATTTGATCAATTATCAGATCACGAGGTGTCAAGGTCATTCGAGTTTCCTGTCATTTACTTTGTAATTAGTCGCTTTGTTATCGTCTCAGCCTATGTCGGGAACCTTTACAGTACATACAGTGTGGCATACAGAGTAGACCTAGGCTAGGTTTAGTGTTTACCTTGGTAAAGCATATTTATTTCTAATTAGAAAAGTTTATTTGATATGTGGTCATTTTCAAATAAATTTCATATTACGTTTGGAACTTATACTAATGAAAGTTAAATTAACACCCGTTAAAATAGTTGCTTTCCAAGTATAATTAGTTGTCAATGCAGTTTTTCAATCAATATTAGTTTGGAATACCCGGTAGCCCATTCATACGGACGCTCTTGTTACTTTGAATGGGTGAATGGATTATTTTCTTTAGTGATGAGATAAAAATTGATGAACCAAATTTTTAAATAAGACCACCTGTATATTTTTGCATGTTTGGATGCTGCTGGCGAAAATAAATGAAATCTAACCATTACATATTATTTTGCTTATCAAAAATATTGTAGCATTTATTCCCCTTTTTGGAAACACCCTGTGTGAATCCGTGGGTTCTAAATAATTTCAACAAGAGATAAACCACTACTAACACTTTGTTTAACAATTTACTGACTATACAACACTGTTTACTTTTTTTACTATTTAACCTCACTTTTCACTTTTCAACTTGTTCACTCTTATAAACTGCCTTCTTAATAAAACTTCCCCTTCCGCGCTGGTAATCGCGCCTTATATACTCCGAATTTGACTCTCTAGATCCATCTAGAAGCAATCAAGAATCTTCTCCAACCACATTCCAGAAAAGTCCTTGGCTCTTTCTAGAGTCTTTCCAGTCACTATCAGTAGGCATAGGTGTATCATCTCCAGTTCCAAGGGGGTGTAATTCATAACAATATCCTCGACGCTTGGGCGCTTGAGGCAAAGGGCCTCTTATATTTCAACCAATTTAGATCAAAATCATGGTTACTCTATCAAAACAACGATGATATGGATATAACTGTCACACATTTCTCTTTAGAACATGTGAAAAACTGGTCACCTGTAGAGCATTTCCGAAATTAAGAGACCACGTATTCTTCAAACATGATCTATCTGTAAAACAAAGGTGGTTGAATACTGGGTCGTAGTGCTCCCACTACTCCATGAATTTGACAGTTGGGTTACTTATGGTAAGTATATGAAAACTTTAGACAGATCATATAACGACACCTCAAATAGTTTATTAAAGACCGCAAGACGTCAAATGCTGAGGTCATATCAATCGATTGGGCACTCATAGCTAAGTCACGCCGAAAATATCAGTAGGAAAATCTTACACCCAAATATATTTTATACGGAGATCGAGGGACAACGAAGATCAGAGAGTAAGCCAAAATGCTATATAAGTAAGGATAAACTACACGTAACACTGAGAAATAAATACATAGTTCAAAAAAATTGGGAACAGGCAGCATATGACAGTGACGAAGACTGATAACTAACTGTCAGGGTGTGCCACAGTACACGACAGTCATCGTAGGGGAACCAAAGATAACACAGACTTCAGTTCTAATACTCGGATTGAGCTAAGTTATTATTATTATTACTACTATTTCTTCTTCGACTCCAGCTCCGACACTGGCAATGTCTGTAGGTAATAGTACAGTGTCTCTTCAAATGTTTAACCCTTGGCTTTGTATTTGGGGACTTGCCTACTATGTGTGTTTATTTTCTCTAGTGTGCCTTTTTTCCTTACAGCAAAACATTTGCAAATAATCTGTCCTCTTAGCGTTGACTTTGTTAGAATGACTGAAAGACAGTCTGCGAATAAATTTCAGACACACTGAACATTGTTTAAAGGTTGCAACTATTGCACATATGATTAGCTGCACACTGCAAACAGCATAGTCAATGGGAAAGATAAGGTGGATCGCACCGCCGCGCCATCCAGATTTACCCTGGAGGAATTCAGAATCTTGCTGTTGATATGATTCTTAAGAACAAGGTTGACATATGTCTGAAGACGCTTAACGGATGGGGCCTGGAGAGTAACTTATGTAAGATATCCCTTGATCCACTGCATCAAACAGCGACCTCTGGTCTTGCCATGTTGATCGAAAAGACCATCTATTGTCCTTTTCTATGAGTGGCTTGTCATTATATATACCAAATTATATTATTTGGCATCTCCACATTTACTTTCGACACCTCTTCTGAACTCGATGCTCAGATGTTCAATTGCTTGAGGACTCCGTGGCAAATTATCATCTGAACAAAATTTGCAGGTGCATCAGATGGTACCTTCAGCGACGCCCTTGGTAGGCAACATATTGAACTCATTGATTTCCACAACAATGCGATTAATAAGAGTCAGTTTCCAAGATATGCTGAGCTCCTACATTTGAGTATTTTCTTTTTCAGATGGATAACTGAGGCGATATATTTTTTGAAAATTTACTTGTTCAGAAATTAGATGAAATTTACAAAACTAGAACATGAAAGCCTACAAAACATCTAACTCTCGAAGGGAGCTATTTCGGATAGGTTCATCATCAGACACAGTGCAAGATGAATAGTTGAGGAGATATATTTTTTGAAAATTTCCTTGTTAAGAGATGGGACAAAATTCGCAACACGAGAACATGAAGACCTACAAAACATCATCCTTCCAAGGGAGCCTTATATGAAATCGGCTTTGGTTGTATAATTTGTATCGTGATTTATTGAAAATTATTGTAAACAATTACAATTTACTTCTTTAAATACAAGAACTACATCGTGAATATTCAAGGACTGTTAATTTTGTTAAATTTAACCAAATCTGCAGACGGTTGTGACCCCTAGTTATATCACGAACCATCTAAAATTTGGCACACATTTTCTATTTTATACAGGGTGTAATCAGTTTCATGTCATTAAAAAAAAATCGGTAAAGGTATTTACACAGAACTTCCCTCGTTATTTGTGCATGGTAGTCACTCTAAAAAATTAATAATTACGAAATGACATTGAGAATAATAATCGGAATAGAGTTATTGCTATTATTACAAAGAAAACTTGATAAGTTTTGGTCAAAAAAATATACAGGTTGCTCATCCAACAGCAAAAGTTCAATACTAAATAGCAGGTACCACATATGGCAGGCTTGCGCAAATACCTTTACAAATGTCCACCATGACTGAATTATTTCTTGGGATGACCACCCTGTAGATTTTTCAATAAAAGTATAATAGGTGCATATGCCAGATATTATTGCCATCTGTCACATTTTCAGTCCAACATTCACGTAATGGAGTGGAAGTATAGTGGTGGTTAAAAAATTTCATTTTTTTTTAAATTTTTCAAAAGATGTTGGTAAAATAATTTTCAAAATTTTTTCTTCCGAAATAGGTTTAAAATGTCAAACGTAGAAATTTTAAATTTGAGCAAAAAGGAAAGTTTCCTTCTATTCTATAGTAGTGCTAAAAAAAGTTTAAAAATTAAAAATTATGTATTTTTTAAAATAGGTTTAGAATGCTATGAAAAGTGAAAATTTTAAATTTGAGCAAATAAAAAAAAATCGATATATTTTAGTGGTAAAAACTTTTTGAAAAATGTTGGTGAAAAAAATTTTCAAAATTTTTTTTCTGAAATACCTAGGTAGAATTTCATTTAAATTTGAGCATTCTAGCGTTAAATTTTTTTCCAAACTGGTAACAAAATGTTGCAAATTTTTTTTTCCGAAATTGGTTTGGAATATCACGTGAAACGTGGAAATTTCAAATTTGAGCAAAAACATTTTTTCGTCTGTTCTATAGTAGTGATACATAAATGGATTAAAAATGTATTCAAATTTTTTTTAAAATTCTTCAAAAACATTTTTTAATTTGTTTGAATAGTTTTAGAATGTCATGGAAGCGTGGATAGTTAAAATCTGAACAGAGAAAAAAAATCTTAGTGGTAAAATCTTTTAAAAATAGTAAGAAAAATTTCGAATTTTTCTTTTAAATAGATTTAGAACGCTATGAAACGTGGAAATTTGAAATTTGAAGAAATAAAAAAAAATTCCATCTATTTTAGTGGTAAACAAATTTTCAAAAATGGTAAAAAAAATTCAAAACGTGGAAATTTTAAATTTCAGCAAAAACAAATTTTTCCGTCTATTCTAATGGTATTTTTTTTCCAAAGTGGTAAAAAAAATCAGCTATTCTATAGTAAGTAGTGAAATAGATTTTATCAATTTTTTTTTGTTTGAATAGGTTTAGAATGCTATGGAAACGTTGAAATTTTAAATTTGAACAAAGAAAAAAAAATAATTTTTTAAAAAAATTTTCCAAAATCTTGGTTAAAAAATTTTCAGTTTTTTCTTCTGAAATAGGTTTAGAATGTCATAAAACGTGTATATTTTAAATTTGAGCAAAAAAAAATTCCACCTATTTTGGTGGTAAAATATTTTTCAAAAATGTTGGTAAATAAATTTTCAAATTTTTTTTTTTTGAAATACGTTTAGAATGCCATGAAAGGTGAAAATTTTAAATTTGAAGAAAGACAAAAATTCTCATATTTTAGTGGTAAACATTTTTTCAAAAATGTTGGTGAAAAAAATTTTCAATTTTTTTTTTCTGAAATAGGTTTAGCGCGTAATGAAACGTGGAAATTTTAAATTTAAGCAAAAAAAAAATTTTTCATCTTGGTAAAAATTTTTTCAAAAATGTTGCAAAAAAAATTTTCAAAACATTTTTTTTTCTGAAATAGGTTTAGCGCGTCATGAAACGTGGAAATTTTAAAT
Organism: Stenurella melanura; assembly: GCA_963583905.1. Lineage (NCBI taxonomy): Eukaryota > Metazoa > Arthropoda > Insecta > Coleoptera > Cerambycidae > Stenurella > Stenurella melanura. Next base: position 100,314,676 of record OY757314.1, read on the forward strand.
TTGACCAAAAAAAATTTTTTTTCACTATTTATTCCGTTTAGACGGTCCACCCTGTATATTTTCCAGTGAAATTTCTACCGTGTCTTCGCTGACAGTAGCGTCAACTATCTACCAAATTTGACTGCTATCCTTCAAGTAGTTTTTTAGTAAATGCACCAACAGACAGACAGACAGACAGACAGACTGACGGAATTGAAAAACCTATATTTTCGTAATCTACGTGTTCTGAAACGTCAGAATCCGAAAAAATCTCGGAGGGTGATTTTTTCTCGAATACAATACTTCCCTTCGGTATGCGAGGGAAGTAAAAACTGGTAATGGGGACCGACTAGACAAACAAAAAACCTTTATGACTTTTCCCTCTAGGGGCACATTGAAAAAAACCGATCTAGGTTAACATACTTAATATTATGGTAGACAACTATTGAGAGCCACTGCTTTTCTTGGTCGATGGACTTGTACTTCCCAATTATATAACTTTTAAATTGTCATAAAAAAGTGCTCGCCGGCACACGCGGTGTCAAAGGATCATCGATCGCCTGTGATGGACCGCCTCAACTGAACTGAGGCAAGTATAAAGAGGTAAATAATTCGTTCTCTCTTTGTGCACAATTGCAAGCAAATAGTGGCCATAGAGGATTAAACAGAGCATTTCTTTACATGTGTGTTTTTTAATTTGGAACAAAATATTGGATTGTTTTAATTTAGAAAATTTAAATGTGGTTTATTAACATTTGTAACATAAATGAGTGTCCTGGGTTAAAAGCCTACTACCTACCCAAATGATTCAAAATCTCTGCATCTGTATCAATGCACAGTTCAGTACGTCGAATTAAATACATACGCACTTCGTTCAAAACTAAACACTAAACTATCAACTAACGTTGTCAATAAAGAAAAATAAAATAAAAACTTGGTACAAAAGCCAAAAAGGAATACAAAAGAACGAACAAGTAAGTTGTGTCTGTACGTAATCAAGATTTTGACAACTTGAACGGTAAGCCAATAAAATAAATCTCAACTATAAATACACAATGACGCGAAATTCAAAAATAACAACGAACGGCGGGGGTTGGACGTGTGTACATAACGAAACACCGACAGTAACTAAAATATTGCACAAGGGAGAGTTAGAGTATAGTTTTCTTCAGATCAGATCTAGATCTAAACCTACCTCAATATTCCAGCAGTTCTCAATAAGTTTTATTGAAAATTTGCGAAATTTTTGTTTATTTTTTTTCTCCAAAACTATGAGCTTTAGACCCCATGTTATATAAGGTTTTTTTGTTTGTCTTGTCGTTCCCTACCACCAGTTTTTTTTTAATGATGTATATGGAACAAGATCAGCTTAAAGTAGGAAACAACTTGTAACGTTTATTTTATTGAATTACTTACAATTCCAGACATTTTAAGGATTAAAATATTATCGGTGATCGTAATCTCAGAGAATGCTATACCTACCTCAGGAAAATGTTAGTCAAGTAGGTATTCGTTGTCGGCAACTTCAATTCATGTTCCCATTTCGAAATACATACTTCTAAACACTTTATCAAATTTACAGATCGTTTGTCTCTGTATATACTAAACTCGGTTGTGTATATACTCGTATACCTATTATTATAACTTTAATTAACTTGTCATTTAGTGACTCGTACTTGCATTCAAGACGGTAAAAGAATATTGAAAGCACGATTCAGAAGGCGATGCGATGACATGCTAAATAAACACCGGAAACAGGCTGAAAATTTTCGATAAGGTAATAATGTCGAGTGTTTCTAGAAGCAAATTCGTGGTGAATTAATTTGCTGTTTTAAACTGTTAGCCAGTTTTAAGTCGTCGCGATAGAATTTTTTTCTATAGATTACCGTTTTAGTTTAATAAATATTTACTTCATCTTCCATTTTTCATGTATCTTCCTTTAATTAATAACATTTACATAAATATAAACTAGTCCACTGTAATTATATAAATGGTTGTAATTAAGGAGCAATTTATCTCATTTAGAACTGATGAGATCTTCTGTTGAAAAGTTTATCTATTTCAAAATTTTTGGAAAAATCTAAAAAAATATTTTTACGCAAAATTATTTGTAAATGGATATAACTAAGGATACAAGTCATTTAGCTACGAAAATATACAGGGTGTAACCAGTTTCATGTCATTAATAAAACCGGATGGTGGGGAACGGCTAGACAAGACATCTTATATAACATGGGGTTTAAAGTTCATACTTTTGCAGAACTTTTTTTTTAATTCAAATTTTTTAATAATATTTGAGAACTGCTGGCATATTGGGGTAGGCTTATATTGTCGTGGCGTCTGGTCGCGCATGATACTCTGACATTTATGTAGCTAGGTACTCTCCCTTGTGACATTCTCAAGCAATATTTTAGATTATGTCGCTACTTGGTTAAGAACGTACACACGACCTACCCATTCGTTGTTTCTGTATGTTGCTTTTGTTCTCTTGAATTTTGGGCAACTTAAAATTTATTACTTTTTCGACCAACCAGAAAATACACCCTTTCTGGAGAAATTTTCAGACAGAAAGTAACATTTTCCGACCTAAACAGGAAAGCGGGCATCAGAGATCGGCAAGAGCTTTTCCGATCTCTGGTATTTTCTTTTCCGATCGATGAAGGCAAAAAATGCTGCCAATTTTTGGTATAGGTGGCTTTGCTTTCTTGTTGCCATGGAAACGAAGTAGTGTTAAGTATTAAATAGATAGAAGGTTACTATTCATCATAGAAAGATGGTTGAATGATCAAAGTTTTGAAATACTTCATGACCATTCTGAAATACATTTCTATAAATACATCTAACTTTTACGAGTTTTCAAAACCAATTCGCAAGTTATGGAAAATATGCATTCAGATTTTGAAGCGTTACAACCAGAAAATGGTCGAAAAAAAAATTGTACGTTACATGACCGAAAAACAGTGATTGCAGGTCTCCCCAAGCTTCCAGAACTCGCTATATTTAATTTACTCCTGCAATTTCTCACATTCTAATATAGACATAGTTTTAAAACAAAAATACCATACTTATTTTCTACACTTATTAAAATTTGGCCGCCATATTAACACATATTTAACTCCATAGAAATGTGGGATCAATTCATGTGTTCGTATTTGAGTTAGGGTAAATTAAACTAAAAAACAATTGCCTTCTTTTGTTAATTTCAATTATTATTATTATTATTATTTATCCAATAAACGTTGAAAATGAGAGAAATGGTTCGCGAAAACGGGTGCTAAACAATAATGTATAGTAATTAAACCACCTGACGGATTATTATTATGAAATTCAGTAGGGTTCTTTCAAATCGATTTAAAAATTGTACCATTTTTCTTAGAGTAAAATCTTCTCCTTTCGAAAAATTATAGTTAAAATCGATTCAATGCAGAATTAACCAATTAAAAATTCTTGTTAATAGCGAAACTAGGCGCTGGTGCGCCGAGCGAGGATAGAGCATACACCCAGTTGGTTGGGAAAATCGTAAAAGTTGTGTTTGTTTATTTCACAATAACAACGATATACAGTGTCTCGGAGGAGGAAACACTTTCTTACTCGTAAATTTATGAGGGAAAGTCATTCTTTATAAAAAACGCCTACTTTTTATGAAAAATTATACACATACAGGGTGTTCCAGCTCCATTTAGACAAGTATTATCTGGAAAATAATAAGACAGAAAGAAATGTAACATGGTAAAGTTATTCTGTTTAAAAAAAATGCATTTCATCATTTTCAAATCTACAAGACGCCTTAAAAAGGCGGCAGGTTATGCAACTTTACTTTTTCAAATGGAATTGAATGAATTTTTGGATTATCCTTTTATTTCCGAACAAATTTTGTTAACCATGTCCTATACCTATCATTAACGGTGTACGATATATTAATGGTTTAATCTTGATTTTGTCATGCTCCATTTTCTAAAACTAAGGCTAGCCTTGATTACAAACAAAAGCAGAAATTATTGACTGACATTTTGTGGCAGTTTCACTGACAGTTGTTAATTAGTTCCACATCCGCGTAGTTTTTAAGACTATTTCATTATCAAATCAGAAATAAGCCGTCATTGTTTACATCTAATTATGGCGAGAGCAATGGAGGGAACTGGATTGGTTATCAATAATCTGTTAAGTGGCCTGCATGGTCACCTGATTTGTCGCCCCTCGATTTTTTCTTATGGGGCCATTTAAAGTAAGTTCTATACGTCGAGAAACCAAATAATCTTAACGATTTCAAGAATAGAATAACTCATGCTCGGCGCCAAATAACCTCAGAAGTTATAAGGAATTCTTGTACAAGAGAACTTTTTAAGGAAGTATGCGTTTTGTCAAATAGAATATATGCGACAATAGACATAATAGTTACTGTTTTTTGTATTATATTATTCTTTACGTTTATAACAAATTGTTATCCCAAAAATTTAACTGCTAATATCTCAACAACGCTTAATAGTTATAGGACATGGTGAATAAAATTTGTTACGAAATAAAAGGAGAATCCAAAAATATAAAAATATACAGGGCATTCCATCTGAAACTACATAACCTGCAACATTTTTAAGACGCTTTGTACATTTGAAAATAAACTAATGCACCTCTTTAAACAGAATAACTTTTCCATTTAACATTTCCTTCTATGTCTTACCATTTTCCAGATAACGCTTGATAGAGCGCTTGATTAAATAGAGCAGGAACACCCTGTATAGGGTGCCAAATATTTGTAAAAATATGAAAAAGTACAGAGAGCAAAGTGCCGTTCATTTGTGAATGATTTGATAAAAAGTGTTATGAACTAAAATCTATGGTCAGTTATGATATTTTGACTTTCTACCACCAAATTATTATTTTTTTCTTTTTCAAATGCTCACGTTTCTGTAAACAGTTTTTAACAATATTACTAAAACCTAAACTACTCTACATCAATAATATTTATGTCATGTGATTATATTTAATGCAGCAAAATATTTTCCTAGAAATTCGTAAAAAGTAACAAAATATGTTTGTTGTTAAATGTTGTGGTTTGGGGATGATATTTCCTATAGTAGAGTTACAGGATCTCATAACCCAATTTCTTGGTCACCTGGGAGCCCTGATCTAGCTATTGTGAATTTTCACATAAGGGATATCAAATATCAATATTCAATAATAAATTGGACGGTTTAAAAGAAAGGATGAGGGAAAAACTGTTTGCAGAAATATGAATCATTGAAAAAGAACAAAAAAATCATTTGCCACTAAGTCAAGATATCATAACTGACTACAAATTTTTAGTCCATAACATTTGTTCTACTGCCATTTTTTAAGATTGTTCACAAATGAAGGCACTTCAGTCTTTGTCGTTTTTCACATGTTTGCAAATATTTGGTATCCTGTATATAAATTTTGGAAGAAGAATTAATTCATCGCCAAGCAAATAAAAAAGTTCTCCCTCTTGTGAATTCAATAAGTGGTCACACTGTGTGGCAACTGTCAATTTGCCAAAATAAATATCTGAGCAATCTAAACAATTTGAATTTGCAATATTTTTCTGGGAGAGTTTCTCACCAAACATAACACGGGAGCGGGATAGTTCCAAAGAAAATTCCTTACTATCTTGGCAGGAAACCTGCTCATTGGCAGAAAAACCACGAGTTTTTGTGGCTACAAACACTTTTATGATAGCGCGGAAAATTGTTGGATATATCCCCATCCCTAGTTATATTGTATATCTGTTCAAATTTTCAACGAACGAGAAAGTTGTTTTTAAGTTAAATCCTGTGCAGTGGACTAATTTCTATATTTTGGATACTTTATTGTTAAAGTTACAGTTTTAAATTAAACCTACCAATAAGAAGTTCTTATGAAAGCACAGAATTAGTGTCGTAAAAAACGATCATGAAGTTAATCAATATTTCTTTTTGACTTTGAATCGTGTCTGAACACTTTCTACAGCCTCATGTTTACAGGAAGATAGGCGGCTAATAAGTAATTTCAATCAATCACCCACATTTTGTTTATGCTTTCTATTAATTAGTTTCTAACGGAAGTGATAACAATACAGTTGATTAGAATAATTGTTGCTTAGATTACAGGGTGCGCGTCGTTTTGATATTGGTAATAATTTAAATGCAATATCTAATCCTATTATCATATACCATAGGTTTTAGTACACCATGGAGACGCAAAAATAAAAACCGCTGCCCAAGGAATCACTACTTCCACATCCAGATTTTTCATCCTAGTCACTTTAAAGGAAACATTTTGACTATATGTGCACTCTAGTATGTGAAAATTATTGGTCATAGAATTTTAATAATATTTGGGGCAGATGTCATAGAAAAGTTTGAGGAGTTGGTGTCTACCTTATACGTTAAAAATGAAGTTTCTAGTTTACCCTACTTATTTTCCACTATTCACAACCTACCACCTCCCACCCCTTCAATGGAGTCATCTCAATCAGATGTCACTACAATACATACGTGTACTAACTTTCAAGTGAATATTTCATTTTATGTTATCAATTCCATTTTAATAATGAAGCGGAGGTGGTGGAGTTTGAAATTAGAAATATTAGAAAGAAATCTGAGGCCATGGTTTCTAGTATACCGAATCCCAAATTTCTGTACTCTTACCAGCTTGATTTACTTATTTTCCCCTAGTTACTCCTATTAACCCCAACCCTCCTACGGAATCATCCCAAAATATAATCTAGTTCCAGATGTCATTATAATACATACGTCTACCAAATTACAAGTGAATATCTCAATTTTATTTTATCAACCCCTTTGCTACTAGGACATACACCGAGTTTCAAGTTTCAGTACTCTTACCAGCTTGCTTTACTTATTTTTCCTTATTTCCTCTACTTACCCCCACTCCTTCAATGCAATCATGTCAAAATATAATCTAGTTTCAGATATAGTTATAATACATAAATGTACCAAATTTCAAGTGAAAATTTAAATTTAATTTTATCAACTCTTTTAATAAGGGAGTGGGGGTGGTGGGGGGATGGAAAATGCTAATAAAAAAACCTGAGACCTCCGCTTCGGGTATATACACCAAATCCCAAATTTCTGTACTTTTACTTGCTTGCTTTACTTATTTTCCCTTATATGTCCCTATTTAACCCCCAACCCTTCAACGGAATCATCTCAAAATATAGTCTAGTTTCAGATGCCGTTATAATACATATGCGCACTAAATTTGATGTTAATATCTCAATTTTATTTTATCAACCACTTGAATAATGGAGTAGGGGTGGTGGGGGGCTGAAATATAATATTAAAAAATCTGAGGCTCTGGCTTCTAGTACATACACCGAATTTCAATTTTCTGTACTCACACCAGCTTGCTTTCCTATTTCCCCCTATTTACCCTTAAATAACCCCCAACCCTTCTACGGAATCATCTCAAAGTATAATCTAGTTCCAGATGTCGTTATAATTGACACGTATTTGAAAAATATTATAAAAAAATCTGAGGCCTTAGCTTCTAGTACATACACTGAATTTCAAGTTTCTGTAATCTTACAAGCTTGCTTTACTTATTTTCCCCTATTTACCCCTATTTAACCCCCAACCCTTCACCGGATATCCTCAAAAAACAATCCAGTTCCAGATCTCGTTATAATATATACGTGTACAAAATTTCAAGTCAATATCTTAAACCGTTCCGGAGAAAACGTGCGGACAAAAAAAAGTTACAGACAGAGAGACAGAAATTTTTTTTTTTTCGCTCAAATTTGAAATCTCGACGTTTCATGACATTCTAAACCTATTTCACGAATAAAAATTTTTGAACATTTTTTTGCGATTACTATACTTCCAATCCACTACGTGGATGTGGAAGTAAAATTAGATCAGTAATCCACGTAGTGGAGTGGAAATATTGTAAAAAAAATATCAAAATTTCAGATCCCCTACCCACATATTTCAATTTTTCTTTATCACATTTTATGACACATAATTTGAGTTTTAATGCATAAAAATGAACTTAAAGCTATATTTTATTAATATATAGCTTTTATTGAAAATGAAAATATTTTATAATATCTTGTATTTAGGTTGTAGTAACTATTGCACATTGAAAAAAAACCATTATTATTAATAACCGATTATTTCACATGTTAAACATTTAATAAAGTTTCAATAATTCCAATGTTTTCGACAATTTTTGAAATTATTCTTAAAAAAGGCTCGTTACTACATTTTGAAAAAAAAATGTAGTACAGGTTTTGCATTTTACCGGTGGACCATCGAAACCCGAAAAAAATGTCGGACCGAAATGAAAGTCATATCTATCGACTCGAGAGCGAATTTAGAAAATTGCGTCCGTCGGTCAGTCTGTCTGTCTGTCTGCCACGCCCAGGCCCCCCCTAATCCATTTTCAGATTTCGATGAAACTTGAGTGGTTAATAACATGCCTTTAGATAACCTTAACGCCGGAAGCTCGGCTCCGTTCGGAAACCGGAAGTACCCGATACAGACGTTTCGAGTTTTTTGGGAAAAATTGAATAACTCGGTAACGGGCAGTCGGATAGAGATATTTCAAAAAAGAAGTGTGCCGTTGACAACGTTCTACAAATAAGTATACAAGAGACTATGTCGAAAAACAAATGAATAATGAATTTATTTGCAAAAAACTGGTTTTCTCGAAATCGGGCTAGGAAGCAGGATATTGATCAATTTCGATGAGACTTGGTGGGATCAAAGGTACACGGCCACACATGAAGCCTATTGCTGGCGGCCCGAATCCGTTGACCACAAGTATTTTTTCCAGGGCCGAGTATGATTTTCCAAAGAAATTAATAACTCTCCAACCGAAGGTCCGATTTTGATTTCCAAAAAATGGCGATTGTAGGCCTCGATTAGTTCTATTAGGTGACGTTTGTGAGAAAGTTGACAAAACATAAGCGAATCTACAAATCCTGGAAAACTTGATTTTTTGATAAATTCTACAAATACTGAACAGTTGAACAGTTTCCTAATAAAAATCGAAAATTAAATATTCCGTCTATCAATCTCTATAATCAGTATAAGGCACGGACCCTTTTGATTGATTGGGATAAAAAATCTGAATTAGTTTTTTCGAAAAATTAAAAATAAACAAGTTTTTTTTCGAAGATGCATTTCATAGAATTATTTTAAAAAAATATTAAAAATTGATAAATTCTCCATGCGATACAGGTGCAATAAAATAATGTAATGTTATATTTAGAATATCATCATTCATTTCCTTATTTGGTTAAGTAATGGTGTTAAATTTTTGGAGTGGAGCGAAGTAGGCTTTAAGCTTCAATCATTGTAGCTAAAATAATTCCAACTATATAAAGTAGAAAAACTGATTATGATAAATTTGTATCTTGTAAAATTTTAATATTTTAAATAAGTTTAATCAGAATTGTACCCATTATAAAAGAAACATACGAATGCAAAAAAACAGGTTTTGCTATGAAACAGATTTTGATATCGTGCCTTCTGGAAAAAGTCTCTATTTTAGTTATACATGAAATTATCTATAGGTGCCCAAACCAAAAAAAAAATGATGATCATACCGGAGAAAATTCTATCTCTATAAATATTTGACCGATTTTCATTTACTAAATAAAAATAGAACCAATGCCTTTTCTGTGTTTAAAAATGTAGTTAGCCTTCACTATAGTCAATGCAAAACGAAAAGAAAAAAAAAGAAAAATAAAACATGTCAAAATGTACTGAGTCATGTTACGATCCTCTGCTGAAAATGTACTGAATCATCTCAACAGGGATAAAAAGCATATCAAAACGTAGTTTTTTTAGCTTGTTAACTATGTTGAAACAAACAATATCTTAAACTATACTCAATTTGGCTTCCGAAATAAAATGTTCTACTACGAAGGCGGTTTTTAAATTAATTAGTGATATTGTCAAGGGCCTTCAGAGTGGTAAGCATGGGGCAGTAAGTCTGTGTGTCAAGCTTAGTATGCATGGTTGAAAATGGTAGCGAAACAGATTCTGTTTATGACTTTTCCGACAATTTTAGGATACTTTGCGTATATGATGACAAGTATGACACCTGAAATTTTTTCTTATTCAAAAAGGTTCAGGATGTCTTGAAATGACAAAATTTTAAATTTGAGCGAAAAAAATTCTGTCTATCTGTCGGTCGGACTATCTGTCTGTAACTTCTTTTGTGAGCATGTTTTCTCCGAAATGATATTGACTTGAAAGGTACACATATGTATTATAACGAGATCTGGAACTAGTTTATCAAAAACTTTTTTTTTGTGGGGCTGTGTAATGTTTAATTATCGGTTTGGAAATACGACTTATATTTTGCGATCTCGGTGATATCTTTGATTAAAATGTTTCTTTGTTAATCACTTTGAAACCACTATGAGTGAATGTAATAAAATTTTTCAATTTATCGCGCATAGTATGACTTTTTAAATACCCATGAGTTCATTACTGTTTTACTTGTTGGAATATATTGGAATATTGACAGATGCATCAGTTTAATGTTCAATATATTGCCTATTGGTTAGTCAATATAAAGAAAATATTTTAAACTGCTGTGGCTCAAATCTGAAGTTTTTTATCCTCCAACAGGCTAAATTTGGCTGTTTGATAGGTATATTTCTTTGAAATGCTACTTTACAATCATTAATAACATAATTGATTGTTTCGCTATTTTAGAAAAAAAAAATTATTTCGCGTATATCTTCTAGACAGTCACATTTACTGGTGTAACTACCCACAATATCTTAACATTCTTTCCTGTACACAGCATGTGCAGCAATTATGATAATAGTTGTCATAACTTTGATAGGTATAGTTCTCTGTATATATTTAAGTCACATAAAAAGTGTCGGCGACTTTGACTTTGCAGTAAAGATCAAACATCCCGACGTTTTTTATTTGCCTTAATTATATACAGTTGCAATCTAAATACATTTAAAGGTAGAGTTAGACATTAATCTAAAACAACAATCTGTTATTTAAAGTAAAAAAGCTTATTTCAATCTCAATCCCAATATTATATTTGATGTTAAATATTATTATCAAATAGCATTTTAGGTCTTTATCAGTCAATGTTTTTACGATTTATTACGACTTCCCATTCACGGTAGAAAACGAGAAACCACCCCCGACGGACTCCATAGCAATACCTTTCGCATACTTCACGAATGATTTAATCAGTGGACAAAATTATGTAAGCAAAAATATTTATTATTAAATTTAGAATTAGAAAATGATCTATTTTTAATCGTTTCCCTTCCTCCAAAGATTCATCCTTCGTCTGTTATAGATTGGGGTAATATTTTTCTTTGAGGTCCTATGTAGATTGTGAAAGCACAAATGCACGTTGAAATTGTTACAAGGGACACTGTGATTACCGTTTGAACATAGAGTCTACTTCGGAATCATAATGCCCCTACACATGGCGCTAGGATAGAGTTACAATAGGTAAAATTGAATGAAAATGATTAATTGCCGTTAAACCCACTCAGTTTAGATTAATTAGTTTAGCATGCCTGGAACATGCTTCGAAGAGCACTAATAAATCCACAGCCACCTGTTGACCTTAGGTCTCTATGACCTAGGATAGCCAGCAATGATGTAAACACGGGTGAAATTGTCCGATATTAACTGATATCTGCAATATCTGCATGTCTATGTCGTGCCGTGATCATGGTAAGTAGAATACAGAGAAATGCGATTCTTTCGATTTCAAATATGAAATTTACGAAGGATTTCTGGGTGGCCAATCGTCAATGTAATATTTTATATCCATTTGTTTCCTTAAAAGGATGTCGGGGGGAGAGTCGGTTTATCTTCATCGAGAACAGATGTGTTGTGTGTGACGCTCTCGAAAAATCGCAAAAAGAACCACCTAAAATGCGATTAAACTCGATAAAAATATTTTTAATAGTATCACTTTATTGAACTAATTTACAAAGATAAACTTGAAACAAATTTACTAGTAATAATAACATGTATTGAAACATTCTTTATAGGATTTTGCAAACAGCAGAAAAAATAACTATCTATAACTAAAGAAAAACTTTGTGTAGAAATATTAATGAAATCTTTGCATTCTTTCGATAACCTGAATTCTGGTTATGCTAGCAAATTAAAATCCTAAAATGAATTTGTCTAATTTCTTATTTGACAATTCTCATTCTAACACTAGCATCCACACAGTCCCCTACGGCCATGCAGATTAAACTAGTATCCACATAACCCCCTACGATTATGAAGATTCAGTTAAAAATGAGAACAAAGACCTAAAATGAATTTATTTATCTACCTTGTCTTAAAAAATTGTTCATTCCAATGGATTACATTTTCATGAAATCTATCATTCTGTTTCCTGGAAATGCTTAGCCTTTGAAACGTTTTTCGCCCTTATTCTGGAGCTCATCAGAAAGACATAAAGCCATTCATAAAGATGTTTCATGCAAAACCAAGACAATTTCTATGAATAAGTGTGAAATGATTATATTTGACATTGACTGATAAAAACAACCTCACCTATCTATTAGCTAACTAGTATTGGAGCCAATATACTCTATGTATGTTTTAAAAATGAATTATTATTTGTTTGCTTATAATTGTATTGAAACATTCTTTATAGGCTCCAATACTAGTTAGCTAATAGATAGGTGAGGTTGTTTTTATCAGTCAATGTCAAATATAATCATTTCACACTTATTCATAGAAATTGTCTTGGTTTTGCATGAAACATCTTTATGAATGGCTTTATGTCTTTCTGATGAGCTCCAGAATAAGGGCGAAAAACGTTTCAAAGGCTAAGCATTTCCAGGAAACAGAATGATAGATTTCATGAAAATGTAATCCATTGGAATGAACAATTTTTTAAGACAAGGTAGATAAATAAATTCATTTTAGGTCTTTGTTCTCATTTTTAACTGAATCTTCATAATCGTAGGGGGTTATGTGGATACTAGTTTAATCTGCATGGCCGTAGGGGACTGTGTGGATGCTAGTGTTAGAATGAGAATTGTCAAATAAGAAATTAGACAAATTCATTTTAGGATTTTAATTTGCTAGCATAACCAGAATTCAGGTTATCGAAAGAATGCAAAGATTTCATTAATATTTCTACACAAAGTTTTTCTTTAGTTATAGATAGTTATTTTTTCTGCTGTTTGCAAAATCCTATAAAGAATGTTTCAATACAATTATAAGCAAACAAATAATAATTCATTTTTAAAACATAATAACATGTGATCTCTAACATTGCTTGATACAGAATACCCAGTGGCTGAGCCTGCCCACGCAGTAGGCATACTATTGCAGCGTTGCAACATTTAAAAATTTTCTTAAAATCTACATTGGTCCGCAACAATGGCGATAAAGAAAGCTGGGCAATAAATAGTGTCAAAATGAGACACATGTGTTTACAAAGCAATATGGACTTACTAGCTGTGTTGTGACTTAAAGTTATTGTGTGCAGAGAAAGTTTTTTAAGTGGAAAAAATCAACCCAAGAAAGGAAAGAAAATGAAACGGCAACCTCTGGACCAGACGCTACGGAGAGATAAGCTATAGATTATTTTATTTTATTCTATTCTTTCTAATTAGGTACTTTAATAGCTTTACCAACTTAATTTCAATCAACTCAATTATTAATTCAAAACATAATATTTTAAACAATTTCTTATTAGTTGAAATAATTATTTCAAATCAAACCAATATACAGAGTATACAAAATATTCTCTCGGACCTCTTTCTCATAACCCGCTGTAAAAGGCTTTTTTTTACTGCAGGGCACTCCCTTGTACTTCCACCGTAAATAGATATTTACCTGTGGAACGGTTAATAAATAAAAACTCTCTGCGCGAGCGAACGTATGTATATATTGGCAGAAAAACGAAGTGAATGCAAGCTGACAGAAGGGTGTGTACACTGCTAGATTCAGAAACAGAAGAAACAAAAGGAAGAATAAATAAGGAGATGATAGATGGAAACCTAAAAAGAGCATGGAAACTAAAAAAAAGCATCTCACAAACACCATCCTATATTCCTACCCCGAGTGTCATGTGGCTCTCGTTGCTGACAACAAGCATGCCCCATGTCCAACCCAGCGTATGCAGCCGATCCGGAGGTATATAAAACATCCAAGGTTTGGTTACAGCACGCGGTTTGGCCATCCGTTGGGCGTGTTCGGCGGACGACCAAGCTGCGTGTTGGAACGAACCTCCAGACTAGAATCCCGGAATCGACAGCAAGGCTTACCTTACGCAAATCAATCAATTTGTTTCCTAAAAAGGATGTCCATTAGATCATAGCAACAGTTGGAGGGTGTTAACGATATGAAAAAGTAAATATAAATGAAGAATGAAGAATAAAAATTTAAAAATTTCGAAAACCTAATCTGTTTCGTTTCTTAAGATTTTTTTAGAAAATCTCATGTGCTGTGATGATTGATTATTTTGTAGATGGTAAGGACGTTATTAACGGGGTTGATGAAATAAAATTGAGATATTCACTCAGATTATATTTTGAGACGATTCTTTTGAATGGTTGGGGGTTAAATAGTAATAAATAGGGGAAAATAAGAGAGCTGGTAAGAGTACAGAAACTTGCAACCCCCACCAACTCCACTATCTTTTTTTAGAAGTGAAGATATATAGTGTGACTCAGTTTAGATGAAGACATCTTATCTGACATTCGAATATTTTGGAATTTTGGTGATGAACATATGCCTATAAAGTGAGTTTCAAACGTAACCATTTGGTTTTAGTGAGAGGCGTCCGATTCTAGGATGGAGACGGGAGCCGATATTCAAAAAATAGTATTAGTGATTTTTTAGAAAAAAAACTAGTTCAAGATATTCTTAACCAGCACCTTTAGAAATCTTTTGTACAAGATTACGTCGTAGTGGGTTTCAAGGTGTCTGAGATAGAGGCTGTCAAAGAAACATTTTTTTTCAACTAAAAATAATTTTTATCTGTAAAACGGATTCTCATATGAGAAAAATGTATTCTTTGTTTTTTATTCAGAATAATGTACTGTCCTAGTTTGAAGTATTTTACAACAGAATCAATATTTATTTAATAAGGCAAAAATGTTAATTCGTACATACCTGCCATTTTTCTAACAAATAATCTTCAAGAAAGACCTAAATAAGCCATGAGAAAAAAAGTGCGTCAATTTTTTTAAAACTTTTTTAAATTTAATTTTCAAAATAGTGTTAGAAGGTATTTTTAACAAAATAATGAAACAATAGACAGTTGCAGTAGAACGTTGTTGAATGTGAACGATAAAAAAAATATTGCCCATTTACTTAATCACAGCGACATCATGCAGAATTGCATTGTGTCGTATTTGAGCAAAATGTCATTCAAATAGATATTAGGGAGATTTTAGGCCACTTAAATTTGGTAATACGTTAAACGTAAAACGTTATACTGTACATGCGCATTAGCTCGAAAATATAGTATTCCGGTATTAGCATTTTGGCACGTTTTGAGTTTTTGAAACCATCTTTCTCGATGTTAAGTGACGACCTGTATACATAACCTCACTTTTTGGTCACTTTGAAAGATTTGGTATCTGTTAATTTGTTTAAGTTTATGTTATTACGGCAGGATTGGACAACTACGATTTTTTTTTTTTTTTCAAGCATATAGATATAATACCAAACAAATAGCAACGTTGCCAAGGGTTGATTTACATGCAATCATTTTATTACATATTACGACCACAACAAAATATGTAAAAAGTGTACCAATAGAGCCGAGAGTTATATATTTTAAATGTAAATGAAAGCTGCTAGATTCAGAGACACAAGAAGAAGAAAAATAAGGAAATGACGATAGATGGAAACTTAAAAGAAGCATCTCGCAAACAACTACACCACACCCCAGCCGATGATGACAAATGGAAACTTATTAGAAGCATGGAAACTTAAAAGAAGCATCTCTCTAACACCTACACTTCCCATCCTATATTCCCACCCCATGCGTCATGCGGCTCTCGTTGCTGACAACAAGCATGTCCAATGTCCAACCCAGCGTATGCAGCTGGTCGGGCGGTATATAGAACAACCGAGATTTGGTTGCGGCACGCGGTTTGGCCGTCCGTTGGGCGTATTCGACGGACGACCAGGCTGCGTGTTGGAACGAACCTCCATGGATGCCCGAAATTGGCAGCAATGCCCACCATACGCTGGCAAATCAATCAATCAACTATTAAGATAATAACAAATTTACTGTACAAATAGACGAGAATGTTCTCTACCGGGCAACCCTGTATTACATTAAACGTTATTAATTGTACCTTACTCTAACACAAATAAGGTAAAACTTTATCGGTTAATAACGTATTCGGTTATTTTTGAACGACTGGGCATGAGCAATATGAGGCTTAAAAACTCCCCATTTGCAGTCAGCTACGCTCGACTGTAACTTCTACTCGTTTTTGTTTCTGACATTCATATTTCCTAACCAGTTCCTTAAAACTTTTTAAAAGTAATAACATCAACAATTCGCCAACACTTTCCCGAACTCTTCATCCGCTGCTTCCCCTAACTTATAGGAGAAAGTGACGGACATGATTCTGCACTTACCCTGTAAGACACCTTGAGTAATTTCTCGTATAGTCTTACTACAAGTATACAGTTTAAGAATAAAAACAGAAATATTCATGTCAAGTGGTGCGTTAACCACATGTTAGTATTGTATTTATAGACATTGAAGGTCACTTGTCATATGTCGCAATGTAAATTATTATTTTATTAAGAATATTATACGTTAACAACTTTCTATTGCAGTTTGAGGGAGTTCAATGAATCATGGAGCGTCGAAGCGCCCTTGAAGATTAAGGCGTTCTTTAGATACTAGTTAATTTAGGTAACATATTTATCAATTTTGAATTATATAATGGAATCTAAATTATAAGTATAATGCATGAACATGAAATATTCTTAGACAAGATTACGTGGACTGATGACCCGCGATTCACCAAAATTTAAACTATGACTCACATCACATCACATGAAACTTTTTACACTTCCCTAGGATAGTATCTTGCTCCACTTTTGTACACTAAGACTGGCTGAACGGAGCCATTCCTGAAGTTATTATAAAGATGTATAGATTCTCATCATTGATAGTTAGCATATTTTTTTTTCGTCTAAATCCTATAATGAAAATTGTGTAGCCATCATTGTTATATATACTCTTCGCAAATACGAAACGAAGAGTATATTGGATTTGATCGGAATATTTCTAAAATCGGTAATATCGTTCGTGGAGAAAACATTTTCATGTCACCGTGTTGGTGATAGAATTCTGAACAACTTCCAAAATACCGTATCTTGGCTATATATATATATATATATTTAATTCAGCAGCTGAATTTTAATATATGTATCCCGCATCACCGCTTGCCTCTGGTTGCTAATGGTCCCACTGTTATGGGTATAAAACTTCTCAATAAGTTCACCGTAAATATTAAAAATCTTGAAATATTAAGTGAATTTAAAGCCACTGTAAGGAATTTATTAATAAGGTCTAGTTTCTACTCTATTACAGAATACTTTACTGCCGATTTTAGTAATTATTTTTCGACCTGTATTTTACTTCACTATTGTATCTGTAATGTTTTTATTTTTGTCTATTACTTCCACATCCACGTACTTAGTGGAGTGGAAGTATAGTAATCGTAAAAAAAAATAATTTTATTTTCTTTTTTTTGTTGAAATAGGTTAGGATATTGACACATATTCTTTACATGATTTTGCAAACAGCTGAAAAAATTACTATCTATGAGAACTAAAGGAAAAACTGTAAAAAATATTAATGAAATCTTTGCATTATTTCGATAACCTGAATTCTGGTTATGCTAACATAGGTTAGGATGTCACACAACGTTGAGATTTTAAATTTAAACTAAAAAAAATTCTCCCTGTCGGTCTGTCTATAACTTTTTTATGCGCACGTATTCTCCGGAACAGTTTAAGATATTGACTTGAAATTTGGTACACGTATGTATCATGACGAGATCTGGAACTAGATTATATTTTGCGCTAATTCCAGTGAAAGGTTGGGGGGTAAATAGGGGAAAATAAGTAAAGTAAGCTGGTAAAAGTACAGAAACTTGGAATTTGGTGTATACAGATTCAGCAAATTTAGTTTTAGGTACGCAAACTTGTTTCTGCGCAGATAAGCCACGCCTTGTCATAGAACAATGCAGGGCATTGGTCCATCGCTTGACCGCGACGAGTTGAGAACAGCGCGAGCGCACCCATTCTGCTTTTAATAGCGTAGCTGTTTAGACGTGTGGGGGTAAAATAAATTTATCTCAATTTCGTTATTAAAATGCCGTGTGTTTATACAACTGCAAATTGTGAAGTGGTACTTCGGGGGCCATTCCACTGATGACACAATAAATTTATTTACTGTGGCATATCAAGACAGACCAATCCGCTCAGCTAGCATAATTTCATACATTATTAAAAAATTTGAGGATTTCGGGTGTGTCGTGAATTATTGTAAAAAATGCTGTCAACCCGAACCCCTTCATCAACAAATGAGCGAAGAACGTGAAATTCGCGGAACTAATGTCTGTGCAGGCCCGTGCGGTGGGTTTTTCATAGGTGAGGCAATACTTGCGGTTGCCGCCCCAATCCTAACATCAATATTATTAATAATAACATTTTTTTTGTAGGTAGGTTTTTAATAGGTATAAAGAAATAGTAACGCTAATCAAGACATGTATTATTAAACAAAATAAATAAAAAGATTGTCTCTGTAAACAAATTAAACATTTACAAATGAACTCGTCTAACTTTCTGCTTTGCAAAATTGCTAATCCGATCGAAATAATCTAATTCAGCTGCGATGTCCGATTCTATTGAAAAGAGCTAAAGATGATTGCTCTTTTTTGGCTTAAAGTTGATCTTAGACAGGTTTTTATTAATTTCAACTTTGAGAAACTTCACTCACCACCGGCAACAGTTACCGGTAAAGTTTTTATGATGCACAAAACAATGACAGTATTCGGATATAGGACACTGTACCTCATAGAGTTTAAGTAATTTAAAACCTCCATAGGATCCTTGTTGCAGGGTAAACACTTTAACAGGTCATTTAATTCTTCTTGTAACTCCGCACCATCTACGTCGCAGTCTTCACCATCCTTCAACACAAAATGCAGATCATCACAATTTGCTTTTAGAACTGCTTCATTCATATCTTTTATATTATAAATGTTATACAAAAACTGAAAGTTATTACTGTGGGAGCGTAACTGCAAAAAACGTTCTTCCAATGAATTAAGCGTAACATTTAAGAGAAAATTAAAGAAGTCCACTTCAAACTTGTCTTTTTCACTCAATGACGCTTTATCAGGTGCTTCATAAAAAAATTGGCGCTTCTTGCGACGTGGTCTAATATCTTCTACTAATTTAAATTCGGTTCAATTTCTAATTCTTCAGCCATTTCTCTGGAGACCCTCATTTGCACAAAACCGCTCGATCTATAAGATTTTAAAAACTGTACAATTTTTTCCAGCATCTTATATTATGTGATTGCTATTTTGTTTACTTGAAAGGGAATATCATACCACAAAATTATACTACAACTACAAATAAATGTATAAACTTTGATCTTTTTTGCCAAACCCTTTTCTTTATTTTTAGTATCAGTATCTACCATATTATCATATATAATTGGCACCAATACATCATAGACTGCACATATTTGATGTCTTAATGGTTTTATGGCATCGATTCTGCTGCACCACCTTGTGGTACTTAGAGGTTTAAGGGTTAGTTGACTTGAATGAGCCGAACAGTTCTTTAATCAGAACAGTTCAACTCTTTGGTGATCTAGAGAAAAATACGTACAACTCCTGGACAATTGAAAAAAACTCAAATTTTCTCCGGAACAAACAGCTGCATCGTTGACAACTAAAGTCATCGAATGACATGCATAGGGTACAAAATGTTCTGAGATTTTTCGATAAAATTCTGTTCTGCACACCTTTGCGAACTCCTTTCATATTTGAGCCATTGTCATAATCTTGTCCTCTAATATTTTTAATGTCAAGATCCAATTCTGCAAGATGTTTGACAATAAGTTCAGTGAGTCCCTCTCCAGTTGTTTCAATTCTTCACACCTAAATAGTAGTGGGATCCAAACATATAGCTCTCAAAATTAAAGATAATTGCTCATTATGGCTTACATCAGGTGTGCTATCATCGATAATTGAAAAGTACTTTGCTTCTTTAACTTTTCCCGCAGTGTTAGCAAGAACTTTCTTTCCCATCAATTGTATTAGTTCGTCATGAATCCTACTACTTAAATAAGTTACAGACTATATTTCTGAATGATTCCGAATTCGTCGTAGATATTCCTCCATAACGGGGTCAAACTCAGAAAGTAATTCGATAATTTTCAAGAAATTTCCATTGTTTCGCTGAAATAATTGTTCCGTAGATCCGCGAAAAGCTAAGCATTGACCTGCCATCATTCGTATCACGGATATTATTCTTTTTACATTTCTCCAATGTTGAATTTCCAAATCTAATATTTTGATATTCGTGGTCACTGGTTTTCTTACATTCTAAACGATTATCAAATTCTTTCCATTTTTTTAATTCTTCCAGTTTGAGTAGCCACTTTTGAGTAGCCAATTTTTGACCAATGCTTACCAGAGGATTGGTCAAATAACGTACAACAAACACAAAAAATTGAATCCTTCTTCAGAGAATATGTTAACCACGGTTTTTCTACGGAGGTGCCTTTCTACTGTGGTGAGATAAGTATTATTATTTCTCACGGCATTATGACATATTATCAAATAAACGAAAGACCAACAAATTATACAACACTAAACGTGTCAGAACAGCATAAAGACACCTGCTAAAATGCGGCCCCTGAATCGTGCCGCCTTGGGCGGTCGCCTCGCCGCCTCACCTCACCGCACGGCCCTGTGTCTGTGCACTTGTTGAAACTATTGAACCTTGTTCCAGCAGACAAATTGCTGATGAAGTTGACATGAAGGAAAGAACTATAAGAAATATTTTGAAAAGAAATTGGTACAGTTGTTTTAAAGTTCAAACAACGCAAGAAATATTTTCCGAGGACAATTTCAAACGGATGGAATTTTGTGAAATCATGATAAATAAAGTGAATGAGAATGAAAACTTCTTAAAGAATATATTGTTTTCAGATGAATCATCCTTTTCATTACATAGGAAACATAATCCATCCGTAGTACGATATTGGTCTCGAAAAAATAAACATTTGAGTGTTGCTGTGCGAACTCAGTATCCTCAAAAGTTGAACGTTTGGACGGGAATTTTAATCAATCATATTATAGGCCCACTGCTAATCGATGGCAATTTAAATGGCAATAAATATTTAGAGCGTTTACAAAACCAAATAATTCCTGCAGTTCAAACTCTTTCTGTCAACTTTGACGACATTTGGTTTCAACAAGACGGCTGCCCAAGTCACAATACCTTAACTGTTATTAATTTTCTGAAAAGAACATTTCCCAATCGTTTAATAGCTACGAGAGCCAATAATTTAGTTGAATTACGGGAAAAACTTGTCCAACTTTGTGCAAGCATTACTCCAATCAATAATTGTATAATCGGTTTGGCTATTGTTTGGCACAAGAAGGTGGTTTGTTTGAATCCTTACTTCACTAATTTATTATTTGATAATTATTAGTAGATTTTAGTTTCTGAGGGTTATTTAATTTTATTTTAATGTTCTATTTTTGTAATTTAATAAGAATAATTTATTTTTTGATAATTATTAGTTGATTTTAGTTTCCGAGTTATTTAATTTTATTTTAATGTTCTATTTTCATTTCGGTTTTAATAAGAATTATTATTTTATTCCCATGGCATTTACGGCTAAAAGAGAAACTGCAGAAATGCTTTCAATAGAAGAAATTATTTGTCAAAAATGTGACAAATAACTTTTTCGCTTTTAACAAAGAGATATTTTCTCGTTTCGTATAGAAATTATTACCTTCCATCCTTAGTTCACGCCGTACTAAATTCAATTCATTGTGTGTCTCTGCTTTCACGATTTATGGAACTAGCGGGGCGTGGTCAATTACATCGTTATTCCTATACCCTAAACTGCATTTTCCTAATCTGTATACTAGAAACCCAGGCCTCATATTTTTTAATAATATTTTTCATAAAATAATATTGAAATATTCACTTGAAATTTGATATATGTAAGTACTATAACGACATCTAGAATTAGATTATATTTAAAGATGATTCCGTTGAAGGGGTGGGGGTAAGTAGGGGTAAATAAGAGAAAATAAGTAAAGCAAGCTGGTAAGAGTACAGAAACTTGGGATTTGGTGTATATACTAGAAGCCAAGGCGTCAGATTTCTTTAAAATATTTTTCGACCCCTACCACCTCCACTCAATTATTAAAGGGATTGACAAAATAAAATAAAGATATTCACTAGAAATTTGGTAAACGTATGTAGTGCAATGATATCTGATTGAGAAGATTCCGTTGAAGGGACGGGAGTGGGGGTTATTTACCCCCTGGGGAAATAGGAGAAATGAGTAAAGCATGCTAATAAGAGTCCAGAAACTTATTTTTTGTCGTATATGCTAGAAGTCAATGTCTCAAATTTTTATAGGACGCCTGCTTCAAATATATTTTTAAAATTCTATGACCAATTATTTCCACATACTAGAGTGCAAATATAGTCAAGATGTATTCCTTTAAACAGTCTTGAATGGGAAATCTGGATGTGGAAGTAGTGATTCCTTAGGCAGCGGTTTTTCAAGTAAAGTGATTTTATATTCCATATAACTACTACTATTGACAATATTCTATACTTATGCAACCGAGTCTCATGAAAATAAAGATCGTCCGTCCGTCACGTTTCTTGTAAGCACGATAACTTAAAAATGAAAAGTCCGATTATATTAAAATTAACGCTGAACTTAAACTGCCGTTAAATGGTAGCCTACTAAAATGCCGTTAACAGATGTGACGTCATTGAAATGACCAGCGGTGACGGCCTGTGCTTAAACTGCCGTCAAACGGTCGCGTACTAAAATGCCGTTAATCGATTTGATTCGTCCACTTTGCCTTATTATTGTAGTAACAATTTGTGCTAAATGCTACGAGTTAATTTTAAATAAGGTGTGAATCTTTATATTATTGGTTTAGACTGAGGTGAGTGTTTTAGTTACTTTTCTGATTGTTAAGTTTTACCTAGTGATACATTTATAGATTAGGTATTGAAGTACATGGCGGTAATGCCGGGAATGCTGAAAGTTGGCGACAGATTAAGCTCATTTGCTGAAGCAAAGAAATCGTTTGAGGATCTTGGTGAAAATACGTACACAACATTTTGGAAACGAGATGCATGTACTATTGCAAGCTGTAAAATTGAAAAGCACTCGAAGTAACGTCGGTTCAAACCAAGTTCAATCATGTCACTTCAAAGGTAAGTTCGATATTTTCATAATACTGTTCGAGCAAGAGTTCTAAATTCTTTACCTCAACTACTCTGCGAACTTACCTTTAAAGTGACATAATTGTGCTTGGTTTGAACCGACGTTATTTCGAGTACTTTTCCATTAGACGATGCCTTGAATCTTACATGTGTTGGACAATCTTCTTTAAATGTATAAGTATAATGCATAATTTTTTTCCCACTGCCCTTTAACTTTTTTCCAGCGTTATTACATGCCTATAGAAATTGATATTATATCAAAGAGCTTTCTATTGGTCTCACAATTTTACTGCTTGTAATAGTACGTGCATCTCGTTTCCAAAATGTTGTATACGTATTTTCACCAAGTTCCTCAACCGCTTTCTTTGCTTCAGCAAAAGAGCTAAACCTGTCGCGAACTTTCAGCATTCCCGGCGTTACCGCCATGTATTTCAATACCTAGGTAATCTATAAATGTATCACTAAGTATAACTTAACAATCAGAAAAGTAACTGAAACACTCAAATTCAGTCTACACCAATAATATCCAGATTCACATCTTATTTGAAATTAACTTGCATCATTTAGCACAAATTGTTACTACAATAGTAATGCAAACGCGACGAGAATAACATTCCAAAGCAACAACAATTCGAAAACGGCGTCAAATTGATTCACGACATTTTAGTACGCGACCGTTTGACGGCAGTTTTAAGCACAAGCCGTCAACGCAGGTCATTTCAATGACGTCACATCTATTAACGGCATATTAGTAGGCTACCGTTTAACGGCAGTTTAAGTACTTAAATCAAAAGTTAGTGTTAGCTAGAGGAAGAACTCCATTGTTTTGAAATTGATCAATAAATAAAAAAGTTATTAATTATGTAAATTTAACAAAAATCTTATTTATGTTTTGTAATTAAACAAAAACTGTCTAAAACGAAAACAATATCATCCTCTGGGGAGGGTTGTTAAAAAATTTAAGAAAAAAAAGCATAATAATTAGAGACAATTTTAAAGTTTAGACATGAATATTGTTACATGTCAAAACCGGCTATGCATAAGTTACCAAATAGTCCCTAACGTTTATAAACTTAAAAGTAATAAATTTGTCACAAGTGCGATAAGTCTATGATGGACCAAGCTTTGGCGGCTTAATTCAACTCGCAGTAGACAAGGCGACGGTTACTATTTCTATTCTATTTAAATGAGAAGAGTATCCTATAGAATGTGCAAACGCGCAGTAAATCGGCGATGAGTATAATGGTTAGCTTGTTTTAGTCCCATCTATGACAGAATCTATAACCTACGTAAATTATGGTGGCAATAGAAATGGAAACAATGAACTTCGTCAAAGATATAAGAAAAATGCTACTACACTTAACAGATATCATTTAGGAATGATTCTGATTAGTGCTTAATTTGTGTACATAAATAAAGTGTTTCATAGCCTGTATGTAAACATACAATGCACATCCACTTGAAAAGAAAATTGTCCAGAAAAAATTACGTTATCAGATTACTTCCACATTCACGAAGTGGAGTGGGTTACGAAATATGTTGTCTGTTTGTGTATTGGTTTTATATCTACAGAACTATTCGACATTGTTCTTTCTTCCTGTATATTTTTTAAATGTACATAATTAGAGCCTATTCAACATTAGAGATTGCTTGCCTAATATTGATGTCTTTATTTGTTATTATTTACGTATAAAACTGTTAAATTTAGCTTTACGAGGAATGCTTAAATGAGTAGTTCTGAGGATGTCTTAAAATAAAGACGAAACACAGATTTTAAAAAAGTGATTTTTTTCCCAATATTAAGCACTTCACAACCATTTTACTCGTGAAACTTATAAATACCAAGTAATATTTTTGACAATATACCTAATATATATAAAAAAGTAGAAGTAATTAAACACGAAAGTACTCTCACATTGTAAACAAAAATAATTTAAAAATCATGTTCCTATAAGAGTTGAGAGGAAAGACTAATTCATTAAAACTGACGTTCACATTTATATTTGATAAATCACTTTTAGTGCCCTGTTGCTAACTTTAGATTAAGTTCCGAGATTTCCCAGAGTAGGAACTTGATCTGCATTAATATTTATCCGGGTAAATTTCAGAGTCTGTAACTGTTTCTATTCTCAAAACGCGAAAACGCACGGTGGCTGGATGAATCGTTTTACATATTTAAAAGATTATCTGCATTCTCTATTTACAGAATTTCTATTTTTACTCATGTTTGAGTATCGACAACAGAGTATTTTTACTAAGAGGAGTTTGATAATTACTTTTATTCTGCTAAAGTTATCACACTTATATTGAAAATGAATTATTATTTGTTTGCTTATAATTGTATTGAAACACATTTTTTCTAGGGTTTTGCAAACAACAGAAAAAAATAACCATCTATAAATAAAAGAAAAACTATGTGTAAAAATATTAATGAAATCCTTGCATTCTTTCGATAACCTGAATTCTGATTATGCTAACAAATTATAATCCTAAAATGAATTTGTCTAATTTCTTATTTGACAATTCTCATTCTAACACTAAAATCCACACAGTCCCCTACGGCCATGCAGATTAAGCTATTATCTACATAACCTCTCGCGATCATGAAGATTCAGTTAAAAATGAGAACAAAGGCCTAAAATGAATTTATTTATCTATCTTGTCTTAAAAATGTCTCATTCTAATGGATTACATTTTCATGAAATCTATCATTCTGTTTCTTGGAAATGCTTAGTCTTTGAAACGGTTTTCGCCCTTATTCTGGAGCTCATCAGAATGACATAAAGCCGTTCATAAAGGTGTTTCATGCAAAACCAAGACAATTTCTATGAATAAGTGTGTTTAAAAACGTTTGTTTAAAAATGAATTATTATTTGTTTGTTTATAATTATATTGAAACATATTCTTTATAAGATTTTACAAACAGCAGAAAAAAATAACTACCTGTAACTAAAAGAAAAACTATGTCAATGTCAAATATAATTATTTCACACTTATTCATAGAAATTGTCTTGGTATGTAATCCATTAGAATAAAAATTCTTTGGGACAAGGTAGATAAATAAATTCATTTTAGGCCTTTGTTCTCATTTTTAACTGAATCTTCATGATCGTAGGGGTTATGTAGATACTAGTTTAATCTGCATGGCCGTAGGGGACTGTGTGGATGCTAGTGTTAGAATGAAAATTGTCAAATAAGAAATTAGACAAATTCATTTTAGGATTTTAATTTGTTAGCATTACCAGAATTCGGGTTTTCGAAACAATGCAAAGATTTGATTAATATTTTTACAGATAGTTTTTCTTTTAGTTATAGATAGTTATTTTTTTCTGCTGTTTGCAAAATCCTATAAAGAATATGTTTCAATAAAGTTATCATACCTTTAACGAATATTCCGTCCTCAAATTTCAATAATTTCTCAGATCACTGTTGATGATACTTCCAAATATTATTCAATTTTGGAATTTTACTTCAATATATACCTCTGGTATATTTATTGGTGAAGAAAATAAAGAGGGGTAATTTTATAGATAAAAAAAACCGAACACATGTAATAAGTATGAATAAATAGTAACATTTCACGTAGATGATGTGACATCCGAGGAATGAATACCTATTGATAGAAGTATTATCATCAAAAAGTTTGGGGCTTCAAATAAATAGATAAAGAAAATGATGAAGTAATTAATGTAATTACAAATGGATAAATACAAGAAGGATTCGGTAATGTATCACTCTTATCAACATCAATGGTGTCAACACTGTGAACTTGGAGATTATATTTCATGCATTTACGTCATTGCAAGCTCATTTCACACATGCTTACTCCATTTCACGTCTCGTGATTGGTAACAGACCCTTCACAATTTTAAAAGGCTAATGATAAATATTTTGGTAACGCATCGTGTGATATTTCAAAAATTGAGAATGATATGGGTCAAATTCGTGTTGGCTTTGAAGAGGGAGATATTTTCATATTGGCATAAGGTTACCGAGATGCACAAGTTTTATTAAAACCTCATTAATTTGCATGTATGTGTGTTATTTGTATCCTTTCCTTCAGATTTAAGACTGGTGTTGATGTCTTTATAAACAATATCCTTCACGTATCCCCATAAAAATAAATTAATTTTTGTAAGATTTGGAGATCGAGAAATGGTCCCACTAAATGGCCTGCTATATTTAGTGGGACCATTTCTTCCAATCCATCAAAGTGGGTATATATTATTTAAGTGGTCCCTTACTAAATTTAGATAATTACCACATTATACTTGCTGAAACCACATCCTATTTAGAATCATTTCAGGAAGATTCGCCAATAATCGTGGCAGATGCTTCTTCAGAAAATAAAGATAAATAGCTCCAGTCAATGTACCATCAAATAAATGTTCTCCAATAATTCCGCCCCAAAACGTTTATAGGTCATCTGCGCTGGCTATCAACTTCTCTAAAAAACTGAGGAATTTTCCGAAGCATAATAAATGAAAATTGTACCTACTAACAAATGCATTATTATGAAAAGTTTCCTCATCAGCGAATAAAACATTATTGAAAAAGGTGATATCTTGCATTCTGTCTCTGGCCCAATTATAAAACTGTAGACTCCTTTGAAAACCGTCATCAGATAGTTCCTGGTGCATTTGAATATGATATGTAACTTTTTTTTTTTTAAGATTCGACCTACAGAACGTCTACTTATGCCTACTGATGAGGTCACTCCTCTCTGACTATTATGAGGATTCTCAACCGTTGCCAGCACCACAGAAAAATATTTTTGTTCGTACACAACACGTTTTATTATTTCACTTTTTTGTATTTTACATTTTCAGTGTCCACAAACCTATTGGGGAAATTTTGGAAAACATTCGTCTTTCAGGATACCGTTTATCAGTGAGAGACCAGCTAAATACTATCTACCCACTTCAATGGATTCGAAGAAATGGTTTCATTTCAAAAACGCATAGAATTATATCTGTAGAATTATTTGAAGGAATTTCTATTTTTTAAGTTTATCTTGAACTTTGTACTTATTGATCAATAAATCGAAAATTGTTACAAATAGCTATAGGGATGTACATACAAAAACTGTTCGTTTTTTGTTTCAACATCAAATTGTCGAAAAATACACCATTTGAAAAAAATCAAGAAAATTCAATTCAAAATGTTTGAAATTGAAAAATCAGTTATGGCCACACATATTTTTAGGAAGTGAAAATGAATCAAAAACATTAACTAGATCATCAGTATTCACATATGTCTTTCTTGTACTCACATAATTGTGACTGTACTGGTTTTTTCAATATGCATCTGCAGATGGCACTATTTCAACAACAAAAATTCATTACATCCAAGCGGTTGGAAGATAGTCGATAATAACACAGGAGAGCAAGAAGTCTAGAAAGAAGCTTCAAAAAATGTACTGATATAGGTACATAACATTCCATTAAAAAAAAGCATTTGATCCTATAATACTGCTTTGGCTTGAAAATAATTTGCGGTTATAGACTTTTTTATCTAGTTTACTTGTATGTTTCTTTTTAATTTCTAGCTATCACAGAACTCGATCTATCGAGGTCCGGCGCCCTACTGCCCCATTATGTATATTAAGATCTCGTCTTGTGGATACCTTAAAAATACTCCTTGTAGAGGAACGTGTTTTGTTCAATTAGTACATAAAAATGTTGATTGATTTGAAATGAATCTGATATTCATGGCAGTCTACACATTATGTAAACAATCTTTAAACTATGCAACCACTCTAGCCACAAATGAATGTAAGGTTGCATATTAATCTAAAGCAACAGTAATATAAAGTTTATTATTGTTTATTTATGTTAATCTCTTATTTACATTCATATCCACATTTATAATTTAAAAGAATTCAGATAATGACCGATGAAATTTATTATTGCATTCCAAGAAGAGAAAGAGATGATGCAGAATGACACATTATCTATCTTAGATTTAAGATATTAAGTTGAGTAATGTCAATTTGAAACGCAAATCCAGACAAAAAAATTCGTAAAAACTAGACCTGGTTTGCTACTTTCTAACATTATAGTCTTTTAAATCTTTCTTTACGCCTCAGAGACCTGCTTCGTTAGGGAGGCAGATAGACGCCGCATTGTTGCTTCGAAATGTGGATTTGGAAACATTTGATAAGAGTCGCTTGGACGCTTACCGTACAAACACGATGCTCCAGAAGGTGAGCGCTTCAAAACGACTCCAACACCGCTTTCTCCTGAATTCTATCATTGTCATTGTCATATCAACTGAAGCGAGGACGATATTGTTAATGATTCGGGCAAAAGCAAGTGGTAAGCTTTTAAAACCTTTAAAACCATTTATTCACCCATTAACATTCCAGCAATAAATAGTGTATGTGTCGTACTTATTTGTTCAGTGGTATTTTATCTTACGATAATTTTTTAATAGAATTAATTGCGAGAACGCACCGCAGTGACTGATGGCAGGCTCAGCCTTCATAATAAATGTATGTGTTGCTGTTGTATTTGATAGCAGCATCATGGAGCTGTTTCCTGCGATTTATTTATTTATTGATAAGCTTATAAAACATCCGTAATCGATGGCTTTATGCGAATATATGTTTAAATGGTCCCAGCAGTCATATGCTGAAAGATTAAATAGAAAACTTGATGTTAAAAATTCTGATAATCAGTTTGCAAAACGCACACGAATTTTCCACCTGATGCCTTTCCCATAACGCCATGGATGGGAAGATGTTAAGTATTTGTTTATGTAAGTGAGCAACTTGTTAAGCCTGAATTATTTTCCACAGGTGCGGGATTTTTTGAAGGGATAGAGATGTTGGGAGAGGAGTGGAGGTTGTCTGCACTATAGTAAGATTAAATTCTTGTTTGTTGGTAGATGGGAAGTAATTTATGTTTCTAGGATCATCCCTCGCCTCTATTGCGTATTTTACTAGATCTTATAAAAATATGTCTAGTGGACTTCCGACGTACCCATTTGAGTTTCTTGGTAATTTCAGTAAATATTTTGTTGAAGTCTGTTTCGGATGGCGTCGAAGGCAGGCGTGTTTTTTGTAGCTCATACGAAATTTCGAATAAACTCGGTTAAAACTGTGATAAATCCTACGAAATTGCGTTGAATTAAAGCGTAGACAATTCCACATTAACTGATCTAAATTAGCACGAGTCTGGCTATTTTATATAGTTGATATTTGATTAAGATACATTGGTTGAATATAGCATCACCTAGACGCGTATAGAAACAACTTGAAAAAGGGACACAATCATCTGGCAATATAATATAAATTGTGCAATGTTAACTTATATCAGTGAATAACAAGCTGGTTTTTAGAAGGGTAAAACAACGAGTGCAGCGATTAAAAGTAGTGTGGGAATCCTACGGAACAGAGAGGGAAGCTGTCAACATATACACACGAACAAAAAAGGTAAGTTCTATTATTTTTTCTCTTCTTCAATTCTTTGGGACTACAAAATATCAAAATTAACCAGTATGTTACTGGTAAATAACCTCTACCCCTGTCACTTTTACGTCAAAGGAACAGTTAGTGGTTGCTTTTTTTAAATAAATACCACAAATAAGTATAACAACTTGAAATTAAATATTTCGCTGACGTTTCGGAAATCTAATCTGTTTCCCTTTTTAAGGCTTTTTTGAAAAATCTTGTTTGCTGTGTATGATAAATACACAGCTCTAAGAATGTTTGTTATATTTAATATCCATAGATACTTACTATTTACATAGAACTGTTGATACAGTTAACAGTTTTGTTTTAGTTTTTATACAATGTTAAGTTTGTGAAGTTCTTCTTTTAATATTGGCAACCAAGTTGTACAGACATCTACGGAACAATTCGAGACGCATCTATCCTCATTCAATAATATTATCGCGGATTCTTTAATTTTTCTTATTTTGCTATCTGCCTCTTTTGTTAAAATTTTTGCCGAGTCCCAATTTATTCTATGTCCGTTCTCTCAAGAGTGTTCTCAGATCTTGGATCATTTTTTCTGATATAATTTTGATGTTCGCCCAATCTCGGCAAAAATTAAAATTATAACAAAAGAGGCAGAGAGCAAAAAAGAAAAATCAAAGAATCCGCGATAATATTATTGAATGAGGATAGATGCGTGTCGAATTGTTCCGTAGATGTCTGTATAACTTGGTTGCCAATGTTAAAAGAAGAACTTCACAAACTTAACATTGTATAAAACTAAAAAAAACTGTTAACTATATCAACAGTTCTATGTAAATAGTAAGTATTTATGGATATTGAATATAACAAACATTATTAGAGCTGTGTATTTATCATACACAGCAAAAAAGATTTTTCAAAAAGTCTTGAAAAAGGAAACAGATTAGATTTCCGAAACGTCGGCGAAATATTTAATTTCAAGTTTTTATACTTATTTGTGTTATTTATTTAAAAAAAGCAACCTCTAACTGATCCTTTGACGTAAAAGTCACAGGCGTAGAGGTTATTTACCAGTAACATACTGGTTAATTGTGATATTTTGTAGATTCCCCTAGCACCGCTTAAAAAGTAAAAATACATGTGGCAGGAAGTCCCAAAGATTTGAAGAAAAAAAAAGATAATGCCACAAATAACATTTAGGCAATAGTAAGTTCTATTATTAATCCTTATTAATTATTAAACCTATTTGAATTTCTTAAAATTAAAAACGTATTAAACATTAGGCAGGTCCCACAACAGGAAGGTTTCAACTGGCAACTGTCACGTGGTCTATATATTAAACTTACTTACAAATACAAAAATATTTCTCAGGTCAAAATAATTAAGGTTTGCTTAATTTACAGAGCATTCCAAATATTCTCCTAGATCTCTTTTTTATTTTTTGCAGATTTTACTTTTTATTTTACTTTACCTTAACAGATCAGAATACAAAGTGTCTCAAATACTCTTTCTTGCACTTCCACTGTAAATAGCTATTTACCTGTGGAACGGTTAATAAATAAAAGCTTCTTACAGCAAGCTAATATATGTCTTGGCAAACAAACAAGATGGACACACTAATCTGGACGCAAGCGGGCAGGAGGACGTGTACACCGCTAGATTCAGAAACAGCGGAAACAGGAGAAGAATCAACAAGGAGATGACGATAGATGGAAACGTAAAAGAAGAATGGAAATCTAAAGAAGCATCTCACAAACACCTTACACTTCCTATCCTACATTCCTACACCGTGCGTCATGTAGCACATGCTGGTAACAAGCACGCTACCTGCAGTCTTTTATAATGAGTGTATAAGATTACGTTACAAGACTTAGCAGCGTACGTGAGAATAGGGCGAAACATTGTTTTACATAGTACCAATTGTTAGTTTTGCGCAACAGGTTTACTACTGGTTATATTTAGTAATGTATGTTCTATTTATTATGATAGTTATTTAGGGTTTGAATAACAACCATTTGTCAAATGTGAGATTTTTCACCTGAATACCCTGTGATGGTAG
Organism: Stenurella melanura; assembly: GCA_963583905.1. Lineage (NCBI taxonomy): Eukaryota > Metazoa > Arthropoda > Insecta > Coleoptera > Cerambycidae > Stenurella > Stenurella melanura. Next base: position 100,347,611 of record OY757314.1, read on the forward strand.
TGGATTTATATGAGAAGGTGATTCCTTAGATTTTGCTTTCATGTATTTCCATCTTCCATTTTGCACAGCGTTTGATGACTTTAAAGAGATCACAACGTATTTATTGGGTGGCGGTATAAGGTTTAAGCACAAGATGCCTGATCACAAATGGTCATGTCGGCAGATGACATGTGATGAAGAGAACGATTTCCAAAAAGTTGGTTTGACGTAACTAAGGTACTGATTGGAAATAGATATGTGACGCTGTCAGCTTAGGCAGCCGCGACAGACGGTATGGAGCTGGCAGAAGAGCCATACAGTAAAGAGAAGCCGATTAAAATAATGACAAGAGATTGTGAATAAGAAAACGCAGCTTTTTGAGATTTACTTTTGTGCTTTGACGTTTTTCATCGCGCTTGCAGCAATATTTTCCGAATAAAACGTGCGGACAAAAAAAAAAAAAAGGTTAAAGACAGACAGACCGACCGACAGACAAGCAGAACATATTTTTTTTTACCCCAAATTTAAAATCTCGACGTTTCATGACATTCTAAACCTATTTCAAGAAAAAAAAAATTGAATTTTTTTTTACGATTACTAAACTTACTTCCGTCGATGTGGAAGTAAAATTAAGTTTCATTAATTCCGGGCCTGGGAATTGTCGTTGGTCAAAAATCTAACTATTTTCCCCACTGTGCGATGGTATAATTTTACATCAATTTTTTTTTAAAACTGTTCAAATTTTTCCGTGTGTTTTTTACCTATTCAGAAGCTGAAGTATTGTATTGTAATAACATGGGAGACATTATTCCACTCAGACGGAATAATAGTCTTAAATAGACGTTGCAATAGCTTCGTAAAAATGTGGTACACGGATGACTGGCATTTATAAAACTTATTATAAACTCAGAAGCAGTAATAGATTCTTGAAAACAACATCACAATTATTACTTCTGTATATTGATTGCAAATTTGTTTTCTCTCATTTAATGGCCATGATTTCCCATCATTTTTTATTAACACCGTTCTTTATTTGGTTTCAAGGGCGACACTTGGGCGCCTGATAGCTACGTTTTTATTTCCAATAAGAATGTAAACTAAGGTTTATAGATTTGACCTTTACCTACTGAGGCAATTTGGATCTTGGTGTTGAAACGAGATAGTATTAGTCATTTCTTTTTTATTATACACAATTCTTAATGGAGAATAATTGGTTTTATCGATGACACTTATTACTCAATTCTGCGTGCGTTTTGAGGACTTTAATGCTATATGCTCTATAATTAAAAAACTATAATTGAAAAGTACGGTTTCTGTAGACATATGCTAATTAAACAGGAATTATTTGAAGTATTTTCCATTAGGAAACAGCAGGTATAAGACTAACTTGATAAGTGGTGAAACACTACGGCAGCTGTCGCTCACAAATTATTTGTTGAAACCGGAAATATAAATTTATAATGCTTTCAATTTAAAACTAGTTACCATGAATCAGAAAATATCTTTTGGTGTAAAACACTTCAATTCAATTGAGATTTGAAACGTTGGCAACAAACGCTTTTACACCCCTTCCCAGGTCATTCGTGTTTATCCTCGATCTCGCAGTAGTCACCGGTTCAGAAAGAATAAGTAAGTACACATTAGGTTTAATTTTTCCAAAGCTCATATTTTCATATGACTGATTGAATCCTTGGTTTTACTTATCTAAAAGATCCGTATGCAAAATTTTAGCAAAATTTGAATAATACAGGAGCTATCAGAACCACTCCAACGATAGCAATGGAGGCCATTCTTGGACTCACTCCCTTTGCATATCGAGGTGGAACTGGAAGCTAAAAAAGCAGCAAACAGGCTGTTCAAAAATGGAATGTGGAATGGGACTGGCCGGGGATGGGAGCACATAAAGGCCCTGCGGAGGATGACCGGTGTCTCCCTGTCTACAATTTCACTATTCCATACTCAGCGGTGTCCCAGCCGAGAGGACTAGGAGCGCGATAAAAACTGTCTTCTGAGTCCCAAAGGTCTCGAATGGTACACAAACGGATCTAAGACTCAGGAGGGACTGCTGCTGGCATACACGACTGCAAACCAAGGGCTCGTATATCGGTGCCACTTGGAAGGTATCCTAGTGTACTCCAAGCAGAAGTATATGCCATATTGGTGAGTGCAAGCGAGAATCTCAGGAGAGGTATCGCCAATAAATACATTTATATATGTAGCGACAGCCAAGCAGCATTGAGGGCTCTTGTGTCAAACAACCTCAAGACCAGTTTTAAACTGTCGGAATATTTTGATAGAACTGTGCGAACACAACTCTGGGTGCCCGGTCACCAGTACACATAAAAACACATATGCAAAGCTTCATTGATCCCATATTTTTTTCTATATGCAACGTGTCTGGAGGAGTATAAGTAGAAATATAATCTGCATGATGATAATATATTGACCCAAGAGATGTAAAAAATTTCTATTTTTTTTTTATTATTTCGAACCTATGTTTTGAATTAAAATTATTCACAAATTAACAATGTATTCAGGTTAGACAGTACAATTGTAAACCGGAGAAGAGCCACAAATTTCGCATTCACTATCGTTTTGTTGACACGATAATATAATACCCATAATATCAATTTCTGTCTAATTGCAAAAAATGTATTTCAATGATGAGAATAAAATAATTTTGTTTGCTAATTATAGTGTATTGTGAGTAATTAAATTAAGAACGACTAATTTAATTTGAATAACATCATCATCATCTCGCTAACCATATCCAGTTTTATTAATTTAAAAAATAAATTTACCTCAAAACTGGACGAGCCAAGCACGTAGACAACACCGTGTAACGGGTAAGCGGTGGCACAGCATATGGTAAACAGCGCAAGACCGAAAAATATGAAATGTCCCTTTGACATATTATGTGTTTTTTGAAAGAATACCTACGCGGCGCCGCCGCGCCACCGAGAGCGTTCATTTAAAAGACGACGGAAATATTCAAATAGGTTAGGTGACAAATATCAAAAGAAATATCTGGTGCTCTCTTTACATTTTTGATTTCTTCTTTCGATGCATGGCCATTATGGCTGACTTCTTTGACTCTATTGGGTCAATATGTTGTAATGCAAAATATTTGTACGTATACCCACGTATAGCAAATTTGAGACTATTTTATTGTGCAACTATACCGAGCTCCCGTGACAAAAAGGTGCCCCATCGAACACCTTAAATTTAAAAGATGAAAATGGCTGCAAAACATGCAAAAATCATGTTAAGCCAGCCAGACTATTAAAAATTTGTTAATTGTTATTTTTTATGACTTTTTGAATTTAGCTTAAAAAAATGATTTTACTTTTCAAAACACCTGCTTGAAATTTACGCAATTTGTGCCAAATAATGAAACATTTTTGAAAATATATGTCTCTGACAATTTTTTTTATTATTATATTAACTTGTCAGGCTTAATTTTGAATGTGCAGCATCCACGCATCAGGATCAATCACTGGCATCGCATAAGACTTCCTTAAATAAATAACTGAAGTTCAAGATCTCCTCTATGCATACAAATTTGTCTGTCATTAAAAAAAATGTTTGTTTACCTCACCAAGGTGGGAAAAAATTGACAACTTTAACCTTCCGGGGAGCGCGCAATTTTCAACTAAAATTGATTCACAAAACATGTTTGTAATACTCAAGATCTAAACCCTATTGCAATGAAAACTTGGTTAAAACATGCACATTTTAAAAATAAGTAATGAAGTTGACAGTACGACAGTACTATCTAATTTTGAGACCTCATCAAATTTAATTTATACACAATGCAGGTATTTTTGCAATAACTTTTTTACCGCTGAAGCGATTTTAATTTGGAAAGTCTAATATACAGGGTGGACCATTAATATTAGGCCATAGTGCAGGGGTAGATTCTTTGGGCCAAAATATGAGGATATAATCATATATGCTTTAGTAAAATGTTGCTGTGGAAAAAGAAAGACGGTGTCAAAATTCAAATTATTTTTTCGATTTTTTGCAATAACTTGACAGCCTAGCCTTTTGACTGATCTTCGTCAAATTTGCTAAAGGAACTTTTTTTATTCTAAGAAACAATAATGTATGTATTACATCACGTTGGATCATAGAGGGCGCCGCAGGACCTGTATCTGATGATAAATTGTTTTCACATTTTTCTTGGACGAAACGTCTGATTGGGGTGTCATTTCCACGTATAAAAGGTTCACTTGGTAGAACTTGATAACTCCAACCGTTTTCGAGGAAATTGCCGTTAAACATTTGAATAATTTTGTGAAAGACAAATTCAAATTTAATGAAACAAAGTCGTGATAACAGCGTAAACTCTTTCTCACTTTCTTATGAACTAATGGAGTATGCTCATAAATACATAAATCAAAAGATTGTGTAAAATAAGGATCTAACCTAATTAGAAGACCAAAAAATAACATAAAGGTTGAGTTAATGACATTAGTATTTGTTGTATAATAAACTTTCCCCCCATGCAAAAACTCCATTGCTGCAACTTAGAGTAAATTTTCGATATGGTCTCCACCTACTTCTATGCCTTTTCGAATTCTTTTAATAAAATATTTTCTTACATTGAAAAATACATTTTCCTATCCTCCAATATAATTGGTTGCGTATTGTATTTTGTCCCACAGTTCTTCTCTTAAATTGATAGTATTTGCATAGACTAAGGACTTCATATGTCCCCACACATAATAATCCAAAGGATTATAATAAGGACTCCTGGGTGACTAAGCAAACTCACTTCCTCGACCGATCCATCTGCGCGGGAAAGTCTCATCAAGATAATTCCTGACTTAAATGGAGAAATGAGGGGGAGCTCCATCTTGCATAAACCACATTCTGTTCCGTATGTCTAGCATAAAAGCATGTAATATATCAGCAAGAGCATATTGAAGAAAAAACAGATAAGACTGTCCATTTAAATTTGGAGAAAGGACAAATGATCCCAATAACTGATCGTCGATAATACCACACCAAACGTTAATCTTAAATTCGTGCTGAAAATGCACTTCTTAAACGGCATGAGGATTTTCTACTTCCCCGTGATGGGTATTTCTCCAGTTAAAAACGCCTCGGCGAGTAAATGTTGCTTCGTCGGTAAATAAAATGTTCTTAACAAAATCTCGATCATTGTTGTGTTTATTTAGAACAAATTGACAAAACTGTAGCCTTTCTGGAAGATCCTTTCGAAGTAAGTTTTGTACAGTAGCGAAGTGATATGGGTAGAAGAGTTCTTTGCGTAAGACTCTTAGAACAGATTGTTTACTCATCCCTATTGCCGCTGATAAACGACTTGAGCTGACTTGAGGATCTTCATCCACACAAACTAAAATTTCTAGTTCTTGATCTGGACTAATTCGTTTCGGTTGTCCTACATCATTTTTAAGGTGAAATGAACCTGTTTCTCCCAAATGACGAAACAGATCTTTGAAAATCTTATGGTTTGGCTGTATTCTATTTGGATATTGAAATGAGTATCTCCTCGCTGCAGCATCCGCTAAAATTTTTTTGTACGTAATCACATATATCCCTCATTTCCCTATTTGAAAAATTATGTCGAGGCATTTTAAATTAAGAAGTTAAAGAAATTAGCTCGAGGAACACAAGCACAAAATAAAATGATTAAATGACGTACATGACAGAACTAAAACGTAACCAAAGCACACTTTTCAATAAATACACTTTGTATCATTAAATTTGAATTTATCTTTCAAAAAATGATTCAAATATTTAACGGCAATTTCCTCAAAACCGTTTGGAGTTATCAAATTCTACCAAATGTACCTTTTATACGTGGAAATGACGACCTCATCAGATGTTCTAGTCAGAAGTACCACAACGTTTCGTCAAAAAAAAATATGAAAAAAATGCATCATCAGATACAGGTCCTGCGGCGCCCTCCATGATCTAACGTGATGAATGCATAAATTATTGTTTCTTAGAATAAAAAAACTTCCTCTAGTAAATTTGGCGATGATCAGTCAAGAGGCTGTTGGGTTATTGCAAAAAGAAACGTAAAAATAATTTGAATTATGACACCCTGTATCTCTTTCCACAGCAACATTTTACTAAAGCATATTGTGTTATATCCTCATATTTGGGCCCAAAGTATCTACCCCTGCACTATGGCCTATTATTAATGGTACACCCTGTATATGTAGCACAAATCACTCATTCTTCACTTTTCTCTACGACCAATAGATTCATTGGTTTTTAAGAAAACTGATTTTCCGCTCTAATTGTTGATACAAAACGATGATGAGAATGAATTTTTTGACTAACGAAATGAAAAGCCTCTCCCAAAGCCATTCTGCAAAAACATTGCGGCTACTAATTTATATACCTCAAAACCTTTATCTACTTGATTTACATGTAGCATAGAAGTACTTATATAATGGTAAATAAAGGTCAAATATAGGTACTTATAAGCTTTGCTCGTTCTCCAGACTCTTCATTTTTCAACCATTATCGTCATTTTGTGCGAAGGTCATTGTTCCCACAAAAAAATTAATTTTATTGTAGAAATTCAAATCACTCCAACTTCGCATCGCTTTATTTTTTCCATAAATTTAGCCATTCGTGAGGTATTCGGAAAAACTTACTTTGGTCACCATGTGGTCTAAATTCCCTAGACAATTTAAAATTTACCATCCAAGTCAATTTACAAAATGTATCCTTTTAAGCAGATACAAAATGAACACATTTGTTACTTGCGCAACAATGTACGAAGCACTTATTTCAACTATTATATCTGAGCAAAATGCACGCAAGGAATATGCATCAGATATACGAAGACGTGACTTGGAAAAATAATGACGTACACTTGAACTGGCGCATATTTAATATCACTATTATTAAAAGGGACACGTGTGATAATTGCTACTACATTCTTTCGTTTAAAAACAATGATGTTTATTATTCCACAAATCTCTAAAAATGCTAATTATTTATTATTAAAAACTCCGTGCCTTTTTAAACAAAACAAAATATAACGAGTTTACTAAACACGAATTTCGTAATTTCCTATACATACATCATTTGCTACTTACAAAAAAGTTATATGTAATAAATATTAAGAACTGTATATACTCCATCTTATTTATGCTCTTCGCAAACAAAACGAAGAGCATATTGTATTTGATCGGCACAAAACAGGCAATATCGCTTGTAGAGAAAAAAAAAATTATATCACTGTGTTGGTGATCGAATTCTGAACAACTTTCAAAATGTCCATCAATCACGTTTCTTGTAAGCCAATAACCTAAGAAAGACAAGTCCAATTGTATTGAATTTGGACAGTAAGTTAGCTAGAGGAAGAACCCTATAGAGTAAGACTGATCGATAAAATAAAAAAGTTATTCATTATACAGGGTGTTTCAAAGTTAAAAGTACATACGTTACTTGTGGATTAGAGGGCACTTTGGCGGTTCCAAATTACCTGCATTAATGCATTCATCGTCCTTCGTTACTGAGATGTTCTACTGATTTTGACCAAATCTTTCTTTGATCATAACTATTGAACCACCCTGTATAATCGGTTCATACTTAGAATATGTTCCACTTATTTTACTTGATAGAATTTCATAATAAACCAAAAAGAAATCCAGGCCCGGCTTAAATAAAAATTGACAATATGTTGTATGTCAAAATCAACAATATGTATGACAAAATTTTGTAGATGTTTCGATATTCGTAAAGAGCAGAAACATTGAATAGAGTAGCTCACTTAATTTGTTTGCGCATTTCATTTATCAACCTTGATTACTTGCCGTAAATCCAATTTCATTAAAATGTCGAGACAGTTAGAATTTGAATATTCATTTCAGGGTTTAATTAACAAAAAAAATTAACTTGCAGCAGGGACAATTCTTACCCTTTTAGACTAGGTAAGTGAACTATTGTAAAATAATTTTAAGAACAATGTAGTTCGCCTGATAATCTATCAGGGAGGATATGTGGCCTGTGGGATGCTCTCTCATATGTAGTCAACACTACATCGCCACTGGGATCAGAAGGTTGCGTGTTCAAATCACGTCGGAGTCACCAATATTTATGTATTGTAAATAATTAAATTGTAAATAATTAATATTGTAATAATTAAATAATTAATATTAACAAATATTCTTAATGTCATAATATTTTTTATAATATCTGAATTCTGTCATATATATTATTTTATTGTCTTCCTTTTTTCTTTTCTTGCTTTTTTTATTCTAGCCACCTCTTCATAAACTATCCCGGTGGCGATGTAGCGTTGACTACTTATGAGACAGCATTCCACATGGCCCAATCAACTGATGATTGAAAACTCCGCACCAAATACATACATATTAACAGCAAATCGATATTGGGATTTATTCTGTCTTACAGCAGGTAGATTCTTTTCTGTCCAAACATGTGAATTTCTTAAATTATAAACACCTTCTCTTGTAAATTGTGCCTCATCTGTAAACAGACATCTGCTAAGAATGCTTCGATTCCGAATAATCAATTTACTAAAACTTAAGGTGGCCATTCCCTAGAAAGGGACATCCAATAGGAAAATATTTATTATTTTTGGCCATAACTTTTTTTTCTTAGTACGTATATTTAAAAAAACTATAAGAGTACCTAAGTAGAACCATAACAAGACTATTACTATGAATTTTCATTCAATAATTTCAACAGGTTGCAAAAAAGCTAGATTTAAATTTAAAAATTATGTTAATCTTCCTATTTCGTAGATTTGAATCGAGCTATTTTGTAAACTACTTATATTATTGAGTGAAAATTCACATTAATAGTCTTGTTATGGTTCTACTTAGGTACTCTTATAGATTTTTTAAATATACGTACTAAAAAGAAAAAGTTATGGGCAAAAATAATAAATATTTCCCTGTCGGATGTCTCTTTCTAGGGAATGGCCACCTTAAGAGATGATTTTATAACATAGCTGCATTGTAGTCAATGGTCAATGTAGGCAATGCTGAAAATTTTAGTATTTGACGGTTCATATTTACTGGTTCGACATACTTGCATTTCATTATTCTAAAATATTTGTTATTTGTATTAATATTATTACCCGCACTGCTTTTAGATGAATCAATCTATATATTATAAATACTCTATATATGTTTCGGCTTATTAGGCCTTTATCAAGAGTGAATACTAAAGTTTCCGACGTGCTTATTATAATTTATACCTAAAAGCATTTATTATTTTTTTTGTTTAATTTATAATTAACAATTATTTTCAAGATGTTTCACAAGGTACCTACCACAAGTTCAGTTCAGTGTATTATTACCCACATTATAAAGTACATATTATGCCTTATCAATTTTCAAATGGTGAATATGCGGATACTTATAATCCATGTGTATGGATTTTGTGATGGCAATGGACGGGCTGCTAGAGTTGCCAATTATTCTAAAAATCATGGTCGTTATCCACGGCCACCTTAAATGAGCATCAAGTAAGGCAACCTTTAGCTGTAGAAGAGAATATACTAAATGTTGTTGCAAATAATCCTAAAATTAGCACAAGAAGAATGGGTCATGCTTTAGGTGTTCCACATGTCAGTGTCTGGAGAACACTAAAAAAATAATCTCTATCTATTTGATGTTCAACAGATTCAGAGGTTAGAAGGGGATGAAGTTCATCGGTTAAATTTTAGTAACTGGATTATTTGGAATCGAAGAATTCTTAACAGATGTCTGTTTACAGATGAGACACAATTTACAATAGATGGTGTTTATAATTTAAGAAATTCACATGTTTGGACCGAAGAGAATCCACATGCTGTAAGAGAATAAATCCCAACATCGATTTGTTGTTAATATTTGGTGCGGTGTTTTCAACAATCATTTGATTGGGCCACACATCCTCCCTGACAAATTACCAGGTGAACTATATTTAAATTTTTTGTAAAAAAATTTGCCCGTGTTATTGAAAAATGAAAATATTGCGGGAATGTATTACCAGCATGATGGCACTCCACCCCATTTTAGGAATATTGTGAGAAATTTCCTAAATGACAATTCTCTAAATATGTGGATAGGTCGAAATGGACCTCGCCATTGGCCTTCAAGGTCACCGGATTTCAATCCTGTTCATTATTATCTTTGGGGACATTTAAAAGCAAAGGTATATGGCGTAGCCATTAATATTAGAGATGAACTTTTGGAACGCGTTAATAACGCTTGCGTAGAAGTTAAAAATAATCAAGATCTGATTAGACGTGCAATTAAAAATATTACTACTAGGGCAAGAAAATGTATTCAACGAAATGGAGGCCACTTTGAAGTGTCAACTTTTTATTAAACCGGACCTGGATTTCTTTTTGGTTTATTATTTCTATCAAGAAAAATAAGCAAAACATATATTCTAAGTATGAACCGATTATACAGGGTGGTTCAATAGTTATGATCAAAGAAAGATTTGGCCAAAATCAATAAAACATTCTGTATCTCAGTAAGGAAGGACGATGGATGCATTAATGCCGTGTAATTTGGAACCGTCATAGTGCCCTCCATCCACAAGTAACGCATGTACCTTTAACTTTGAAATACCCTGTAAGTTAAAAAAAGCTGTTTTATTATTTTTCTTTTATATTTGATAATTGAACAAAAATCTTGTGAAGTAAATACTTCATAATGTAATATTCAACAGTTGAAACATAATATTTCCAACTAGATAGATTATATTTCAATAATGTGTTTTAATATAAAGGCCTAACGATATAGTTTTGTCCCTCGAAATCCAAGAGTCCTAAGTTCGAAACACAAAAAAGTTGGATGTACTTTCTTTACTTTATTTTACACTATCACTGCAGTCATTAAATATATTTTTTTATATTAGCAGCAATCTTAAAAGGAGCTCCTTTTAGTTTGAATTTCCTATTTCGCAGTCGGGTTTTTGTTCTTATTATTAATATTATGTATTTCATCATTATCGTAAGGACACAAATACAAACATGTAAAATATCATTTATATCAAAAAAATTGGTCGAAATAAGTCGAAATAACGAAACGTTTCTGTTCAAAGCATCAGGGGTATCAACCTTGTAATTTCCAAAATTTTCGGAAGTACAAAATTACGAATATAGCGAACACACTTTATCATCACTCCTAGAATATTTTTTTAACTTGAACTACACTTACACTTGTACCCTAAAGAATAAACACTACCACCGAACTTTTAAGTCTTTCTACACATCATTTACGAGCAAAAGAATTTTTCATATCGCACATTAAATGATAATATCTCCATAAAGAGGTTCACTCATAGGAATACCTACATTTCATTTGGTCTCATGAATCGTTCACGAGAAATCTCTGTAATTTTTTTAAAACATCATGTATTTAAAATACGATCGATATTCACTGATGCTTTAATTGACAATTAAATCCTGCTGTATCTTTTTATCTTACCTGTAGTCTTAAGTCAACAAGTGGCTGGGATATGGATAGTGATGATGAACTTTGTGCGGCATCCAGTTCCATGTCGGATCCGGAATTCGGCGAATGAAAAACACTGTCGTGCGATACACTGAGTCCGGGATGCATGGAAGATGAGCTTCTAAAAACAAATGATACAATCAATTTAACAACCTCAGATTTTCAAATCTATCTAATCTAGCTAATCCTTAAATCTATAAATAAAGATTTTATACTACGGAAAAAATTATACACAATGATTCGATTTGATTTTGGAGGCCTTGGAATTCATCTCATTAATAATATCTATAAGAACAAGCTAACCATTATACTCTTCGCCGATACACTTGTTATATAATTGTTGCACATTCTAAAGGATACTCCTCGCTCTTTTTTTTGTAAATGATATTAAACATTTTTTGTTTACTTAATTACAAAACAAACAAAAAATTTTTCATTTAAAAAATTAATAACTTTTTTATTTATCGATCGATTTTGTTCAAAAACAATAGGGTTCTTCCTCTAGCTAACACTAACGCACTGTCCAAATTTCAATACAATCGGACTGTTCGTTCTTAAGTTAACGTGCTTACAAGAAACGTGACGGACGGACAGACAGACTACTAATAAATTCGAAACATTTTAACCGTTTAGTATTCAGGGCAGAAAGTGCTTTCAAATCACCGTATCTGAGTCTCGGGAGGTCTTTATAAACACCGAAGGTAAATAAAAATGTATTGCATACTTTTTTAAAATGTAAATTAATAAGCATTATCACTTGCATAAAACAAAACACGAGAAAACCTAAAAACAATCATGCACTGACATAGAGAATCAAAAGACCTCTAAAATGAGGGGTCACTTGACCACCTTAGCGTAATTTTTGTTTTTGTTGTGGGTTTTTAGGGGTTGACCGGACAAAGTCAAATGTGCATGCTATTAATATGTAGCGCTCTTTTCTGTATTCCAAAAAATTTTATCCGCAGATATAAAGATCTCCGAAATAAAATTCTGAAGTTATTCTAGAATAAAAATGTGCATAATAATAAACTAACACTTGGTAGGTAGTTATAGATTTAAGTCTGTATAGTACATACTACGCTCTTATCTTAGAAATATAAAAAAATATTTTGTTTTCATTAAACTACTCTACAAATACCTTTATATGTTAAGTGTGTAAAACAACATAATATTCTGATGGATCTGAACAAACAAAAATAAGTATCATCGCCGAATAATGTTAAATTATTTAGGTGAACCATATTTGTTAAATCATTTATGAAAAGAACGAACAATAAGAGGCTAAGAACTGAACCTTGAGGTCCATCGCATTTAACACATAGTTTATTTGATCTTCAACCATGAGTCCAATGAATTGACTTCTTTCAGAAAGGAACTAATCCAGTCATTTACTTTACAAAGTGAAAGTATGTTGAACTTAGAGAAAGACAGTTAGTAATTATATTAAAAATAAGATTTCCCAATATTTTGGACAAAGTAGATAATAAAATAGTGGAAGAGAATAACTCTCGCAGTTTTTAAAATGCTAGTAAGAACACCTTCATTAATTAATAAGTACGTTATTCGCTTTACAAAAAAATCAATATTTTTTGAACACATTAAGCTAATAATATTGAAAATATCTGTTTCAGATACTTCTTCCAAGTATAGGGTTGGACAGTAAATGTTTGTGGACGATTCAAATATATTATCATTGCAAATTATCTGATTAAATAATTGCTTTTGAATGTTCATAAAATGCTTGTTAAAATCACTACTATTTTCTATTATTACTCAACTGATAGAACATTCATCAGCCTTAGGCGTACTAATTTTATTTATAATTTTTCAAGCTGCCCGAAATTTACTGCCAGAATGTTCTTATATTTTCTAAAATTTTGGTTGTTAGTTTCCGATTTGGTTGTGTACAATTTTTAACTGCTTGGATGAAACCTTTAGGACTTGAGTTAACGAAGGTGTAGGATTTTTGTAGCCATTTATTTTTATCTTGTTATATGGGAAACTTGAATTAATATAACAAAATGTCTGAAAATATTTCCAATACAACATTTACATCCTCAGGTATATAAATATTGTGTATTCGGCTGTTCAAAATATAGAGCAGCCTCTGACAGGCTAATACAAAGTATTATTGAAGAGTGCAATACTCTGGCGCCTTTCAATTTGCTAAGCTTGCTTACAATTGGAACAAGGGAAATATATAAAAATATTATGATTTTTATTAAAGAAACTAATATTAAGCTATAGGTTAGTCTCGTAATCCCTGTGTTTTTCCACATGTCTTTTTACCTCACCTACCGTGGTCTACCTTGTATTGTCTAAGCTATAAAAATGTCCTGATCGACCCCAGGATGAGAAGCGTGTGTCCCCGTTTTCCCTCGACGTTTTCTTTTAATTGCCTCCCCCTGTCGATATAACTGGGTTTAGGCTCTTGTTTTAAATATAAACAAGTTTTTCATTTTATTAATTTTGTTAGACTTAGGTTAGGACATTCTTAATTTTAAAACTTAGGTAACTGGCTGCATGGTCAATGACCTAATGCCATTAAAAAAAAAAAAAAAAAAAAAATTGTGTAAGTCTTCCGCGCTAACATAAAATAAAAATGTTTCATAGTTACCTGTATTAAATAACCTTTTTTATACGGTGTTCTGAAATTAAAAAGACTACAAAATAATAAAGATTTTCATAACAAACTATCTATATCTTATTTTCATTTCTGTGTCGACAGTCGATGGTTACAAAGGAATAATTTTATTAATATTTTTTAGTACAGAAGCTGTAATAATTGAGCATTCAAAAATCCACATTTACAACCAACTTTTCACTGTCAACTTAAGTTTTCAACAAGTATTTCACATGGTGTCATTATCTACTACTTATATACGAGCTTATTTACTTTTTAAACATCAGCACAGACAGACATGTAGACGGACGAACAGAAATTTTGAATTATGTTTAGAATTCAATGAGTTGTCATTTTCAAAATTCTAGCCCCCGCTCAATTTTTGATCAAATTGAATGGAATTAGGCGCAAAATGTTCAAGAAAGCTGGTACTTTATGAGGTAACTGCTGATTTTACAATTAAGACATTATATGCCATTTGACAGCTCCCAACGCCGTGCGAAAATTAAAAAAAAATTGAAATGTTTAAAATTGTCAATATCTTGAACATGGACCACTTTAGACCAAAATGATTACACTTGAACCACTTTTGGCTAAAATAAATATTGAATTTGTAATCAACGACCCAAAAAACATTCATTTAAGTTTTTTAAAATTTTAAAACTTTTTAAATTTTCGCGAGGTTTTGACAGCTGTCACTTGGCATTTGATACCTTAATTGCGAAACCAGGAGTTACCTCATAAAGTACCAGTTTTCTCGGTTAGTTTGCTCCTAATTTCATCCAATTTGATAAAAAATTGAGCGGGGGCTAGAATGTTGAAAATGACAACACATTAATTTTACAATGTGCGACATTTGCGGTTTTAGACATGTGCGGATTAAATGGAATACATTCTTCGTTCACACATTTACAAAGAATATACAGGGTGTCCAAATCAAAAGCAGTCACTCTGAATAACTTTATATCGATTCGTTCCTGGCATATAATTATTACAGTATGTTATAAAATTAGGGGGCGCATGTATTGTTCCATACAGTAGAACAATCTATTTTCAAACTGTGTCCGTGTATTTCTGAACATATCCGGATTTACTAAACGTCATTCTCGAATAATTGTCTCATGAAAATCTTCAAGGAAATTTCGTTTGATTGCGAACACCTTAGATTTCAAATGCCCTCCAGAAAAAGAAAACTAAAGGATTGAGATCGGGTGACCTGGCTGGCCACTCCACAGGACTTATTAAAAAAAAATAAACCCTTCGAGAACTTACTCTGGTAACTTTCAATGTAACCCCAATCCAACTGTTGTGAATCATGACATTAGGAATAACATTATAAGGACATATTGCTACATTACTGGGCATCATGATTCCATTTTATGTATCACGTGCAGTAAATTTTGTGCCACTCCCTGATGCCGAAAATCAACGTAACTTCTCCTTTTAGTATTATGGTTGTGAACCAATCAATTTTCAGGTGCACTTCAAAAGATCTCGAATGAATGTTTTATTATTCTAAAACCAAACGCGCAAGGAAACACATTTACATAGAATATTGAAAGATCTTTCCAAAGATTTGAATTTGTTGAGGGGATGGCTGTATAGGGTATAAACTCAGATATTATATTACTTCCAGAGGTATTCATTGGGACTTCCTGTATAAGAATATTCGCTGAATGGACGTTCTGAAGTAGACGCATTATCAGCTATATTAAAATCAAATATATATTTTTGGTCCAAGATGGACGACTTTTGTCAAGACAACTAGATTTTTAATCAAGTAAACGCATCAATCTTATTTGTAATGTGACAAGTGGCCGATCTTAAGTTTTCATACTCGAACTATAAGATACTCGATTGGAGTGCATTGACGTGGATGTAATATAATTTATCACACAATGGAAAATATTTTCGTTCACGAAATTCATGACATCCTGTTTTGTGTACCTATTTGCTTGCTTTCGCTCTTTCTAAAGCTGTCGGATCTGTCGTATCCGTATGCAATCCAAAAGTGTCTCATTATGGGAAATAACGATGCTCCACAGCACGAACCCGTTTTGGAATTTTGGATTTCTATTCCAGAATATTTAATTTTGGATTAATTTTCATTTTTATATCACGAGATCGTATTTTTCTATAAGGAACGTGGTATTGCTTTCATTTCAGTCTTCATCAAATGTATAGTCCTCTCATTATATGTACGTTTCTCACACAAAATTGTTAAATAGAAAAGTAGATGTACTGTATAAATCTATTTACCTAACTGATCAAATACATTTATAGCACACCAAAAAATAGGAGAACGAATAATATTTTAAAAATTGTTTGATGAACACAAAAAAAAAGATTTTGGTGGCAGGTAATTTAAAACATCGGTTCCGGTTTCCTGGTATTATGGATTTCGGCTCAGGTTCTAAATGGGCCGGTTCCAAGCCCAACAACAATTAAACAAACTTAAGTCAGCAAATCATAACAAGTAGAGAAGGAGATCCATTGTATCCTTTTCATCTTAAAGTCTCTTATTTTCCATTGGTAAACAGTTTTCGTGAAATTTAGTTAAGTTAGTACGGTGGCCTCATATTTATACTTAGGACTTTCGTTATCTGTATGTATATAACAAACTGAATTCTCGGACTATACCCCTAATATGAAATGTTTATGAATGAATTACTCGAGACAGTATGGCAGTTTATAAGAGAGTTGAGTTAGACAATACGGCTAGTCTCTGTTATCTCTTACGACTTCGGATCTCTGAATGGTCACGTGTGTCCTTATTGAGTGGTAGTGGAACAACATGGTCAAACTTGCTGGGATGACATAAAAAACGCATTTACAGTCTTTGTATAACTTACCCGTTAACTACGCTTGCTTACTTGCAATTATTTATACTAGCTAACGAAAAAGTAAATAGTCCTGATACAAAAAAGATAACATATTAATAAGCTGTGATTAACACATGTTAATTATTTTATTAAGTTATATACTTCAGAATCTAGATCAAATAAGATAAATTGTTAATTCCCACTTATTTGATAAATTTCAAGTATTTCTTATAATCTGCTTTTATTTTAGACAAATCACATACAAAAAAGCATTGAGACTTTTCCTGTGTAAAATGATCAGTATATTTCATTTTTATTCCGAGGCGTAGTATAATTCAAGTATTAGCTCTAAGAATAATTATCTCGATTGAATTCTCAATACAAAAAGTGTTATTTTAGGTTGTCTTTACTTGACTTCTACAGCGTGTAACAAAAAGATCAGGACGATGGACTATCTCGAGAAATGCACTTCCTATAAAAAAAGTACGTATTTAATATTTTCAAAAGAGGAATACCATTATGTCAAACTCCTTGTGGGAGAGGCTGGGGGCAACTTTGAAACTGCAAATGAAAACGCCGATCTCTTATTGCAGATTTGAATTCAACGAAAAAATTGTTTCCAATTCGTGACAGATGGCGCTGTGATCGCTAAAAATAAATGTGCATGGAGCATGGAACCAGGAATTTCACGATGCTTACACCCTCCGTTTGTTCGATAATGGATTTCGAAATGGGTTTGTTTGGATCGTGAAAATTTTCGTTATATAGTGCCCTTACTTCAGCCTACGATATTCGGCGATCGCCAATGCTTGCATCATCCGAACAGATTTCACAATTTCGGATTTTAAATTTATTACAATGGATAATGAACACGAAGTTGATAAAAAAAATGCTGCTGCTGTAACAGAACAAACGACTTATTAAAAAGGTAAGCAATTGGAACAGAACTACACCAGGAAAAATTAATTAGAGCTCCAGTTAGATGACTTAACAAAAGCATACGGCTGGCAATTTTCCAGTATTTGAAAGAATGAAAAACAATTTGACGAATAACGATGTACCAACGTCGGGGCAACTGTTTTTCCGATTATGACAATTTAATCTTCGAAATCGTTAAAAATTAATAAACTTCACATATCCATTTTCAACATATCTTTTAGTTTCATTTCAGTCCCTTTTCAGCCTCTTGCTCTTGTGCTTCAAGGAGTATGATTTTAGCCCTACTTTCATCCTCTTTTTGGCGATCGAATATTTCGAGTCGAGGTGTTTCGTGATTTTTCAATTGGTAGAATATTTCTTCAGATGTTCGCAGATGTTTCGAGATCACAGCGCCATCTGTCACTAGTCGAATAACATATTCGACATAAAATTTGCGTATTTTTCCCTATAAAATCAGAACATGCAATAAAAAACTGGGGTTCCCGTTTAAAATGTCAAAGTTGCCCTCCGCTCCACACGCAAGGGGTGACGGGGACAGGGGCGGCTTCAGTTTAGCATAATTGCATTCTTCTTTTGAAAATATTAAATATCTGTTTTTTATTTTTTGATCGAAAGAGTATTTCTTGAGATATTATACCATCCCGATCTTTTTTTTTACACGCTGCATAGAGGTGTGTCTAGAATAGAGCAATAATAGACACAAAAGTAGTTATAGTTTAGTTCATACTATGCCTAAATTATACAGGGTTACTAGTAATTCGATACATTCCTTTGGAGATGTGATAGGACATGACCTAAGGAGTAAATTTAACCCTAATATGCATTATCCAAAACTCAATAGTTTTTGAGATATTTCAATTTTTTCTTCTTTTTTTTTTCTCTCAAAAAAGTATATCTTCATGTCTTAAAATTTATCGTTTTAACTTTTTAACTGGATTACTTGTCCAACACTATGGTCATCCACTTAGAATGAAAAAATATCCGGAAATATTTCCATTAGGTACTTGAAAATTTCAAATAAAAACTATTAATTTCTTTCTTCTTTAAATAAGCTATGAATTTTACCTTCAAGGTTTTTCACAAAATTATCAACGTAGTATGCGTACAAATTGTTTCAAAAATTTCCTTACTTCAACAGCTATCTTACAAGACACAAATGTTCAATGTACCCTTAATAGCAATAGCGCATAGCGGCGAGAAAAACGTTGAAAAGGAACAAATCCTCTATGAGCTCAACAAGAAAAGACACGAAAAAAAAATACGAAAAACTAAGGAAAATACAAGCAACAGAAAAACAACATACCCCACACATAGAAAAAAAAAATAAAAGAAGTGGGGAAAGAGAAAAGAGACGCAGAGAGAAGGCACGAACAGAAAAAATGCAGGGAATTCGTCGAAAACATAGAATCCGCTCCAGAAGGACAGAAATTAAACCAACCTTTCAGACACCTCAAAACATACAGGAGAGACAACAATACGCAGTCAAGAAAATACATACCATTGCAGCATTGGGTCAGGAAAATAAAAGAAGAAGTAAACGTAGAGAGAAGTCAAATAGAACCAATACAAGAAATGAACCGCTGGTCTTTGAGCAAACCACCGTGAAAGGACGAACTACTAGAAATAATGGCCAGAGCTAAGAGAAACACGACCCCGGGAATAGACAAAATAAATAACGAACTACTACATTATGGACCGGACAGCGTCCGCAAAGCAGCTAACCCTAGAAATCATCACCAACGCATGGATGGAAACCACACCTCTGCCTGAGGAGTGGATCACAACCATACAGATACCGCTCCCTAAAATCAAGTCGCCACAAAACGTAGACGACTACAGAAGAATAACACTCTGCAGTGCAGTGTACAAATACTACGCACAATTCATCCTCAGACAAATTTAAAAATACATCGGCGAACTACCAGATTATCAAATGACATGCATCAAGTACAGATCAACAGACGATCAGATGTACACCACTAGACGGATCCTGGAAGTGGAAAGAAGAAACAAAACTGTATATAGTCTCAATTTACCTCCAAAAGGCATTTGATACCATAAGGCTATAATCAACACGTTACTCAACAGGGAATAAAAGCATGCCTACACGAACACACCGCAATACAATGGTTTGGACAGACGATGGACACAAAAATGAAGGATATAGGAGTCAAACAAGGATGTCCGCTATCCCCCCGACTATTCACCACAGTTCTGGATCAAGTGATAGAAAGCACAATAAAGGACAATCAGAATTTCAATGGAAACGATGGAGCGATAAAGCCCCCGATCGTGCTTGCATACGCCGACGATCATCACCGAGGAAGAACAAGACATCGTTAAATTTCTAAGAAACATGATAACACATCTGGATTCCTGTGGAATGAAAATAAACTTCAAGAAAAGCCTAATAATGGTTCGAGACCCATTGACAAACACAGGTCCAACAAGTGGGGAAGAATACAAAATAGGAGAGTACACCATGAGAACCACGAACAGAATGAAATACAGAGCAACATACCTAACGAATCAACTAAATAGGAGGGACACAGTAAGGGAAAGAATCAAAACGGCCTACAGAGTCACAACAGCTCTACTACCCTTCATTGAGAACCACCAAAAAGGTATGCACAATAGGGTGGAACGAAAAACGAGATTTTCAATTTTTTTTCGAGAATTATTACCACATAATTATCAAAAGGTGGCATTTGGTGATTATTAATAACTGTGCAAAAATTGAAAACGGTACTTTGTTATTTTCAGATTCCTCAATGGGTTCAAAATATTAGAAAAAAGCTCTCTTTAGACCATTTATTTTTTCTTAGTTATTTTTCCATTCTTTGGATATTGGTAATGCCATAGTCACCAAATGGTGTCTTAATGTACCATAGATCAATGTGCAACATGTTTAAATGCTCCTATCCACACTTCAGTTTCCTCAAGGATGTCAAAATATGCTCTTCTAAGCTATTTCTTCCAAAAACATAACGTATTGATCGAATCGTATTTATTATTTTTTTCTCTACATTCAATAACTATAGAAGGATGAACACCAAGTAAAATCAGATGTTTTATTTAAAAAAAACACACAAATAGACATGGAAAAACAAACAAAAACAGAACATGTTTAATATTTCAGTATTATCCATTTTTAAAGTAATCTAATTTCGTTTCAAATGATGGCAATATTTGTCTTGATTTTATACAAACAAATGAAAGTAGGCTTGAACTTGTTACCTATCCACCCCAGTCATAGACGCCCGTCGTTTGGATTGTGATTGTATTCGAGAGCGTTAATTGTCGCGCAATTCCCATAAGCGGCGCGATTTTCAAAGACAATGAGGAACCGGAAAATATTAGAATAAATCAAATTGACTTGGAGGGGCTTTTTATCATACTTTAATAATTATTTTAAATACTGTGTTTACCAGGAATATATTTTTTTTAAATAAACCAGGGTAGGTAATAAAAACCTATAAAATCACCAAAATTTCTATACTATCGGTCCCGTGAGGAATCTGAAGATGCTAAGATAGGTCGAGAAGCTTTTAGGAACGATTTTTATTTATCCAAATGCACACTTTGACACCTATGTCAAAACAATTTAACAAGAAATAATTTTTCGTTCCACCCTAATGCACAACCATCATAATGCCTACGATGACATATGGAGTCAAAAACGCAGTAACGAAAAGGGCCAACGGAAGAAGCCTGAGAAGAGCTGAAAGGGACATCATCCAACTGCTAACAAAAACAGGAAAACCACAAAAACGACAGACATTATTAGAGGAAAAAACGATAATCAAAAGAATAGAATCATACGCAATGAAATACCGGGGACACGTCCAAAGACCAGACACGACACACCTACTAATGAAAGCGCTAAGACTGAATAGCAACAAACTGAAAATAGGGAGGCCATGCTACACATGGATAACAACAATGGAGAGGGTTATGAATCAGTTAGGAAAGCATTATACACAGTGGGAAAGAACGGCACAACAAAAAACGGAATACAATAAAGAAATATCAAGGATATACACACTGCCAGACTCATAAAACTCAGAAGAAGAATAGGAGAGAAGATGATCACAGACAGAAACTAAAAAAAAATATCTCACAAAACCTGAAAGTTAAAAGAAGCACGTAAACCTAAAAGAAGCATCTCACAAACGCCTACACTTCCCATCCGATGAAGACAGATGGAAACCAAGAAGAAGCATCTCACAAACACCTACACGCTCGATCCTGTATTCCTACCCCATGCGTCATGCGGCTCTCGCTGCCGACAACAAGCATGTCCAATTTCCAATCCAGCGTATGCAGCCGGTCCGGCGGTATATAAAAGCATCGGGGGTTTATTCTGGCACACGGTTGGATCGTCCGTTGGTCGGTCGGGTGGAGCCGCCCAGTCATGACATGAATATGTAATAGACGACTGGGCGACTGCATTTGGCCGTTCTGCGTACGATCGGGCTGCGTGATGGAACAAATCTCCATGCCCGGAATCGGCAGCAATGCCCACCTTACGCTGGCAAATCAATCAATCAAATTAATAAACGAATGAATTTAATTCACTCAATGGCAGAAAATGTTGCGAATGATATAAGTTGATGATCGATCGATATTGGTGCCGGTCAAAGTGAATGGAAGTCCAGACGATCAAAAACCGCGATCGGCTGATCCCGTGAAAGCAAAATTCTATGATTCTTAATATTTTTAAGTAGTCGAATTCCAACGATCTAATCATTCACGAATGACACATCTCTATCCTAAATCACCTTTAAAATTATTCTCTGCATATCTGCGTGTCGCGAAATATTTTTCCTTATCGCATTTTTGCATAATTTGCGTTTATTTCTTCCTATATGTTGGATACATAAATGTAAGTATTATTATTTATATTTATTCATTTACTTAGGGATACGACTACGCACACAGATAAGAAACCCAATTACAGGATAGGAGAAAGCATTATTACAGAGCTTTAGACAATAAGTAAATATTGAAACCTTAAATATTTGTTTAAAATAATTGTACGTAAAACTGATAACATTTTTAGTTTAAAAGCAATACCGATTAATTAATTTTGTTAACAGTACTTAGTAAAGCAATATCATCCTGTACATGTGCATATTTGGAATATATCGAATGCAAATCTGAAGATTTAAGTAAAGTGTGAGGTATATTTACCAGCGTTCAAATAGGTAAATTTAACACTACTATTTAAATCGGGGCAATCTATTTGGTTGTATAACATTATTGGTTTGATATCTATTGAATAAATCACATTGAGAATCTCTTAGCTAAATGTTACCTTTCTCATGCCAATATATTTACTAAAAAATATTTGTGATTTTTCAACGTTTATGTGCGGTATATTGTGAACTCTAGATTATGGTGTTATTGATTGATTGATTTGCCAGCGTAAAGTGGGCATTGCTGCAGATTCCGGGCATGGAGAGTTGTTCCATCACGCAGCTCGATCGCACGCAGAACGGCCAAATCCAGTCGCCCAGTCGTCTATTACATATTCATGTCATGACTGGGCGGCTCCACCCGACCGACCAACGGACGATCCAACCGTGTGCCAGAACAAACCCCCGATGTTTTTATATACCGCCGGACCGGCTGCATACGCTGGATTGGAAATTGGACATGCTTGTTGTCGGCAGCGAGAGCCGCATGACGCATGGGGTAGGAATATAGGATGGGGCGTGTAGGTCGAACACGCCCAACGGACGGCCAAACCGCATGCCGCAACCAAGTCTCGGATGGTTTATATATCGCCGGACTAGCTGCATATGCCGCGCCGGGTTGGACATTGGACATGCTTGTTGTCAGCAGCGAGAGCCGCATGACGCATGGGGTGGGAATATAGAATGGGAAGTGTAAGTGTTTGTGAGATGCCTCTTTTAAGTGTCCGTGTTTCTATTAAGTTCCTATCTGTCCTCATCGACTGGGGTGTGCAGGTGTTTCCGAGATGCTTCTTTTCAGTTTCCATACTTCTTTTAAGTTTCCATCTATTGTCAGCTCCTTATTTTTCTTCTTCTAAGTTTTCTGTTTCTTCTGTTTCTGAATCTTGCAGCTTTTATTTCTATTTTTTTTTTGTTTTTATTTATCACCCGTTCCACAGGTAAATATCCATTTACGGTGGAGTTGCTGGGAAGGGCCCTATCTTGCGGTAACAATATTTTTGCGCGTGATGAGAAAAAAGGTCCGAAGGGATAGTTTACTCACCCTGTAGGTATGTCGTTTCTTTGAAACAATCGATTTCAATTTACAGTAATTATTTTCAGCTGCCGCCTTCCAATTCCGGATATTTTCTATTTCATTACCTAATTTTTTTTCTCTGTTGTGTAATAAATTGTCCTGTGGCCAAGGGTTAATAAACCAATAAATAAATATCTTTTCAATATTAATTTCTAATTTTTCAATTTAAATCAGAAAATAAGACTTCAAAATGAGCTAAACTAAATTAAAATAATGCCTGAAGTAACTCTTGAGCTAAAACTAACCCTGTCTATCGCAAGGAACATTTCTGCGCATACTCTGGGCAGGTATACGTCACACGACAAAAAATGAAACTGTGAACATAGGGAATAGCATTGAGTGAAAACTCTGTATTACTCTGGTGTTATAGTGCGATGGTGAAAGAGTGACCGCAGAATTCGCGTGTCTTTGCATAATAGATAGCGGTCCAAGGGAAAGAGCAAAATAAATCCTATAGGGCTCAAATTGAACTTTGAGAAATTTTAAGGTGAGCATATTTTTTTGCTTTTTTGGAAAAATGCAAAAATCACCCCTATTTAAGGATAGAAAATATTTAAAAAAAGACAGTATATAAATGAACATTTAAAAAAATAAAACAACTGTTATTACTCAGATTTTATATTGTATGAATTTTTGACGGATTATATATTATTCTGTATTTGGAAGAGTTTAGGAAACTATCCTATAACCCTCCAACACCTCTAGTAATAATTAAACTACCAACGCCAGAAAACGAAACAATTCTTAAGTGCCTACCCACATGATACAATCGTCATGGGATTTTCACTAGAATTATTGTTATGTCTAGTCGAACCCATATCTACAGGGAAACTGTTGTTTTATTTTTTTAAATATTCATTATATACTGCCCTTTTAAAATATTTTCTACAATTAAATAGGGGTAATTTTTGCATTTTTTCAAAAGAGTAAAAAATATCCTCACCTTAAAATTTCTCAAAGTTTAATTTGAGCCCTATAGGATTTATTTTGCTCTTTCCCTTGGCCCACTCTCTACTATGCAAAAACAGACGAATTTTAGGCCTTTTTGCGGTCACTCTTTATTTCACATATCCGCTTTTTCAAGGCAATTCAATTTTTTAAATTTTTAAAAATAAAAAATTTAAAATATATTAATGGTTTCATCCCTCTTAACTCATGCAACATCGAGCACAACTAGCGAGATCTAATGAACATAACGATCTAGGATAATACAAAATGTAACAAACCTCCTTCGGTTGTCTTCCGTAACCGACAGCTCGCTGGTGGACCTGCTACGCAGCGCATCCTTTCCGATCTCAGTAACCTCAACAGGTACAACATCTTCGGTGGCTTTGCTTTTCCTCTTGAACCACTTCTTCGGGTTCCAAAATTTCTTTTTCGACGCCACTGCAACCGAATTACATAAAAATTACTAAAACAATATTAATCACCGTTTACAGAGCAATTAACACAATTACAGCACAACGAGTTTAATCGACCAACTAGAGCGTGAACGTGTATAATTTTCTATTAAAAATTACACGTTAACTGTTTATTAATTGTAACAAGTAACAGGAATGTCAATTGCTAAATTTGTTATATTATTTATTACCGAACGAGTACTTCCTCTTGCTCTTCATTTTTCGATGCAACACGTCCACGAACAGGCATGAGTTCAACGTGGGAGGGTCAAACATCAATTGTGTATTGTAATTTTTTTGTAGCAGCACAATAACTTTCCGATACGGTTTCGAAATGATTCACGTTACGCTATTTTCCTGGTGCAGATACGGTCTGCGCGAAATAACACGATTATAGTTTGTGCTGGACTGAATTCACTTACATCGCAGATAATATTTTCGATTCATGTGCAATCAGCGAAAAAATGAGAAAGCTTACTCGAGGAAATTCTGTTACCACGGTTAGTTGGTAATTGTTCATGATGGCGCACTGACTTATATAAAGAGTACTTAGTTTTTATTGTTCGGGCAATAGGCCAGGCGCATGTGTCTGAAATCGGAAATAACTTTAATTAAGATGCAAAGTTTTTAATTTCACTATTTGCTTTTTTAATATTATTAAAATGAAGTACTTGTTATACTAAAACACTTTTTGATATTTAAATAGCATTTTATCGTCCGTCAAATTAAAATGTCAACAAATAAATAATATAAAATTTTAATTTGAACGAGTATGCAAAACACGCTATGACTGACGGTGGCGTCATCGGTTTTATAATGGCTAAATTGCGTTTAAATGGTACCACTACACAATTTTTTTTTCGCTTTATTTAAGTTCTACATATGATCTAATAAGTAATGTCTAATAGGGGATTTTTAAATGCTACTTCAGGAAATTACTTGTTGTAAAAGTGCTTTGGTACTGTCACTAAAACTCTTCCAGGTACGTCTTTGGACGAATTTTTGCATCATGGAACAAAACAACATTTAGTTGTCATTAAAAAATGGTAAAACTTTGCAAAATAACATGTGTTTATAATTCACAATGACCTGTTTACTGACAATGCAACTGATGACGTCGTATGTGCGCAGTGAAATGATATAGCCAGTCATAATGTTCAAAAATAGAGCCAAGACAATTATCACCCTGAACTCATATAAGACAAAATAGACCAGTGCCAAACCGGTTTTCAGAGGCCAAAAATATGAAGAATTCTTAGCAGTATATGAGTGGTGGGAAAATTTTGGATCAATGGTATATAAATGGAAAAAAATCGATTGGACCGCAACAGATAACCGGAAGTGGGGAGGGAGTGCGAAAAGCTGTGTTCTTAGGGGTAAACGTGTTTTCTTTCGATTTCTGGCAAAAATAGACCTCCTATCGAAAAAAGTTTAAAATAAAAGTTGTAGATAATTAAGAGATCTAAAACTTTTATTTGAATCATTTTTTTAAATAACCTCAAAAATATTGAGAAAAACGCCAAAAAACAATGTTTTGGTTATTTATTATCTTCCACAAAAACAATTTAATTTTGATGAAATTCGGTGACAACGTACATTTTTATGCTTCAAAAAATTTTTTTGAAGCCTAATATAAATTTTTCGATTTTAATTAAAAAAGAGGCCTAATTTTCTATCAAAAAAGTTGATTAACAAAGTTTTAAATTTTGAAAATTTCAGGACGGTATTTTTTCCTCGAAAGCTCTACTTTAAGATGGTGTAAAAAATCATACTCTTAGTGTGGAAAAACATTGTCAAAATGAAAAAATTAAGAAAACACTTTTTTCAAGATCGATTTTATCGCGAATGTCATATAATTCTTTATTCATTTAAATGAATAAAAATTATAAAAATGATACGATTGATGAAATCGTTAATAAGTATTGCATTACGTACAGAACCACTACGCAGCAAACAGTTACGTTGTATTTGATGGGCATCCTGAAGCTGATGTGGCTACTACAAAGACAGCATCAACATTAACCGCTTCAACAGCAAGTTCAATGAGTACGAAGAAAGGCGAACGTTCACGCAGAAACACTGGAGGAAGCATCCCTACATTTGAGTTTCGTAGTCATACAAAAATTTCATTTACTCCAGAGAAATATTTGTGTAATGAACAAAATAAGATAAAATTGATAGAAACACTGTCAGAAAATTTTTAATCGGAATGAATTTTATGTAAACAAGCAGAAGAAGATGCTGATGCCCTAATTATTAATACAACCATTCAATTAGCTGAAGATCCTACAAAAATCGTACTAATTGTGGGTCAGGATAATGATCTTCTAGTTCTGTTAATCCAATTAAATTCAAATAATTCCGATATTTATTTTCACAAACCAGGTTCAGGTAATACAAAAGATACATTTTACACGTCAAACAGCTTCAAACAGGAATCAAAAAAGAACATTGTTACGTTCCTCCACTCTTTTTCTGGATGTGACGCGACTTCCAGTTTCGCTGGGGAAGGGAAAAAAACTATTGTAACTATTGTACTGGCTAACCAAAACATATCACAGCTCACAGAAACTTTTTATCGGAGAATGCAGACAAACAAACAATAGCCGAAAATGGATTGAAGCTAATAGCGTCGATTTATGAATATAAGAAAAAGGATATGTCACTGAACGAATTGAGGTTTGAAATGTATCAAACCGCTTCATTTGATTTAGAAAAACTAGCACCAACTGAGGGAGCAGCTGAGCAACACTGCTACAGGGCTTATTTTCAAATTCTAACTTGGCTTGGTAACAAACTTACAGGGTTGGGAATGGAAACACCACTTAACCGGAATAATGCCTAATGACAGAAAATGAATTAATTCCTGAAAGTTTGCTGAAATCTCTCTGCTGCAGCTGTAAAACTGGTTGTGATAGTAAAAAATGCGGCTCTCGAAAGCATGGAGTAAAATGCTCTGTGCTCGAATTGTTACGATGCCGGAAACTGTTCTAATTCTGAAATACAACCATTAGAAGAAATCAGCGATTCGGAGAAGATATATGAAGAAGCAACAAAAAATGTTCAAAATAATATTGAAAATAAAGGTCTTGATGAACTTGAGGACCTTGACAAAATCGTAGACCATATCGAAAATCCTGAACAAACCGAACAATGTGTTGCATCTGATAATATAGAGCAGCTTCCCAAAAAAATTAGATTATTATAAATTATGATTATATATTTCTACTTTGTAAATTGATTTGATGTAAAATACGTAATAAACTTTGTTGTGGGAGTGCCCATAAAGCATACAAAATTTTGTTTCTTGCCTAAACATAGTAATTTTTAGCAATTTCTTAGGTAAAATAATTGTTAAAACATTTTTTTTCCAGTAGTCCGAACCTTAAACGGTTAATTAAAGTTCCCCTATTACATATTACATTGAAATTACCGTTTTGCACCACTTTCAACACTTCACTTAAATGAACAATGAAGCATTAGTGACGTTTACGGAAAAATCGATCTTGAAAAAAAGTTTTTTGGGTTTTCCCATTTTTGACAATGTCTTTCCACAGCAACAGTATGATTTTTTTTACACCATCATAAAGTAGAGGTTTCAACGAACGAAACATCGTCCTGAAATTTTCAAAAATCAAAACTTTGTTAATCAAAAAATAAATATTACGCTTCAAAAAAATTACAGCATTTTTGAGACATAAAAATGTACATTTTCATCGAATTTCATCAAAATCGAATTATATTTGTGGAAGATAAAAATGAATAACTAAAAAATTGGTTTTTGGCGTTTTTCTCAATATTTTTGAGGTTATGTAAAAAAATTATTCAAATAAAAGTTGTAGTCTAACACAAGTTCATAAAGGTGGATTCGGAATGACGTCTATAAAAATGTGCTAAAATGTTTTATTAGCACATAAAAAATTGCAAAAGTTATAAACAAATTAAGATGGAAAAAATGGCATTTAGTTTTTCGCTTATAACTCCAAAACTATAAGCGATAACGGAAATCGGAAAAAAGATTCTTAAAGAGGAGGACATTTCCAATAAAAAAGTCCCAACTCCCGGAATTCTATCTCCATTATTTATAATTTTAATTTAACACTGAAAATAGGACTCCACGCGACCGCTGCAGGATGCGAGCGCCGCGCCGCCTCAAAAGAGAGTACATCACATAAAATATTTTTTTAAACACTATTAAATATCAATTAAAAAATTTGAAAAAATGATGGTGTATTCTTAACACTTCAAAGAATAAGGTCCCGTTGGAAAAACATGTTAAAGTTTATTTTTCAACAAATTAGGCCATTGTTAACTAACTAAATTTTATGGGACCTCCGTCGTCATTAGAGACAATTTTTTTTTTAAATAATTGGACTATAAAATTTTCGCTTCTTGGCAGGGTTGGCAGTTTTAAAACAAAATGTTTTAAATAAATGTTTTTTAAGTGTTTAAAACACAGTGACCTGTTTTAAACACATTTGTTTTAAACACGTTTAAAACAATTGTTTTAAACATGATTTTTTTTCAATGCGTTTTTTCAGTGTGATGGACAATTTTCAGAACATCGTTGTATTTGATAAGGTAAAAAAAATATAATAAAACAAAAAAATATGAACTTGTATGTAATGCAATAAAACTAGTTATAATAATATGGTAGTATAAGTACAACGAACGAAACATATTACTATTATATAGAAGATATACCGTTATTATTTATTTTCTTAAGTGTTAATTTTAAAGCGATTAATAGCAAAAAAAAGTCGAGTGCGGGAAGGTAGACCTATGTATTCCCATGACCTGCTGAACACGAATCGGATGTCCGTTTTGCCCGATTGGCTGTTGTATTTTTCCTAACCTCAAAAAAAACACCGCAAGAATGCCCGAGAAAATGAAAGTGTAGTTAAAAATCTGAAAAATTTCAGAGGTACGTAGAATGGCGAGAGAAATCGAATGGAACTAGAATTCTATAGCTTTTTTGGTTTCCGATATAGAGCCTCGAGAATTGCGAACAAAACAATTTTTTTCCTTCCGGTGACTTTGAGCTGCTCTATCTCGAAAACGAAGGACCGCAGGGATGTCTGGTTTGCGCCATTCGATTTCTATTGCCATCCTATGTACCCCTGAATTTTTTCAGATTTTCATTTTTTCGGGCATTTTTACGGTGTTTTTTGAGGTTAGGAAGAATGCAAGAGCCAATCGGGCAAAACGGACATCGGATTCGTGTTCAGCAGGTCAGAATTCTTGGGAATACTTAGGTCTGCCTTCTCCCACTCGATTTTTTTTTATGTGTCTGTGTAGTCAATAACCAATCACCAAAAAAATTATTGCACTATTGCACAACTTGACGTATTTATTACACCGAATTGGCCGAGCCGTTATCAAGTATCGTCCTCGTCTTGTTATGATGCAATATGGGCATGGCTTATAGAATAACCAATGTATTGGGTCGACGCGCCTGTATAAATTTAAGTTTAAAAACATATTTTTTATTGTTTAAAACATGTTTTTTTTTCAACAATTAAAAATCCATATCTAAAACACATCGAATTGTTTTAAATAAAAAAAACGTGATTTTTGATTCAAATAAAAAAAAAACACAATTTTTGCCAACCCTGCTTCTTGGAGCCCTTCTTATACATATACTTAACAATGTCACGTTATAAAAGTTTTAAAAAATTGTTTATTTTCTTTATTATAATTTTTTAAAATTAACAAAAAATTGAAAACCGAAGTGAAGTTGTAAAAAAATGTTTCTTCATATTCGTTATCATATTACTGTTTTTGCATTGAAGAAAGGCATGCATTAACGTTAAAAAAAATTTTTTACGCCATTTCTTTATAAATTGTTTATAAACAAATTGACTAGCTTTATATTGAATTTTTTTTTTCAATTTTGTTGTCTTGAGAATATTATGATTTTCAAAAAAAATATTTTTTTCTTAAAAACATTATCTTGTTGTTTATAATCGTTTTTTTTTTTAAATTATCCATCATCTGAGTGATCAGTTAAGAAATAATGTTTTTCTTAAAAATCATAAATGGCAATCCTCAATAAAGTAAAAAAAAAAATTATTTACAATTTCGTTGTTTATTAACTTAACAATTTGTTATAAACAAATTCTGAAAATACTAATATTTTTTTCCTAAATCTTAAAAAAATTATAAAAACAGCCATATGCAACAACATATTGAAAACAAATTTTTTGTATTTTTTATAGCGCTCTTCAATATTACACGATACACGAAACGACCACTTGATTTGTCAACTAAAAAACTGATATAACTTTTAAACTATTAGATATACCACTATAGACATTCAAGTTGTTTTTAAAGAGGATTAATTAATCTTTAAATGAGTTGACCCAAGTTTGTAACTATTATTAATCAGTTATTATGCGCATTTGTTTATAAAAATTAGCTTCTAGCTTATCAAATAATGCAAATACGGTAATGGACCTTCAAGGCAATTTTGTTCAGTGATAAAATATCTGAAAATTGCAATTGTTTATTTAGAAATAAATAAATCATAATATTCTTAAGACAACAAAATTGTAAAAAAAAATTTGTAAATATAAAACTAGTCAATTTGTTTATAAACAATTTATAAACAAATGGTGTAAAAAAATTTTTGTTAACGTTAATGAATGCCTTTCTTTAATGTAAAAATAGCAATATAACGAATTGGAAAAAAAAATTTACAACTTTACTTTCGTTTTAAATTTTTTGTTTACTTTAAAAAATTATAATAAACAATATAAACAATTTTTAAAAACTTTTATAACGTGATCTTGTTAAGTATATGTATAAGGACTCCAAGAAGCGAAAATTTTATATGCCAATTATTTCAAAAAAATGTTTGTCTCCATTGGCAACGGAGGTCCCATAAAATTTCGTTAGTTAACAATGGCCTAACTTGTTAAAAAATAAACTTTAAAATTTTTTTCCAACGGGGCCTTATTCTTTGAAATGTTGAGAATATACCATACTTTTTTCAAATTTTTTAATTGATACTTAATAGTATAAAAAAATATTTTATGCGATGTACTCTCTTAAAAAACCACGTTTCACCCCTAAAAAACCACGTTTCACCCCTAAAAACACACCTTTTCGCACCCCCAACCCACTTCCGGTTATCTGATGCGGTCCAATCGATTTTTCCCACCACCCTTATATCTACTGCTAATAATTTTTTTTTTTTCCAAAAATTATTGGCACTGGTTTAAGAGAGAACGAATGAAACGTGGGTAGTAAAAATTGAAGATAAGTGCAGGAACACAACAATTTCTTCTCTCCTAGAGGCCTATCGAGATATTGTAGTATTTTACACACCGTACTAGGTCATAGAAAAAGGGATAAACATACTAAAGAAAATACAGAGATGGCGCCATCTACCTAGTCCAAACAATGTAACTTAATCAGCATACAAAATACAAAAATATATATAATAATAATAATAATAATAATAATAATAATAATAATAACGCGTCTTTATTATTTTCCATCTTAAAAAAAACACAATCTATTATTGATTTTATAAAATAAACAATGAAAAATAAATGGCGAAGTTAAGCAGTCACAATTCATAAGAAATCATGAACGCTTTTCTTACACTTAACCATATATTCTGTTTGAAGCGTACAGGCTCGGTCCCTCCTGTATTTTGGAGGTACACAAGGGAGGCGAAATCTGCACACTTTGAACAGAATCGAAAATAATAATCTATAATAATTTCAACATGAATAGAAAAAGAGGCAAGGCTGCAAGAATGAGATTTAAAGAAAAAATTTGTCTTTTTCTTTCTTTTTTATTATTAATTTTCTATACAAAGGGCTACAATAATCCTGTACATTGACGTTCGAGCAAATATGATTTATATATCTTTTTGAACCTAGTAATGCTGTTCCTTTTTAGCTGAATATTCAAACCATTATATGTTTTACAAATTTGGTAACTAAATGATCTCTTAAACAGTTCAGTACGGTGCTGGGGTGGAGTTAGAAGACCCTTAAATCTAATATTTAATATTCACGTACACAAATATCAGAATAATAAATCATTGTTAGTGACATTTTTTTCTAAAACAAATATAAATAAGAATTTTTCTAAAGATAACAAGTAATTATAAGTAGATATCTATAATGAATTTTGACGACAATACAAAACACATTACCACTGTTTACTATTAGATAATAACATTAAGGTCTCAATGTTACATAGGTTTTGTGTTCGTTAATAATCCTAGTGCATTTTTTATTATGCTACAATAGTACACATAACCAAATCTTATCATCTAGCATACTTGTCTTATTTATAAGGACGATAAGATTTGCTAAGCATGTTAAAATACAATATTTATTTATTTTTTGATAAAGCATTTGTTCGCAATGTTCGCATACCCAATGCACCAGAATGTTAATCACAGATAAGTATATAATAATATATCATGAGCAATAAATTACCTTAAAAATTGGTACAAGCACTGATAAAATCGTAGAAACCTTCGAATCAATGGATTTAAGATATATTTTTATTACACCATCTTCTTGATGACACTTTTAGTAAAAGTTAGTTAAATTTTAAAGACCAACGTAGCTAAACTCCGTCGTATTTTGATCGTGTAAACTTTTATAAATTCAAAACAAGATAACCGTTATATTCTTCGCCGATTTACTGCACTTTTCATATAATTGTTGCACATTCTATAGGATACTCTTCGCAGTTTTATTGCAAATAATATCAGTTTCAGAAATTTTCAGCTTAATTACAAAACATAAAAAAATGTATGTAATTTTTTTTTTTTTATTTAAAAAACTTATAACTTTTCTATTCATCGATCGATTTTGTTCAGTGTTCTTCCTTTAGCTAACACTAACTTACTGTCTAAATTTCAATAAAATTGGACTTTTCGTTCTTAAGTCATCTTGCTTACAAGAAACGTGACGGACGGAGAGACAGATGGACAGACATTTTCGAAACTTGTTCAGAATTCGATTACCAACACAGTGATATGAAAATTGTTTCTCTACGAGCGATATTACCGGTTTTAGAAATGTGCCGATTGAATGCAATATACTCTTTGTTTTGTATTTGCGAAAGATATAATACTAGTATATTATTTAACAAGCGACAATGTAAGTAATAACTCACGCAGATGAAGTTTGCAACGCGAGCCGTAGGCGAGTGCTGTAAATCATCAAGTGTGTTATTGCCATTATCGCAAGTTGAATACTATACTTTATTTACTCTTATTAGGTTATATATTAATTAATCAACTGCTTTTGAACACGTAATAGTATCCATAAGTGGTGATTTATTATAACTCCCTAGTGATTTACTTTTACACTAATCACCTTTAACTTCATGTTTAGCCTGTCCGTCCAATCGATGTAACGCGCAAAATAGAATAGTCCATTATTATTTAGGGGAGGAAGGCGATTTGATATGTTTGAACAGCTTGGACGTTGTTGTCAAACTGTTATTTTATTTATCGTTATAATCGTAGATAAAGTATAGTATTCAAGTTGCGATAATGGTAATAACACACTTGATGATTTACAGCACTTGTCTACGGCTCACTCTGCAAACTTCATTTGCGTGAGTTATTACTTATATTATCGCTCGTGAAGTAATATACTATTATCCACGATTATAACAATAAATATTATTATAACAGTTTGGCAACTTTCAAACATGTCAAATCACATTACTCCCCTCAATAATAATGGACCATTCTAGTTTATTTTGCGCGTTACATCGATTGGAGAGGTTAGGCATGAACTTAAATATGATTGGTAAAAATAAATCACTAGGGAGTTATAATAAATCACGCTATTTGTTTATGGGTACTATTACATGTTCAAAAGTAGTTGATTATTTAATATATAAACTAATAAGAGTAGATACAGGCCATTTATTGTTATTATTATTCAGTCTTCCGCACTTTATTTTAAAGAGGAATTGAGCTTACTAGGCTTTGGCCTTACATCAAGAAATTCTGCTCTGTTGGAGCTCATTCCAAGTTTTTGGGCTCTCTTGGCGACGTTGGTGGTGTTCCCTCACTAACAGCTAAGAGTTCAGACCTCAACAAGGGCGCCGTCCTAATAGAGCGATCTTGTGCACTTCTTGTGCGCTCTGTTGACCAGGCAGTTGTTGTAGAATCATGTAGGTCATGGTTCTTTTTAACAGTTCCGAGTACTCCTATAATTACTGGCATGAATGTGGTTTTTTCATTCCACATTCTGCTTACTTCTATCTGAAGCTCTTCGTACTACTCAGTTTCCTTGAGCACTACGTTGGCATCAATTGGCATGGACATATCTATCAGAAATGGGTACATCTCACATAAGTGTGACGTTATTGGCGCTGACAACTTTTTCGGGGGTGTTCATAATATTTTTGGGGTACCTACCGGTATGTCATAGTGGTTAACTGGAGATAACTGGCTACCCTGTTATATCGCTGCGTGTATTTCGAGGTTGCCAAAGTAGTACATTCCGCCACCACGTGACTCACATGCTCCACTGCGAGGCCGCACATCCTGCACTGGCTGTCAACAGGTTGCTTCAGGATCACCCTCTAACACCCATTTAGCGTTTGGTTCTGCGCTGCTATTATTAAAGTTTTCGTTTCCCATTTCATGCCTGAGCCACTAAACTACTTCATAGACGTCTCCTTGTCCATTGCTGGTTGGTCTGGGTCGTGGAAGAATTGTTAATGCATCGCCTTTGGGCAGTCAGTGGCTTCGGTTGATAGAGATTTTTCATCGATGTTACGCACTTATTTCTGGATGGAGTACAAATTCTTCTCTTTATTATGTTCCTTAATTACACCTGTGAATTTGTCATTTCCTGTTGGATATACGTGCTCAATTCTACGACAGACGAATCGTCAGTAGATTCCAGCTGTATTTATACTTTCTCTTGACGTATAAATCTGTGCACACTTGCTCTGGGATGATGAAGTCCGCCCATTTTTAGGATTTTCATCTTTTATTTTCGTGATTTCGCTTCGAAGCCAATCGACAATTCCAAAACTGTAGGTAACTACTGTCCCTGTGACAACAATAGTGTCTATTGTGGAAATTTTTTTCTTTTCATTTACAGAGCTTGCCAAAGGCATCGATAGTATTCCCTGACTATTCATTTCGTCGTATTTTTTGAGAAAGCTATTTACCATACTTTAATAACTAAAACTACAGACATTAATTTTGACATCGGATGGAGCAGATCGATAGATAATTTTACTATCTACAACTATTACTGAAACATTTTTCTGTTTTTTCAAAAAAAGTTGTCGAGAAAAAAACTTGTCTTTTGTTAAATTCTTCGTTGCAACAAAATAAAGGGAACACATTTTTCTTCACCCATCTAGGTACCTATTTAGAATTACGAAATCTAATGATTAAAAAAAAAACAGTAACTTTTTACCTCAACCGACATCTGATGCAATAATTTCTTTGACACTAGCACAACAGATTAATTATGTTTTTCTTGTATGGGAAAAATTATGGTGCTAAGAAAGAAAGTTAGGGAACTGTCAGTATGCTGTACAGTACATTTAAATAAGGTTTTAATCCCATTTCGTCAAAATTCCTCGGTTATAAATGTTATAACAGAAGGACGAGAAAACTGCTGCATACTTCCAAGAAGAGCATTAAAACTTTTCTATTCAGTGATTCATTATTAACTGAGCTTGCTTTTAAGGTGGCTATTCCCTAGAAAGAGACATCCGATATGGGAGAAATTTAAAAATTATGTTAATCTTCCTATTTCGTAGTTTTAAATCCAGCTATTTTGCAAACCACTGAAATTATCGAGTGAAAATTCATAGTAATGGTCTTGTTATGGTTCTATTTAGGTACTCTTATAGTTTTTTTAAATATACGTGCTAAGAAAAAAAAGTTATGACCAAAAATAATAAATATTTCCCTATCGGATGTCTCTTTCTAGGGAATGGCCACCTTAAGATTAAAATATTTACCACATTGATTTGCGTCAAACTAAATGATTAATTTTTTAATTGAAATCGAACAAATACTGATTAAGATTACATTCACATAAAATATAGTTTATAATTACTTGCTCCATTGCTCCAAGTAACAAAAATATCAATAGTAATAGACCAACATCACAATGGCCTCTTATCGGATTAAATGATCATAAATCTACTCTAGACAAAACGAAAATATATTAGTTTAGCCATATTTGGCTTTAATTCTCTAAGGAGATTGAAAAAATTGAAACGATTAATATCTTAAGTGTTTTATTGTAACAAGGGTCAAGTTGAGAGTTAATTTGTTCTTTAAAATGCCACTTTATTAATTAAATAAATACTACCTCATTTTGTAGCGCAATCTGTCTTGAAATTAATTTAATTAAAATTATATGGGTTTGGTTAAATTAGAGGTTAAATAATACTAGAGATTATGCACAGATTATACTGCCGAGGCACGGTGGGAAAATAGACCATACAAACAAGTTATTTTGATGGAAATAACACCGAGTGCAATGCACATACAGAGTGTTCAATATCCTATTTCGCACACGGGCAAGCTTGATGAAAAATTAAATAAGCTCATCTGAGCTCTAGAACAGGGTCTATCGGCACGTTTGATCGTATATATTGATAATTCTGTAATTCTGTTATTGAAAAGTTGTGTTTTGTGCTGAAGGTAACCATGCACAATGAGAACATTGATGTTATTCATATGTAGAGCGGACTAGATTTTGATCGGAACCGGAAAATTTAGAGAATCGATAGAATACGTCAAAATCATATTTGTTTGTCATTTATTTATTTAGGACGCAACCACCCAAAACAGATAAAAAATTCAGGTAGGAGTAAATGAACATTGTTATAAAATTTTATACAATAAACACATTGTATTATATAAAACATTTGAATATAAAATTTAACATGTTTAGTATAAATGTGCAATACAGATGGCTTAATTTTGTTAACAGTAGTACAAAAGCAATAGCAATATCATACTGTAGGTTATACATGCATAGTTTGAAAACATCGAACGCAAAAGTGCAGATTTAAGTACTTAAAGGACTTCGCAGTATTTTGGGGAAAATGTTCTCCTGGCCCTGTTTAAAATTCTTTTTGACCATCAGTCCGACCGAATTCGATTTTTTTTATCTAGAGGCGATTGAAACTGTAAACATCTGCGAAGATCTGCTTAAATGTTCCATACAAATTCGTAAAATATTCAGGCTCCTTTTTTGGGAGAAAAATAAGCATCTTTTGTCTCTTGGTGTGTTTTTTTTCAAAGTGCTTCCTTCTCCCGGAAATTTTTTTTGTTTTGTAATTTTTACGGGAAAAGAAAAAGTTGGGGGGGGGGCATAAGTTGATTAAGAAAGAATATGCCTGAATATTTTGGGATCTTTCTGAAGTAGAAAAAAATAAAAAACTAGGGAAATTCTTGGTCGAAATTATTTTTGTCTAAAAAATTATGAAAACCGGCAGGCGTGTTCCTTCGACAAAAACAAGCCATTTTCGGCTCTTGGAATTTTTCTCTAAAATGCTTCCTTCACCTTAAACTAATTAGTAAAAGTCTATGAATTCTTCTTTTTATTTTTTTTTTTGAGAAAAAACACCAAGAGATAAAAGATGCTTATTTTTGACCAAAAAATATGCCTGAATTTTTTGGCCACATTTAAGCGGTCCTTTGTCTTTTGCCTCTCTCTCTCTCTCTCTCTCGAAAAGAGCGCGGTGACATGCCATTGCACAGTGGGACAGAAAGTAGGTAAATAGCGACAAAAAGGCGAAAACTGAAATCCCTTTTGCGGATTATGTATTGTTATTTTATAACTCTTAAGATGTGAATGCATTTGTATTTACAACAGTTTTTCAGAAAGGGACCTTCGTTTGCCTGGTAGGTTGACAGAAATTAGTGTGTAGTTGAGCGCGTGTGAGAACAGATTATTTTGAACATTTTAAAGTAAAAGTTAGGTGTATATTTGGACGTTGAAAAGTGCAATATTTCACTGTAACAAATGGAGCATGGTACTACCAGTAAGTAAGCTTTTTTTTACTTGGATAGATTATTTAATCAGTGTGCTCAAAATACAATATATCGTTGATATAAAGTAAATGAAACAATCGTTGTTTGATTATGCCTAAGATGAACTTTGTGATAAAATATTTCAAAAAGTACATTTAGTAGCAATGTGTTTCTTTGCATAAATAAATTACAACATCTTTTAGATTTCAAGCATAGGAGCGATATTTGCCAGAAATTGCCTAAACTTTTTTAATTCGAGTTTTAAATACAACCTACTTATGCAATGAAATATTTAATCAGACATAATTTTATCTCTATGGCTTAAATGTATGTTTTTTTTTTCAACAAATGGGTTACTAATTTCTATTTTTCTTAATCGTTAAAAATTAGAAATATTCATTTAAATGCAGATTTTCTAATTTGTCTTTATGCTCCACTTATACCGGGTGAGGCATTTAAGTTGACAAACGCGAATAACTTGGAAACGAAGAATTTTGGAGAAAATGTTTCAGACAAAAGTCACCATCATTGGCTATATTTTTTAAGGTTTGGTGGACGAATTCAAGGTCATCTAAAGGCCCACTTTGGTTTTTTAAATACAAACCTCCATTTTCTTTACAGATTCATATTCTGCTCAAAAAAAATAAACAACTTCTAGAAAGAATGGGTCTTTTAGAAGATGTACCCAAGGCAGGAGGAAGTGGTACCACACACAACGGAAATACTGCGAGGCGTATCTTCAGAAATCCTTCTCTGACGTCTTAAATAACAGAAATAAACACAGGGTTAATAGAAATATTTTCCATCATTCTACATACAATTTCTATGAAATTAACTCAGAATCCTTTGATGCTTATACACTTGACACTGCAAAATTATTTATAAGTATGTATAAGTGGTTTTACATATT
Organism: Stenurella melanura; assembly: GCA_963583905.1. Classification (NCBI taxonomy): domain Eukaryota; kingdom Metazoa; phylum Arthropoda; class Insecta; order Coleoptera; family Cerambycidae; genus Stenurella; species Stenurella melanura. Next base: position 100,388,036 of record OY757314.1, read on the forward strand.
AGTCCATAAGATTCTTATTCACGGCCACCAGATAATATCACATGCTCTCATTGCTATAGGACAATTATCTGATGAAGCTCTAGAAAAGAGGTTTAAGGATATTAAAAGATACAGAGCACATCATTCTAGAAAAGTATCTCGTATGATGACCAATGCTCTCCTAATAACTTCAGATCCTTCGATAACAGGTTTAAGGAAACTTCCCGTAAAAACATCAAAGTCATTACCAAAGGAGGTCCTGTCACTTTTACGTTCAACCACTACAGCTACACCTGGTATATCCTGAACAGAAAGAATATCATAGAGAAATTGAATCAAAAACTGAACCGGAATGTGAACAAGAAACAAGTTCTAGTAAGGAAGATTTTTAATAGTTAATGTTTAATAAGTAAGTCTCTACGTTATTAAATCATTAATGATGTCTAAATAAAATATTACTATTATCCTGTTATTTTATTTAATGATAAACCAGACACTACTTTAGAACGATATCTCTGATTTTCTTTCATTATACCACTCTATTGTATTTGAAACTTAACTATATTTGAAAAATAAGATGATCCAAATGTTAAAATAAAGGGAAAAAACTAAGTATCAATTATTTCTACAATGCGGTTGGCCTCAGCCAATTCTATATTATAATTGGGTATCCAAGGATAATTTTGAACTTATTTTGTTATAATACTTTAAGAAATATAGTTTCTTAACAAAAGAAGCAAATCTAGAGCTTTACAATAATGCCTATATATTTTGTCGCATATTTTGGGTATTTGGTCCCACTGTGCATTGGGGGGAAATGGTAGCTACAGATGCCTACAACATCTCTACCAAGCGGCGGCAACTAGAGTGCCCAATCCACTTTTGTCGATGGTCTCCCGTACTAATAATTCAATTTGTTGTTACAGCTGGGTATGTAACTGCATCTAACGAACGGTCATTTAGCCAATTAAAAATTGTAAAAAACTTATACTTAGAACCACTATGAGTGATGATAGACTGAATGATCTTTGATTATTAAAATGTGAAAAAGATTTGGCACATTTCTTGGATTATTCAAAGTTGAAGAAACGTCGAATTAAAATTAATTAATTTTTAATAATTATCTACACAAAACACAAAAATGCAATCCATTCTATAATGTCTAGTTTTAGATTACCTATATTAAGTTCAGATTTTAAAACTATTTTCGTGTACCATTTTGCCAATAATAAAAATTTGAGTGTTCTTAGTTTCCACTTGTTTATTTTGGTTTTTCGTATTTGCTGTGTGATAGCTTAGATCTAACTGCCTCTGCTTGTTTTTCAAATTTCGGCTTATACGGAATAGACAAAAAATTAAATTGGGGGCGCTAAAATAGTCTCTCTCCCCCCAAAGTGATCGACGTTGCTACGGCCCTGTGTCTGATAATTATTGTTAATTAATTTGTCAGACTTAATTTTTTACAAATTATTTTTTTTTTATGAAAATACATTTTATAACACCTCCTTGACTTTTGTTTTAAAATGAAGTTTAAGATTTCTCTCTGTCAGTGGCGTACTACTTTTTTGGTAAAAAATATCATAAGACATGTTCGCAAGGATGCCACTGGTGGAGCGATAAAATAACTTTTCTAACTAAAATGTGTGATTTTATATCCTATTAACACATACCAAAATTGAAAATAATATCTAACGTACACTCGCTTTCAAATATTTCGCGTACAAATTCAAAATTAAGTAACACCGATTTTGCAACATTTTAGCTGCGTAAACGGATAATTTTGAGAATAGGTTAAAGATGACATTGACATTTAATTAAAATTAAATTAAAACAAACATAAACATAAATACAAATACATTAAAAAAGGTTTTAATATTTTGTCATGGCCCCATTAGCCTCTAGCACTGCATTTAATCTCTGAGCATAGATTCTATAAGGTGTCGCCAATAATTTTGGTCTTCGCTCAACTCCTCCCACGCATTTTGAATGACTTCTTAAAAATTTTTAGCATTTGCAGGTCCAAAGTTAAATTTATAAATTTCCTTGACAATTAAACCCCAAACATTTTCTATGGGCTTCATATCAGGACTATAGGTCGGCCATGGTCATATTTCAATATTGTTATTTTGATGCCACTGTGTGATATTATTCGAGCGGTGTGGATAGGGTAATTATCCTGTTGAAATATGAAATTATTAGGATATAATTGTTCCACAGAAGGAAGCATAACATTTTGCAAGATGTCAAGGTAAGCTACTGCATTAAACCGACCATCCAGAAATACTTACCCAAGCCCAAACATTGAGAGAGAATCGTCTAGACTTGTTTCGTGGTGAAACACATCGTTCAGAAAATCTTGAATTTATCGATCGATACACCCGTAAACGACCATCATTGCACGATTTAAATACTTTTTTGTCAGAAAATATTACAGTGTTTCTAAAATTTATAGGTCGGTATATTAAATCAGGCAAAATATTATCCGGGACTGCTTATTTTGTTCTGTTAATTTATAATTTCTGATTTTTTCACACGACGGCACACTGTCACCCACGATCCTGGAAAGTTGGTCTCAAAAACCGCTTGTCTGGCCGTATTGACAGGGTTTTCCCTTAAATTATCCAAAAGGGTACCGTCTTGCTCCGCGTATTGGGTCTTTCCGAACACGGCCTTCTAGTCATGATCCCTTCTTGTTCCCACCTTTTCTTTACTCGTAGAACAGTGCTTTTATCTAGTCCATAATGAGTAGCAACCCTTCTTATGGACCACCCCTCTATTAATTTAGAAAACATCAAAGCTTTGTCTTGCTCTGTCACTAGAGGCATTTTGACTCTTCAAAAATTCAAATGTCAGAATTGATTACAATCCTGATTTAATACAGCGAAAAATAGGTGTACGCCAAACTTATGAAAACAAGTGTACTTTCTGAGATTTAAAAAAATAACGATTAAAACGAAAAAAATTCAACACACTGTAGCAAAAAATTTAAGCCGCTGCGGACATATATTCATATGAACTTTTCTTTACAAAATAATCTAAGGAATCATACCCTGAAATGTTAGCACGTCATTAAGGAACACCCTGTCTATTTTCTCGACATTTAAATGAATTAATAAGTAGAGTATAATAAGACGATTTATCAATGTAATAATCTGTTTGCTTATAAGTTTGCAACAATTTTGAATAATTTATTTATAACTGAAAGATAATATTATCAAGTGAATAATAAGCTATTTTTATTTTTAAACTATTGTGTTGTCTCAATATCAGTGTCATCACTAGTGGTAGGCAGTATAAACCACATGCGGTATTAATGGAACAATTATGTAATAAGCTAATAGGTATAATAGGTATAAAAAAAATGTAAATAGTTTTATTTTGCTTCTCGGGGAGTTTGTTATGTGCCTGCTGTTTTGATCGATGGATGGAAAGAGAAAACCTTCCTATACTACGTTAAATTCAACTCTAAAATTTTTATTAATTAAAATATTAATTTGCCAAACAATCAATTCATTCAAACATTCAATCAACACCCTGGATTGAATTAAATTTTTTTGCAAATTATAGTGCATGGCTCTGAGGTAGGTCCACCACAATTTCATCAAGATATGTCTAGTATAAGGTCATCCAAAATAGGAAAAAGTTGTTTCAATCGACAATTTGATGTCTGCGCCAGTCACAATGGAAATTAAGCCATAATAATAACATTTTTTTTACAAACTATAAGCGGTGATTCCATTGAATTTTTTTTTATCAATTATAGATTTTCAATATCCAGACAACATGAAATTTCGTCGAAATTGCATTAAAGTTGGTAGCTACATATTAACAGAGCAGCTGATACTGGATCTGCTATTAAAAGTAAAACATTTAAACTAGCGGATTCGACAGGGCTACGATAATTGCGAACCTTTTTCAATTTATACGAAATAATCGGAGTCTAATAACAAGTCTGACGTTAATGTTTAAAAAAAACCAAAACGACGATACTGTTTTTTACTTTTTAGAAGAGGGAAACGAAAATGTGGAAATATTGAACCACCTTAAAAAAAACGGCCACTAAAAATTACATGGTAAAATTTCATTTCGCAATGCTCTTCGAAATTTTTTTTAAATATTGCTTTTGTACCTCTCAGTGCAAGGCTTTCAACGAAAACAGCCCGTTTATCTCAATTAATCTTGATCTTCTTGGTTGTTTTTTGCTGCACTTGCGCAGAAATCGCAACCAAACTTCAAATTGATAACTTCAGAGTACCCAGTTACAAAAATGAGCTTGTCTGTCGCCACTTAAACATCCAAATGGTTTAAATAAATGTGAACAATTTCCTATTTAAGCATTTTTATCAGACATACGTATTTGATTAAGTGTATATTTATCCACAGTGATCTGAATTAAAATATTAAAACTTTTTCGGAAAACGATGCAATAATGCACTAGTCAGTCTAGGATGCTTTTCACCGCTGTAATGATAAAAGAGAATAGGAAAACAAATTTATTACTCACCATTACTTGGCACTTGAACGACTGTTATAGTATAAGATCGTCGAGACCTTAGCACACCCATTATTAAATATACACTAGACCGATAATGACAATTCGATAAAGATATAATTTGATCGCTAATTTTATCTCAAACGCTAATTACCACCGGTACATTAATATTGTTTCATATAGAGCTGTTTACATCAAGATAACAATCCTTAAATGGGGATCACGTACTGCACTTTGTTGCAAAAGTATACGAAATTTTCTTATCATTAACACACTGATTAAATCGAGTGGCTGCTACCAGACAACTTACTTCTCGAAATATTTGTTGAACGTTGCATCTTTGAGGATAGTTTTTTTGTTGAAGTTTAAATTTTATTAAAAACAAGAATGGCTGCCATACAGATCGGACCGGCCAAATACGAACACGGATACACTATGTCCAATTGACTTTCGTCTGCACTGGCAGAAGCCGATTTGAGATACGACGATTTCGGATGGGCGACGAATATCAGCTTGTGTTCATGTACTCGTTTAATAATATCTAATAAATGCCCAATTCGAATCGCTTTATTTCTGAATTAACTAATATCATTTTAGTGAAACTGACGTAAAGTAATTTTTTTTTCGAGCCAGTGAGTTTTAGAAGATTTTGGCCAATCATGAAGTAGATTTGTTTTTAAAAAATTAGCAGCTCCTCGATTCGGCTGGAACCTCCTCACCCGGTGGATCTTTGAAGCCGAAAAGAGCTCTATATTGTGTGCCACAACGACACTAAACGTAATCTGATCTCAACCATAACCTTTTCAGATCTTCTGGAGCACTAAAGAAACCCTCATGCAATCTTCTGCACTTTTTTCTCATTTACACCACATAATATCAACATATTGAAATTTATTAATTGCTTGTAATGTTTCGGGACATAGGGCTGCACTGCGCGTAGAATACTATACTTTGTCCACGACTACTAGATATTTAATATTTATTTAATTAATTTTCATTTGATTTCTCCAATTTAAGAAAGATTCATATGCCATCATATATAATTTTTCGGGCAACAAGTTTAACGAGGCAATTTTTGCAGCTTCCCTTACCTCTCGCTGTGTCAAAGAAATCTCGTTTTCACTGTCAGTATCAATTTGTTTAATTATATTACTCTTTTTGTAATATATAATATGTAAAATTATTGTAAATAACGTTGACGTTCAATTTTGACGTTTCAAATCAAAATCAAAATTACGCTTTGACTAATAAAATAATACAGTTTGTAGGCACGTAGGTTCAAAAACAATGTTGAAGCTTGCACATAAAACGTAGCTCATAATTTTATCGAGCTTTATAGCCATTTTACTAATAAAATTGTTTATTTAATTTTAGAAAAAACCACGATTATCCATTCCATAACACATATCGTTCTAACACACATACACACACTCACAGACATTTTTCAAAAACCAGATTTTTGGGTTCCTGGGACCTTAAAACGTAAAGATTTAATGTTATCTTAATTTTCGATTTTGAACCAATTTTAGTAACCTCCACAAACATTTTTTTAGGGAGGGTAAAATCGCAGATCACTGTGTTTGTGATAGAATTCTGAACAACTTTCAAAATGTCCGTTCGTCTGTCTGACTGTATGTCCTAGAGTAAGTTAGTGTTAGCTAAAGAACCCTATTGTTTTTTAACAAAATCGATCAATAAAAAAGTTATTAAATATTCAAATAAAAAAATTAAAATATGTTCTGTAATTAAACAGAAAAATATCTGAAATTAATATTATTTAAAAAACTGCTAAGAGTAGTATGATGGTTAGTCTGTTTAATTGTTAAAATGTATTTTCTTACAGTTGTGCAACGACAAAGAAATGCTTTTTCACCATTATTAAGGAAGCATTCATTAAGAAAAATGTTATATTTGTATAAGTCATTAGGGAAAGGCAAACTCCCGGTCTTTATTGCCAGTCATAAATTTAGTTTTAATCAGATGATACAGTGTGTAATGTATGACATATGACGCGAGGCGATGAGGTTCTGCAGTTAAATATACTTACTAAAAATAAAACTAGATTATCATTTTGGATGACAGATAAACGATAAGATTACATGTGGTTTATAATTTGCAGACACGCAGACCTACTTGTTTGATATGATACAAGGTTTTATATTTCCACAGTAATCCCTTAATTCTCGAAACGTAATTATAAAAATCGGATTTCGCACAATTTATTACTATACGTAATTTTCCAAATATATATCATGATGGATTATATTGTTGGTGTTAGTGTGTATTGCGTATGTAGTGTACTTATTGTACATTCGGTTTTTATTTATATTTGTGTTCAGTGTCGAACACTTGAAAAATACAATGGATTTTTGGAGGCTTCTTATTAAAAACAGCCGATAGAATCTTGTTCGTCTTTTTAGATTATTGAAAACTATAATAAATATCAAACAACAAATGTCATAGAGAAGAACAAGCTTATTCGGGAGATTATTCTGCACCAATTTTTGCCTTAGAAATATCTATTATCTCTTCGTGTAGGAACTTACAAACTAACATGCTTTCATTGCAGATCATATTTATTTAATTTCCTGCTAAACTTTACTCGGATACGTGTTCATCACACACTGCACCAAGGTTTCAGACAAAACGTCCAAGTGGGAGTAGAAAAATGAATCTTAGAAGGTCAGTCAACATTTTAGAATAGTTTTCAGCCTTAGGGATACCAACAAGTTTACGCATCTAGTCACGCAAGTCTGCATCATTTAAGGCTTCCTCATGGTTAATAAGCGAACCTTTTACAACAAATTATAAATGCAGGCTATGGAAAACACAAACTTTGGTTTCATGTTGCAAAATATTTTAGCTATTTAATCTTGATCCTAATAGTTCTGTGTGTCAAAAACGTCTTTATCATCTGGCTCACAATGTGTTTCCTTGCACTGGGCGTTTAGGTACAAGAAACTCAGCACTATGGAAACTGTTTTTTTGTAGGTGGCTCAAAGCTTGCGAAGTTAAAAATGAGATCACGGGGTCCTAGATTGGAAACCTGGCTAGAGTGTGGATGTTTAGTTGTGTTTCTAATATGGCTAGTCGCAGTTATCTTTCCTGAGTTCGTGTCTCAGGTGCGACAGATGACAATGTCGCAGGGAATAAATTTTGTGTTGTTATACGTGTGTGCGTATCCTAGTTGAGTGGAATAACAATGGCTAACCTCCACCCGGACACATAAGGCGATTAAAAAGTGACACTTTTTATTACTAACTTGTTGATATGGAAATTTTAATTAATCAAAAATTTCCTTTCAACGACGTAGATAAAATGGCATTTATATATTTACCAAAATAATCTTTTGTACTCTTTGAACAACCTAAAAAAATGAGGGAAAATTCCTTTGCAATCCTATAAACTTACCAAGAGCACAGTTTAATAATACACAGTTGGGTCACTTCATTTTTGTCCATGACCCCCCCACTCTTATCATCGACGCGTGGCTACACTCAGTACGAAACAAGTTAGTTCTCGAATATAGCGCGCGAATAGAAGGTCAACTGTTCAAAAGTTGCAAAATAATATTACCTGTTGTGTTATTTGTTTTCGTATTCAAAAGTTCTAATCGATTGGAGAAATGAGTACTGCAAGTTATTTAAATTATTAAGGAACTCATTTAATAACACCTCCACTTGCTTCCAGTGTATTTTTTTTTTTTTTTTTAGAAATAATACAAATCAATGAACTATTTGATTCTTGACATTATTATTATGCGTGTAACACCATGATAATATTCTTTAATGTTTGAAACTGTTTCCTAATCATGTGAATTTTGTACTATGATTATATTACAACATAGGACATAACCAACAAATTTGACATTTAGTTCGCTACGCGCGCCGGTGTTCGCTACTCTATTTTAAAACTGGCGCCATTCCCCTTTGTGCGCCTGGTCTTTTCACACTCGGTCTGGTCTAGAGCATAAAAAACGAAACGAAGTCCCGTTTTTTCTACATAGAGTAGATAGGGAGTGAGTCTACTGTATATTTCTCTACTGTGCCGAGAGCAAGACATTCATTTAACACATTTTTAAGATCAGAAGTATGTTTACAAATCGTTTTGAAATACTTGTCCGCAGAAAAGTTGCTGTGACCAAATATATGCATTATTTCTGAAAGATTCCAAATGCGCATTATTTTTTATAGTTTAATTTTTATCATACAAAAAATATTCAAGACATAATTGCATTATGTATTATGTATACATATATTCGAATGACCTTCAAAGAAAAATGCTGATTTAGTGTAGAGCATTTTTTTAATGTTTATTTTATACTTGGTACTAGCACTCGAATTATTTAAATTGCATCAATTTACTATATTCCTCGCAAGCAACAGGTACTTGGACATGAAATTAAAAAGCTGATATCAAGACCGATAAATTAAGTGATGAAGGAAACAACCGAATAAAGGATGAAATCAATAACACATTCATAATCGGCTACCAAAATTTCCAAATTAATTTAAATATTCTAAACCATACCGAGTCTTCTTTTTAGTAAAACGCTGTTTAAATATTTATATAATAATGGACTTTCCTATAATATGAACTTTTGGAGGCAATTTGACTGGATTCAGTTAAAATATTCACGTATTCAATGTCAACGTTCGACATTGATATGGTCTCAAATATTTATATAGCGTTCATGTATAACAGAATACTGATATTGCAGCTTCGAATAATACGAATTACGCAATTTTTTACTATGTAGGCAGTAAATATGCTGATACGACCTTGTGTATAATTAAAAAATGAATTTTATAATTATAAAATAACTTGAAATGACCACAAATATAAGACACCATCATTGAAAAAATGTAATTTCGATAACAGCATTTCTAGCAACTGCTGATAAAATACACAAATTTTTTTTAAACAATGGTTTTCTTTTAATAATAATAATAATAATAATATAATAATAATAATAATAATTTATTTTCCATAAAGACAACATTACAATTGTATAGGAATAGTCAATACCTTAAAAACTAGGTAAAAAATCGCATACAGTGTAAAAACATTTAGACAGCAAAAACAATTTTAACTTTGTTTTAAAATTCAGTAAGTTTCTAGCTACTTTATATTCAGAGGGTAAGTTATTAAACAATTTTGGTGCCATGTAATTTGGAGAATTATATTATATTAAGTCTCGCATAGGGTATTCGAAACTCTTCCTTATTACGCGTATTTGCATTACGCGTATTTGCATTATGAATATTTTTATTCGCAGTAAACATATTCTTGTTTCGCTAAGCATAAACATATATTTCGAAAATGTATAAGTATGGTAAAGTTAATATACTGTATTCTCTAAAGATCTCTTTGCAAGAGTGGGTGCTAGAAACACGAGCTATACAACGCATTATCCGTTTTTGAGCAATGAAAACATTCTGTGATAGAGTGGAATTCCCCCAGAAACAGACACCATATCTTAATCTAGGCTCCACTTGGGCATAGTATAAATTTACTAATTGCTCCCTGGTAAGTACGGTTTTAATATTATTAAATAAAAATGAAATTGATGCTAGCTTGGAAATTAGATGTTCACAATGTGATTTCCAAGTCAGGCACTCATCTATATGTAAACCCAAAAATTTTATACTCTCATGGGTACTTGTTATAATCGACTCATTGACCTGAAATGAAATAGACTCGCATTTTTTCTGTCTATTATGAAACAGAGTTAACTGAGTTTTATCTGCATTGAAATACAACTGATGTTGACTGAAAAATGTAGATACCTTTTCTACAACATTATTACATTTACTTTCTAACACATTATGCATAGGATCTGAAATAATCATAGAAAGATCATCAGCATACATTGAAAATATATTATTACATAAAACCCAATCGAGCTCATTAATATATAATATGAATAACACTGGGCCCAATATTGATCCCTGTGGAATTCCCATACTTAAAAACGAACATTCAGAATTGGCTCTGTATACCATATTTTCACTAACATGTGGTATACTCACATACTGTCGACGATTGGTTAAAAATGAATTAATCCAGTTTTAAAACTGGACTGCGGGAAAAAGCAGTGATTAAATTACAAAATGATGAAAAAGAAAACCATTGGATGGTCATAAAATATAATATATTACCTTTATCAACAATCAGCATTGTGATAAAACGTGTTGTAATATAACATTCTACCTCATTTTTTTTTTATGCAAACGCCATAATTTCGTTAACTCTTCCCTAGTAACACAACATATTGGACCAATATAATCCATATAGGACCAATATATGAATATTGGTCCTATATTCAATATATTGGTCCTATATAGGACCAATTCGTCATATATTGGTCCTATATGGATTATATATTGGTGCAATATTGGTGTTACTAGGGTTGTCAAACTCTTTAATTTGATACCCATATCAAGGGAATTGTAAAGAAATAGCTATGTTTTGTCGGCTGCCATATTGGATTTACAATGACATCGCACAGCTTATTGTATTCTACTTTGTATACCCTTTCACTCGATACCCATGTCGAGAGGGTTGTCAAGAAAAAGGTAATCCGCCATTTTGTGGTGGCTGCTATATTGGATCTACCATAATATTGAATATACTATATTGTATTGTCTTCAGAACCAAAGTTGTGTGCAAAATTTCTGTATGACTGGATATTGGGAAGTGATAAAAAATTCAATCACCAGATTTGAACATACATACATATTACATATACACATTTCGAGCTAAAGAAAACCACTGAAAAATTATATAAAAAAAACATTTTTAAGAAAAAGCTTTTATTTAAAAAAAATCGGTAAAGGTATTTACACAGACCTTCCCTCATTATTCATATAGGACGGTTACTCTAAAAAAATTGCTAATTAAGAAATGACATGAGAATAATAATCACAATGTAGTTAGCCCTATTATTACAGAGAGAACCTGATAACTTTTTACCTGGAAATTTTAAATTTGAGCAAACATTTTTTTTCCATCATGCATTTTACTTATACAAAATTTTCAAAATTCTCAAATTTTCAAAATATTTTTCATTTTTAAATTTTCAAAAAAAAAATTTTTTTAAATAGGTTTACAGCCCGTTTCACAATCGTTGGTTATCTTTTTGGTTGAATAACCCGAACCTGAAAGTTAACTATTGGTAAATTCATATATGCGTTTCACAACGTTTATTTTATGTTCAGTAATCTAACCAATAGTTACGTTTAAGTTTTGAATAGTTGGTACGAGCCTTTCTAGGATTTTGACAATAATTTATTTTAGGAAAGGAGGAATTTGTCATAAATTTAATGTTTTGGTTAATCAATGTTATTACGTTGTAGTGCTCTGTATTGTTTGAATTTTATAAGAAAGTAAGTTCTATTTGTTCAATATCCACTGGTCTATACAAAAAAACAAAATTTTCTGCTCCAAGGACTAAACCTATCATTCCCTAAGTATTTGTGTGTGCTTAATCTAAATTTTCTAGTGCACACATTTCAAGTAAATCCCCGTTTTCATCGCCAAAATACGTTTTTTGCCAAATTTCGCAGTAAAATGTGTTTACATATCCTTATCTCAAAACATAATAAAAACTACCATTTCCTATGTATTTTTGGGCGATGACTACGAATCCTTCCTTAAGAAAGGCCTCTATGCCCTCTAAAAGACAATAAAGGGAAGAAAGGGCAAAAACTCAATTTTATTGAAAAAAGAAGTGCGAGGAGGTGTGTTAGTTATCCTATGTATTTTTTAATGTTGAGCACGAATCTGATGTTAAAAAAGGGCACTCCGCTCTCCAAAGGGCAATAAAGGGCTAAAAAGGGCCAAGCACTAATCGTTTATTGCTCGAAGGTGTAGTGTTTTTTTAAAACTAGCCTAACCTGACCTAACTAGTATAAACCCACGGATGCGGCAAACCTCTGGAAGGACTTTAACCGTTCGTTAGGGTCCCATCAAGTTTTTACTCCTTCTTTGGTCAGCCACAAACCTTGCTAACATTATTTAGGTCAGGATAGGCTAGTCATAAAAAACACTACACCTTCGAGCAATAAACGATTAATATTTGCCCTTTGGAGAGCGGAGTGTACTTTTTAAACATTTTTAATAATATTCTTAAAAATAATTAAGTCTATATCTAAATATTCTGGGCTTCCTAACCTAACCCTCATCATTCACACCATAATCATTAAAATAGTAAAATATCAAAAAAGTAAAGCACTTCACGAAATAAAAATATAACTGTAGTTGACAGTTGTTTACTTTTAGTTAACCACAAATTATTGGTTTACCAACAACCCCATCTACTGGTTTTATAAACTATGAGATAACCAAGACCTTGAAATTAACCAGACATTGCGAAACAGAGTGTAATAGTTAATTATTGGTTAAATCCTAACCATTAGTTAACCAACGATTGTGAAACTGGCTGTTACAGAATGTCACGAAACGTGAAAATTTCATACTTGAGCGATTTTTTTTCCATTATCTATTTTCTTTAGACGGTCCACCCTGTATATTTTCCAGTGAAAGTCTAACCATATCTTCGGTGTCAGTGGCGTCAGCTACCTACCAAATTTGACTGTTTTCCGTCAAGTAGTTTTTTAGTTAATGCACCAACAGACCGACAGACAGACTGACGGAATTGAAAAACCTATATTTTCGTAATCTACATGATCTGAAACGTGAAAATCCGACAAAATTTCGGAGGGTGATTTTTTCTCGAATACAATACTTCCCTTCGGTATGCGACGCAAGTAAAAATGTACTAAAAAGTAAAACATACGTTTTTTAAAATTCATGCATCTGGAAACCAAAAGCTTTGGGGACGGTCATATAGCACTATTGAACAATTGATCAATTGACCGCCCCCAAAACTTGGTTTCCAGATGTATGAATTAAAAAAAAAATACATTTCATTTTTTGGTTTATTATTATTTTTTTTAATATAAGCTTTATTTTAAAATTATTTTTTTACATAATTTTATTTTCACTTTTTAGCCTTTACTTATTTTATAAACAGACAGGCAAAATCCTATCATTTGGTACCCATGTCAAGGAAGTTGCGAAGAAAAAGGTAGTCCGCCAGCCTAGAGCATCCGCCATATTGGATTTAGAAGGACGTTACATAGTTTATCATATTTTACTCGTCAAACCCTTTCATTGGATACCCAGATCAAGGGGGCCGTGAAGAAAAAGATAATTCGCCATCTTAGGACGCCCGCCATATTGGATTTAGAATGACGGTGCATAATTTGTCGTATTTTACTCGTCAAACCCTTTCATTTGATACCCATATCAAGGGGCTTGTGAAGAAAAAGATACTCCGCCATCTTGGGGCTTCCGCCATATTGAATTTAGAATGACGTCACATAGTTTATCGAATTTTACTCGTGAAACCTTTTCATTTGATACCCATATCAAGGGCGCTGTGAAGAAAAAGGGCATCTTGGGAAGTCCGCCATATTGGATTCAGACCGATAATGGCTATACCATGTTGCATTCTCACCGGACTTATACACGCGTGCAAAATTTCAAAGCTCTAGCTTAATTAGAACTAGTCGAAATTCAATTTGCAAGATTTAACCTAAACAAACACACTAACATAACATTGCAAGTTAAACAAAAGCTTTTAAAAACTATTACAATGGAGAGTTCAAGCACATAAAAGTGCCTATAAAATGAATTTAGCTTGCAGTACAATTTAGAAATATATAAATCATTTCAAACTGTTCCGTATATTGTTGAGGTACACAATTTTTTTTAGAAACAATGGAACCGCTCAAAAAACCTGAGTAAAAATTATGAAACAAAATTCCACCCTCCCCCAGTTGATTGGAACTTATCTAATATCGATATCGATCAAAAATACATTTGATTTTGTAGTATTATTTCAATAAGAATTTCCAAAATTAAAACACCCGACAGGGAAGGCCGGACAAACGGTCCCCGAATACCGGCTTAAACAGTCTGATATACAGACAGCTTGAAAACAGATCAGGAAGTCGTCGCCCAAAAATCTGTACTTAAAGAAAATAGTTCACTTCTAGAGATATCAATGTCAATTAAACTAGAGTAGTGTTATTATGAGAAGATGCTTGCAAAAAATGATGCGCAGAAACTAGTTTGTGTACATCCATTGATCTAAGCCAATGAGAGCGATTTGCGTCATATTTGACCTCGAATCCAGTGGCACCATCAATCTGCAGTCACAGGGTCTGTGCTGTATACTTGTTGTGTTCGCCGTTTCTGATTGAATTAAATGATATAACCGTATTTTCAGTGAAAAATGCCTTCATTGTAAACACCAGAGTGTGACGAGGTTTTAATCTACTGCATTACACAGCTCCTCGACCTCGAAAATTTGATCACAATTATTATATATTCTTCTACCCCAGATGATGCTGTCACTGGTAGAAATATTCGCACACGTTGGCTCCGCCTCAAGCACCTTCTCATAATAATACTACTCTACACCTTGTTAACTTCGATATGTTAGTTACTTCTCTAACTCGTGCCAATAAATGCGTGTCAAAAGAAGAAATATAATTCAACAGAAAACGTATATGGCCTATAATGTTACGATCCCAGTCAATCCGTCAATTTGTGTGACACTTCAATCAGTTACCTGCGTTATCTGTAGAAGGCACTCAGTATATCTATATATTCCAATCTCTTAAATATCTAACAAGAAAAGATATTTTATATCACTTAATGGCCTACTGCTATTCACGAGCCCATATATTCCCGCCGACTTCGCCATTTTCTTAAATATTTTCCCAGCGCCTTATATTAAATATTCATAACACGTCCGCGTATATTTTTTAGTTAGCTGGATATATACAACAAAGTAGAATTTGGGAAACGTGCTTATGGCAAGGTAGTACATAAGGGAAGGTAGTGGTTCGCGTTTCTCACTGATGCGATTTAACAGAATACATAATAATGATAACAGTATTTATCCGTTCAAATATATCAATACTCTTTTAGGCACACCTTGCTTAGAAGCTAAACAATTTCTAAAATTAGCAAGAATTATACTATACGAAGGACACATTTCAGTTGTTCGTATTTTCTCGAAAATTTAATCAAAAACGCATCAAGAATTTGTTGAGAAATTTTAAGTTTTGTCAGTAAGTCTTTGAAATTAGAACAAAAAATACTTAAATTTTCTTATTTAAACGCATTTCGGTACTTCTATACTAAATATCCAGAGTAGTATATTCTACAAGTTATGGAATGGCCCATATTCCACACGTGCGAAAGGACTACGGCTTGCGAGTGCTGAATATGCCAGTCCAAACGTGTTGTAGACTATACTTTCTCCAACAAGATTTTATAAAATATACAAAAAAACTTCAAAAACTTTTCAAAACGTCAAATGTGACGTTAGAACACTTTTCGTTTGACGTGGCCATAGCAACCAAACCACTAAATCTGGTTTGGCGGCTTCTGATTTGTCGATATTATTCCAGCACAGTGTTTTGGAATGATACTTATTCTGACAGTTCTTAGTTGTGGAATTTGTAGTTTCTGAAATAGTGTTAGCGACATTATTTTCCATACTGGTAGTAGTAGTTATACAGTGCATTTCAATGAAAACTATCCACCCTAAATAAATGTTGATATATTGGTTTTTGAAGAAAACGCAAAAACATGTCAAAAAGAAATAATAGTGATACACTTTCTTATAAATAGACCTAGGGTTAGCACCACCAGTGTGGGCATTTACCCCATCCCTAGAATGATTAGAACGTTCCTACAATTTTGTAATTTGGCCAGAGGTAAAATGCAAGATGATGTTAACTTCTTCAATAATGTTTTATTCACTGATGAGGCAACTTTTCATAAAAATGGATTTGTTAATAGGCACAATTTCCATTATTGTTTCGGAAAATCCTCACTTTTTTATGCAAGTTGATAAGCAACACAGATGGTCTATAAACGTTTGGGGAGGAATTATTGGAGAACATGTAATAGAGCTACCTTTCTTTAATGGTACATTGACTGGAGCTATTTATCTTCATTCCTTGGAAAATTATCTGCCACAATTATTGGTAAATCTCCCTGAAAGAATTCGAAATAAGATGTGGTTGCAGCAAGATGGTGTACCACCACATTATTTAAATGCAGTTAGAGACCACTTAAATATTACCTACCCTCATCAATGGATTGGAAGAAATGGACCCACTAAATGGCCTGCTAGATCCCCAGATCTTGCAAAAATGAATTTCTTTTTATGGGGATACGTAAAGGAAATTATTTATAGAGGCACACCAATAACAGTACAAAATATGAGAGAAAGAATAATAACTGCCTTTAGATCTACCACACCGGCAGTTTTAGGAACAGTGCATTTCAAAAGCGCATAGAGATGGGTGTCAATCAAAATGGCAACATGTGGAACATTTATTATAATTTTTTTCTACTGAGTTATTTGAAGAAACCTCTTTTTTTAAGGTTATTTTTGAATTTTGTAATTATTGCTCAATAAAACGAAATTAGTTACAATTAGCCATATGGAAGTACTTACAAAATATGTTCGTTTTCCATTTCTACATCACATCGTTGAAAAATATACAGGGTGTTCCATTTGAACAAATTGAGAAAATTCAGTTTAAAAAGTTCTTAATTGAAAAATGATTTTTGGCCACCCTGTACAGTTTCAGGAACTGAAAATGATTCAAAAACATTAATTAGATGTCCCGTAATTGGTATTCACATACGTTTTTCTTAAAACCCATAATTGTGACTGTGGTGATTTTTTTAATATTCATCTGCATTATTTCAACAAAAAAATTCATTACATCCAACTGGTTTGAAGATATTCAATGTTAATATAGGAATGAATAGAGCCTAGAAAGAGGCTTCGAAAAATTTACTGATATACACAGCATTCCATTTTTAAAAAAGGCACTTGGTCCTGTAATTTCGTCTTGACTCGCCCTGTATGTTCGAAAATAATTTCCAGTTATAGACTTTTCTGTCTAGTTTACTCGCATTTTTTTTTTTTAATTACTAACTATTGTAGAACTCGACATATCGAGGTCCGACGCACTATTACCCCCCACCCTGTATATTCGCCTGACACAGACGTATTTCTACTAGCATTGTGGTTGTCAAAATCTTTTGCCCGTTCAAGCATGTTTGTCACTGGTGTAGAAAATAAACGAAGATTGCTTGACGTTGGAAGAATTTGCACCGCATAAGGGCCAGAAAAGATTAAAGTCCTGCATGTTCTGTAAGGATGTAATGGCAGAGGTTCACTTGCAAAGAAGGGAAAACTATCGCTTTGGAAGGTTTATAAGACCGGAGATAATGACATCTTTGATGGTCTTGGGAAACTTGGATCCATTAAAGATTTGGGGGATGAAGCTGAAACTATCATTGAAAAATTTATTTGTAAGGTATATATACCAGGGACGAAGATTTCAGACATTGGGGAACTTCGCTGGTGGATGTTCTACAAGCACAAGACACAAAGTGAAAACCTGATTCTTACAAAAAGCGTCACTATGTCCTTTTGTTCGTAGAGCACATTACCAGGTTATGGAATGGCGTCTTGCTGACCAGCAGCACCCTAATCTACCAACACCTTTTGATTACGGATGGGAAATGAAAGATAATAATTACTATGGACCTGTTTTGTGTATGCTTCCTTGTGCACCTGAAACCATTTTAAATTAATTCGATGTTCATGTATAAAAGGGAAATGTTGCTTTATTCTGTAAATGTATAACCCAAAACATTTTATGCACTGAACTTTGTATGTGTTGCTTTATTCTGTAAATGTAAATCCCAAAACATTTTATGCACTGAACTTTGTATGTGTGGAGGCGATGAAGGCTTGCGAAAATGCGAAGATCATGGCCATCATTTGGGTATCGATGACCTTTATTTAGGATGAAGTATATTAAGCTAAAAACATTTTACATGCAATACAACATTACAATTAATTTAATAAAAATATTGAAATAAATATTAATTTCTTAAATGGTTGCTATTTCTCAACAATAAAAATTGGCTAGTACACTTTTTAACTGGCTGTAACTGATAACCGCTACTTTATACGACAAAAACTGTTACAACCATTTTTGTTTAAAATTTTACTTAGAACAAAAAAGATTCAATACAAAATATCAAAAGTTTTAATCGATAACTTCCGATGATGTCTGGAGTGGTCGCCATCTTGGATGTATGACGTCGTATAGGCCGTTTGCCACAAAATCAAGTTAAACACCTGGTAAGGTATGATTATGGAAGGTATAAGGAATGTGTTAAAATTAAAATACCATCGATTCATCATGAAATTTCCCACGGAGTAAGCATTTCAACAAGTACATCCCCCGACTATAATTAGTTATTTGGTGGCTGTTTTGCTTATGTCAAGATAGGAATAATACCTTATATATTTGTGAAGTATTGATGAATTCGATATTTCAACATATAAGTACTAACAATATTAAGTTCGACTCTGTCGTGGGTAGGGTTTACATAACTGCTGTAAACCGTTACATCCTAAAACATTTTAGGTAGGACGGAGTCGGGTAACTATATCAAAATAATTTGAAATTATAATTCAAACACAGGTGTGTTTCCGTTAATTTTTTATTTTAGTAATGCCAGAACATACTTAACATGAGCACAATGTTGTTCTATGTATTAAGTAATATATTGTATTTACGATTTAACATTTTCTACAAAAATAGAGCATGCACCGCTCTCCCATTCATACGTACGCGGCAAAGCTTTGAGGTTTTTATGTGCATTAAATATATGTAGTCAACTATAACTCAATTAACTTATCAGCTCTTTTAGATGCTCTTACTTAAGCTGAAGCTTCTTAAGAGCGACGAGATAAGAAGTTTCCGCCTAAAGCTGCTAACATTAATTTAATGATTACGTCTTCTAAAGTAATGTTAGAGATTTATCGAGTAGTAGTCGATGACAATAGAACAAGTTTAAAGTGCAGCCGCCACTATATCAAATAACTCGGATGTACCATTATCGGATCTCCTTGAATCACTCATCGGAAACGTACACAATGTCGTATTTATCTTGGCTCTTACACCATTCAATCAGGAACGAACATAAGTCTGGATTAACTAAACTTAAACCACCGTCTTGTAGCAACTACCTCGGATTGTGAAATTTTAATCGCCGGTTTTGTCGGGAGTCTGCTGCAAAGAACTTTATCAAACAATTTATAAGTCAAAGTTTATAAACAAATTTCCGCATTTCAATGTAAAGTTGACTGCTATTTGTATTTATAGAGTTGGAAACATTCCAAGTGAGATTATTCAGTAGAGCAGTTCTGAATTCTATTCAAAACGCATTTCATTTAAAAGATACATGAATTAAATTTAAATCGACTCTCAGCTCTGCCGGTTTTTATATCTTTGTCGACTTAAACTTAACGAACCCTTTTATTGTTTAACTGGAGGTTTAACCGTAATCACTGCACGTTATAATAATTTATATCTGTCATCAACAGGCTTGTTTTAATTACTTAATTGTGCCGCCAGCGCCGAGTTTATTGACAAATTCAACAAAGGATTTACAGTATTATTTTAGGGGAAATACAACAGCATTTTGTGCAATTTCATTAAACATGTTTTGATTTAATAAAATACATAATACCGGAAAGATACACCGGCACACACAAAAAAAGCTCTGCTACAGAACACCCACCTATTTACCCCCATGTATTTTTAGCCGCTGAAATCGAATCCGTCAGAATTGGACCGTCACCCCAGGATTTTTCGTGGGAGCCAAAAAACTACATGAAAACCGACCAAAATAGGGTTTACATGCGAAAAAAATGAAAGTTTCCACAAAAATCTGCAAAAATTCAGGGTTACGTAGGAAGGCGAGGGAAATCGAATGGCGCAGCTCTGTACCTCATTGCGTTTTCTAGTTATGATCTCGGGAGGCGGTGAAAAACTTCGATTTTTAGAGAGACAGCTGTCTATCATCTTCTAGAGTATGTTTACAAATGTTTGGATGAGGGTAGGTATGTGGTGTCATTATTTTTTGACCTCTCCAAAGCATTTGACACTGTTAATAAAGAAATACTGAATAGTAAATTATATAGTCTCGGTATTAGGGGTAACATTCTGCTGTGGTTGACTTCCTATATGAAAAATAGATCTCTCAGGGTGAGGCTAAATGATCAGTAGTCGGATACATTTAGTGTTGCACTTGAGGTCCCTCAGGGCTCAGTGTTACGCCCATTATTATTCATGCTCTATGTAAATGATTTACCCAGCTACATGGAGCATGGTCATGTAACAATGTTTGTGGTTGACACAACAATCACCGTGTCTGCTGCTACACCCGAAGAGCTTCACATTAAGGTCAACAATATTATAGAATCATTAAGTGGGTGGTGTCAAAGAAACAAGTTGATTTTAAATGAAAAAAAAAAAGACAGTTTGCCTAAACTTTCACCTTCAAAAGACCGTATCAGAAAACCTCATATTCAATGATATTGTGCTATCGGATTCTGTCAAATCACTCGGCACCTTACTTGATTCCAAGCTATCCTGGTGTAGACATATAGATCATGTATGTAATAAACTTAATAAGGTATTTCTTGCAATGTTACAGTTAAAATCGACTCTAGGCTAGGAAGGCTTAATCAGCATATATTATGCTATGGCGTATAGCCACATTTCATTTAATATCATTGCATGGGGCAAAACTTCTGAGTGTGAAAGAGTATTTACCTGTCAAAAAAGAATTATTAGGCTTATCTTTGACCTAAAAATAAACGAAAGCTGTAGATTTCATCGACTTCCGGTTTGCGCCATTCGATTTCTCTTTGATTTTCCATGACAAAACATGCTATCGAGTCCTTGGGATCTCTCGTTTGGGAAGAATGGCCCTCGAAGCTAGACTGGGTCGTTCGAGAAGCGAAATCCTCCGACTTTTCACTTTGGCGGCCGATATCTCACTTAAAATCATCGGAAAATCCTGGAGTGATGGGTCAATTCTAGGATTCAGATTCAGCGACCAAAAATACATCGAAATCATGTGTTGCAATTTCAAAATCTCCAATTTCTCATGTAAACCCTATTTTGATAGGTTTTCATGTGGTTTTTTGACTCTCACGAAAAATTCCGGGGTGACAGGCCAATTCTGGCCTAGGATTTGGATTCAGTGGTCAAAAATACATGCAGATACATAGGTGGGTGTTCTGTAACAGAGCTCTTTTTTGTTTGCCGCGCAGTGGTCATTTTTCAAGTTCAAGGGGGGCAAAATTCTACAAATTTACAAATTAACATAAAATATTCTTTAGAAAAGAGGAAAAAATATTGAAAAAATTTTAAACACTAAAGGGGTGGTTTTTGAGGGTGTTCAAAAATTTACTTAGTTTTAAAATTCCTAATCTTTGTAGATAGGATAATATTGTACCCATGAATACACCAAAAATAGTACAAAAATTCTGAGGATCAAGGGCATGGTTTTCATGGGAGTTGAACTTCTTGAATAAGATTTGTCAATCTGCGAAAAAATGCAAAGTAAATATAGTGAAATAAATGTAAGCTCTTAAGGGATGATTTTTGAAAGGGTGCAGCGGACAATGTTATATTTCTAGGAGGACGAAATTATTTCAATTACCTGTTTTCTGTTTATGGCGCAAAATGGTTAATTTTATAATTTTAGGTTGTTCTTGAAATAATATTCAGAGATGCTGTAACTTAATATATATTTCAAATTAATTCCTCTATATACAAATACATATCAGCGGTAATAATAAAAGTAATCAAGCAAAAAAATTAGTCGCTATCATTATCATCACAAACAATTTTCTTGACAGACCAGGTGATTTGGAAGTTGATTGATGTTTAGGTGTGTCCTCTATCAACCCTTCCAATTCACTAAATTAATTTCCAAATCCACCCAGGAATCATTAGTCTTTGAAATTTTGACCTTACTGCTACAACTTTTTCGCCATGTTTCAGAAATTTGACATCCAGTTTTTTAAATTTTGCTCATTATTGCCTGTTCTAAAGTTTCTCTGCAATGTTGTATGCCAAAACGATTCAAGACATGCAGGTACATCCTATTATTTTCCTTTTTTCATCTTCTATTGACCATATCTCAAAGAGACTTCTCCGTGATATAGCATAAGTAACTAAAAAGTAAAATCATGATTAGATGAATGCAGCTTGTTTTTCATAAAACAATAAAGCAATAATAGGTAATTATAGTTCTTAAAACGACGAAACATGAATCAACATAAATAAAACAATACAACTGTAAGAACTTGTAGACATTCAAAAAATTACAATTCTCGTTTGGTTAAAAATGGCACTTCTATAAAAAGTAGCAAAGCTAAATGTTGATGATTTTGTTTAAGAATAAAAAACTACATACCTTGTTGTACATTCTCCATGACACAGAATAACTTCAGCACAATACCACATTTAAAACACCTTTACTAAACAATGTGTAATCATAAACTGAATTTTACCTGACCTGCACCAGTCCCTTATAAACCAGTCATCATAAAAATGGGGAAAGGGATAAGTGCGGTAAAGTTCTCAGAATTATTTTGTTTAGGGTATTATTATTACATGTTAATAATTTTTTATTGGAATGGGTTCGAAATTTGGATTATGTCCGCCTAGATTAATAAAAATGACCACTGTGTGCCGGTGTAATTTTTATAATCATATAAAAAAGGTTTTTTTTTTTGGCATCAAGGCCATTAGCCATACAGCCAGCCACAACATATTGAAGAATACGATTATCTTATTTTTCCCAAACCTATCTCTAACCTAAACAACAAGAAACCATCACCCTACCGACGACAAAGGAAGAAAGGAAAAACAGGGGGACACACTCTTCTCGTCCAGGGGTCTTTCAGGACATTTTACATGACACACTAGACTAGACCACGGATAGGAGGTATAAATAAACAAGAGGTAAAGAACAATGGGAACAAAACTAATCTACAGCTTAATTTTAGTCTCATTCACGAAATTAATTAGCGTATCGAATTTTTTTTTTTGGTTTAACGTTAAGAGGTGAAGCATATTATAAGGTGTTGCAATATTACAAACTCTCTGAATATCAGTGTATAACCTATTAGTGTGTATTGCATGCTGCTTACATTCGAAAAATATATGGTCCAAGTCCCCAGTCACATCACAGTATTCACAGGTATCTGTGCGGTAAATACCAATTTTAAATAAGTGCGCAGGGAAACAGGCGTGCCCAAACTTTAAGCATATGATAGTAGTGGTGTACTTTCTTGAGCATTTCTAATTTTCGTGCCAAAGATCATGGGGCAAATTCGAGTGAATTAATGAGTATCTAGTTGGATTTGTGAAAGTAGATTCTTGCCACATATATTCCCATTTTTTACTTAGGTTGCTTTTGCGCATGTTAATTACGTCTGTTAGGGGCAATTTGTAATTAGAGCTGGTTCCGGTATCTATACTATTTTTTGCTAGGGTATCGACGTGTTCATTATCTTCCATACCTATATGTGCCTTTGTCCATATAAAACAAATTTCTATTCCGGAGTCATAAATATTTTGTATTAGCTTTTTAATGCTGATAATAAGATGATTTGTTTTTATATTAAAGGAATTAGCATTTTTTATGGCCACAAGGACGGATAAAATTACTGTTCTCGGAGTATTAGCGTCTAGTGTGTATACAGGGTGTTGCATCATGAGAGGGACATAGCTTAATAGGAGGTAGAGAACATCAGTGGTAACCGGAACCTCCCATAGAAATGTCTCATTGGGCCTTCACTACGAAATTACAGGGTGTTAAATAATTTTTGGCCAAACCTGTTTTTTGTCATAACTTTGACAGGAAATGAAATAACGGATTCATATTTGGTACGGCTAATGTACAAACGAGCCCCAAGAGGTACATGTATAAAAAAAAATATATCCAGGTCCAGACTCACTATAATTTATGTTTCTTCTTTGCGTCAATAAAACATCACCCTGTATATATTTTTTTGAAATTTCGATACGATATTCGAAAAGAGCAAGAAAAAACAAACAAAATGGCCTATTTCATTTTTTTGTTACACCTTCGTGGTTATTTAAATACGTTATTAAATGTGCAAGAAAATGGATTACAGAACCCTATTAAATGAGAGGCACGTGAAATAAATAGTTTTATAACTAAAATTTGCAAATATTCTATTGAGCCTAGGTGGTCTGGGTGAATCCTAATTCCGGCACGTTTTAAAGGTCCATTTTGGTAAAAAACTGTGGTCCTACTAAGTAATCGGTATGAAATAACAAAATTTTTAATCAATCACAGTAGGCTTGTTCAAAGAATAAAAGTGACAGATAATTTAAACCATTTAGGCCTAAGCAACCAGTTACTTTGATCAAGAAAATCATCAACATTTTATACTTAATAAAAATTGGAAGAGAACAAACTAAAATCTAAATAAATAAAATATTTTCCATTCAATTAACAATAAATAACAAAACAATAACTAAATGTGTTTAAAAATAAAACGTAATTGACACTAAAGTAAATTTTCAAAATGTCCTCCCCCAAATTCTGTGCATTTTCTTGCGCGTTTAGAGAGGTCACCAATTGCTCGACGTATCATTTCTGGATTATTCCGTATTTCATCGCAGGTTGTAACGATGCGCTGGATTAAATGTTGTCTACTTTCAATTTCAATGCTATAAACCTCGTTTTTTAAGTGGCCCCATAAAAAGTAATCACAAGGGTTACAATCAGGAGATCTTGGTGGCCATTCATGTGGACCCCCGCGTCCAATCCATCTATTAGGATACACATTGTTTAAGTGTTCTCTTACTTGAAGGTTAAAATGTGGTGGGGCCCCATCATGCTGAAACAACATGCCTCTTATACCGATTCTAACATATTCGGTAAAATGTTTTGAAGAAAATCAAAGTAAATTTCACCATTCAATCTTTCTTCAAAAAAATGTGGCCCTATCAAATGTTTATTCACAAGTCCGACCCAAACATTTACAGAAAACCTGTGTTGCGAACGGCGTTGGCGTACCGCATGTGGGTTTTCCTGTGCCCATTTATGATTATTTCGTGAATTGTTTACTCCATCCCTTGTAAATTGTGCCTCATCCGTAAATAAGGTTCTGTAAATGACTGGGCGATGATTAGACAACCAACGACAAAATGCCAGGCGGGGGATATCGTCGCCTTGTTGAAGACGCTGTACCTGCTGGATATGATATGGATGGTAACGTTCTCCTTTTAGGGTTCTCCATACTCGCCAATGAGGAATACCAGTTGCCAAACTGATTCGTCTAGTGCTCATATTTGGGTTTTCTTGAACTACGTTTATAATATTGTTTTGTTCCTGCACACCTTGTTGTAAAACACGCTCCACAACTGCAGAAGTAGGAAACTTTCCGTGTTGTCTTGCATACTGGAACACCGTACTAAAGGTTTTATGATTAGGGCATCGACGACCAGGAAAACGCAGCCGATATTCTCTTTCCGCCGACCTACCATTTCCATTACAGAAACCATAGATGAATATTATGTTAGCATATTCCCCGTTTGTAAATTTTACTGGCATAGTTAAAATATTTTCACAAGTTTTCACTAACTAAATGCGGATTATTGACACATTAAATTACTAACAAACAATTATTCAACTGTTTAGAAGATTTCTTTTTATTATCTGTCACTTTGAACAAGCCTACTGTGATTGATTAAAAATTTTGTTATTTCATACCCGATTACTTATTAGGACCACAGTTTTTTACCAAAATGGACCTTTAAAACGTGCCGGAATTAGGATTCACCCAGACCACCTAGGCTCAATAGAATTTTTGCAAATTTTAGTTATAAAACTATTTATTTCACGTGCCTCTCATTTAATAGGGTTCTGTAATCCATTTTCTTGCACATTTAACAACGTATTTAAATAACCACGAAGGTGTAACAAAAAAATGAAATAGGCCATTTTGTTTGTTTTTTCTTGCTCTTTTCGAATATCGTATCGAAATTTCAAAAAAATATATACAGGGTGATGTTTTATTGATGCAAAGAAGAAACATAAATTATAGTGAGTCCGGACCTGGATATATTTTTTTTTATACATCTACCTCTTGGGGCTCGTTTGTACATTAGCCGTACCAAATATGAATCCGTTATTTCATTTCCTGTCAAAGTTATGACAAAAAACAGGTTTGGCCAAAAATTATTTAACACCCTGCAATTTCGTAGTGAAGGCCCAATGAGACATTTCTATGGGAGGTTCCGGTTACCACTGATGTTCTCTACCTCCTATTAAGCTATGTCCCTCTCATGATGCAACACCCTGTATAAGAGCCTCACAGATGGATGTAAATATGGAGCACTCAGTGATAAGTTTTATTTTGTATTGGATATTTTTTGATGGTATATAATAGGCGCACCCTGTACCCGTGGCATTTAGAGCCATATGTGTAAATTAACTCAGAATATAAAAAAGGTTAGTTGAAACATTTTAAGTAAAACTATGCAATGAAAAAATCGAGATACCCATGACAGTTTAAAAATGTCAAGATTTGAAACAACGTGGAGAACGCCCTGTAGAATTAGGTTCAACTAAAGATCTGGAAACTAGTATATGGCCTTGACTAATATTTAAAGTGAAACGACAGACAAATTTTTGAAAATAAATGTTTTGCAGATTTTACTTTTGACTGCTGCAAGTGCATTTTTTATCTGAAACGGTGGAATAACGTGGCAACGCCGCAGTGCAAGTAAAAAAATGTCGGATGATATTTCTTTTCTTTCAAACGGTTGAGAATATACTGCTTGTTTAAGCTTTTGTGAATCACCCTGTATGTGAGAAGAAAAAACAACTTTCTTAGAAAGTATCATTATAACCTAGATAGGCGGCATACAGGTTTTTTAGTTTATCTCACTAATATCCTTAAGCAAGACATACAAAAATAAACATGTTAATAATTATACTCTCATATACATTTGTTAATGATAGCAATTAATTTGTTTATAGAAATCCGCTGCCGTGTGAGTTGACATGCAGTTTTAAGAAGAAATATAATACCATGCCAATGTAAGTTTCCTGTAAATGATTGCCCATATGGCCTTAGGGCTCAAGCATATGCATGTGTACAATCAACAACCACCCACATTTAGATATACCGTTACAGCAAACTTCTCACAATGGAGAAAATACCGTTCCTGATGATTTAGCAACACGCTGCACATCTCTATTATATTTCGTATTGCCGTTCTCTAATTACAATAATTACACATGTAGTTGCAATTTTTTCTGAGCTCTGGAGCACGAAGTTTAAAGCCGATTTCTCCGCCACTGGGTCCCCGGCTCCTTGTCGTTCGATCACTCGTCATTCACCATTACAATTTTTTCGTGCGCTCTGTGTGGACGTCGTTGTGTGTGACCAAGGATTAGTGCTTAGTGAAGGGTAGTGTTTGTAACAAGAAATTAAAGCAAAAGAATTATTACAAGATATCCGAGGAAATTCAAGTAAGTTTTACTCATGTTTCAAATAATATTTCAGATTCAGCAAAAAAGAGAAATGGAAGAAAAACGACCCGTGCATTAAGTATAGTATAGTACCCACAGGTCTATCAACTATCTTGCACTTAAACTTAAACATTATTCCCACTGGATTTTGTTTAAGATTATTCCCACTGGAATATTTGGCATAGTTTTTCCACTGAATTACTAATGTCTCAAAAGGGTCGCAACGGTCTTTCAACCAAACAAATTTCCCACTGGAATTTTATTATTGTCTATTCCCACTGGAATAGTTCTTTTTCCAGTTTTTTCCACTGAATTACTGAAAAATTTTACTTGAGTGCCGCAAACAAAACTCCCACTGGAATTTTGTTGGCTCCCTATTCTCACTGGAATGGTTTCTTCATACAGTTTTTCCACTGAATTACTATTTCTTATACTAAGAGTCGCAGAGCTAGGTCGGCGCTGTATCGCTGAGGCAGTATCGCTGACGCTGTAATATAAACATGACAAATATCACGTTCTTGCACATTCTAAGATATCTATAATTCCACACGAAATATTTTAGGTGAACATTGATAAACATTGTCCATAGGCGACTCGGAAATATATGAGGGGTCACAGCCCAGTGAATATGAAGATCCGGAGATGAACTGTCCCACCTCTACTTTAGCAGAGGTAAAGTTCAAACACCCAATGGTGTGTTAGCGCTGCTAGAGAAAAAGTCAACGGAAAATGTGGGACTGGAAGTAAACTATGATATTTCCGATGTCCTATCAGTTTTCCTTACAAAAGGACTGGATGGTGAGGGACGGAAAACTACACTTGATTAATATCCTTCTTTAAAAGGATGTGAGGCATTAAAACCCCCTCGGAAATCAATGCAGAAATTAAACCGTGCTTAACGCATGCAATTCTGAGACAAGACGTGTTTTTTACAAAACTGCAAAGCCAATTAGCGGCAGTTGGTGCGTTGGCCGTCCCATTAAATAACCTTTATGAAAAAACAATGACTCACCACCTACGCAAGAAGAATTAGAAAAGCTGGGTGATCCACTGAAGCTTCTGGCAGATGTTTTTCATTCTAGCCCCAAGTTTGGACAACTCAA
Organism: Stenurella melanura; assembly: GCA_963583905.1. NCBI lineage: Eukaryota > Metazoa > Arthropoda > Insecta > Coleoptera > Cerambycidae > Stenurella > Stenurella melanura. Next base: position 100,417,109 of record OY757314.1, read on the forward strand.
TAAAGGATGTAGAAAATTGTTCAATAGATTCTTTGCTATTTGGACAAAATTTCTTAGAAAAACTAAAATCTTCCACTGAATCAAAGAAGTTGGGCACGTCTATTAAAAAGAAGCATAAAATCGCACGTACAAGACCCGTTTCTTTGACAGTGTCTCGTTTTGCTTCATTCTCCAAACAAGTAGCCGGGCCATCAGGACGAGGTTTTCATTATTTTCCTCGTCATACCAGTCGAAGTCTCGGTACAGAAAAGAGGAGGAGGGGAGCATCGTCTACGGAAGTCTACATAACTATACCGACAGCGGTTATAGGTTATCAACTGCCTTTCATAATAAGGCGGGTACAATTACATCCACCAAATTCAGATTCAAGACAAAATAACTCAAAACAACTGGAAAATACTTTAGCAAATTTAATATCTCTGGGAGCAATATCGCTTACTAGTCCAAGAGTTAACCAGTTTGTTTCTTCATATTTTCTCGTACTGAAACCGGATGGTTCCTCTAGATTTGTATTAAACCTCAAAAAATTAAATACATTTTTCAACCCCTCCCACTTTAAGGTAGAGGATTACAGGACAGTATTACAATTAATTTTTAAAAAAATGTTTCATTACCACGACAGACCTCAAAGATGCATATTTTTTAATACCAATTCTTGAGAGACACAGAAAATATTTAACATTCAAATATAAGAATACTTATTACACATTTAACTGCCTTCCATTTGGGCTTAGTACTGCTCCTTATATATTCACAAAAATGTTCACACCGGTCTTACGATATAAGCAAGATGGTTCTTTTAGGTTTATTTAAAATTTCAAGAAATTAGGTAAAGATGTCTAATTCCTCCCCAAATGGAGTATTACAAGGCAATATTAAAATCAACCTATAAAAATTGTTTTATTGAGATTTTAGATCCCAAAGAAGTTAATTTCTTGATCAATACATATTTGAGCAAAAAAAAAAAAAAAAAAAAATCTTATGATTATATTCAGATCCAGACATTATGTTCCAACTGTTTTCCATTTGGTCTTTGCACAGCACTTTATTTTTTCACGAAGATTTTCTAACCTATCTTAAGACACACGGTATCACATGTGTAGCTTATCTCTCTACGATATGATCATTATCAGCCAAAAAAAAAAAAAAAAAAAAAAAAAAAAGGCCCAAGCTGACATTCAATTTGGGGTTCATGATAAGAGGAAAACTCAGCATTGCCTTCACAACAGTGCAGATAGTTGGAATTTATATTCGACTCTCGTTAGTTAACAATATCCTTACCAAAAGAGAAAAGGGTCATTATTCTAGAATTCATTTTAAAAACATTATCTAAAAACAAAATTTCTATACAAAACTTGCTCAACTATTAGGAGATTTTCGCTTCATGCATAAATACGAAGGATAACGTTCCTGCTGCCAAGGATTCCCGGTCACGAAATATTAAGACAGAATATTCATTAGAACAGGAGGCTTTTCTTCAAAATTCGGAATACCAGATATAGACCTTTTTGATACAAAATTAAATGCTAAATGTGCTTAGATATAGACCTTTTTCTACAAAATTAAATGCTAAATCTGCCCTTTACATTTCTTGGAAACCTAATCCAGACTCCTTGGGAGTGGATGCTTCTACTGTGGATAGGAGAATTTTTATTTTTTTATTTTTTTTTATACTTTTCCTCCTTTTTGTTTGATTACTAAATGCTTGCGAAAAATAAATAAAGAAAAAGCTAAAGGAATTCTAGTAGTTCCACCTGGGATACTCAACCGTGGTACACTCTATATACATATATAAAAAAAAAAAAAAACAAAAAACTACTAGTAAACAAACCTTTAGTTTTTCAACCTAGTAAGACCTTGTTAGTTTCCCCTTTCAGGCAGAAGCTTCCTTTTTTGGCGGCACCTTAGAGGAGTTCTGACAATAGGGTTTTCACATATTTTGTCGTCTATGGCGCCAAGCATTTTCACACAATATAATGGTTATTGCCGTAAATAGTGGAACCACCTCTGCTCATCAAAATCTACATTGCCTTATATCTATTCATTCGACATGATGTTTTCATTTCTGACCGAACAATTTGATGACGGTGCCTCATACTCCACATTAAATTCACAATATTCTGCTTCAGGCAGAAACCTCCACAACCTAACTATCAGACAACATGGGATCCCTCCCTTGTCTAACAGATGTATCAATGCCGCAATTAACTTGCAAGCTTGTTACATTACTAGCTCTAATCACTGGACATAGAATTCAGACTTTATCAAAAATTCGGCTCACAAATATTAATCATTTCAATGATAGATTAGAAATTAAAATATCAGACTTGATAGAAACTCCCAGTTGTACAAATTGCCAACCATCACTAGTTGTTCTATATTTTAATGATAATTCTTCAATATGCCTAGTCTCAGTAATTAACGTTTATATATAAAAAAAAAAAAAACACAGATTCACAGATCTGGGGAAACATCATTTAATCCTAACATGAAAAAAAAAAAAAACCCACACATCCAGCAACCACTCAGAGAATTACTAAGTGGATATAAAAGACGTTGGCTGAGAGTGGAGTAGACATTAGTCAATTCTCCAGTCATAGTACGCGACACGCCGCGACCTCTGCAGCCTATAGGGCTGGAGTTTCAATAGAAGCCATTAGGAAAGCTGCTGGGTGGACATAGTCAGATTTTTAACAGATTTTATAATCGTCCCCTCTTGTCTGATCCTACATTGTTTGCTAAGAGTGTGATAAACACCAGTATAAAATAGGATAATCTTATAACAGTATCTTTTTTTTTAACATTATGCTTACAGAACTAAAGACAAATGTTTACTCACCTTTTTTGTTATAAGAATGTAAGTATAACTTTTATAAGTAAAAACTATATGAAGGCATCCTTACGATCTAGATCATTTTTCTTTAAACATCTACATGTGTAATTATTGTAATTAGAGAACGGCAATACGAAATATAATTAAAAGATCAATTGACTTACCTTAAGGAAAATTGATCGGAATTATATGAGTATTGCCGTTCGAAGAATTACAATCCCACCCTTCCCTTACCCTGCTCGATCTAGATCTTGTTTTTCAAAAATTGTAATGGTGAATGACGAGTGATCGAACGACAAGGAGCCGGGGACCCAGTGGCGGAGAAATCGGCTTTAAACTTCGTGCTCCAGAGCTCAGAAAAAATTGCAACTACATGTGTAATTATTGTAATTCTTCGAACGGCAATACTCATATAATTCCGATCAATTTTCCTTAAGGTAAGTCAATTGATCTTTTAATTATGATACAATTTTTAAACCGTTAGAAGATCATATGATTGATTTAAGACATTGAATAGACACACGTATAATAATTTTGAGCCACTGATTAACAAACATCTGTTATTTATTTTGCATGCTTTTGTGATGAAACAATATATGTGGATTCGTATTAGACTAGTCAGGATATTCTATATTTTGCACAAAACTTTAGGAAAATTTTACTGCAAAATACACAATTACATATACCTACTTAAAATTTGATAATGCAGACTTAGATCCGCTACATTTTGGATTTTTTAATTTTGTATATTTAAAATTGTTCAAAGTTGCGATCCTCCGCTACGGGGTTGGTTAAGTTAATATATTTGATAAAAATCAATTTATTAAAATAATGGCCATCTACTTTGTTACGTTTGGACGTATCAGATAAAGTCATCCATAAGTCAATTTAACCGTGGGTTGTAATGTTGAAGTGGGCACTTTAAATTTTCCGATTTTATTGAGGTACCTTATATTTTGCATTTCTTTAGAAATATCAAGGGGTATCTGCGGATATAAGTCCTCACAAGTGGCCCTCGTAAAAAAAGGAATTGTTTTATAATACATGATTATGGTGAGATACGTACCAACCCCTTTTTTGTTATAAAAAGTTATTAACAATAATAGCAATAAATCTCTGGATAAATTCGGCACTTTTTATGCTTTTTCGTTAACATCTTAAAAACTGAGCGAGATGAAGTAACATTTTTAAAAGTGAATTATTTATTATTTGTTTGCTTATAGTAATGAAAGATATTCTTTATAGGATTTTGCAAACAGCGGAAAGAAAAATTATCTATGAGAACTAAAGGAAAAACTATACAGACTGTCTATTTTACGAGGGCCCCACCAAATATCTCGCTTAATATCTATTGTAGAAGAATAAAGTTTTAGAAACAGTTATCCCATTTTTTGTGAGCTATATTTCAGTAAAAAGAAATTTGAAATCCATAGCCTACTTTATGAGATATATTACAATAACCTGAAAAATAGGAAAGCCACAAACGGTTATAGCTTCCTTATTTGAGGAGATACGAAAAAAGTTAAAGGAATGAAAGTTGACGGCAAAGACAATAAGAATAATAACGTGTAACAAAAAAATCGAAAAATGCAGTTGGCATTGACATACGCTATTGTGCAAAAATGAAAAATACATATCTCAAAGTAGGCCATGACGCTATTAATTCCGTTATTTTTTTCTCATTCCAACGATATAAAACATGTCACAGAAATTTTAACCGATAGTGTCAATATTTAATATTTTACGAATACCACAATTCATATAATTGAATCGTAACAATCAGCTGTGCCATAATAGTAAAAATTCACTTTATAATAATTATAATTCCGTAATTATTTATTACAATTTAATACAAACCAATAAATATCTCATAAATAAAAATACAAGTACAAAACGAACATCCAAAGAAAAAAACGAAAAACTATGTATAACAGTACTACCTACTACTATATTGAAAAGAAATTGTGTGTATTTATTTTTCTAACTACAAATGCTCAAATTGTGCACCATGCATTCTGACACATAAACGTGCTCTACGAGACACGTCACGCATTACATTTTGGAGCATTTCAGGAGTAATTGCCTCACATGCGTTTCGAATTCTGGTTTTGATGTCCTCAATATTTTCAGGGGCAGTTTGAAATACCTTGTCTTTAATGTAACCCCAGACGAAAAAATCCAAGGGAGTAATATCTGGTGATCGAGCTGGCCATAGAATGGATCCATAGGTGCCTATCCAGCTATCTGACATAACTTAAATAATTTGTACATATTACAGCAGTGTGAGGTGGAGCCCCAAATATGAATAATTTAATCTTTCTGCCACTGTTAATTCATAACGAAAATCTTGAAATTCGTTTTGCAGGAAATTAAGGTATCTACGAGCGGTTAATTTGCCATCATAAAAATAAGGTCCAATTACTTTAGTCCCTAGAAGACCCAACCAAACATTCGTAGAAAATCTTTCTTGGAAAGCAGTCTCTCTGCACCAATGTGTATTTTCTCGTGTCCACTTATAATGCATATTTATATTGAAAAATCCATTATTAGAAAAATTTGATTCGTCCGACCAAAGAATTTTGCTACATATCAGCGCGTCATTCCTTTTCTTATTTAATAACCATCTACAAAACCTTACTCTCCTTGGCTTATCTCCCTCATTTAAATGTTGAACTTTCCTCATTTTGCAGCATCGAAATCCGTTTTTTTTTCAATATTTTTCTTGCACTGTCTTTTTTTATGCGACAGTTTCTCTGAATTTGTCTCAAAGAGGTTTCCTCATTTTGGTTAACATAATTCATTACTCTATTCACTTTTCTTACATCATCCGCAACATGCGCTCGCCTTACTACTTTTTTTGAAAATGAACCGTGCGTTTTTAGATTTTGAACTAACTGCCTAAACATAGTTCGATTTGGCTGCGGAGCATCTGGAAATCTATCTCCGTAAACCGTGACTGCCATGTCAGCGTCAAAATTGCACTGACAATAAATGCTAATCATATCGAATTTGTTATTATTGGTGTACACCATAATTACTGATATAAAATTTGTCTTAGAACTTGACAACGCAACATACAACATACAACAGTGACAATCTGTCAAATTTATTAATAACTGTATACATTGTTTTCACTAATTATGGCACAGCTGATTGTTACGATTCAATTATATGAATTGTGGTATTCGTAAAATATTAAATATTGACACTATTGGTTAAAATTTCTGTGACATGTTTTATATCGTTGGAATGAGAAAAAAATAACGAAATTAATGGCGTCATGGCCTACTTTGAGATATGTATTTTTCATTTTTGCACAATAGCGTATGTCAAAGCCAACTGCATTTTTCGATTTTTTTGTTACACGTTATTATTCTTATTGTCTTTGCCGTCAACTTTCATTCCTTTAACTTTTTTCGTATCTCCTCAAATAAGGAAGCTATAACCGTTTGTGGTTTTCCTATTTTTCAGGTTTTTGTAATATATCTTATAAAGCAGGCTATGGATTTCAAATTTCTTTTTATTGAAATATAGCTCACAAAAAATGGGATAACTGTTTCTAAAACTTTATTCTTCTACAATAGATATTAAGCGAGATATTTGGTGTGGCCCTCGTAAAATAGACAGTCTGTATATAAAAATATTAATGAAATCTTTGCATTCTTTCGATAACCTGACTTCTGGTTATGCTAACAAGTAAAAATTCTTATTTGCCATTCTCATTTTAACACTAGCATCCAACATAGTCCCCTACGGCTAGGCAGGCTAAACTAGTATCTACATGATCCCCTACGATATGTAAACTCAGTTAAAAATGAGAACAAAGGCCTGAAATTAATTTATTAATATTTTTATATATAGTTTTTCCTTTAGTTCTCATAGATAGTTTTTCTTTCCGCTGTTTGCAAAATCCTATAAAGAATATGTTACATGAAGTAACATACTATACTCATTTCTCCTAAATAATGATTTCAATATAAAAAAGGTACATATGATAGTTAAGTTTGTACAGGCCGCCGCGCCAGTCTCAAAATGTGGTTCCGAAGTTCTTGCTTCTCGTCATTGTTTGATAGTAACTTTATGACAAAAGCAAATGACATTTTGTATTCTTCGTTCTTTGCGGTTCTCAGGTATTAGATATTATCTGAGACAATTTTCGTGATATGGATCTTATTAATCACGACATTTTTGACAAAAGAGGTATTCATTATTCTTTTGTACAATGGGCGCTGATATTTTGCATTCAAACGCGAACTCATGATTTACTGTAACTGAGGCAATATATGCGTATTTTATTGGAAAAAAATAGTTTCGCATTATAATTTGAAGTTTGTTATGTACAATTTGTACATTTATAAATCATGCTGGATGCAAATTACTAATATTTCTAATTTATTAGCTAATAAGTTGCCTTTTTGACAATAAAAAAAGTCAAATTTTAATGGAAATAACAACGCATTTGACAAGCATTTTTTTGTTATACCTATTATTTTAGATAATATTATCTTCTACCAAAGACATACTTTAAAATAATTCCATTTTTTATGACGATGACCTGTGATGGGTAATGTCAGACACAAATATCTAATATGCTTAGTCTAAAAATTACATAGAATGTGCGATAAACCAAAAACCTCTGGTTATCCCTCATAACTTTTAAACGTTCGACTGTTGACCGCGCATCCTATTAAATAGTAACGTCACATCAGCAGTTTCTCTAACCCTATGTCACAATTAGACAAATTTTTGCGGCTCCCCATCGCCCCATATGTGAAGAACTGACTGTCAGTCATCCAGCGATTTATTACTTCCACATTCACGTAGTGGATTGGAAGTATAGTAATCGCAAAAAAAATTTCAAAAATTTTTATTCGTGAAATAGGTTTAGAATGTCACGAAACGTCGAGATTTTAAATTTGTGCGAAAAAAAATGTTCTGTCTGTCTGTCAGTCTGTCTGTCGGTCTGTCTGTCTGTAACTTTTTTTGTCCGCACGCTTTCTCCGGAACGGTTTAAGATATTGACCTGAAATTTTGTACACGTATATATTATAACGAGATCTGGAACTGGATTGTTTTTTGAGGAAATCCGGTGAAGGGTTGGGGTTAAATGGGGGTAAATAGGGGGAAATAAGTAAAGCAAGCTTGTAAGAGTACAGAAACTTGAAATTCGGTGTATGTACTAGAAGTTAAGGCCTCAGATTTTTTTATAATATTTTTCAACCCCCCACCACCCCTACCCCATTAATGGGGTTGATAAAATAAAGTTGAGATATTCATTTGAAATTTCGTACACGTATGTATTATCACGATGTCTAGAATTAGATTATATTTTGGGATGATTCCGTTGAAGGGTTGGGGGTTAATTCGGGGTAAATAGAGGAATATAAGTAAAACAAGTTGGTAAGAGTACAGAAACTTGAAATTCGGTGTATGTACTAGAAGCCAAAGCGTCAGATTTTTTAATAATATTTTTCAACCCCCACCACCCCTACTCCAATTTGAAAAGGGTTGATGAAATAAAATTGAGATATTCATTTGAAATTTTCTACACGTATGTATTATAACGACATCTGGAACTAGATTTTATTTTGAGATAATTCCGTTGAAGGGTTGGGGGTGAAATAGGGGTAAATAGGGGAAAATAAGTAAAGCAAGCTGGTAAGACTACAGAAACTTGAAATTCGGTGTATGTACTAGAAGCCAAGGTCTCAGATTATTTATAATATTTTTCAACCCCCACCACCCCTACTTCATTATTAAAAGGGTTAATAAAATAAAATCGAGATATTCATTTGAAATTTGGTACACGTATGAATTATAACGACATCTGGAACTAGATTATACTTTGAGACGATTCCGTTGAAGGGTTGGGGGTTATTTAGGGGTCAATAGGGGGAAATAAGTAAAGCAAGCTGGTATGAGTACAGAAACTTGAAATTCGGTGTATGTACAAGAAGTTAAGGCCACAGATTTTTTTATAATATTTTTCAACCCCCCCACCACCCCTACCCCATTAATGGGGTTGACAAAATTAAGTTGAGATATTCATTTGAAATTTCGTACACTTATGTATTATAACGACGTCTGGAATTAGTTTATATTTTGAGATGATTCCGTTGAAGGGTTGGGGGTTAATTTGGGGCAAATAGAGGAATATAAGTAAAACGTTGGTAAGACTACAGAAACTTGAAATTCGGTGTATGTACTAGAAGCCACAGCGTCAGATTTTCTTATAATATTTTTCAACCCAACCACCCTTACTCCAATATGAAAAGGGTTGATAAAATAAAATTGAGATATTCATTTGAAATTTGGTACACGTATGTATTATAACGACGTCTGAAACTAGATCCTAATTTGAGATGATGCCGTTGAAGGGTTGGGGGTTAAATAGGGGCAAATAGGGGAAAATAAGTAAAGCAAGCTGGTAAGACTACAGAAATTTGGGATTCGATGTATATACTAGAAACCAAGGTCTCAGATTTCTTTCTAATAATTTTCAAACTCTACCACCTTCGCTTCATTATTAATGGGATTGATAACATCAAATTGAGATATTCACTTGAAAGTTAGTACAGGTATATATTGTAGTGACATCTGATTGAGATGACTCCATTGGTAGGTTGTAAATAGTGGAAAATAAGTACGGTAAACTAGAAACTTCATTTTTAACGTATATGGTAGAAACCAACTCCTCAAAATTTTTCTATGACATCTACCCCAAATATTATTAAAATTCTATGACCAATAATTTCCACATACTAGAGTGCAAATATAGTCAAGATGTTTCCTTTAAAGTGACTTGAACGAATAATCTGGATGTGGAAGTAGTGATTCCTTAGGCAGCGGTTTTTTTTTCATATTTTATCAAGAAAATAGAAAATAGTACTGTTGGGTATTCTATCTAGCTGACCTTGAGGATGCACTAAATCTTTTTTGAAAAATTATAAATCCAAGTACTGCTAAATTTCCTTTTCAAATGAAATATGATAAACTGCACACTGTAAAACGTTGGAAAATATACAGAGTGGACCATTAATAATAGGCCATAGTGCAGGGGTAGATTCTTTGGGCCAAAATATGAGGATATATTCGAACATGCGCTGGTAAAATGTTGCTGTGGAAAAATATTCAGGGTGCCAAGATTCAAATTATTTTTTAGTTTTTTTTGCAATAACTCAGCCTCTTGATTGGTCTTCGCCAAATTTGCTAGAGGAAATTTTTTTATTCTAAGAAACCATAATTTATGTATTACATCACGTTAGATCATAGAGGGCGCCCCTGGACCTGTATCTGATGATCCATCTTTTTCATATTCTTTTGGACGAAACGTTGTGGTGGTACTTCTGACGAAAATCTGAAGTAGAAGTAGCGGAGCAGGCGAGCAAGCGATGTGCGAATCTGCGTCGTGCTATATTCACAAAATATTACCCCAGGTACGAAATATAATATGAAAATTGCATTATTAAACAATATTTGTTGGAGACAATAATAGAAAATAATTATAAATAAATAAATAAATATAGCAGTAAAACCGGAGTCGAGTAACTAGCGTCTTCTCCTCATGCAATAATCTTGCATGCGCATTAGTGCTGCTACGCCGGACGAATAATGGTTGGTTGCTGTACCGCCTTGAAACCTATTTATTCCATGCTACAGCGCTGATTGTCGGGTGGATGGTTGGCATATGGGTAATGTTCTCGCTTAGGGTGCGAGAGGTCCCGGGTGCAACTTCTGGACACACCGAACTTTTTTTTTTTTTAATAATTGATGCATTTTTCACAAATTCAAGTTTGATTTGAAGGCAGAAATAATATTTTCCTTCATTTTCCTATCATGATTTCATTCATTCATGTGATTTCTTTAGGTTAGGTTAGTTGGGATTAATTTTTATTGTGCTATCTAATTGTTAGTAACTATTAGCACCGCAGGCATTATTAGCGTCCCAAACAACGAAAGGGGGTGCGGGGGGTGTCCCCATACAGGTAGACAAATGTACCTACTATGTATACGTAATACTCTTGTGTACTTATTCTGTAAGTATCAGAATTAATATTATATTGCTTAGCGAACACGAGATGCACTGAAGATTTACAAAAATTACATTATTTTTTTTTTTGAGTATTTGAAAAGCTGGCATCTTTTACATATATATATAACTGAATTTGTTTTATGTATCTAAGTGAGTTTTTCTCCGATAACATATACATGTTCCACAAATTACGAAATTATAATAAGTTCAGAAGTAATGTTCATTTAAACTATATTGACTTAAGCAAATGTAAGTTAATGAAGTTCAAACTGACATATTTCTCGAAAATTTTCCGTAGAGCAAAAACAAGATCGAACGTTTCCTACGGATTATCACACAATATACAAAAATGAGGTCATTTTCGAAATATAATATACAGGGTGTCCCGTAATAACGCGCAAAAAATTTAATTGAGAATTCCTTATCGAAAATGAAAGTGGGTTCTTCATATAAAATTTTCCAAAATAAGTCTTTGTTGTCCAGCTACACCGCCTTAACAATTTTTAATTTCTATCTGTATATAACATAATCGCAAAGAGACGAAATTTGGTACATCACAGTTACTAATAAAAAGGCATCTAACGAAATTATTTCATCCACCCCTCATTTTCGATAAGGAATTGGAAGTATAGTATTCTACACGTTACTACCGAACATCCTGTATATATTGCTTCTATTTAGTAGCCTTAAATTAATATACAATTATATGCATAACAAAGGTGAGACTCCCAACTTTAAAACGATTCCTTTGTTTTCAATTTGAGAAAATTTTGCTATTCTAAGCAAAGGATTTTTTCCGCGTCAAGTACTGAAAAACGCGCGTTCGGTCGCGGGCAACCTTGCACTACGCTTCATCCAACATCTCCACTTCATCAATTTTTTATGGAAAATCCGTGGCATAAGACGAAATTTTTGTAGATACATTCTTTGTATGAAAATTAAGCTCTTTATAATAAAAAAAATTATTTTCTCTTACCTCATTTTCGAAATTTTGGGAAAATACCGGAAAAACTAAGTTTTTATTTTCTTTTTTAATGTGATGTTATTGCTTAAAGAACTCAATAAAAAAAAATCGGTAAAGGTATTTACACAGAACTTCCCTCTTTATTCATACAAGACGGTCACTCCAACAAATTATTAATTAAGAGATGATATATGAGAATTATAATCGCTATGTAGTTAGCCCTATTATTACTGAGAAAACCTGATAACTTTTTTCAATCATCTACCTACTGTGTAGTGGGGGGATTTTTTTAATTTTCAAAACGTTTTTTTGTTGAAATAGGTTAAGAATATAATGAAACGTGGAAATTTCAGAATTGAAGAGAACATGTTTTCCATCATCTGTTCTATTGTAGTGGTAAAATAATAAATAATAAATATTTTTTAAATTTTCAAAACAAGTTTCTTGAAATATGTTTAGAATATCATGAAACGTGGAAATTTTAAATTTGAGCAAAAAACATTTTTTGCCATCACCCATTTTATAAAAAATGTTCAAAATTTTCAAAACTTCAAAATTTTAAATAATTTTCAAAAAAAAAATTGAGATAGGTTTAGAATGTCATGAAAAGTGGAAACATAAAATTTGAACGAATTTTTTTCCATTATCTATTTATTCCATTTAACCATTTCTTCGGTGGCAGTAGCGTTAGCTACCTACCAAATTTGACTGTCTTCTGTCAAGTAGTTTTTTAGTTAATGCACTAACAGACCGACAGACAGACAAGCTGACGGAATTGAAAAACCTATATTTTCGTAATCTACACGATCTGAAACGTGAAAAACCGAAAAAATCTCGGATGGAGATTTTTTCTCGAATACAATACTTCCCTTCGGTATGCGAGGGAAGGAAAAAAAATCATCCGCCTCCAACTTGTTTAGAGGTAAATATCTCTAATGATTGGGCTATTAGTGATTTCTCAAATGCATATTTATTTTTTGATAACCTAATATAATAAGTAATGTAAAATGTGCATTCATTTAATACTTTTATAATTAAGCATACATTAAATATTCTTATTACTACGTATACAAAGAGAATGTACAGCAAATATCTCTGCAAATAATTTAATGTATATTTAATATTTCAATACTTCCTTAAATTAAGTACACAAAATTACCAAATGAACTAAAAATAAATTGTTTTGTTTAACAAATTTAAAACAAAGCTATGCAACAGAAAATTACTCCAACAACGAATTTTCGCGATAAAATCATGTCTCTCAAAATGAATTGCACTCGCTGTAAATTCCACTGACATGTTTTAACCATAGTTTTACAAATTGATTTAAATCACAGAATATTGTTCAGAAATAACTGAACTGAATTTGTACCAAATCAATAACAGCATATTACGCAAATACTGTGCGAAGTGGCTCTATCCTAATTGGCTTAAAAAAAATTAAAATAGGGAAAGTTCCTACAATTCGACCCGCATGTTGTTTTTTTACGAAGTCTATTCATTACTTTAGATTGGTTTAGGCGATTTACAGGGTACAGCTCGGCTGTAGTCCCATTTTAGTTTCATCAAACTACATCTATTCTACGTGAATAGAAATGGGAATATATATTATTAGCATATTTGCAAATCTGGCGGATGCGCCAGTGATAAATATTGATCTCGTTGTAGTTTTTTCCTCAAACTATATCCAGTGCACACTGGATTAATCTCCCAAAATTAGGTCAAAATTCCTTCGTCGAAACTGAATTAAAATTGGTAGTTACACATATTCAAAATGCGGCTGAGAGCTGTTCCTTTACATCGTGCTATTTAGTAGATTAAGATATGTATTCTATATTTCAATTGAAATAAAAATAATAATCCAAATATGATTTTTTTATTAATCATGTTCACGAGCTTTTAATGCCATGGAGTGATTTAGTGGAGTCAAGGAGTCAGACAAGTAGGTTACAAATGAAAAACGCAACCAGACCACCTCTCCTCCCCCGTTTTGGGGGTGCTGAACATGAATATAAGGATAACAAAAGTTTGCATTCAGGGCAACCCCTTCAAACAGCAAAAAACACCCCTATTAATCGATTTTCATACAGGGACGCGCGACAGCAAAGGTTTTATTAATGCGAATTTCTGCAGATTTAACCGGGACATGATAAAGGGCGAAGATTAATGTCAGAGACATGGCCGTGACCATCTTTAGGGGCCGAATCTACCCTCTTAGAGGACGGGAAAATGATAAAATATATCTCTTCTCGTTGGAACTTCTACCGCCCGCTTTTCAGGATGCTAATGGCAAATAAAATACTTTTAGGCGATTTCGACCTTTCCTACCCCCCTCAAATGACCAAAACTTACCCCTTTCGCGTGTATACTTTCACTAGTGCTCGGCAATACTTAGTTAAAGGGGAATGGATGTAAATTTAATAGCAGTCGAATTGAGCAGGAATGGTGACGGCCATTGAAGTTCGAGGTAACTCTTAAGGGTGGACTCTACCCTCCTGGACGGTGGGAAAGTGATTTTACTTCCCTTCTCAGTGCACACGTGTTCACAAAGATGCTGATGGCGAAAAAATATTTCGAGATGAGTTTGACCCTCCCACCCTCCGTAAACGGATAAAGGTCGCCCCTTTCAAGTGCTTTCTTTCAGTAATGCCCGGCAATGCTGATTTGGATTCACAAAAATCTTCATTGAGAAAAAAAAAAAGAATTCGCAGCCCGTAGAGTGCTGGGTTTGACATTTCTACTGGTTGCCGACGTGGAATGGATCAACCGGCGCGCGGCGTGAAAGTATTTTTTTCATCATCAGCATTCTCTAAAACGGGAGGGAAGAGGAGTGTGTAAATGTGTGTAAAATCATTTTTCCATCCTTCCCGTATAGATTTCCACCCATTCCCCTTTAAGTATTGCCAACCACTAATGAAAGTAACACGCGATAGGGGTGGGTCTTGATCATTTGAGGGGGTAAGAAGGGTCTAAGTCGCCATTAGCATCCTCGAAAACGGGGGTAAAAGTTTCAACGAGAAGAAATGTATTTTATCATTCTCCCACCCCCTGGGAGGGTATATTCAACCCCCAAGAATGGTCACGACCGTGTCTCTGACATTCATTTTCGCTCTTTATCGGTCAAATCTGCAGAAATTCGCATTAAAACCCTTGCCGTCGCGTGTCCATGCACGAAAACCGATAAGTGGGGTGGCTTTTGGCCGTTTGAAGGGGTTGCCCTGAACAAATACTTTTTTTGCCCTATTCGTGTTCAGTATCCTCGAAAACGGGGAACGGAGGTGGTCTCGTTGCGTTCCTTATTTGTAACAAAATCGGGTCAAAATTTCGACTAATTGACTCCACTAATAATTGTCCTTGCAGAAATTAAACAATAACAAAATTGTTGGTAAAAGATCAACGTTTCAATTTATTTACTAGGCCTTCATCAGGGCCACAATTGAAATTTAATAAATTGTAACATGTAACCCGACAAAAATTATACTTTTTAATCAATTTTTTAAGAAAAACGTGTTTTGTTCCAGTAAGTAACTATTTTAAATGCATATAATTCTTGAGGAGTAATCCGTTAAAGAACTAAATCAATACATCTGAAAGTCTACACCTTCCATTTTAAGACGACTTCTCTCGTTTCTTTTATTTTTGACGTAGATGTGACACTTTTTTTGAAGTTGTATCTATTAACTTTTATAGCTTCTCCTGCAAAAGTAAATTCGTAATGTCAGAGTGCACTTTCATATCATTTTACATGAAAACTATTGATCCTACGAGAAAAACCACATGAGTTTTTTTTCCTCTAAATATCCTCTTCTTTAACACACTTTAACTTTTTTTGCACATTAAATATTTCCCGAGATATTTCAGAAAAACGTAATTTTCAAAATCCAAATTCAATTGTTTCAAGCGCCCCCTATAAAATTGTAAATATTTTTGTTTTTTTAAATAGTATACCTTGAACATACTGTGTGGCAAAAATACCGGAAGTCGATATTAACTTGCTTATTTTAAATGGATCAGCCTTTATATTTTCGATTTTTCGAAATGATCATAAAATTCTGAGTCGAATCTTGTAGCACACCCTATACCTTAACCCAGCAGTTTCGGAGATATTTGACATTTTATAAAAAAAATTGACAAGTGCAACGGTTTGTAATAACAGTTGTAACTTTGTTCGTGTAAGAGATCCTAATTTGCTCTTTGGCTCGTGTAGAAAGAACACAAGATGAGCTAGTCTCTACAATTAAAATAAATTCCATAATAGTATACCCAGTGTTTTATTTTTCACGTTACATTTTGTCAAATTCAAATCTCATTTTTTTTTAATTCTTACATCAAATTATGTAAAAAGAAATTCCTTACTTCTAGTGACATAATTGGAAATGCTTTCTTTACAGTGCATGGTGGATGGTTTCTGTTCTTGTAGGTATCGAGTTGCAAATGTGTTACGTGTTCTTGATATTACTTTATCACATTCTCCACAAACAATAAACGAATCTATAAAAGTCTTGGCATTTCTTGGCGTAAGAGAATGACTAGTATTAGTGATTGTTTCTAATCATTGCTAAGTTGATGGCAATTTTTATTAAGAATTATTGATCGCTTAAGAAAATCGCCAATATTTCAAAAAGTTGTAATTTTAATCCCTACAATGCTGATACTAGAAAAAAGGTAATTTAATTTTACATAATTTGATGTAACAAATTACAGGATGTTCCATTTGAAATAAAAAAGTTTTTAGGGTTTGAATTTAACAAAATGTAACGTGAGAAATAGAACACTTGGTATACTATTATAGAATATATTTTTATATCCTATGTTCTTTTTACGCGTCAAAAAGCAAATGAGGATCTCCTACACGAAGAAAGTTATAACGGTTCTTGCAAACCATTGCATCTGTCAAAATTTTTGTAATATGTCACAAATCTCCGAAGCTGCTCGGTTTAGGTATAGGGTGTTCCATTTTAAATAATCAAATTGGTATCGACTTCCGGTATTTCAGGAAGTGCCGCAATTTTGAAAATATTATTTTCGCACTCGCAATGGTCGACTATGTTAGGGTACCAAATCTCAAATGTCCATCTCATCTGCAAATGGGATATATTCCAATGGTCGCCTTAAAAGAACCACCCTGTACATTTCTTAACGAAATCCAGCGGTTCTAAAAGAATTACAGACTATAAAACTCTATTTTGCAAAACAATTTCGTGTTAGAAGTTTTTTCGGAATCCTTCAAATAACGGAGATCTCTGGCTTAGACATATTCCGCATTTTCGTAATTTGTCGTATCATAACACTTAAAGTAAGGGTGGATTTTAATATATTAAAACCATTGTGTAGTTCGTAAAAATCGACACAACTCTTGTATAAACATTTTTTTTTGCACCATTAATATTAAGTGAGATATTCTCGAAGGTCCTGATAAAATAGACAACCTGTATATATAAATATGTTGCCGACCAAAATTTTATAACATCGATTCCCTTTTGTCCGGAGGGTTAAAAAAGTCGATGTTTAACACTGTTTTTTGTTTGCATTTCCTTCATTTATTATCGCAAAACATAAGAAGAAAACCACTGGATCTGCTCTCCTCTTGACTGTCTATCACAATTTCTACCATTATATTTGCTTTATTAGATATTTAGTGAACATGTTCAACTGACTAAAGGCATGACATGTAGGTATTTTAAAATATACATTAATTCATTCCAGGAATATATAAATGTGACTTCAACAACGCAACGGTCCGAATGAAATGGATGGGACGAAAATTCTCACATTCTCTACGTTCCGGAAATTCCTAATGTCGGCCTAGTTGTTATCATTTTAAAATAGTTTCTGTTGAGTTTATGTAGTTCTAGCGTAGTAATTTATACAAACTAAATACGATACCAACTTCGCGCAGAATATGGTGATAAGAGTACGTGAAATCTGATTTGCCTTCATAGAAAAAGATATAAAGTAATAGACTACTAGTTACAACTACTTTTCCTGTTAATTGTCACGACGAGTATTGAATCATGAAAAACATTCACATCATCAACAGCACAGATATTATCATAGAGTAAGTTATTTTCTTTTTAACCGATATTCAATTTTTTAAAATTCGATCGGTATGTTTTTTATGTTTGTTCAATCTTTTTGGAGAAAGATTCGACTTTCTAACAATTTAGTTGTATCTGTCTTCCTTTACGTCTCTGAGATATTGACTGTTAGGGAGGCAGATAGACGGCGTATTGATGATTTCGAAATGTGGGTCTGGAGACGTTTGCTGCGAGTTCCCTGGACCGCCTTTTGCCCCACACCTCACACCTCGATTCTTCAAGAAATACGTCCTCTAAGGCAACTCTACAGCATCGTATTTTCTCGAACTCTCTTAGCCTAAGCCATAGGCGTAATTCGGGGGCAAGGCTAAGCAACTCCCCCCCTCCAATATTTTGAATAAGTATTGATCTGGCGAGTTTCCAAATTCTTCCGGTAAAATAATAACTATAACAATTACGCCAATCAAGTCAAGGTTTTCAATACAATTAGGCAGGGGAGGATTAAGACTTTATGGGCCTCTGGCTAGAATTTTAAGAGGGGCCTTTTTGCAATTCTCGTAAAACCACAGACATGCGAGTTTCAAAATGCCCAAAGGTTTATAAAAATTATATCAATGGTTCCAAAGTTATAGCATGCTAGCCTTGCACTTTCAGAATATTTTTGCAGAATCTAAAAATTTCTTTCCGTTCCAAAGTTGTTGAAGGTAAAAAGGCTAAAAAACGCATTTGTTCAATGTTCATACGTTAACAACTTTTTAAACTTAAACATTTTCAACATAAGATACATGACTTTTTTCTTGTTTTAACTCATACATTACGATAGAGGTAGTTAGGAATCGAAAATCACATTATTTACAGTTTGTTTATAAATTGCGAACGCTCGCGGAGTTATCGCAAAAAATTAAAATTGTAGTCAGGTCAGGGTCGAATGCAGTAACGTTTTAAAATGAAATAAAATTCACTTTATCACGTGTTGTGTGCGGTTGTGATGCACACGGTACATTATAGTTTTTTGCCATTAATCCTTGACTTTGTTATGTATGATTTAATATTATATAAAAAAAGTTTATATTATTGGGAAAAAGGTTTTATGTTGCCAGCAGTTAATTGGGATTTTATATTTAATTATTATGAAAATAAACAAAATAAACACATCACACATTATAAGCAGAACAGGTAAGTATGTGTTTGATTTAAAATTGTCCTTTTATTTACTAGATATGTATTACATGTTTTTATAAAAACCATTACGGTTTTTAGGTGTTTATAAAAAATATATTGGAGCTGGCAATAATGAATATTTCACCACTTCGTCGTTTTTCTGATTGTTTCAGAGTGTTTGCAATATAATATTCTGTCTATATAAGAGCCGTCTCCGGCGCCGAGAAAAAATTCCCGAGCCTCAATCATGATGTTGTGACTAAGAAGAAAGTTTTGTTTTTCTCATTTAAAAAAAATTGTTGTTGATGATTTTCAAGAGGCTCTGTGAAAGACTCATTTTTAAATTCATGATAACCTTCCTGCACTAAGAGAGAAATAAAAGAAAATTTGTTGTAGTAGAGTTGTGCTTATAAAATTACAAAGTGGAGACTATTTTTTTTATATCAGACCATTAAACAATAATTGTGTAGAATAATGTTTTACACACAGGGTGTCAGTGGTGAGCCATCAAATTGTCGAAAAGTGGAAGTCAGTGACCTTCTTAAATTCTACGATAGGTGTCGTGAAAGCAATATTTTGCGATTGCCTTTGACCTCATATTACTATTGGGAAATTTCCCACAGCATGTCAGATTTTACGAATGGCGATTTAAATTATTAATATCTCAAAATTAACGACAATTGTTGTTGCCGAAACATTATTTTGGTTGTTTATATAATTCAGTGAATTATTTTACAGAAGTAAATGTAACGATTGGCCCTAACGAATATATTTGTACCGCTGAATACGTGACAATGGTCGAAAAACAAACATTAAGACGTTTTCTGTCATTTTCTTAAAATATTTTACCTTCATGAAACAAATACTATTAAATTCTTTAAACCAAATAAATCTCAGGGAACATGAAATTTATAATCTCAATGGAACCGTTCACAATGAGTGAAAAGTAGAGTAAAATATGAGTGACATTTTTATCAAAGAAAACAAGATTTATTTCACTGAAGCAATACTGTTTATGACATTATTTACCACAGAAGTATAGTGTTTACGAAGTCAATTGAAACTGGTCAGTGTTAAAGCACAGGACCGTGCGCACTGAACTTGATATTGTGTCCTATGTATTTAACAATGGTATCGAGAATCGAATAGTAGTTGAAACTGTGCAGGCGAGTCCGAGACTGGCAATGTAATCAGCCTGAATGAACCATCTACGACTGCACTGGTTTAAAGATAATAAAACGATAATAATCGATAAAAGATAATAATCCTATCGAGATGGTTTGAGCAACTTAAAAGATCGTTTGCGAAAATGTAATGACTCTCCAACGTTAAGCACAGTAGCAGTTGATCATATAAGAGAAGTAATAAATGACCTCGACAATACTGACTTATGGAAAAATTGCGTTAAGCATGTACTTAAAAAAGAAAATCAATATCCAACACTACCCCCCATTGCGCCGATTATAATTCAACCGGGTAATGATTCCTCTTCAGAAAGTTATTAATATATATATTTTCAGAACAAAATATTTAGCTATTATACTACGTATGAAGTTTACTTTTTTATTGTTACATTTCTTGGAATATATTTTATTTAGTTGACAAGAAATTTTAATAATAATAATTTTAATTTAAGTTGCTTTATTTTAGAGACACATTTTAATTTTGTTTTTATTTATTATTTGTCTATACAAGTATTTATTTTTGTTCTACTAATTCTTTGCTTTGGTTAAAAAACTTACATTTTTATTTTTATTTTAGAAGAAACTTAAATTTTATTTTTACTATTTAACATCCTTGCCCCTCGCCAATCTAACCTGTCCATTCCCTTATCCCAGCAAGGATATGTTCATACCTTCTCGTTGTTCCTTGCTGAGCAATAACATATTTCAATATAGTATGGGATGACTTTAAAATTAAACCCAATAAATTTAAATATTTAGACTTTCTATCTAAAACTGATATAATACTTCAAAAATATGTTATTGGATATACGAACAAAAATAGCCTATCTAACAAACAAAAGATAATAAAAATTAACACAATTTTCAAAAAATTACAACATTTTCTTATGACAAGCATTTCTATTTACTTCCGCCCATATACAATAAAGAGTTGCCGACTGTTTTTGACGGATTTTAGTTTTTATACGATTTAAATTGTGCTCGTATACACTTTACATTACATGGTTTTGCCGCCTAGTAAAGAAGAGAGAATTTACTATTTGTTTTTCATTATATTTTATATGCTTGGTGTACAGCGGTGTACAGACACCGACAAAGGCCTGAAATTTAATTGGAGTTCCGCCAGTACGAGTTGTCTTACAGTGGCGTCGTTGTGGATAGATTTGTATATTATGTATATGATTTTTAAGTACTTATTAAAAAGTAAAAACGAAGTGGAGGGTGAAATGATGCCAAATTTAAGAAAACAACATTACGGGTGAAGCACTTTCACCGTATCAGTCGTAGATCGCATATTACAGAAAATAAATAAATAATGAACAAATTATGAAAGCGAAACCCGTACAACCTCACGCTCTTGGATCTACTTTTCATTCTTTAAACCAACTATAAGCAAATGAAGTGCAGAAAAGTAAACGGTACAAACTAATTTGGAAATAATATTATTTGTTTAATAGCAGACTATCAAACAGAAACTGAACACCTATTTAAATCGATTAGTTCTAGCTATTGAAAATAATCTGTTTACAGATAAAATTCTTACGTCTACGTCAACTTTATTTAACTGTCGAACAATGAAACTGGATCTTTAAACTGCACTATAAACACTCATTAGTACGCAGAGCACAACACTACATAATAAAACATTCCCATAAACCACAATAAATATAAATTTTAACAAAATGTTTTATACGTGTACAATGAATGCAATGTGTTGAATTTTCTTCAACTACTGGCCTCTAGTCAGTGGATATGAATTTGATACGCACAAAACAAAAACAAGCTCCCCGGTTTTAAAAGGAGATCCGTAACATGTGATTCATCGATAAAACTTGGTGTAAATCATCTGGTCAGTGTCAATTCAATATTCTACATATGCCAGGGTCGAACTCGTGACAAGATTTATTTGTACACAATATTTTTTTATCACAAACATATAAACAGCTGCCAGTGTTGGACTAGGTCGTGTTGTATTTTTACCTAACGATATTATTTAACAAAACTTTTATTAATAGAGCATAGTACAAAGTTTGATGCGCAACATTTATCACACAATAAAAAATCATGTATAACACAGCTGATGTAAATAGCGTAACGACTATATGCGAAATGATTCGCGCTCTTACACCTCGTTCACTCAACTGCGTAAATACCGAATTCCCGAAAACATTGCAGTGCGTTTAATACAGTAGTCAACTATTTGTTATACGTACGAATATTTTTTTTGGTCACGGTTAAGCCAGTTAAGCCTTTTCGTGACGTTCTTTAAACCAAAAGTTGTAGATTGTCTGTTGTTGGTTACATTCAATTTGGAAAAGAAACGTTGGGGCATGAAAAGACTGAATTTTACATTATATTAATAGTCCCTTGAAATGTTACATTGACCTTGCATTTTGGATAGGCCCAGAATTTTTTTTTTTTATGTATCGGGGGGTCAATGTGAATATAAAACTCGGTTTTCGGGGTTGAAAGCCCCCATTTGGCCGCCATCTTGAAAAAGGGAGTGTACATAGTTTTTTCGTGATATCTTGAGAACCGTAAGTCTCACAATTTTTTTTTTTTTGTAGAGAATCTCTACAATCTTGGTCTAGATACTTCTTACCATAAAATTGAAAATGAAAAAGTTATGAAAGATATTCTTTATAGGATTTTGCAAACAGCGGAAAGAAAAACTATCTATGAAAACTCTTCTTATAATAGATTATTATTAGGAATGCCACCCCCCTCTCTTCGAAATTATGCCGAAGATTGGTGGCAGTCGTACGTTAGTGCCCCCCGGGACCCGATTTTCCCTTCACGGCCCTGTTTCGCACATATGATTGACTTTAAGTTTTATTTCAGAAACCGGTTAATATTTTAACTTTAACTATTAAAACTAAAAATTTTTAGGAATCTTTACTAAAAGTTTGCGTATACAGATTCGGAAAATGCAGTTTAGGGTATAGGAATAACGATGTAATTGACCACGCCCCGCTAATTCCATAAATCGTGAAAGCAGAGACACACAATGAATTGAATTTAGCACGGCATGAACTAAGGATGGATGCGGACGTAGGTAATAATTTCTATACGAAACGAGAAAATATCTCTTCGTCAAAAGCGAGGAAGTTATTTGTCACATTTTTGACAAATAATTTCTTCTATTGAAAACATTTCTGCAGTTTCTTTTTTAGCCGTAAATGCTATGGGAATAAAATAATAATTCTTATTAAAACCGAAATGAAAATAGAACATTAAAATAAAATTAAATAACTCGGAAACTAAAATCAACTAATAATCATCAAAAAATAAATTATTCTTATTAAATTACAAAAATTGAACATTAAGACAGAATTAAATAACCCTCAGAAACTAAAATCAACTAATAATTATCAAACAATAAATTAATAAAGTAAGGATTCAAACAAACCACCTTCTTGTGCCAAGCAATAGCCAAACCAATTATACAATGCACCTCTCATATCATTGAGTTGATTTGGAGTAATGCTTGCACAAAGTTGGATAAGTTTTTCCCGTAATTCAACTAAATTATTGGCCTTTAAAAAGCCCCACAGAAAGAAATCATGGGGTGCTAGATCAGGTGACCTGGGGGGCCATTTTATCATTCCCCTCGTAGCTATTAATCGATTGGGAAATGTTTTTTCCAGAAAATTAATAACAATTACGGTATTGGCAGCCGCCTTGTTGAAACCAAATCTCGTCAAAGTTGACAGGAAGATTTTGAACTGCAGGAATTATTTGGTTTTGTAAGTGCTCTAAATATTTATTGCCATTTAAATTGCCATCGATTAGCAGTGGGCCTGTAATATGATTGTCTAAAATTCCCGTCCAAACGTTCAACTTTTGAAGATACTGAGTTCGCACAGCAACACACAAATGTTTATTTTTTCGAGGCCAATATCGTACTACGGATGGATTGTGTTTCCTATGTAATGAAAAGGATGATTCATCTGCAAACAATATATTCTTTAAAGTTTTCATTGTCATTCACTTTATTTATCATGATTACACAAAATTCCATCCGTTTGAAATTGTCCTCGGGAAATATTTCTTGCGTTGTTTGAACTTTAAAACAATTGTACCAATTTCTTTTCAAAATATTTCTTACAGTTCTTTCCTTCATGTCAACTTCATCAGCAATTTGTCTGCTAGAACAAGGTTCACTAGTTTCAACAAGTGCACAGACATTAGTTTCGCGAATTTCACGTTCTTCGCTCATTTGTTGATGACGGGGTTCGGGTTGACAGCATTTTTTACAATAATTCACGACACACCCGAAATTCTCAATTTTTTTAATAATGTATGAAATTATGCTAGCTGAGGGGATTGGTCTGTCTTGATATGCCACAGTAAATAAAGTTATTGTGTCATCAGTGGAATGGCCCCCGAAGTGCCACTTCACATTTGCACTTTTTCTGCAGTTGTATAAACCCACGACATTTTAATAACGAAATTGAGATTAAGTTATTTTATTCCCACATGTCTAAACAGCTACGCTATTAAAAGCAGAATGGGTGCACTCGCGCTGTTCTCAACTCGTCGCGGTCAAGCGATGGACCAATGCCCTGCATTGTTCTACGACAAGGCGTGGTTTCTCTGCGCAGAAACAAGTTCCTAAAACTAAATTTGCCGAATCTGTATATGCCCCAATTAAAGATGTAGGTTTATAATTATTATCACGTGGGTATACTAGTCAATTTTGCATTTTTAATTGCCACTGCGGGTCAGCGACATTCTATTGTACAATTTTTAATGACAGTTTTTTTTTAAGGCGGCTCAACTGTTGTCAATTTCTTTTAACCAATACCTAAATAATTGTCCACATATTAACACAGAGACGCATATAATTGTCCTATACAAATTAAAAATGTGAATGTAATTGTGTACGGCTCTGATAAGTTGTAAATTCCGCTCAATCGTCTAGTCATCTCATTTCGTAACAGGTAATATTGCCCACACAAAAAGCGGCAGTTAAATAGACGTGCTGATTTCTACAATTTTAGCTTGTTAAATCTAATTTATAACTTTCCTATTCCATAGTACTTACGGTAATAGCTACATGATGTTTCCTTACCATTTTTCTCACTCGAGTCGGAGTCGAAATCTTGCAGGGGAGATGACTCGCGTACGCAGGACATTAAACTCAGAGGGCCAGCCCCTGAGTGAGTCCCGACAGCCGCAGATGACATCTGCAAATAAGAAAAATGATTAAGAAATGTAAGACTGACAAGTGAATATCTTATCATCTACTCGGTGTTTGTTTTAAAATGTTTTCTTAACCGCTTCTCAAGTCACCGAGGTAACTCCTTGAAAATCCAGAACGATTTTGTGTAAGGTAAAGAGAAACGAGGCCCTACAGTTTATAGTGGAGTCCGAACCACATCTTGGGGATAATTTTATAATTAAAATTATTTCGCGGTGAGCAGGAGCCTGAGACATGAAATTAACTGAAACAATAAGGTATTCTGAACACACACGAGATTTTTACTAAATGCACATAACATTAGCTCCAAGGTAAGATTAAAATACAGAGGTAAGTGTATATAATTTATTCCTGCAGCGATTCATATTAATTCAGATTATACGGCATTTTAAAATTAATTGTGGATACGTGTCAAAAGCATTCGGAGACGATTTCTACGTACACATAATTATGACGTGTTGAATGCGAATCCGATGTCCGTTTAGCTCCGTCACCCACCAATTTTTTGAAAATCGCGAAAATAGCCTAAGCAACACCATGTCTTTAAATTATTTTTGCTATTTACTAAAAGTTGGTGAGTAATGGAGCTAAACGGACATTGGATTCGTGTTCAGAACGTCAAAATACATAGGATTACTATGTCGAGTCCCGGGTACACTTTTTTTTTGTGGGCCTGTGTTATTTATGCATACTTGAAATTGGATGTTTTTTATGTTTAATGTTGGCTCTTGTACCTTAACAGAAGTTGTGTTATTCCTAAATTTGAATGAATTTCACACCTAATTGTTATGTAGTTCTCTTACATCGTCGACAACTCGATTATAGTGTGGTTTAAATGACTTGTGGTAATTTTTGTATGAAGTTTACATCTTTACCAACAGATCCACTTACCCCAGTTCAAATAACAATCGTTTGTATGAAACCGAGACCCGTATGGTCCAGTTGCCCCAATTTCTAGGGGTAACTGGGCCCATCAGATATTCTATTATTTAATTATTATTATAAAGAAAATTAAATTTGACTCGGGATTTGAATATTATATATTTAAAGACTGTATATTGTATTATATATAAAAAATATTTTAGATATTAATATAACTTATTAGTGGTTCTCAGGCAAGTTCAAAGTATAATATACTCGCTCAGGTTGTAAAATCATGGCCCAAATACCCCAACTGACCTTAAATGCTACATTTTGTCACTGTACCAAAATTTATGACGTCATTGGTTTTTGAGTTATGAAGTCATCATAATTTTTTTTTATTGGAAACATATTTTTGTTTACTGTTTTTGGTGGTATATTCTTTTAGCTTTCTGGTGATATGAAAAAAATTTTTATTATCTAATCCATTCTTTTGGAAAAAACAATATTTTTATTGATTGATACCTTACATAAAGTAAATCATCTCCTTTGCACAAATTGCGACCCTCCAACCATTTGGCATTGACCAAGACGGGTGTAGACACTTTGCACGCTGTTCTGAATCATCTCATAGGCAATTCGTCTCATCTCCAAGCCAATTCTGTCTTTCAATTCTTCTATGTTATCCGGTCTGTTAAAATACACCATTGACTTTAAGTAACCCCACAGAAAAAAGTCTAAGGGAGTTAAATCCGGTGAACGCGGGGATCACTCAATCGGACCTCGACGACCTATCCACCTTCCAGTAAAAGTGCTAAAAACTGACGCACTGCTATCCCAAAATGAGGTGGGGCCCCGTCTTGCTGAAACCAGACGTTTTCAGCAGGAATATCTTCATCTTCATTGTTCGGAGACATAACTGCTAAGGCTGGCACTAACTCAACCCGCGAAAACTGTAAATATCTTGCAGCCGTAAGATTTTCTTAAAAAAAAAGGCCCCAATAAACGATCACCAATCATACCTACCCACAAGTTTACATTACCTCGTCGCTGTGTATGGGCTTCTTGAGTCCAGAAAATGTAGCTTCATCAGAAACAACAATGTTCTTTAAAAAATTTGGGTTTTCATCGCACAAGGTCATTAACTGTTCACAAAAGTGTAAGCGCCGATCTGGATCGTCCTCATTCAATTCGTGGATTAATTATTGCACTTTGTATGGATGGTATTTTTCTTTTTCAATAGACGTACAACAGAAGTTTGACTCACGTTATGATTTAAAGCCAGCTGCCTTGTCGAAAGATGGTGGTTTTCCTCACTTTCTAGAAGAATATTTAATTTGGTTTCGTTGCTTGTGCTAGGGCGACCAGATCGTGGGAGGTCAGCTACACTGCCAGATTCATCACATCAAGCCACCAATCTACTTACAGTGGATCTAGAAATTTGCTTTTCGGGATACTTGGCATTGAAAACATCAAATGCTTCCTGATGAGTTCTCAGCCTATCACCATATCCAACCATCATCAAAAAAGTTCTACGCGTTCTCTTTCACTTAAACGTGGCATTGCATTCACTAGTTTTACACTGTCTCAGAAGTGTCACAAAACTGAGGTTCCACACGTGCCAGGAATAAAAAAGTTATCGATACTTTACACAAAAAGGCCTGCATCTTCTCTGTTGTTAAGGTGATTGTTTTTTATTATTTTCTTTGTTTTGTTTTTGTCAAATGTTTTCATGCTAGTTAAAATAAAAATGTAGGCAACAAGATTTATCAGTCCATAAGAAAGTGGAACATTACTCGTGAATTTGCGAAAGGTAAGCTATTTTTACATAAAATGTCATTTTTCCAAAAGAATGGCTCAGGTAATATATTTTTTTTTATATCACCAGAAAGCTAAATGAATGTACCACCAAAAACAGTAAAGAAAAATGTCTGTTTCCATTAAAAAAAAATTATGAGGCGTCGTAACTCAAAAACCAATGACGTCATAAATTTTGGTGTGACAAAATGTAGCATTTACAAAACTTAAATCGACCTGTTCGAAGATTTTTTTGAAAAATGACACATACCAAAGATATGAATTTTGTGCGTTTCTTTAGGTTCAAACTGTATAGTGTAAACATATGCAAAACCATTCTTAAACAATAAAAGATCGATGAAATTATAAAATATTCTTGTCCTACATCATAAATCTGTTTTACTTATAAAAATCAAATCGAAAGATTAAAAGTGCCATCTATTACCTGATGTAAGTCAAGTAATTAGATGGCATGCAGTTACACAAAAGAATTACTCTCGATCGGCGAATAGATACATAGTTATTTACTTATTGGTTTACAAATTTCTTTATGTGGATAAAGGTTTCACTTAACACACACCTGTTAAAAATAACTGCCTGAATCAGTGTGTTATTGTTGAGTGTCTAATAGCAATGCAGAGCACCAGTCCTCGTGGCTGTGGTTATCACCCGTTGTATATTGAAAATGATTAACGCTTTAAAGGACCCATCATACTTTAAATAGAAAATAGGTTTTAGTGAAAATACTTGAAACTTTATCAAATGATAGATCCTAGATTCCCGATCAAAAGTTTCAAAGGACATAAAGCGCTAAAATATATCCTTCTGATACATCTGCTTTTTACTATTTTTGTTTAGCAACTAGCTTTCATGCTACGTGTCGGACGTTAAGGATAATTATATATGATGCCACATACAATTATACGGCCAGTCATGCTGTTTAGAAAAGTCCCAATACCGGTGATGAATAAAGAAAAATATGATATTTTCCTTATTAACATGGAACATGTTTTCAGAGACGGTACTCTAAAAAGAGTCCCAAAAAGAAAAGTAGAAGCAAAAAGGTGTTGATTCCCTCCCCTCCAGTGTGGCCGCTTATTCTAAAGAAGACGTCAACCTCTCTCCTAAACTTGAAATTGAGTATTAAACAAAACTGTTTGCTACAGAGCTAAAATAGCTTATCTCAGTCCCTACAGACAAAAAAGCTTGTTTAAGATTCAGGAGTGTTGCAAATTTAGGAGGGGGGTGTCCGCTTTGGGGGGGGGGGCTTTCACTTTAGGATGTGTGGCCACATTAGAGGAGAGGGGATGGACACCTCTTTTTAGAATACCCTCTCTGAAAATGTGTATCGTGTTAAACTGGGCCTTGTCGCATACTGGGACTTTTCTAAACAGCAGTCTTATAATGTGGCATGATATATAATTATTCTGAATGATCGACAAGAAGTATAAAAGCTAGTTCCTAAATAAAATTAGTAAACAGCAGATTTATCATATGTATCCTCATTACATGGCCATTGCTGGGACCTGGCCCAAACTGGGACATCGCTATAAACTATATAAAGTATTCATTCTTAAATATACTTGAATAGATATGACTGAAAAACATTCTGAATAGTTAACGATACATGATACATATAAAAGCCTACAATTAAAGAGATTTAGTACAAAATAATATATCATATTTGTCGCCAGTTTATGGTCACAAATATTGACCAGGTGGATACCGGGAGTAGGATACAGTTTGATCAAGAGCCTAAGATCTACCACTTGGCACAGTTTCAAGTATTTTCACCGAAACTCGTCTTCCATTTGAAGTGTGCGTGGTCCCTTGTAGTAATTATAAGACGACCATGTGAAAAACCGAGGTACATAAACAGTGCAAAATTAAAAACATAAGACAAAGGTAGTTAACTCTTTGAAACTTCTGGCTTAGTGATTTCTCGGAGTTGTAATTTGACGGTACAGAACAATAATGCACAACTGCTTTAGGGCAACATCAAAGCATACATTAAGATACACATTTCCTCATGTAGTCATAAATGGTGACTGGGTGGTGCTAGTAACAGGCAAAGAAATTTTAACTTAGATTTCATGGAAATGGTGGTTGGTTTCAATATACTGTAGACAAAACAAGATCATCTTCTATTTAGGCAATCTTTCAGAAAGTGGCTTAGTGGTCAGCACAGCAACGTTCAGGTGCCATTGAAAACGACACAAACAAATTTATTTATCACAAGAAATGTGATTGTATTAAACAAAGAAAATATTCTGAACTAAATAACAAATAAGTCTGGATTAAAGTGGATGAAATCATTATTTGCTGTTGGAAAGTAGCAAACGATTTAGTGGATGCACTGTAGTATTCTATTTGGCCACATCAAAAGTACTTGAAAATTGCTTAATTATGAAATATCCCCAAAAATAAGTGAGGATATAAATTGTGAATATTGCAGACCATAATTGAGTACTTAGTGCTGTCAAAATACGTACTGGTCGTTACGTGTACGTGTAAATGTTGTTTAGTTATGGTGCGGTCAGGGAAAATGCACGACAGGTTTATTTATTTTACCATAAACGAAACCCTAAGGTGCGCGTTCCTAATAAACGAACCTGTATGTCGGTGTACAGTATTTAAGATACTACGGACAGTTTCAACCGAGGGCCATCACTTATTATAACGAAATAAAATATCAACTTTGTGTGTTCATTTTCAGGTTTATTTATAATTTGATCAATGTCAAAGAAATCAGAGAAAACCGTAATTACAAAGAAAACCTGGCATACAAAATATTTTAGGGTGGGTGACCCATCGGATAAAGGTATCCAATGTTTTTTTCTAAATATTTAAGAGCGGTATTATATAAGGACTCACATACATGGACGTATTTCAAAAACACTGTACAATGGCAAAATACTAAATGTGACAAAAGCGTTATTACTATGCCTTTATTTCGGTCTTTTCAAAATAAAAATCCATTGAAAAATCATAATCCAATACCGAATCCAACATAGTCTTATGCAGCGAAGTATGTAAATAAAGTAATTACCGAGTTATTTTCAATTATTTGCAAATCTTTAGAGGTATGTATAAAGTATTGTCGATATTTACAGATATTTACATATATTTGCAAATATTTATAAATATTTACAGGGCACGTACACTATATTTATGAGGTGGACAACCCTTCGAGTACTCAAAAAAGGCCAAACTCGGTTCGTGCGTATATAAAGGTCACGTCTTCATGGTCGAGGTCAAACAGTATCGATTCAGCCAGAAAGAGTTTACAAAGGACTGAACGGCACAACGAACCCTCCAAATTGTATTAGGTATACTGTCTGGAGTTGTTGGCTGTATTGTGTTAAATGAAGAGTGAATGTGGCCTTACATTGAACAGAGCTGTACCTATATGTTTAGAAGACATTTTAAGTAACTATTCAAAAGTATTTAATCTAGAAAAAGTTGTAGAAAGCATTATTTTTCATAGTATTGGAAATAGACAACGTTAAAGCTCCGTTCGCAAAGCGTAGGACGCTAAAAAGACACTGATAATTTAAATTTTTTCATCCAAAAAGCAAGAATTTAATAAATTATAAAAATTTGCCTCCGGCCAGTGTATGGATGTTTAGTGGCGTGTTTGTGTCACCGCGACGGCAGCAGTGAGTTAGACCGCGGTTGAGTGGTACAGCACAGCTAGTAGCTGTTATTATATCTCCTCAGTTCGAGTTTCATCCGCGACAAATGGCAAAGTGCAGGGCACAGTTGTTGTATTATTATGTGTGTGTGTGTCCTGGTTGATTGGTGGAATAGCCAGGACCGTCGAGGGGGGGGGGGGCTGCTGGGGTACCGAAAGTAAATAAACCATAGACATGTTGGACATATATAGATATCTTATAGATATTCCTTGCTACTTAGGCACCCACTTGAATATTTGTGATGGGGGCCAGCAATCAACTATCCCAAGCCCTGCTGTGGCTCTCGGCGACCGCGACCCTGGGAACAGCTATGGCTAAACTCCGCTAGAACGTTAAGATGTTAAAAAAAGAAATTATTTTTTACATCCATATTTATTGAATAAGTCGTAATTACACATTTTAAAACGCAATGTTTTTTCTAATGGTACTTGTATTTCTTTCATTTATTCACATTCCCTGCTCGTTAGATTCCTTGGATTAAATATCCTACAAAAAAATTAAGCCACACGCATTTTTGATTTTTCTATCGTGTCTTCTGGTTGACACAACTTTTCTAGAGAAAACGTGCGCACAAAAAAGTTACAGACCGACAGACAGACCTACAACAGACAGACATTTTCTTTCGCTCAAATTTAAAATATCGACGTTTCATGACATTCTAAACCTATTTCAACAAAACATAATGATTTTTTTTTACGATTACTATACTTCCACTTTTTTTTATGGCTTTGGGTCATAGACCATACAGCCTACTTCCACTCTACTATGTGGAAGGAAGTAAAATTAAACATATATATTTAATATACATATTCTCTGAACCCTGATTATAACTGATTGAAGTTCTCACACATTTAATTTTTCAACATATAGAAATCAAGGGGAAAGTACTTATGACAAAGTACATCGGTAATTTTTTCGTTGTCTATTCATATACCAGGCGACAAGAGCACTGCTCGTCTCCTTTGTCGGAGAGCTTCTTGATTAAATGGTAACAGTCCCAATGGCCATGGAGACTTATTTAATTTTAAAATCAAAGGCATACGATACATATTTTTTCTGAATTACTTGAAAATATGACGGTATATGAAGCATATCCGGTGTAGACGTATTCAGAAGACGAATATAAAAATAAACAAATAGGATTTCCTAATTTGCAAGATGGCATGCATACATCATTAATCATAAGCTTTGATAATAATAATTAATATATTAATATCAACTCAACATGGTTTCGAATTTGAATTACAACATACATATTGCAAACACGCTTCGGTTACAGTGTTTATTATATTAATATGCATCATAACTACTGACTTTAAAATGACTGACATTGAATATTAAATTACTAAGTGTTACTATATCTATTATGGGTACTAAATTAGAAGTTACGGAGATTACCGTAAAATCCTTGGTCTACATTACTATGACCTCTTCCTTAAAACAAATGCTTTCTTATTTTAAAAATTTAATTGCTGGTAATAAATCACTAGCATTTGAGATATACAGGGTGATTCACGTAGGCCATTCATTAGAAGTTTTTCAACTTGCAGTTGGATTAGAAACTTGAAATTTGGTATGCAGCCACAATCGATCATGCCCGTTCTATCTAAAATATTTTCAGTTCTCCAAATATACAGGGTGTGTCAAAAATTGGTACCAACTTTCTTATTTTAAATGGAAACCTATATTTTTCTTTACATGGTTCGATTGGTCTTCTAATTCTGAGTTTAGAGAACCTAAGTTATGTTAACTTATCTATTACATTTTTTGACATATGTCCAATTTTTTGAAAAAAATTGCCGCTGTAGTAGTTTACGAACAAATTTGTATCTCGCAAACCTTTCAAAATTATAAAACCGAAAATGTGAAACAGTTAGCTGGAAGTCCAGGCTAACTTTTGATGTCCCATCGGTGGTCCCATTTTGGACCATATGGGCGCAGTCGATTTTCAAATGTCGCAATCAAAAATTGTCAAAAAGTCAATTTTTTCAAATGGCACCTACTATTTTTTTTTACACCATTCGAAAGAAAATTGAATTTTAGGGTGAGTTACTTAAGCATTCCCTATACCTAACTTCACCCCATATCGAGTTATTCAATAAAAATCAAGAAATATATCTTGCCGAGAGATTCCTTACTTCATCAAATATGCCATGGAAACAAAAGACAGTTGTAATAATTTTTAAAGAAAAATATGGATTCTTATTTAATTGCACACAACACCAACAAATTATTATTAACGAACAAGAACAATGTTGACGAAATTCTGTCAGTGAAAACGGTGCACAAATTGAGCATTTGTATTGAAATAATTATTTTGTTAATCTGTATATTTGTTATTTTGTTGTTATTATTTATTATTGCAATACGATTTTTGAATAAAAATTAAAATGAAATGAGGGTTTCCAAAGCCTAGTACCCTTGAGAAAAAAAAACAATATTTTTTTTAAAAAATGCCAATAACTCAAAAACGACTGTAGATAGACATACACAATGTTAATAAAAGTGTCCCTATAATTCAATTTTGCATTGATTTCTGGCGTCAGAAATGGTAGGCTCAAAGATGTGCTACGGAATCTGTTGAAAGTAGAATAATAGAATATTTGAACAAAAATATGGTGGTCACATTGAACATTTACGTCAGAATTTCGTCAACATTGTTCTTGTTCGTTAATAATAATTTGTAGGTGTTGTGTGTAATTAAATAGGAATCCATGTTTTTCTTTAAAAATTATTACAACTGTCTTTTGTTTCCATGGCATACTTGATGAACTAAGGAATCTCTCGGCAAGATAAGGTATTTCTTGATTTTTATTGAATAACTCGATATGGGGTGAAGTTAGGTATAGGGAATGCTTAAGTAACTCACCCTAAAATTCAATTTTCTTTCGAATGGTGTGAAAAAAAATAGTAGGTGCCATTTGAAAAAATTGACTTTTTGACAATTTTTGATTGCGACATTTGAAAATCGACTGCGCCCATATGGTACAAAATGGGACCACCGATGGGACATCAAAAGTTAGCCTGGACTTCCAGCTAACTGTTTCACATTTTTGGTTTCATAATTTTGAAAGGTTTGCGAGATACAAATTTGTTCGTAAACTACTACAGCGGCAATTTTTTTCAAAAAATTGGACATATGTCAAAAAATGTAATAGATAAGTTAACATAACTTAGGTTCTCTAAACTCAGAATTACAAGACCAATCGAACCATGTAAAGAAAAATATAGGTTTCCATTTAAAATAAGAAAGTTGGTACCAATTTTTGGCACACACTGTATATTTGGAGAACTGAAAATATTTTAGATAGAACGGGCATGGTCGATTATGGCTGCATACCAAATTTCAAGTTTCTAATCCAACTGCAAGTTGAAAAACTTCTAATGAATGGCCTACGTGAATCACCCTGTATATTTTTAGGCACAAAGAAAGCTAAGGATACCTATAGTTTGGGTAAAATATTCATATGGCATTCACATTACTTCCACATATTGTGGACCATTTCCAGTTATATTCATAAATTAATTCCAGGAGGTATCAAAAGTATCCTGCTCGAATATAAAAGCAAATACCTTGAAAACTGTACAATTTGTCTGTAATCATAGATAAGTATTTTGAGTATTTTTTAGAGTGAAATCCCCAAATTTTGTATTTGGCAATAAGACACGGCAGTAAAATGAAACAAGATGCAATCCATTCATTGCACTACTAATGTATCAGGTCAAGAATCATATGCCATAATACTGATTATGTTTCAACTAGTACAAGTAACTACATGCCCTTGGCAATAAATATAAATAAATATATCTGCAAATAAAGTGATTCACCTCCACTACCACGAACCAATATTGTTTCCAAGGTTGCAATTACAACTCAATTTAACAGATAAATCATAAGAGCTGGAAAAGTATCGCGAAAGTGAGTGATTTTATAAGATCCATATAAAAGTTACTATAAGACGCATCAGTTTATAGATGTTTTATAGGAATCACCTAATAGTTTAATTATCTTAAAATGTTTGCTACTAATCCCAAAGTATTTTTTTATAGAGGGACGTCATTTTAAAAGGCCAGCATTTGAGATGGTAAATGAAATGGAGTTATAAATGTGCTAATTATACAGTTATGGCTTTCAGAACAAATTAGTGTAAGCTTCATTGCAAAAAAATCTTAAATTTGTAAAACCGATTTTTATAAAATTTCCAAAAATTATTAGAAATCATCAATAAATGTGTAGCGCGCTAAAAAAGTATTAAAAACATGGCCATAATTCACAATAAAATTTCCTCCGCATTAAAAATTGCAGTTGCTGTGAGCCATGACAAGTCTCTTAAATAATTACACACCGACAAATTTTAACTTTTATTTTGTATCGTTAACCAAAACCACTTATTTGTATTGTTTTGGTCCCAAGCTACGTCTACCATAGTCCTAAAAAAAATTTATTGGCTCTAAAAAATGTAATAACTGACCTAACTATATTATGGTATAATATTAATAAAAAAATACACCATACGAAAAAATATTTGTCATTTTGATACATATTTCAAATACATGTTAGAGGTGTTTTAAAATCTCATGAGCTGTGACCTTCATATGCGCACAGACATAATCCCTCTTTTTGACCAGTTACACTTCTTTAAAATATTATATTTATTGTTTACAATTCATCCCGTGCTCTTGTTTATGTATACAGCAAGACAGCCGCCTGCGTCTTCAAGAAAATACTTATAACGCAGAATAAACTTTGCGTTTTGCGCATTTCGCGGCTCATAAGATTCTGAAACACCTCTATATAATATACATTTCATTAGAATATAAGCTCTTTAATCAGAAAATTTATTATTCTTCTTGCGCTTCTTAGCCTGTCTCTTAAGTTATTTCTGGAGTATCTCTTACACATGTCCAGCAGTAGTCTACTAACATCACAGAAGTCCATTTGCCCTGATATCTGTTTTCCATGTTTTGAATATCATGGTGGACTCTTTCTACGTTCGTCATTTACTGTACCACAGTTTTCTGGGAAATAATCTAGATGTGAATGTAGAAAGTGGACCTTTAATGACATATTGCATCCTAATTTCTGGTAGCAAAAAAGAAGATTCCCAACAAGGTTTCTATAGTTTTCTGTTCTTTTGCTACCATTTAAAGGAATTCCAAGCAGCTTTTTCATTACCTTCTAGAATGTTGTCAAATTCAGCATCTTTGAAAATATTCTTGAGTTGAACCCACAAAAATTAATTTTGGCATCAGTAAGTCTGTGCAATGTTTGTTTTAAATAACTGAAAGCACGCCCTTCTTTGTCCATAGCTTTTACCATATTTTTCATAAGCACCAGTTTTATGTGGAGTGGTGGTAGTATTACCTTTTGAGAATCAACTAATGGAATGTCAGTAACATTTTTTGCTCCTGCTTCAAAACTCAGTCTTGGCTGCCAAATTTTTGTTTTGTAATGTAATCGCGCTCGACTGTCCCACTTCCAAAGAGAACAGCAATGTTTGGCATACCCTTGTAGCATACCAAGTAAGATAGCTATCACTTTTAAGTCTCCACAAATCTGCCACGTATACTTGTTACTACATTTTGAAAAAAAATGTAGTATACGTTTAGCATTTTTCCGGTGGACCGTCGAAACCCGAAAAAAACGTCGGATCGATTTGAAAGTCATATCTATCGATTCGAGAGCGAATTTAGAAAATTCCGTCCGTCGGTCAGTCTGTCTGTCTGTCTGTCTGTCTGTCTGTCGGTCTGTCCGTCACGCCCGGCCCCCTTAATCCGTTTTCGGATTGCGATGAAACTTGGGTGGTTAATGTGGCACACATTTTAAAACGCAATGTTTTTTCTAATGGTACTTGTATTTCTTTCATTTATTCACATTCCCTGCTCGTTAGATTCCTTGGATTAAATATCCTACAAAAAAATTAAGCCACACGCATTTTTGATTTTTCTATCGTGTCT
Organism: Stenurella melanura; assembly: GCA_963583905.1. NCBI lineage: Eukaryota > Metazoa > Arthropoda > Insecta > Coleoptera > Cerambycidae > Stenurella > Stenurella melanura. The sequence goes on from OY757314.1 coordinate 100,454,835, forward strand.
TCTGGTTGACACAACTTTTCTAGAGAAAACGTGCGCACAAAAAAGTTACAGACCGACAGACAGACCTACAACAGACAGACATTTTCTTTCGCTCAAATTTAAAATATCGACGTTTCATGACATTCTAAACCTATTTCAACAAAACATAATGATTTTTTTTTACGATTACTATACTTCCACTTTTTTTTATGGCTTTGGGTCATAGACCATACAGCCTACTTCCACTCTACTATGTGGAAGGAAGTAAAATTAAACATATATATTTAATATACATATTCTCTGAACCCTGATTATAACTGATTGAAGTTCTCACACATTTAATTTTTCAACATATAGAAATCAAGGGGAAAGTACTTATGACAAAGTACATCGGTAATTTTTTCGTTGTCTATTCATATACCAGGCGACAAGAGCACTGCTCGTCTCCTTTGTCGGAGAGCTTCTTGATTAAATGGTAACAGTCCCAATGGCCATGGAGACTTATTTAATTTTAAAATCAAAGGCATACGATACATATTTTTTCTGAATTACTTGAAAATATGACGGTATATGAAGCATATCCGGTGTAGACGTATTCAGAAGACGAATATAAAAATAAACAAATAGGATTTCCTAATTTGCAAGATGGCATGCATACATCATTAATCATAAGCTTTGATAATAATAATTAATATATTAATATCAACTCAACATGGTTTCGAATTTGAATTACAACATACATATTGCAAACACGCTTCGGTTACAGTGTTTATTATATTAATATGCATCATAACTACTGACTTTAAAATGACTGACATTGAATATTAAATTACTAAGTGTTACTATATCTATTATGGGTACTAAATTAGAAGTTACGGAGATTACCGTAAAATCCTTGGTCTACATTACTATGACCTCTTCCTTAAAACAAATGCTTTCTTATTTTAAAAATTTAATTGCTGGTAATAAATCACTAGCATTTGAGATATACAGGGTGATTCACGTAGGCCATTCATTAGAAGTTTTTCAACTTGCAGTTGGATTAGAAACTTGAAATTTGGTATGCAGCCACAATCGATCATGCCCGTTCTATCTAAAATATTTTCAGTTCTCCAAATATACAGGGTGTGTCAAAAATTGGTACCAACTTTCTTATTTTAAATGGAAACCTATATTTTTCTTTACATGGTTCGATTGGTCTTCTAATTCTGAGTTTAGAGAACCTAAGTTATGTTAACTTATCTATTACATTTTTTGACATATGTCCAATTTTTTGAAAAAAATTGCCGCTGTAGTAGTTTACGAACAAATTTGTATCTCGCAAACCTTTCAAAATTATAAAACCGAAAATGTGAAACAGTTAGCTGGAAGTCCAGGCTAACTTTTGATGTCCCATCGGTGGTCCCATTTTGGACCATATGGGCGCAGTCGATTTTCAAATGTCGCAATCAAAAATTGTCAAAAAGTCAATTTTTTCAAATGGCACCTACTATTTTTTTTTACACCATTCGAAAGAAAATTGAATTTTAGGGTGAGTTACTTAAGCATTCCCTATACCTAACTTCACCCCATATCGAGTTATTCAATAAAAATCAAGAAATATATCTTGCCGAGAGATTCCTTACTTCATCAAATATGCCATGGAAACAAAAGACAGTTGTAATAATTTTTAAAGAAAAATATGGATTCTTATTTAATTGCACACAACACCAACAAATTATTATTAACGAACAAGAACAATGTTGACGAAATTCTGTCAGTGAAAACGGTGCACAAATTGAGCATTTGTATTGAAATAATTATTTTGTTAATCTGTATATTTGTTATTTTGTTGTTATTATTTATTATTGCAATACGATTTTTGAATAAAAATTAAAATGAAATGAGGGTTTCCAAAGCCTAGTACCCTTGAGAAAAAAAAACAATATTTTTTTAAAAAAATGCCAATAACTCAAAAACGACTGTAGATAGACATACACAATGTTAATAAAAGTGTCCCTATAATTCAATTTTGCATTGATTTCTGGCGTCAGAAATGGTAGGCTCAAAGATGTGCTACGGAATCTGTTGAAAGTAGAATAATAGAATATTTGAACAAAAATATGGTGGTCACATTGAACATTTACGTCAGAATTTCGTCAACATTGTTCTTGTTCGTTAATAATAATTTGTAGGTGTTGTGTGTAATTAAATAGGAATCCATGTTTTTCTTTAAAAATTATTACAACTGTCTTTTGTTTCCATGGCATACTTGATGAACTAAGGAATCTCTCGGCAAGATAAGGTATTTCTTGATTTTTATTGAATAACTCGATATGGGGTGAAGTTAGGTATAGGGAATGCTTAAGTAACTCACCCTAAAATTCAATTTTCTTTCGAATGGTGTGAAAAAAAATAGTAGGTGCCATTTGAAAAAATTGACTTTTTGACAATTTTTGATTGCGACATTTGAAAATCGACTGCGCCCATATGGTACAAAATGGGACCACCGATGGGACATCAAAAGTTAGCCTGGACTTCCAGCTAACTGTTTCACATTTTTGGTTTCATAATTTTGAAAGGTTTGCGAGATACAAATTTGTTCGTAAACTACTACAGCGGCAATTTTTTTCAAAAAATTGGACATATGTCAAAAAATGTAATAGATAAGTTAACATAACTTAGGTTCTCTAAACTCAGAATTACAAGACCAATCGAACCATGTAAAGAAAAATATAGGTTTCCATTTAAAATAAGAAAGTTGGTACCAATTTTTGGCACACACTGTATATTTGGAGAACTGAAAATATTTTAGATAGAACGGGCATGGTCGATTATGGCTGCATACCAAATTTCAAGTTTCTAATCCAACTGCAAGTTGAAAAACTTCTAATGAATGGCCTACGTGAATCACCCTGTATATTTTTAGGCACAAAGAAAGCTAAGGATACCTATAGTTTGGGTAAAATATTCATATGGCATTCACATTACTTCCACATATTGTGGACCATTTCCAGTTATATTCATAAATTAATTCCAGGAGGTATCAAAAGTATCCTGCTCGAATATAAAAGCAAATACCTTGAAAACTGTACAATTTGTCTGTAATCATAGATAAGTATTTTGAGTATTTTTTAGAGTGAAATCCCCAAATTTTGTATTTGGCAATAAGACACGGCAGTAAAATGAAACAAGATGCAATCCATTCATTGCACTACTAATGTATCAGGTCAAGAATCATATGCCATAATACTGATTATGTTTCAACTAGTACAAGTAACTACATGCCCTTGGCAATAAATATAAATAAATATATCTGCAAATAAAGTGATTCACCTCCACTACCACGAACCAATATTGTTTCCAAGGTTGCAATTACAACTCAATTTAACAGATAAATCATAAGAGCTGGAAAAGTATCGCGAAAGTGAGTGATTTTATAAGATCCATATAAAAGTTACTATAAGACGCATCAGTTTATAGATGTTTTATAGGAATCACCTAATAGTTTAATTATCTTAAAATGTTTGCTACTAATCCCAAAGTATTTTTTTATAGAGGGACGTCATTTTAAAAGGCCAGCATTTGAGATGGTAAATGAAATGGAGTTATAAATGTGCTAATTATACAGTTATGGCTTTCAGAACAAATTAGTGTAAGCTTCATTGCAAAAAAATCTTAAATTTGTAAAACCGATTTTTATAAAATTTCCAAAAATTATTAGAAATCATCAATAAATGTGTAGCGCGCTAAAAAAGTATTAAAAACATGGCCATAATTCACAATAAAATTTCCTCCGCATTAAAAATTGCAGTTGCTGTGAGCCATGACAAGTCTCTTAAATAATTACACACCGACAAATTTTAACTTTTATTTTGTATCGTTAACCAAAACCACTTATTTGTATTGTTTTGGTCCCAAGCTACGTCTACCATAGTCCTAAAAAAAATTTATTGGCTCTAAAAAATGTAATAACTGACCTAACTATATTATGGTATAATATTAATAAAAAAATACACCATACGAAAAAATATTTGTCATTTTGATACATATTTCAAATACATGTTAGAGGTGTTTTAAAATCTCATGAGCTGTGACCTTCATATGCGCACAGACATAATCCCTCTTTTTGACCAGTTACACTTCTTTAAAATATTATATTTATTGTTTACAATTCATCCCGTGCTCTTGTTTATGTATACAGCAAGACAGCCGCCTGCGTCTTCAAGAAAATACTTATAACGCAGAATAAACTTTGCGTTTTGCGCATTTCGCGGCTCATAAGATTCTGAAACACCTCTATATAATATACGTTTCATTAGAATATAAGCTCTTTAATCAGAAAATTAATTATTCTTCTTGCGCTTCTTAGCCTGTCTCTTATAAGTTATTTCTGGGGCATCTCTTACACATCTCCAGCAGTAGTCTGCTAACATCACAGAAGTCCATTTGCCCTGATATCTTTTTTCCATATTTTGAATATCATGGTGGACTCTTTCTACGCTCATCATTTACTGTACCACAGTTTTCTGGGAAATAATCTAGATGTGAATGTAGAAAGTGGACCTTTAATGACATATTGCATCCTAATTTCTGGTAGCAAAAAAGAAGATTCCCAACAAGGTCTCTATAGTTTTCTGCTCTTTTGTTATCAAGAAAGTGTGTTGCTACCATTTAAAGGAATTCCAAGCAGCTTTTTCATTACCTTCTAGAATGTTGTCAAATTCAGCATCTTTGAAAATATTCTTGATTTGAGAACCCACAAAAATTAATTTTGGCATCACTAAGTCTGTGAAATGTTTGTTTTAAATAACTGAAAGCACGCCCTTCTTTGCCCATAGCTTTTACCATATTTTTCATAAGCACCAGTTTTATGTGGAGTGGTGGTAGTATTACCTTTTGAGAATCAACTAATGGAATGTCAGAAACATTTTTTGCTCCTGCTTCAAAACTCAGTCTTGGCGGCCAAATTTTTCTTTTGTAATGTAATCGCACTCGACTGTCCCACTCGCAAAGAGAACAGCAATGTTTGGCATATCCTTGTAGCATACCAAGTACGATAGCTATCACTTTTAAGTTTCCACAAATCTGCCACTTATACTTGTTATATTCTATAGTTTGTACCAATACATTCATGTTACTGTAATTTTCCTTCATGTGGACAGCATGGGCGATTGGAATTGATGGCAATTTATTTGCATTTTGGAGTAGTACAGAATTTAGAATAAGTTTTAAGGCGTCAATAAAAAGTCTCCAGTCATGTGTAAAGCACTCATTATACCGGCAATGTCCTTGCAGGCAACCAACTCATTTTCCATTTTGAGAAAAGGTATAAAACCTTTTTGACCACTTCGATACATGGAAACTTTAACATTTTCTTGTAGTAAATTCCATTATTGCAATGGAGATGCCAAAAGATCCGCTTTCGCCTTGGACAGATCAAGCTCTCTTATAAAGTCACTTAATTCGCGTTGTTTAATTTTGTGTGGTTCATCACCGGACACTTCGGCAGAGAAATCGGGATCTTGTGATGTTGATGGCTAGACTAAGTCGCCATCTGCATTATCATCCGATTGTTCGTATTGTATTAATTCTTTTTTTCTTGTTAATGCCCTGTCTAATAGGAGGTATCACGCAAAAATAACAATCGGTAACATGATCTTTAGGTTCTCGCCAGATCATGGGCATGGCAAAAGCCATTAACGCCCTCTTCCACTTAGCCAACTGCAAAGATTGGCCGCACGATTGCTGCAACATATATGAGGTGTCCATTTTTTGTCTTCATCTCCAATTGTACAACCAAAACACAACTGGTAAGCCTTCTTAATTTTGGGAGTAAAATTACGTTTTTGACGCGTAAAAGTCACTTCACCACAAATATAACAAAAGCTGTTAGGTGTATTTACACAATCTCAAAACAGCACTATTTACTTTCGAAAATGAACGCTTCATGCACAAGGTACAAACACGACTAGTTAGCACAGTCAGTATAGTAATAGTATGTCTATTGTTCGTAGAATTCTAATTCTACCTGTTATTTGTGATAGGACTGCCCGTTAACTAGGGTTTATACCTGCGTTACATTTTATTATCTGTATTGGGAAAACCAGAGCCAACTAATTTTTTTTATAACGGCTACTTAAGAACTCTTATAAAACAGTTATTTAGTTGTTCTGTAACAATCATGTAACATACAGTGAAGTGTGACATATATAGCGTAATTAAATGTTGCTTTAATAAAACTGTTATATGGTGAAGAAATGAATTGTGTAAACAAGATCGAGAATTTCATACAAGGAAAAGTTCCAGAACACAATCTTGAAGATGTGGACACATTGGATCCTTTCATGTCCCGTATTAGCTTAAAAACTCAAATGAAAAGCCGATACAAACTGAAACTGAAAGTTATTACTTTATTATCGCTAGCCAAACTCGAAACACAACAGCCAATAGAATGCCAATGTCAATAGAATGTCAATGTCAATAGAATATTCTAGGGGTGACCATACAACTACGATGGGGACAACTATAGTCGTTATGAATTTCAAGAAACGAATTGAGAATAAGATCCTGGAAGTACTTATACACTTATTTCCGATTCTGACCTCATAATTGAAGGAAAGTTGAAAGTTAGTAACAGGTCTTCTTTTCTATCAGATGTTTAAGTACATTTCTACCACTTGAATACACATCGTATCTTAAACAAACGATGTCTCTTCGTAGTATAATTACTCACGTCAAAACTTGGAATTTATTGACTGGAATTAAATAACGGACAGGCGACAATCGGATAGTTCCACTGACTGTTACACTAAACCCTCGTGACAGACCAACTAAGTAGCTGTAAATTTTGCTGAATAAAAGTGTACACTGTTCGAGAACGTGTGTGGATTGACAATATTTCTGTCAGAAAATGTACTTTTGGCCAAAAGACGAGATATTTTATACAACTGTGAAATGTTTATTAACTATAGGTAAATAATATCCAATAATACATTAGTCAAGAAGAGAAATCAAAGTTTATTGATATTAAATCAGGAAATTTCCAAGCCGCGCTGATACTCAAATAACTGTTTGTTAAATCTGCCGGCGCGACCATGGACCAAAAAGTTAATCCTCTTGTTTATGGAGGTGAGTGCCGTTAAAGGTCGATTCTATGTGCGTACCAGTACAATAAAAACAGGCCACGCACGACCGTCCTCGTTTTCTTTTCACAATATAATTTTGTGTAACCTGCAACTAATGGCTTTAGTTTCAGTTTATAGACGGGAGGAAATCATCTTATAGGGGAAATTAGGGCATTTAGCTCTAAAATTGTTAATAGATTAATGGATGTAATTTTATTATGCACCACAGAAAGCTATAACTTTATTCTGTTGATAAAGTCGAAAACGAAACTCTGCTAGATGTGCGTGAAGTTAGGCACCCCAAATTTGAAAATGTAGAACTATTTAGCGGTTTCCCGGCAAAAATTATGCATTATTGTTGCACATTTTTGTCTTAGAACCACAGCGCCAGCGCCTCAAACGAAAACAATGTTGCAATTGTCATTTACTTTCACCCCATTTTTGCAAAACCTAAGTGGCCATCCATTTTTGACTCTATTGCGCGTTTAAAAATGTTTCGAAACTGTTAAAAATGCTTTATTTATGAAAACGTCTGACACCGAAATATATCATTTTTGAACTTTAAGAACTTATAATGACCTAGTCAGACGTTTTCATCAATTTCAACCCCGTTTTACCAACATTTCAAAATCAAAATGTTTTCTTTCAAAATTTTGCAACTTTCAACCCTTATATCAAAAACCACCCATGGAAAACGTCTGCCATTATTTTTAAGACTTATTGACGTTGAAAAGTACCAAAAGTTTCGTCATTAACCACATTTGTTAAAAACAAAATCCCGCCAAAAAACGGTCCGTATATTTCGGGGGGATGCGGAGTTGATGTAATTTCATAATACTGCGGTTTCGCTCGTAACTACATTTTTTTTCATCGATTTTTACCCCCCTCTTTATCTCCGCTCTCGTCCATTTCTGAGACTCTTCATAGAGGAAAAAGAGTTTCGAAATCAACTCAGTAAACTAAATACCAAATGTCAGACATAACTACAATCGATGATCCCACTACGTGCCATTGCTTTAACTAATAATGCTCTATGTTTGTTGTATTACAACGAATACAACAAAAATTAAAAATAATTTTCTTAATTCTTCCTTTATCAACAACATATTAGCGAAGTCTGTTCGCTTAAACATTATTTAAGGCCCCTTGGTGATATGGCACCTCCCATAGTATCATGCCATCTTTTGCGATTGTCTTCTAGACGTATGATCTCATTAAAGTTTTTTTGCATCAGCTTCTTGGCAACATTAGTCCAAGGTTTTGCAGGACTCTCTTTTCGCCGTTTACAATCCGTTTTTTTCAGAAACATTAACCATTCTACATGTTTCTGTCTCCAGTTGCTGCAGCCAAAAACAGACATTATTTGGGAGAATACGACGCTGGAAATTAAATTTTAGATGGTGTAACTTCCTGGAGAATATATCTGATGGTGCGATGGGCAGTCCAAGGAATTCGGAATAATAGAGCCCGCGGCAGGTGGACGGGGCCTTCAGGTAAGAGGAAAACATACTAAGTGTGGACAGTTTTAATTATCTTTTTCATTTGCGTGAAATATCAAGTGAAAATTTTTCCATAAACCCAAACAAAACACTCAATTTACCCAGACCACATTTGCTAACATTTTTAATTTTGTGTCATTTAACCCTCTTCTATGGAGTTGATTTAAGAGTTTACTAGCGTCGTGTATAGACGTAATGTAGGACGCTCCTGAAAAAAGCGCTAAAGAATCGGTTAAAACCCCATTAAACTCGATAAAATTTAAGCCACCGGTAGGCCAAGAAATTCTGCGTAAAGTAAAATGCCACAATAGAAAAACAAAGTTCATATGGAACTAATATTTGAAAATTACTTGTACACTGATTTTTTAATAATACCGAAAATAAAGTATACAGGTGCATGTGCCAGTGCCTTAGCTGACCGTTGATGGATATAGACCTGCCTACACCCAAGACCATTTCAAGTGGTTTATTACGTTAGAGAAAGCTGAGCAACAAATATTTAGTATCAAGTAAGCGTTACGTGAGTGCAAGTAGGGTAGGAATCCTACAGAATAAAGAGGGAAGCTGCCAACATATGCACACAGACGAAGAAATAAATTCCATTTATTTATATATTGGTTTATTACTCCTTGTCACATGGTCCATATATTGGCCTTATTTACGAATACAAAAATGACTCTCAGGTCAAAGGAATTGGGATCTGCTTGATATACAGAGCGTCCCAAATGTCCTCTTAGATATCTTTTTTATTTTTTGCAGCGGTCAATAAATAAGAGCGGGCAGGAGGAGGCGCACACTGCTAGATTCAGAAACAGAAGAAGCAGAAGACTATGAAGAATAAATACGGAGATGATGATAGATGTAAACTTAAAAGAAGCATAGAAACTTAATAGAAGCATCTCACAAACACCTACACTTCCCATCCTACATTCCTATCCCATGCGTCATGTGGCTCTCGTTGCTGACAACAAGCAGGTCCCATATCCAATCCACCGTATGCAGCTGGTCCGGCGATATATGTAAACATCCAGATTGGATGTCTGGAAGCGGCACCAATACCTATCTTATGCTGGTAAATCAATAAACCAATCAATCTTGAACCCTCTTCTGTGGTGTTGATGTTAGCGTGTTTCTAATATTGTTAGTAACTTTTTAACAAGGGGTACATACCTCAAAAGTGCGATTGCTAGAGTTGTTCCGGTTTCTCAATGTGAGGATAACAAGTTATCCAATAGTTAAGGCACAGTTTACAATACAGTAGGGTTACTTCCCCTACTGAATGCTGTCCACGCGTCGATAAACGTACACCTGCTATCGACGCGTGGAAGCAACTCTACTTAATTAAACTGTGATTTCACCATAGGATAACTTAATTATCCTCGGATTGATAAACCGGCCCCAAGTCGCAATAAAAATTGCTCGGATGAAAATGGTGGAAAAGACAGCAGTTTTTTGGGACACACTGATATACAGTAATAGAGAAAACCATATACGTGTCTCTAGTCTGTCATTTTCTTTTTTATAAATTAACGCAGTAATGAATAACATTGGGGAGGACTTTTGAGTAACCCTGTATAATAGAAATAACTTTAAGTAACTTTAAAATAAGTTGCCGTTGTGAGAAAGCGTATTGACAATTAATTACATTTGGAAAGCAACTATTTTAATGGAAAAGACGTAGTTAAGTCTCGCTGTTACGAACCTAATATGAAATATAATTGAAAATTACCAATAAGTCGAGAAGTAACTTTTGTAATAAAAAATAAATAGTACATTTTACCAAGGCAATTGGTGAATCTAGCCTAGGCCTGTATAACATAAAGGATCCCAAAATTAACCGAGACCATAACAAAGTGACTAACTATAAAGTAAAGGACAGGAAACTCAAGTGACCTTGACACTTCGTGATCTGATGATTGGTCAAAGTAGGGCAACGTATTATAAGCCGTTCAGAAGATCTTGTGATTTAAAGGATTTGCAGTTTATACTTGATTAAACAATTGTATATATAAATCCTTTGCATTGAATTGCGTGTGAAAATGTTTACAAACAGAAAATAAACAAAGAATCAAGTAGTAATCTGCTATAAGCTAGGTTTAATCGTGAAATCCACGATTTTGCGTTTAATTTTTTGAAGCACGAATTAATTAATAATAATAATAAACTATCGCTTTTCGAGACTCTTGAAGTCTACACACAGACGAGGCCTAATTTCAAATAAAACATTACCAAATAAGGAATACACAGTATCGTGTATTTAAAAAGGAGCGTTGAATTGTACTTTATTGCATTCGTTCACAAAGAGAGGCATTATTGGAAAATTTTGTACAACGTTATGGAATGCGGTTTTGTTTGCATACTTTCTTTTGGAACTGGGAGGTAATTTTCTACCATTATAACACTAATTCACGCCAAATGCCAAACATTTTTGTTTACAAAACATATGTTTTACAGGGTATTACGGCAATTAAGAAAAAAAATGACACTCAGTTCCTTTTAATGATTTAATTATTGATGCAAAACTGTCATCAGTATCAAAGTAACAATATATATTTTTTGGGATAAGATAGAAGGAATACTTATTATCTATGCAATTGCATGAGAATGATTTTTAGCTTTTTACTCAATAAAATAAATTATCGTTTGAACAATCCACCTAACTCTATGTAATATGCTATAAGTACACTTAATCTTCGTCACTGTCTTCCTCCATCACAAGATTCATATTGTTTTGTGTAAACAATTTACAGCGGATTTCAGCAAGTTTTATGATTTTCGACAAGTACCTGGCATTGGAATATTTCACAGATCAATAAAAGACGTAGATAAAGAATACTGGAAATGGTATATTACTGTGTTTGAAGCCAAAGTAAACAATGAAGTGATGGAAGGGGCAAGGAGAGGTTATATTTACATTCGCCCGCCTACAGAGGCGCATCGTTTGAAGAGGGTTAATGATTCTTATTAATTTTTGATGCTCGATACTTATGAAACAGTTATATTACACTAGATATATTACAGAAATGTTTCTGATTCGTGTAAGATATTAAAAAAAAATGAGAAAGATGAAAATACATATTTTGATTTAAATAATAATTTTATGAACTTAAAATAGATATAGCTATCTGACCCGCCCTCTACGCCTATGCATCTATTGACTTACTTATGAAAAGATGGCATATTTTCTTTCATTTGATACGGATTGCACTCGAAGCACTTTTAGGCATTGTTAAAAATGTATATACATATCAATAAACAATGGTTAACACTTTATAAAGCACATCGTACAAAAACACAAACTTTAAAAAAATGTAAACAAAACAATAAACACAACAAATAAGATTTTAGCTTGTTGTTTTCAATATCTGTTTATTTCTTGATCTGTGGAAGATTTCGTAATTGGGTGGTCCTGCATTATAAGTCGAATTCGAGAGGTCTTGATCCATTTTAGAGTATGTTAAGAACCGTGAGTACGTTTAGGGCACTGAGAGACTTATCACTTTATCAGATTGCTAACATAATCTCGATATCCACTTCTATATCGACATATTGTAAGATTTCACTCGAATTTTCTTTTTATTAAAGTTAATAGACAAAATAATCTTTATAGAAAATACATACTTTAAACAGCTGCTCAAATTACGAAGAATAATTTCCATAAAAAATAGTTATTTATTTAAATTCCCGAGTTGTACAAAACGATGAACACGTATTTCATTCCACATTATTTTGCATTTAACGTAACAGTAAATGAATAGCTAATGATATTTTATGTGTGAATAGGTGACTGTATTAAATAATCATTTTCTTCATTAGAGTGTCATTAGCTCAGTATATACTTGGGTGGTCTTTATATCATTGCAACTTCGGACTTCTAAGAATTATTTATTTAATAAAAATGGTAGTCCAACATTTCATGCACAAAATCATGGTTTGTTCATCCCACCCATTACCTCTAAAAATGAGGAAGATGCAGCCATCTTAGTAAAGTGACGCGAACATTTAATACTACTAGTTAGTTGCACTTTTAAGAAAACATGAGAAAAATTCATTTATTTTATTATTTAACGCATAAACATTTTGTTTACTTCCACGTCCACGTAGTGGAGTGAAAGTACAATAACATTTTCGAGGAAAATTTTGAAGAAAGTAATATTAATAATTTAGCTATAAACCCATTGTATGTATGGTGGAGATATGTAGATGACATTTTCGCAATATGGCCTTGTAGTAAAGAATATTTAAGTAATTTTTTAAATCAAATTAACGAAAAAGAACCTTCAATTAAATTTACAATGGAAATAGAAAATAATAATGAATAATAGACATTTTAATTAAAAAATTAGATAACACATACCAAACCAGTGTGTATAGAAAATAAACACACACAAACAGATACTTAAATTTAAATTCAAATCAACAGTGTTAGTGTGAAGAAAGGTGTTGTTAAGTGTTTGTATGTCAGAGCCAAAATAATTTCTTTAAATGATGTAATCTTAAGGAACGAGAAACCATTTATAAAAACTGTATTATTAAATAATAATCAAAATCCTGAGAGGTTTGTTGATAGTTGATACATTGGTATGAGAGAAAATACGGGGTGTAACAGGATCATGGTATACCCCTTTTCTCATTTAGTTTAGAAAATAATTGATTGAAATTTAGATATACTACATACATAATAAGCGGCATTCTTTGACATACAATTGATTTTTTTTCACTTACGGTTTGATTGGAAGTGACACTAACTTTCGATTTTTAAATGGAACACCCTATATATTATTGCATTTTTAAATTCTGCATAATTTCCTGAATCCAACGATGCCAAATGAGTGACATTTCAATCATCAATTTTTTTCTATAATATAATTTTTAGTTTTCCATTTAAGTGTGCCATGATGGTTTCGGTTTATTCTAAATGACTCGTGTAATGCTACAAACATCGAAATCCCGTTAAAACACTAAATTACGTGATTTATCGAAATTGTTTTTGGGGCAAAACTCAATTTTTTCAAATGGAACCATATCGATACCGCGGTACCATTTATTATTACTATTAATAAGGAATTTGTTCATATGTCTTATTAAAATGTGCGATAAATACAAACAAAATTACATCTAAAAGAAAATAAGAAAATACAATTCTGTTCTAATTAAATGTTAAGAAATAACTAAGGTGGCTTTGAAAACAATGAAATATTTAGCTTGTCAAACATTTGTTGGTTTAACGGTGTTTTTATTGCGTCTTTAAAAATTGTTTAAAATTCTTGTTAATTGTGTTCGAAATGCCGCAAATTTATACAAGAGATGAAAAAGTAGATATGTTAATTATTTATGGCGAAAGTAAAAAAAATGCAATTGCAGTTATGAACCTTTATGGGCGACGATATCCTGATAGGCAATGTCCAATAAAAAATTATTTTAAACGTGTTGAAAACCAATTCCGAAGAGAGCCCAACAATGATCCGGAAGAAAACTTCATTAATGAGAAAGAAACGGAAATTAATGTTTTGACTCGAACAGAAGTTGATAAGTTTCTTTAAGGCAAGTTGGGTTTGAATTGAACATCAGTCACCAAACAGAAAGCAGAATTTTGCACAAATACCACTATAAATCTTTTAAATGCCAATTCACCAGCATTTGTACGAAAGTGATTACGAACGTAGGATGGGATATTACAATTGAATTTTGTATAATAACGTGCAGCCAAACAATGATTTTTTGGGACTGACTTTATTTTCGGACGAGTCAAGGTTTACAAATTTGGGATTATTTAACCGACAAAATACAAAATATTGGTCACAAGAAAATCAAAATTTATTACGGGAGGGTAACTTTCAAGTGCGGTTCGGTTTCAATGTTTGCATTTAACCGACAAAATACAAAATATTGGTCACAAGAAAATCAAAATTTATTACGGGAGGGTAACTTTCAAGTGCGGTTCGGTTTCAATGTTTGGCTTGGAATAATCTGTAGTAGAATCATTGGTCCAATAATATTTGAAGGATCTCTGACTGGTGCCAGATACTTGAGATTTCTGGAAATTTGATTGAGAACATTTTAGATGAGTTACCTTTAGATTTAGGACAGTGAATGTATTTCCAACAAGATGGCGCTCCTCCCCATAATTAAAGGATAGTAATTGATTACCTTCAACGGAGACTAGGAGAAAACGTAATTTCGACGAACGGTCCTGTGAGGTGGCCTTCAAGGTCACCTGATTTAACGCCCCTTGATTTCTTTGTTTGGGGTCATTTAAAAAATATTGACTATGCAACCGCTGTTACAACCCGTGAAGACCTGGAGCTACGAGTCAGATGACCAATTAATAGCATAACGGCCCAGCAATTGAAGAACGTTCTTCGAGAAACAGCTATGCGAGTTCAGAAGTGCATTGACGTTAATGGACAGCATTTTGAACAATTGTTGTAATGTTTTGTGTTAATTTTTTGTATTCCAAAACCACCTTATGTGTAGCAAGGTAATTAGAATAAAATTGTACTTATTTTCTTTAAGCTGTAATTTTGTTTGCATTTATCGCACATTTTAATACGACATATGAATAAGTTCCTTATTAATAGTACTAATAAATGGTACCACGGTACCGATATGGTTCCATTTAAAAAAAATCGAGTTTTGCCTCAAAAACAATTTTGGTGAATTTTATTTGCTCATAAATCACGTAATTTAGTGTTAGTAACGGGATTTCGATTTTTGTAACATTACACGGGCCATTCAGAATCGGAACCGTCACGGCACTCTTAAATGGAAAACTAAAAATTATATTATAAAAAAAAGATCTTTCAGGTCACTTATTTGGCATCGTTGGATTCAGAATATGATGCAGAATTCAAAAATTGAAAGCTAGTGTCACTTTCGGCGAAACCGGAAGTGAAAAAACATCAATTGTATGTCAAAAATTGCCGCTTATTATGTATGTACTATATCCTAAATTTCAATCAATTATCTTCATAACAAAAGGGGAAAAGGGGGTATACCATGATTCTGTTACACCCGGTATACCATCATAACCTGCGGTCTTTAGGTATATGGTAGTATTTCCATATATACATGGTTTATCGGATAAATTAAGAAAAATTGGGAATATGTTTTCCGTACGACCGGTTTTTCGAACGGGCTCCACGCTAACATCGGTTTTATCAAAAACAAAACCTCTAAATATTGTTTAAAATTCTAAAAATTATACTTATAGCGTTTCGTGTGAGTGCAGAAAATATTACGTAGGTGAGTCATCTAGACCTTTCAACGTAAGGCTTGGTGAACATAGAAATTAGGAATAATTTGAAAAATCCAAAATTTGTGAACACGCGTGGGATAATAATCACAGGATCCAATGGGACACTGCGAAAATGTTGGAAAAGAGAGCAACGGAACGACTATTTTATTAAACGAGGATAGATGTGTTTCAAATCATTCAATAGATTTTTGTACTAGTTGGTTGCCCATCCTTAGAGATGAAGTAAATAAGATAAATATAATTTAATGTCTCACGTGACTATAGAAACACATAAACAACGGCAGCCTTTTTAAATTTTCATTAACATTGGAAATCAGAATGTTATGATATTCGTGGCTAAAGTAGATTAACGTGTCGTTAATAAATTAAACACTGCTTTTAGATGAATCAATCAATATATTATAAATACTCTACATATGTTTCGGCTTATTAGGCCTTTATCAAGAGTATTACATATATTCACTATGTAATACTCTTGATAAAGGTCTAATAAGCTCTTGATAAAGGCCTAATAAGCCGAAACATATGTAGAGTATTTATAATATATTGATTGATTCATCTAAAAGCAGTGTTTAATTTATTAACAATTATTTTCAAGATGTTTCACAAGGAACCTACCACAAGTTCAGTTCAGTGGATTAACGTGTCATCTGCAGAGAGATGTATTTTACAATTGATTAATACTTTTCCAAAATCACTAATATAAAGGATGAATAGCAGAGGACCAAGAACACTCCCTTGCGGGACTCCTTGTTGTTATAGCTGTTTTCAGAATATTGACCATCATATTTTGTTTTTTGGCATCTAAATGAAAAATAACTTTCCAACCACATTAAAGTAGTACCAGAAAATCTATACCGTTTAAGTTCTAAAATTGGCGTATGGCGATCAGTTGTCTCAAAAGCTCTCTTTAGGTCTATGAAGACGTGCTGTCTTCATAGACCTAACTTTCATGATTGACGGCCAACAAGTTTTGAGAACGGAAGTACAGATACTGTGAAATAATCGAGTATTCAAGAACAAACCTATGTCTTATTCATTTGGTGTAGAGATATTTTCACTAAAATTACTAAATATTTTTCAGTGGCAAAATACCCAACAAAAAATTAGAAAATCTGAATATGCCACAAATAAACAATTATAGACAATATCTGGAAGAACGATAATTGGAAAATAAATTTCAATTTTTTTTTTTTGTTTAAATAGATATTTAGAATGTAATAATGGTTGAAATTTGAATGAAAAAAAATTCTGTCGGTCTGTACACGATTACTCCAGAACGGTTTAAGATATTGACTTTAAATTTGGTACACGTATGTATTATAACGAGATCTGGAACTAGATTATATTTTGAATCTATTCCGTTGAAGGGTTGGTGGACAAATAGGGGTAAATAGGAGGAAATAAAACAAGCATGTAAGAGTCCAGAAACTTAGGATTTTTTGTTATACTAGATGCCAAGGCATTAAATTTTTTTGTGACATCTTCTACTCCCACCACCACCTCATTGTTGAAGGGTTTCACAAAATAAAATAAAAATATTTCTTTGAAAGGTACACGTATATAATATAACAACATCTGGAACAATATTGTATTTTGAGATGATTCCGTTGAAGGGTGCTAGAAGCCAAGGCCTCAAATTTTGTTATGGTATCTGCCACTCCCACCACCACCACCTTTCCATTATTAAAGGAATTAAGATAATAATACTAAGAGATTCGGAGGGCTGAGAGTTAAACAGGTGTAAATAGAATAAATAAAGTAAGAGTCCAGACATTTAGGATTTTGTGTATATACTACGAGCCAAGGTCCTAATTTTTTATAACATCTGCTACGTTTGTAAGGGCCGGTTTTTCAATGTACA
Source organism: Stenurella melanura (assembly GCA_963583905.1). Classification (NCBI taxonomy): domain Eukaryota; kingdom Metazoa; phylum Arthropoda; class Insecta; order Coleoptera; family Cerambycidae; genus Stenurella; species Stenurella melanura. Next base: position 100,472,541 of record OY757314.1, read on the forward strand.
GTTAAAAGTGCCAGATAGGTAGCTGCTAGTTACGCTTAGCTGGCAGTTATCTATGGTAGTGTTTACCAACAATAATTTAACTGCCAGCTACGTATTCATGAGTTGAATTATTTCTTAGCTATGTTGGCACTACTGATTCTACCTGAAGTTTCTTTCAATTGGTTTAATTCAAATTGCGCGCGTGTTTTAGTGACAGTTTATATAATTTAACCTCAAAATTCATTGCGTTGTCTAGCATGTTGATTGATGTTCTGTTCTTAATTTTGTGCGTTTGTGTATCAGAAATAATTGCAATAGCGAGCGTAAAAAGGTGCTAACTATACTTTAAGTGACTAGAGAAACAGAATTATTCCTGCAACTTCCTCTATCATCTCAACGATATATAAAACAGTTTCTTTACGCAGTCGAAATCTTATTAAAAAATCTTTATCATCATAATTCTCAAAATTATTTTCTCGTTCCCTTATGGTATAGGGTTCCTTTCATACTTTATAAATTGCATAATATCATCGTCATCATCACTCATATCCAGAATATTATTATTATTATTATTCATTATTGGCAATAATATATTTAATATAAATCACAAATTAGAAACGAACATATCAATCAATCACATTAGTTTTTAGGTTAGAATGTTTTAGAATTGTTAGAAATTGAACCAAATGCACATGTGCAAATCCACTAACAGTGGAATAAATCCTTAACTGGCACTTTCAACTCTCTGCTAAATTTACTTTCAGATAATGAGTTTAACCCTCCGGTAAATTTTACCTGTACCTACATTGAAAAACAGTTTATCTGCCAGATACATTTTATCTGACAGTTAAGCTATTTAACTGGACATTGAAAAACCGGCCTTTAAGTCGGCTAAAAATTATTATATTACTGATGTTACCTCGTGAAGCTGGAAGAGGTTCGTACGTATAATAACGCATAAACCTTATAGGGCACAAAATCCAAAAATGAAAAAAACATATCATGACGTTAAATACACAAAAAAAAAACGATGCAAAGTATAAAATATTGTTCTTTCTATCCTCTAATAATTTAACAAAATAATGTTTTATTGAGTCTCGCAACATTTTCCCACTAAACATCTGTGTGAAACAAGTAGCTGAAATATATTTATAGGCCCAATATTAGCGCTGTGACAAATTCATATTTATTTTTGCTTTTTGTCTGTGATACACAGCCCTTGTAACAGAGCAGCTAAGAAGAACGCGGTCACGATGTTATTTATAAATCCTGTGTCAACAAAATTGAAAAATCCTATCTGAAATTCGGTAGACGTATTTAAAATTTTTATGACACATTAACATCTTATCATACACAATCAGTTTTTAGAACACGAAAGAATATTATTAAGTATTTTTATTTATTGACGTATTAATAAACACATGTACAAAGGCTGCAAATTATAAATTTTTAGATGTAAATAAATGAAATCGGAAAATGATTTGATAACAGTGTAAAAAGTTGATTTGCAAGAAATATGGTAAGTGATTAATTAATACTTTTTTATTTCATTTATAATTTCAATGTTATTTTACTTTGAAATTCTATGAGTTATAGCATGTAACGCGATGACTTCTAGTGGGATGGCAGTTATATTTATTTTCTCTCATATAATATTAACAGAAATACCACAGATTTCTATACAATCTAACATAATATAGGTAAGGCTTTTTGTACTTCAGATGGTACTTGAATTCCTATGAGTTCGTGCTCTATTCGATGTCATAACAGAAGAAAAGTATTCTCTTGTCATGATATGTTAATAAATGAATATCTACATAATTTGAGGCAATGGACAGCAGACCTGGGTCTAGTGACTCGACTGTTTGAAACAAAGATCAACAAAGTTCCACGAGCAAGATTGATCGCCAACGTTAAATGAGGATATTCCCAATGTTTAGGGTGATACTGCCTTTCCACTAAGACATTGTACGACCCTATCCGTTACTTAAAAAGTAAACTAGCACTATCTTTGTCTGTATTATAGAACACAGCAAAAGTCATCTGAGAAGGAATTACGAGAGTATAACAAAATTGTACATAGAAAAATATCCGTTACACAAAAGACAATTTATTTTTCCAAAAACACGAACCAGAATTAAAGATCATCAAAAGTACAAAACAATTTCACAGTCGTCCTCTCAATTGAACCTAATATCGATCGATAATATGTTCGATTTTGTTATTTCTTCATTCTACACCGACCTCAACAACGGTGATTAAACTCATCGGGATGTGTCTCACTTACCATGCGTGATATGTAGACTGAATTGTCTTACAAATAAATAATTAGATTTTGAAAATGTTTACTTATACCAATTGTACTTTGACTCAATATACCTAAGATAATATTGATTGAATACCGAACTACTCTAAAGTTTAATCCGCATGCATTTCTATAGTTTGTATGGGTATAGTAGTTTCCATAGATAATTCAGCAATATAAAAAACTTGAAAAAAAGTTTAAAGGAGACCGGCCGCAATTATTTTTCAATTTACGTACCAAAAAGGTCATAAAGAAGGTGTTTGGCTTCTTTCATTATCATCACAAAAAATTGTCATAAATATTTCCTAACAAGTTAGGAACGTGGGCCAATCCCACTGAATCTAATTGGTTGAAACTTGTCCTACCAAATAGATGATTCGTTGAAATAAGAACGTGGATATCCAGGGGTGGACTGTTTCTCTGTCATAAAATAATAAATTTCTTAAATTTTTCTCACTATTGTTGAAATAAATAGTTTATCTTGAAATTAAACAGTAAAAAAACCGCTGCATAAGGAATCACTACTTCCACATCCAGATTATCTATCCAAGTCTTTTTAAACATATTATATTTGCACTACAGTATGTGGAAATAATTGTTCAAAGAATTTTAATAACAATATTTGAAATTGTCTGATTCAAAACCCTATAAAATGATGTACTACTTCAATATATTTTAGAAAATATAAAAAAATTAAGACCTTTATTTGTAATATATACACCAAATGCCAAATTTCTGAGCTCTTACTAGCTTGATTTACTTATTTACCCCTATTTCACCCCTAATCCTTCAACGAAATTAGCACAAAATATAGTCTAGTTCCAGATATATAAATATGTGCACCAAGTTTCAAGTCAATATCTTAAACAGTTGCTGAGAAAACGTGCGCAAAAAAAATGTTACAGACCGACCGACAGACAGACCGACAGAAAATTTTTTTCGCTCAAATTCAAAATCTCGACGTTTTAGACATTCTAAGCCTATGAGCACAAAAAAGTGTATTTAATTGTATTTTATGTAATTATCCTTTATTTGTTACTAGTGTAATTGAACGAGTATTTAAATCCCTTAATTCACTGTTTGAAACAGAAAATACATTTGAAGTCCGGTCCTGTGTACTGCACAACTTGATGCCGGCGATATAATAAACACAAACGGTCGGTCTCCTTTAGTCTTTTTTGCGAGCTTTTTTGTATCGCTGAATTATCTATGGAAACTACTATAACTACTGTTTTAGGAATTTGATAGTATACCTATTCCAACTAAAAGCTTCTGGAGTGAATTTACTTTTCTGATACACATCAATGGCCTGAGGTGTTAACGGTAGGCTAGAAAACTCTTGTGAGTCATGTCATAAATAACAACTGATTCCTTTATCATGTTTGATAATGAAATTGTGGTTTTAAGACAGGAAGGTTTAAAAAGTTACCAACATTAACATCAAGTTACAGCATAGAAACTAGCGAGGATCTTTAGATGTGTTTCTTAAAACATCTTCTTCGACATTTGGCCTAATGATACGACTCGGTTCACTGTTTCAAAGTTGTGGTAGGTAGGGAAAAAAACCTGGTCTTCCCATGTGTTCGTATATTTTTAGACCATCCATTGGCCATTTTTACGGCGACTACTAAGAACACAGATAATGGAAAATGTTTTCGTAGGTGTTGCTATGTTTATCATCTTATTGGAATGTGTAAACCAATATTAGGAGACGAAAATCTTCTTCCGCCATTTAAATTTTAATTCTGCCGTTTTTCTGTTTACTTTGCTGCTCAGTCGTTCTTTTTACTTAATATAGAACCGATTTCCGAAAGGCGCTTAAGAGTATCAGTCCGTTGCTTAAAATGTCTTACCGAATCATTTTATTTTACAGATCATACTTTTGATTTCGAAACAATTTAAATTATGTTAAAAAGTTATTAAGTCGCCAGAAACACTTTTTAATCTATTATTTGTGCGTACCATAAAACTGTAACGTTTTCTGCAGACATTAGACTTAAAAAAGATTATTACAAGATACATTATTCGAAACGTATAATCAATTCAGACAATAACGTGCAGTTAGTTGTTCATTCAATAAGATATTACGATAACTAATTTACTAATGTAATTACAGGCGTAGTGTATTTGCTTGTGTATCGGTGATGCAATAATCTCTTACAGTTCCATATAAGACCAACGTCAATGAGGATTTAACGTTTGTGAAAGTCTTCAATCTCGCTCTGATCTAACACGACACGCAGAATTGTTTATTTCTTTAATTAACAGCAGTTATATAGATCGAATGGTATTGTTGTGTAACTCTTTGTTAACCATTTATCGTTTAAATTTATCAATGAATCAGGTATTATTGATGGTTACTTCCTAGACTGGTCCTTATTCTACACCATGAAACACATTAAATAAACGTATTGAAACATATTCTTTATAGGATTTTGCAAACAGCTGAAAAAACAACTATCTATAACTAAAAGAAAAACTATGTGTAAAAATATTAATGAAATCTTTGCATTCTTTCGATAACCTGAATTCTGGTTATGCTAGCAAATTAAAAACCTAAAACTAATTTGTCTAATTTCTTATTTGACAATTCTCATTCTAACACTAGCATCCACACAGTCCCCTACGGCCATGCAGATTAAACTAGTGTCTACATAACCCCCTACGATCATGAAGATTCAGTTAAAAATGAGAACAAAGGCCAAAATGAATTTTCGTATCTACCTTGTCTTGAAAATTTTTCATTCTAATGGATTACATTTTCATGAAATCTATCATTCTGTTTCTTGGAAATGGTTAGCCTTTGAAACGTTTTTCGCCCTTATTCTGGAGCTCATCAGAAAGACACAAAGCCACTGATAAAGATGTTTCATGCAAAACCAAGACAATTTCTATGAATAAGTGTGAGATAATTATATTTGACATTGACTGATAAAAACAACAGATCTTCGCCTAGCCGGCAATTTAGATAATAATATTAATAATGTATTATTTTGTTTGCAAGCAAGTGTACATGTCCGTTGTTCAACAAGATTTAACTAACAAGAAGTGTTCAATAAGACTTGAGCTAATCATCATAATTTACTTATGTGTCCCCAATTATTTTTAGCCTTGGTGGAATAGCAAAATTGTAATATTTTAAGTTCTTGTCGAACAGACTAACGTCATGTCTTTATTAGATCGAGCGCTTCTCTGTTTTACGACTTAAATTGCTATAAGTTTGGTACGGTCTATACGCGTGAATATAACAAAAATAGAGAGAACATTATAAATATTAAAGAGGTGTTTTTGAGGGGGTTGAAAAATAAATATGTTAAAATTATGAAACTTTATGATTATATTGAGCCCAATGCGCCAAAAACATTTAAGAAAGTAAATACCAAGAGTGGAATTGACGAGGTTGAAAAATAAACATAGTTTACAAACCATGTAACTCTGTAAATATAATAATACTGTACCTGTTCGTGTGATATAAATGTACTAGAAACCTGTCAGAAAATCAAAAGTTACCATAAGAATGATTTTTTTTAGAGCTTTACCTTTATTTTTTTCCCTGAGAACTGCGCCAAAATAACTTTCAAACATATGCTTTTTAATTCATCATAAAATAATTATTTGGCTCTTCTCAATTAATAATGTCAAATGATAAATGCATCTTAATCCAAATTATCCTGTTTACAAACCGAAATAAAAACACAAATACTTAATAATACAGCAGATTAAAACCAAGAGTAAAACTAGGTATACCATTCACAGACACGTATATCAACAAGTATGTCTATTCAGTGGTATTTGCTTAATGTTTAGAATAAACTGTCAATTTTAACAACTACCTCTGCAATTAGTACCAATGACTTCTGCGAAAAGGACCATTACAATAGATTAACAAATTCTTTGGACAGAGCTAGGTAACATTACCAACACAAATTAGGTATCTTTTCGTACATACAAAATACTTAGTAGTCAGTGCGGGTAAATCTGAGACACTTTTCAAAACTTTTCAATGTAGAGCCTAAACTATTATATTAAAAAATAGGATAATGGTGAATATAAGTGACATAGACGTTGTAAAATATGTTATTGATATACAAAAATGCTGATTTGCATCCCATATATATTTTCTAAAATCATAAAGGTGTCTCATTATTGCCTCACCAAAAATCTAAAAATGAGACACGCTGAAGGCAATAAAAAGACAATGTACTATTTCACTTATTTTAAGGTCAACAGACAGCATGAGGCAATAATAAGACAGAGATTTCAAAATTAAAGACATTTTCCTAATGAACTTTTTGAGGCATTTGTTTAGGTAGAGTAAAGACAAATGAAAAGAACAAGGTACATTATTGTTTCATATTTAAAATGCCTACAAAAGAACAAACAAATTGTAATTCTGTTTTAAGTTAATAATAATGATACGATGCCAGCCAATATAAAATAACCGTGTTTTTCCTATGTTTAAAAATATTCTTAAACTAACAAAACTTAGTAGGTATTCATTCATGTTGACTGTATTTTCAAAAATGTTAACTCTTTCACCTGATATGCCTATATGGGGCCGTAGGTAATTTGCCCAGAACAGCACTAAAATTAATTACAGAAACATCATTTTCATTGGTTTTAAATACGGCGTGGGATGTATCAATGGCGTTCATCGCCATTATCGATATATCCGTGTCTCCTACAATGTTCTGCACAATACAAACATTTACACGTTGATTGGTTTCATTTGCCTCCCTTGAACTCCGCAAGAATGAAGTCACCTTCCCTTATTTCTTCAATTGAATGAACTATATATTTCTACCACATCTTCACGAAAAGGTCCAACATAGTCATCTCCTCCATCACTCTCTCCACGTGCAGCCCATGAACTGTTGGACTCTTCAGAAGAATCGTCTGTCGGTTTGTTAATAAATTTCATTTTTGGTCTTCTCGTAGAGTTTTCAGGCTTCCGATTGTGCTTTTCTTTTTCTTATTTTCGAAAGTTTTTTTATTGGCTTTTTCGAGGGCTTTTTGTCTGATACCCTCTAGAAACTCTTTCGTTGTTACAACTTTGGCTCTAACGTCTACTTTTCTGTTCAGGCGGGAAATTATAAGAAACAAACGTGTACATGTGGTTGATTCACTTTTGCCTTCTACAGTGTCTTGCTTTTGCCTTTGACAGTGTATCATACTTACCTTTCGAATTTATTATCGATTACAGGTTTCTAGGTTAAAATAACAGCAAAATGCAGATACCGGTCACTAGAGACTGCCCTGGTTAGTAGAAGTGTACACAGGAACGAGTTGTGTATTTATTACAGATTTCTATAATCATGAAATTTTGAGGGCGGAACAAAAATTTTTTAGCCAAATTTCTACAGGGTTTCACTAATATTGCAATAATAATTAAGAAAATAGTTATATAGCTAATTAATATCTAAGGTGATAGAAGAGGATTTGGAGGAACTATTTATAAGCATAAACTTTAACCAAACAATATAATTTAATTTTTTTTTAAGAGTCTTATTATTGCCCAACTTTTTCAGCGTCTCATTTTTCCCTACCCTGACCCTATAAAACAAAATATATTTGCTATCCTTATACAGGGCGTCCCATAATGACGTGCAAAAATTTTTACTGCCAATTCCTTATCGAAAATGAAGGTGGGTTCTTCATAGAATTTTTGAAAATACCTAAGCATTTTCTGTCCAGCTGTACCCCTTAACAGGGTGTGCAAAAAATGGTTTTTATTTTTTATCTGAAAATAATTTATAAGCACTAAGTGATCTTATCGGTACATAATAATGTCGAATTATGATTTGACACCAGCCTACTTAGTGTTTAGCTATAATATATTAGGGCTTCTCGCTTTTAACAGTTTTAACTGACCACCTAGGTAGATGCAATTTACTTATTTTTTTAAGTAGAGTAGTTAAAATCACCCCTTTGTATACAAGCTATCGAATTTCGTCTTTTTCCGGTCATGTTACTTTCAGATAGAAATTAAAAACCGTAGAAATTAAAAACCATGAAAGGCTTATTTTGAAAAATTTTATATGAACAAACCACCTTCATTTCATAAGGAATTAATAGTTAAATTTTTTGTACGTTTTTACGAGACACCATGTATGTTAGCGATGTTTTAGTAAAATAAATGCATTAAATAAAATAATCAATAGTGGCTTGCAGCATTACTCTGAAACTTACTAGGTTATTTTTAATTATATTTTCTACTTAAGTGTTACTCTATTCTAATTTTTATTGATGGTAAATAAATATTATTATTATTATTTACTAAAGTATAAATTGTGATATATGGTATTGGCCAGGGTACCTATTAAAATATATTATTATTGAACAGATTGGGCCATTACTTGATGCAAATCCATAATAACCATTGGGAAGAAAATTATCTTAGTCTTGATTATCACTTTATTTTGTCAACAACTTCTTCTGATGTTGAGTACTACTATACTAATTTTACGGCGCGTAAAATACATGTTTTATACAATTTTAACTTGATCCTAATTTTAATTACTAAGCGGAAGGTATATATTATTAGCAGGTAATTTACTGACTATAATTTTAATAATAGTGGAGTAAAACTGAAATGTCTAGGGAATTGTCTTATTATAGAAATATTTTTGCTGGACCTTGTAAGCATACAAGAAGTGTAGGAAAAAGTTCTAGATTAAATCTGTGTGGTGCAAAGCTTTTGTTTTAACAAAATAATGTTCAAAACCGTTAATTTTTCGTAGCTTTTCTTATATATCTCTGCCTGTACAACCCGTACCGCAATAACGAAAAAGAAACAAATCGTCCACATTGAAATTGCGATGAAAACTAGGTTTGTCCGAAACTTTTTGGTCTACAGTGTGTTTCATGAGAAACTGTAGATACTTCCAGTACCGGACTTGCTTAATTTGACTTTTCCGATTCCTGTAAAAATGATCACCCCGTATATTTTTTTAACATTCAGGTGCCAATTATAAAAGTCCATACATCATTAAATATAAACACGTAATTACATTTTTTGTCGCACATTTGATGATTTTTTTACAAGCGATTGATGTTGGCAAAAAGGGTAATTTTACTCCGGTATTGAGATATCCCCATAGAAAATAATCGACGGGGTTCAAATCTGGTGATCTAGCCTGCCAAGGATCAGGTCCCCACGACCAATCCATGGGTTTGGATACTCATTATCCAAATGCCTTCTAACCTCAACACCAAAATGAAGAGGAGCTCCGTTATGCTGGAAGTATTGTCCTCTTACACTAATACCTTGGATGAAACCAGGTAAAATATTTTGTAAGAAATCTTCTAAATAAGCCTCTGTAATTAGTCTTGCAGGAAAAACATGTGGGCCAATTAGGTTGTTGTTAATCATACCACACCAAACATTTACCGAGAACTTATGTTGAGTATGGGCTTCTCTTATTACATGAGGATTGTTTTCGACCCAGTTATGCGAATTTCTTGAATTAAATATGCCATCCCGTGTAAATTGGGCCGCGCTTACGAATAGAGTTCGATATTTAGTCGGTCTGTGCTCAATAATCCACTGGCAAAATTCTAACCTATTTACATTGTCACTCTGTTGAAGCCTTTGCACTTGCCGAATACGATACGGATGTAATCTTTATTTATTTAGAGTCCTGCAAAACCGCACATAAGGAACTCCTAATTGGGAACTTATTTGGCGGGTACTTCCTTCAGGGTGTTCATGAACAAGATTCATGATATTTTCTTGATCCTCAACGTTTTGAACAGTATTTCGTTCCACTTTTAATAATAGAAAACTGCCATGCTCCCATGCATAGCGATACACAGTTGAAAATGTCTGATGATTTGGTGTTCTTCTGTTAGGAAAACGAATATTGTGTTCCTCTTCGACTTGTCTACCATTACCATCACAAAATCCATAAACAAAAATAATATCGGTATATTCCTAATTTGTAAATTTAGGCACGATTATTTGTAGACTAAGTTAACCAAGTACAGTAGTTCTACTATTTATGACAACAAACAAGAAATGTGAAACTATCTAGGCCTACTAATAATTACGTAATAATAAAAAGAAAACTTTTTACTGATTCCTAATTGGCCCCTAGCTACACTTTCTTTGGAATTAAAAAAACAAAAAATTGGTTTTAAATTTTTTGTCAATATTTACCGAGTTTAAATTAATCATTTTTAATTATTTGGACAATTAGTGTAAGCAAATATAGCTGTTTTTCTTCAAATTCCCCTTTTTGCCAAATTCAATCGCTAGTAAAAAAATCAACAACGGTGCGACAAAAAATCTAATTTCATATTTATGTTTAGTGATGTATGGACTTTTATAATTGGCACCTGAATGTTAAAAAAATATTACAGAGTGTTCATTTTTACAGGAATCGGAAAAATCAAATTAAAAAGGTCCGGCATTGGAATTAAAAAAAAATTATAATCGCAATTTATCAACTGTATAAAGTGTCTAAAATTTAAACTAAATCCGATCAATAATTCTGGCCAATAAATTTAGACCAAAATTAGTTTATCACCCTGTGTCTCAGATATTAAGACCAACAGGAAAATTTGAATGGTCGTTCCTGAATACTGCCCTTGGAAGTATGTACAGTTCCTCATGCAACACCCTGTATATGTCAATTTGTAAATTGTAAAGACATTTTCTAGAGGCCATTTTTAAACAATAGATACCTTGAACAATAATGCAAATATTTTAACGAAACTTTAGAAGAATATACCCCATGTAGGGAATTAGAGACAAAGAAAATAAGTTGTTAAGAATTCAAGTGATATTTCATTAAATATTTCAAAATAAAACTTGTTATTAAAAAATTAAATCAAATTAATTGCATTCACAAATACTGACAATAAATTAGGCAGCCAACAATGCAGCATTGAATTGACAAAAGTGGCATAACAGAAGTTTTCAGTTCTAAATAAGCATGAGATATTCATAAATTTTCAAATAAAAATGGATCATTTCAAACAAAGTTTCAAAAGCAACCCAACGAACCCTGAGATGAGGGCTCGACTGAGCTTACCAAAGCAAAAAGAGGCCAAATTTACAAAAGAAAGCAGTATTACGCCTATTCCCATTCCCAAGAGTTGAGTAGACAAAGCATGTAAGTTAAGTAAAGGCAGTTTGTTATATTTATCAAAATAGGGGTTTGGGAAGAGACGTTATAATGAGAATGTCAAATAAGGAATTGGACAAATTTATTTTAGCACTCTGATTTGCTAGCATAACCAGAAGTCAGGTTATCGAAAGAATGCAAAGATTTCATTAATATTTTTACATAAGTATAGTTTTTTGTTTAGTTTTCATAGATAGTTTTTTTCCCGCTGTTCGCAAAATCCTATAAACAATATGTTTCATTACGTAATATCTATTCTAATTTTACGTTAATAAATCGGTGACTATCCAGTGATCCTAATGGTTTACCTACTGCACTATTGGCCCACATTGACGTATTAATACAATATGTTTATATTGTTATTAAATTAGGTACCTAATTTATGTGTTTACAATGCCAAGCTTCAATAAATTTAGTTTTATATTATATAAGGTCTACTTACTATGGTCACAATATGCAAGCATTAGTATTCACATGTTTTATTTATAATGTTTGTAAAACATATACGATGTGTGTGGGTGGAATTTAACAATTAATATTACTGCAAATCTATTAATGGGATACCTTGGATTATGACTCACAATATTGTATAGTATAATAATAATCATACCTTTAAAACATTTTTCTCTACTGACGTTTGGAAATGTTCTATATTACAATTATTTCAGAACTGATTTGAATTAGGATAAGTCGAACTTTTCCTAATAAGATATATCCGCACTAACTTTATTTATATTTACTCATTTCTAAGCCAACGCTCTCCTTAGAATTTAATTAAGCTTTAAAAATTTTGTCTTCATTTTGCAGCGCAGTGTTACATACAGCTTGCAAACATTTAGAAAAGATCGCTTATTTTTGCCTTCAACTCCTTGTAGAGTCGGGTACAATTTAAACTGACTTGTGTCATGGCCGCTAAAACGTCTGAACTAAGATTTTATTTGATGCATAAGAAATGCCAGTAGTTCTCAAACAGTTCTCAGCAATGATGTCGCTAAGTAATTTAAAAAAAAAATGGGAAAGATATTATCATAAAATGTTAAGATTATTAATTTAGCAACTTCATAATTTTAGTGGAATTCTGATTATACAGTGTCCATAAAGTTGGCTACATATGGGAAAAAACAGTATTTTTGACATTTCTAAAAAAACTCTATTGGGGGTTCGTATATGCATGTCCAACAACAAAAAAATACATTTTGACACATGTCATGTGATCACCGGTTTGGCAGGACTATAAAAAATAGTTGACCGTGGTACCGAAAAGTGGGTCAAATTGTTAAGATACCGAAAAATTTTATGAAGAAAAACTGTATATAGAATACAACAAGGACCCCATATATCAATTTTGAAGCAGATAGGAGGAAAATAAAAAAGTGCAAATTTTACCCCTACCATTAATTATCATAAACTCTTGTGTCTATTTCAAAAATATTTGATTAGTTTAGACAAAAACTTTATGTATTTTAGTTGAATAAAGGTATTTGCACGTAAAAAAAGAAACGAACCCCCAATACAGTATTTGTAGAAATCTCAATAATACAAATTTTTCCCATATGTAGCCAATTTTACGACGGACACTGTAGGTATATAGGTTCGGGCACAAATGAAACTGATAACAAAAAATTAATTGCCCAATTCAGTCAATAACAATGAGTGGTCAGAAAAAGAAATCAAAGACTAATGTTGCTACAGTCCTGAAAGAGACGCGGGAAGGTTTGGGCATTTCTTGCCAGGAAAGGATAGGATCGTAGTATTAGTAGGGGAAACGATGTCAGTAAAAATAAAATATTTCATATAACAAAAAAAAAATCTGAAATCTCTATGAGAATAACGAAAATAAATTATTTTTCTTTTAGCGGTAATAAACAAAAATTCTGGGTGACAAAATAAATATTAAAAAAATTTATTTATTTATTTATTTATTTATTTATTACTGCAACAAAATTAATAAACAAAATGTCTTAACCTAATTACATAAAGAACAAAAAAGTGACACCTGAGGAGACCTCGTATTGTGTCGAGCAGTATTTACATTCTATATCTACATATGTGTTCTATATCTACATATATAATTAATCATCTTTAAACAATGTGTAAAATAGTATATAAATTTGATTGAAGTATAATAAGTTGATAATTAATAAAGTGGGCATAGAAATAGTATAAATATTTTGCGGCTGTGTAGAAAAGAAAAGAGTGCAATAATTTATAAACGGGGGTAATAATTATGAGGTGGAAAGAAAGAAAAGAGATGGATATATAAAAAGAATTGTAAGTTTTAACGGTAGATTGCCATCTATATAGTACATTAACCTTTATAATTTTAAATTTGTAGTAATGTTAACTATATTAAAGAAATGATATGTGACGTTTTTGTATAAGTTATGCCAGGATGGACAGGAGTGTAGTGTAATTGTCAATCAGATATTTTTTTGTTTCTATTCTAAAACGTTTTTTCCTCATTTTTTTAATGTGTGGTGGAAGTTTATTAAGTAGTTTGGTTCCATTGTATTTAATGCATTTTTGAGTGACAGTTTTGGTATGGAACGGCACTGTGTATGTGCTGTATGTCCTAGCCCTTGTTTCATATTGGTGTTCAATAACAGATCCAATGGTGTCCTTCTTATTATGTACGTAGGATATGGCAGCATGCATGTATATACCTTTCACATCAAGCAATTGTTTTTCGATGAATATGTCTCTGCATCTGTCTCTGGTTTTTTTGTTAAAAATTATTCTTAATATATAGTTTTGTGTTATTTGCAGAGGTTGTAACAATAATTTTAAAACAAATAAATTAAAACAATTCTGAAAGAACAACACATTGACACGTTTTCATAAACACTAAAACACTACACTTGAACAATTTATCTACTCGACGCACGTTTCACCCTTCGTGTATTAATATACATAATGTAAGAAAGTAGATTTTATTATAGATAAACACGCGCTAGTCTTAAAGAAAGACGCATTTTTGGGGAAAATAAAGTTTTAACAAAACTCGCGGCGCAGTTTAATAAAATAAAAATTTTAGAAGGAAAATTATTAACTTTTAATAATTAATCAAATAAAAAAAAAAGTGGAATTGATTGGGGATCGATCTCGCAACAACCCCATTTATATTTATTGCTGCTCGAGCATCTTACCGTTTGAGCTACGCGATCGTGTTTATTCTGCTCTAAAACGTGTAATATCTACGTACTAGAAAATTGTAAGACTTAGTGGTTTGACAATGTTCGTCTGACGGATGAATATCCACTATTTACCACTAAAAATATTATCATATTTAGAGTGGTGTTAGTTCACGGAAATAAATAATATTCGTCGTTAAATCACGCAGTTTGAGAATCACTGAGCTTACGACTATGTTTCTCACTCCTCAGTGTACATTTCATATTTCCGTCTCAAAAGAAGTGGGAAAGAATCTTGGTGGACATACATTGACAATATCTTTAGGCTATGGCCTTAAGTTTGTGTGCAAAAGATAGTGAAAACGTATGTGCAATATTAATTCATACATCGGTCTTTTTAAGCTTGACTCGACTCTAAGTCAGACAGTAGTATTGATTACAATAATTACACAGCCACATATAAAAAAAAATCTGGCCTGTTGATCTGACCATGTTTACTATATGTTCTTGGGGTCGCTGAATCCGAATCCGAGGTCTGTTAAACTCCATCACAACAGGATTTTGCCATAACCTCAAAAAACCCATAACTTAAGCGATTTCGACATCTCTTCACGTAAATCGCTGTAACTTTTTCTAGGCAAAAATGACCTCCTGTTTTGTATTAGATCGATTGCAAATTACATGTCCAATCCGATGATGTGTAGCACGATATTTTTCCGGAGCTTTTTAAGTAAGATATTGGCCGTCAAAATGAGAGGTCCGAGGATTTCGCTTCTCGAGCGACACGGCCCAGCTTCGAGGGCCATTTCTACCACGTGGTGTCTTCAAATGGTCTCTAGGGACTCTTCCTTGCGTAGACGGTAATTACCCGTGGAACAGTTAATAAATAAAATCTTCTTGCCGCGAACTGATTTGTCATGGCAAGCGGACGAGGTGGACGCACTGACGCAGGAATAAACGCGGATTTCTGGTAAAACATATGAAACCATATCTGGACGCAAGCGGGCAGGGAGGAGGAGGTATACACTGCTAGACTCGGAAACAGAAGACTCAGAAGAGTAATTAAGAGAAGCATGGAAACTTAAAAGAGGCATCCCACAAACACCTACACTCCCCATCCGATGATGATAAATGGAAAAGAAGCATGGAAACATAGAGAGAAGCATCTCACAAACATTTCCCGGCGCACAGTGGGCCCTTTACAACTTCTAGCTGGACAAAATTCTACAAATTTCTGAATGAGCTTAAAATAGTTCTTAGAAGACCGGAAAAATAGTGAAAAAATCCTAGGCATTAAGGGGGTGGTTTTTGAGGGTTGAAAAATAAGTTTTCTTCTAAAGTACCGAAACTCTGTGAATATGATAATATGACATCTGTGAACATATACAAAAATAGTTAAAAAATTATAAATAGTAGAGGGGTTGTTCTTGAGGGGGTTGAAAGATACATTCTATTTTAAAATTCTGAAACTTGGTGGACATGATAATATTATGTCCGTAAATTCGCTAAAAATAGCAACAAAAATTTAAGCAATAAGGGGTTGTTGCATTTGAGAGGACTGAAAAATAAATATACTTTAGAACTATATGTAAGAAAGCTTCAACAAATATTATTGACGTCGAGGCTTTTTAATTGTAGTTGCTCTTTTAGGAGAAGCTGGAGATAATTCCTTGACAATATTAGCAGCATCTCTTTTACCTTCTAATCGTAGAGAAAGTTCAGCTGCATAAGTTAACTCGACAGAAGTACTTGACTCCAACAGATGCTGAACTTTTCCCCTCTTGGATCTTTCGCTATACTCGTCAAACTTTTATATAGGTCGCCCAGCTGGTATCCCAGCAGAGGTTGCTGGCTGTATGCTATAGGTAATTGCCACAAAATCTATGTCGCTACCATCTAGTCCCTATATTTATTTAGAAAAACTTCTAGTCTTCGAGAAGAATTATCCCACCGTTCAGAAATTTCGTAATATCTCAAATAAATTGTTATTTGTAAAAGTTACTTTGGCCATGGTACCTTCCATATATCTAAATAGTTAAAATTAACTTCGCAGGGTAATAACTTATAGTTATTATTAATTAATAATTAAATTTTAATTAGTTATGGCGCAGCTTGGCACATCAGCTATTAAGCAATCATAAGTAACCACTGTACAGAAAAGAAAAATAAAATAGAGAAATATCCCCTCGCCCCCCACCCCCCTTTCTTGCGGTCCTATTTAACATAACTATAACTAAATTTTTAAGTCGACAATTGATGATACTTTATTATTCAATATACAATCCTAATTTGGGAAATGCGAATGTAGGCTACTTACACTTACTTTACTGTTAAAAAAAAAACAACCCACTAACCGATAGTGAACTGCGCTTTGTTGATAATATCAAACGTTCAAACTTGACACTTATTACGAGAATTTCGTACATAAATAACATGCAACTTACACTGCAGCTTACACTCTGAATGTAATTACTAGCGACGTGTCATGTATACAATAAACCTAGCTACCCCTAACGAGTACGTTAAGACAATTTTTGTCTTTTTTAGCGTCAATTGTTTTTTGCACTTTTGTCCGGCTAGAAATTAATTTGGTCCCACTGTGCGGCGCGCACCAACCTCCAATTTGCGCCAAACGATTTATTACTTTCTTCTTTCTACGTACCCCCGAATTTCTCAGATTTTTGTTAACTTCCGTCCAAAAACATATAGTGAGCAGGCTCAGATCCCCAGCCAGAATGAATTTTTTTGTGCGTGGCTGTGTTATTATTAATAGACACGCGTCTCATTTGCCTTTCATCAAATAGTTATCATAAATCTTTATCACCTATTAGTATAAATTGGATACCTGATATTTAATAGCAGCGGTCAATCAACTCTAATATACAGGAAATCGTAATGGTCTGTCACAGTCAAGTAAATATATGTATAATTTTTGTTAATGAACGTCAAATTTATGATACAATCAAATTATAATTTATGTGTGAAATATAATTAATACATAAATTTATAATTTTTTATACTTTTATACCATTTAACAAGCAGTTGAAAGTGCATCATTAGTATCATTACTAAATATCTAAAATTAAAATCTATCTAAAAATATCAATAATTCCTAGTATTTACATTTCAGAATTTAGATTTATATACAATTAATTAATTTTTATTCACTAAATCTGATCATTCTGACAAGGCACGATATTTTTATTTCATACAGTTTTCCGCATATGCACAAAAGATTTCAAAATGGATTCGTTTACATACAAGAGTGCTACAACGCACCATTGTACGGATTCTTTTCAGTATTGTAGTTTTTCCAATAACCAATATTCGCTATCCAACATACTACATAAGTCTTTGTGTGCGAACTTGTATTTCCCAAGTAATTCCACGCAAATTAAATTGAAAAGTCAAATACTAGAAAAAATGCATAAAAAGTTTATATTTTGATTATATGGATTTCATTTTCACGCGTAAAAATAATGTTAACAGGTAGACGAGTAAAATTGGGAAGCAAAGACGCTTAGTTTCCGAGAAAAAAAAAACTGGCGTAGAACCAAACCAGACTTGGTGCGATTCTTTAATTAGGTGATCGTGTACATGAAAACACGTTTCACGACATTTTCTGGTGGTCTGGAACTTTTTTATTTCGAAAAAACTGTAAAAAAATGAATTTTACATGAAACATGTTTTTTAACGTCCCCATCGTTATATCTTTAAAAATAATTGTGCTATGGAACTGATTTTTTTTTTAAATTGAAGTAGACACAATAGCGCTTCTAACTATGTACAATGTGATTGTAAAATATATATTTTTTAATTGTTAAAATAATAGCAAACTTAAAGTTATTATTTTCGTGAATGTATTTTTCAGCAATCGAGAAAAATTTTTATTTATGAAAATATGTATATACATACATGCTGTGAACAAATTGAAGCCAATATATGAAAAAAGTTTTTAGAATCATAATATTTGATGTGCAGGTTATAGTATGTAGGCAGCGATTTTTTTAAAACGGGCTAAATCATATTCTTGCACGCCCGGCTCTCATTATACTGCTTACCGCCTGCGGACTACGGTTGTTGGATTCATGTGTACTAATCGGGCTTTTATTAACAGCTCCAAAATAGGTACGAACCTACCTTTTGTTGTTTTAAGGTAAAAAATATTTAAAAGCAGGTAAATATAAATCATTGTTATAAAGTAAGTACCCATCTAATAAGTAGGTTATTACACATTTTTTATTGAATTAAACCAAGACGCAGGAATAAAACAACTTTATTATTTTGCAACTATTTTTCTATTGAAAAATGAGTATTTAGTTACGTAGGCCCTGCGTTAAAAGCATTCTAGTTCGTCTGTACATTCATCGAAACCTTTAAATAACAGTATTTCAAGTACGGCATTTACACTCGTTACAACATTTTAGGCCTTCTTTAACACAATCATATTTTCGATTTTCACAATTTTTATTTGAACAATAAATACTTAATGAAAATATTGTCCAAACATCGTCACTTAAATTCCGTCCTGAACCATATGCATTTATAAGTGTAGTTGGCATATTGCTTCTGTACGATATTCTAAGTTGATGCATAAACCTGCAATAGTTAACTAAATGTATTAGATAGGAAATCTATAATTTAAATATATATGTTTACCTTAAGAATGGGTGGTAAAAGGTGCCTTCAGTTGAAGGAAGCTCCGTTTGTTGTTGTTGCTAATTTCATTCTTAGGTCGTTTAATATCTGAATTTGTTTACTTTTGTTTTTGTGCAGTACTAGAATCAATTTTGTAATGATTTTTAAAGCTTCGTCTTTAGACAGCAATGGCAATTCCGATAATTTTTTAAAAGCAACAATATTCTTTAAGAACATCAAACGCAGATTTTTTAAATATTAAAAAAAAACCATTAGTAGTGTCGCAACCAGTAAAACAATGAAGACAAGAACAAACTGTAGTTCATAAACTTTGTACTACCTTCAATATTTACAAAAATTGTGTGCTAGTGAAAAAAGGAGAGTAAGTAAAATTAATACATCTATATCAACTAATTTCACCAATGTTTGTTTGCTAAATTTAGTTTCGTACATTGCATGCAAAATCATCCTGGTATATCTTGCTGTTTGCTAAATAGATGTTTGGTCATTTCTGAATGACGTTTATGTAGTGAAACTACTTTTTCTGTTAATTTAAATCCTCCATCTATTATTAATATTTCGTATTCGATTAAGTACTGTGCAGCATCTGTTGCAAATCGGCGCGGCGCGGCGGCACTGTATGATTGCAAAAAACGTTCATGTTTTCAAAACTTGTACCTATACGACAGTCTATATGATATTTTAATTAAATTTCGTCATTTAAAATATCTTTATTGACACAATATTTCCGCGATGTCGTGTTTTTTCAGCACTAGATATTAGTGACAACAAACCTTGTATCCTAGGTCTTGGTACCACATATTTGTCATCATCTCGCGCAATTTTCTTACAAATAATGCACTCCATTATTTTAGAAAACTAAATTGCGAATATTCTACAGCATCGCATTTATTTAAAACTATTTATACGTATACTCTAAATCCCGCAAACTACTAATATACGATTCAAATGTATTGACCCCTCATTTTAACCGCGAAATCTCAAAAATGGCGGACCAGAGAAAATTTGAGAAAATTTGTGTTCATTATGTGTCTATTGTAAATTATTCACTGAAGTTTGAATAATGTGCATTGGACAGTTTTGAGGTTCTGCTAAGTTATATTGAAAAATACCCTACTTTTTAAGGAAATTTTGACCATACCAGTTTTAAATTCATTATATCTTGAAAAATATGCCTACTATATGAATAATATATTAGATACCGATAAAGCGCGGCATTTTTTGTACGAAGAAATTCTTTCATCATTTTTTATTCTAAAATTTGGCAGTTATTGTCAAAAACGTGACTTAATGTTTATTCGGCTATTTATCAAGGTATTTCAAAGATTTTTAATAAACTAGTTAATCATATAAAAGGTAAGGATTTTCTGAAAAAAGAATTGGTATATATCAAATATTAATTTAGTTATCAAGTGCACTAGATAATATTGCAGAACCCGGGCAATAATATTATCTATTGCACTTGATAACTAAATTAATATTTGATATATACCAATTCTTTTTTCTGAAAATGCTTACATTTTATATAATTAACCATTTTAATAAACATGATGTGTTTTTTAGAATAACTGCAAAATTTTAGAATAAAAAATTATGAAAAAATTTCCTCGCACAAAAAATACCACGCCTTATCGGCATCTAAAAGATTATTTATATAGTAGGCATATTTTCAAATAAATAATGGATTTAAAACTGGTGTTGTCAAAATTTCCTTAAAAAGTGGGACATTTTTCAATATAACTTAGCAGCACTTCAAAACTGTCCAATGTACATTATTCAAATTTCAGTGAATGATTTACAATAGACACATCATTTTTTTAATTTTTTCCGTTCCTCCGTTTTTGAGATATTCGCGGTTAAGGTGAGGGGTCAATAAATTTGAATAGTCTATTAGTTAGACGCATCTTATCCTACCTTCCATACGCGGTGTACAATAATACATATGACTAATTTAGCGCGCTTTAAAAAAAATCGCTGTTGCCAAACGATACACATTGGGAAAAAAATAATTATATCGAAAACTTTTTTAATGTTTGGGCTACATTTGCTTCACTGTATGTGTATAAAAATTTTCAAAAATAAAAAAGTTTATCGATTGGTGAAAATTGTAATACGTAAAATTCAAATATCTAGTTTTCCTAATTTTTAAATAAATGAAATTGCAAACTGTGTAAAAACCATTAGTATAGTTAAAAGCGCTATTGTGTGTACTTTAATTGAAAAAAAAAACAACGTCGATAGCAACATTAGTTTTGAAGATATGACGGTGGAAACAAAAAAAAACACATTTTATTTAAAATGCAATATTTTCCCTATTTTTTAATTTAAAAAAGTCCAGACCACGAAAAAATGTCGTGAAATACGATTTCATATGTCCAGTGATATGCTTAACAAAACCTACCATGTTTGACCTGGTTGTACGCCAGAAAAAAAAACGGCACGATAGAGTTTCGAATTCGCTCCTCTAAGGGACTTGACTTGGTTTCACGCCTGTGTCTCCCACAGGGTGGCCACCTAAAACTGTTATTCAAATCCACTGACTTCCCTGGCCGATAAACTTCAGTTTTCCCTGACTATTTTTGTATCTTAAAAGCCAATTTCAACTATTTTTTACATTTCATGAAAAGAAATGTGACCAAACATAAAAATTTGCTAAATTTGACCAGTTTGAGCATTCCTTTTTCTTTTTCGAGAAAAAACTTCGATTGACTCTCGTAAAATTCCTAATAAATAAAAAGTTTTTGACTGCAAACAAGAATATAAATGTATCAAGATAAAGATGTTTTTCCCTGACTATCTTAAAATTCTTTAAATTCCCTGATTTTACATTCAAATTAGTACAAATTAACTGATTTCCCTGACCAACCTGAAATTCCCTGACATTTCTCGGTTTTCCAGAAATGTGGCCACCCTGTCCCATACATTCTTAATATAAAACTGTACAGGAACAAAAATATTACGAGTTGATTTTCCCATAAGAACAGTCGTAAGAGCCATCATCTAAGCCCGAAAGAAGAGTTTTATTCCAGAGCCGGCTTTTATTAATATGCAGTTATAATATTATGCATGGTCAACGAAATAGGTTGTACCAATTTTAAGAAATCATAACTCGCAGACAGACTGACGGATCTGAAGAACCTATACATTCGTAATCTACATGATCTGAAATCTGCAGCAGATCGACAATAGGAAAACAAATATTTTCCTCGAGTTGTAGCCCCTTGTCGCCACTGGTAACCCCTGTGTACTAATAAATATAGTTCTTCGCATTCATTTTTAATCTCTGCAAGTTGTGCGTTAATTATTACGAAAATAAATTGACGATGTACTTATGATTCAAAAACATCTTAGAAAACAAAAATCAGCTGATTTGGCTGCCTCATTCGAATAAAAAAAGATATTAAAAAATTAGAATATTTATTTTTTCATGAAAATAATGATTCGCGTACACAAAACTTTTACCAAAAATACATCGTTATGAGTAGTTTATTGTAGACTTTTTTCGGTGCGATGTGCCATAATAAAAAAAAAAAAATTGTATGCGTTGTGCTACTTTGACCCCTGCGGCTAGTGGCGCTTAGCCACTGAATCTTTAATTATCTATCAATACGGTGTCCTCTTCTATTGATAATTATTATTCACTGCACTGACCTTCATTGCAATGCATATGTCGCTCAGAATTAAATATTAACATTGTCGGAATTTTGACAACTCCACGATTAAGACATACCAAACTATTTCTTATTTATAATAGCCTGAGCTAGTTTTAAGTTTTTGTTTTTTAATTTAAACACTTATTTACAATTAATTATTACCGGATATTCTGAGAATAATTATGTAATTCGGTAGTTTTTATTTATTAAATACAAAAAGCCTTTTTTGAAATTCCAAGAAGTTTGTTTGTAAACTCAAATCCAAAATATAAGCAGCATTTGCGGCTTCCTTTATTCTTTTTTTACTATTGTCTGGAGGTGTGACAAAAAATGACCACAAATTAAATTAAGTAGTTTTTTTATAAACTACCGCCGAGGGAAGTAAATAAGTTACGCCCACTAAATCTGATTGATGGCAAATTCTGCTACAGATCTACTGATTGGTCGAATTTTATTATGCGTATTAGTCTAGTATGTAGAGTCCACGTTGACTTGCAGAGCCGGAGTTAGAATTTCAGAGTTTGGCAAATAATGAAACAATGAAAGTAAAATATTCCCTGCTTTCATAAATGTTGGATTTCACAGTTCTACCTATTATTAAATAAAAATACAACAACCCTACATTCGTTTTATTTAGGATTTAATTAGCATTATATTGAACCTACCTAACAATGGTTGTATAATTCTAATATATACATGTGTATTGCCAAAGCACGTGTAGCTAAAATACATTGTTGTTTCTTTTTTTGGTATATGTGACAAAAAATCTTTCTTTTTGTATATTGTACAAGACAACATTATTATTGGTATCTACATTAAACCTACTTACTGCAATGCATGCGCCAATAATTAAATTATTCTTCTTCCCCGGAAGATGACGATGATGAGGAATCATTGGGATTTATTATAATTGGTTGTTGTTGAGGAACTGTGGCAAAATATTGATTTTCAATTTTGTTTAATATGGTTCACGCATCCCGTCCAATGCTTTTCTATGAGCTTCCCACTGTCTAATAAGTTGTATCACATTATGACTAAGTCGGGGGCTTGTGTTTCTAACGTAATTTTTTAATGCACTCCAAATTTTTTCAATAGGATTTAACTCGCAGTCTTAAAACTGTATGACCATATTGTTCTGCAAATTCGTCTATTACAAATGTTTTTTTAATGTTTGCATATTTCGCTTTTTTTTTTTAAATTCAATTAATTCAAACTTTCGCGTCGAAGTAGTTGGTATTTTCTCAGCTTGTCGCGAATGGTAAGAGGTATTATCGAACACTATGACCGAATTTGGCTTTATGTTACGCAACAGTTTTTCTGCAAACCGTTTTTCAAAGTGGCGTTCATATCTTGGTGGTAATCGGCCGATGACTTTGCTATGTTTTTTGCGGAAAGCATCAAACACCCTTTTAGAAATCCATCTTCATTACCCGTGTGCACTATTATTATACGTTTACCTCTCGAGGAAGGTACATTTGGAGAACATTTTAAAGTGTCATCCGACCAAAAAAAGTTTTGAATTTTTTTTTTCTGAAATAGGTTTAGAATGCCATGAAACGTAGAAATTTTAAATTTGAGTAAAAAAAAAAATTTCCCGTTATTTACTCCATTTAGACAGTCCACCCTGTATATTTTCCAGTGAAAATGTAACCATTTCATCGCTGACAGCAGCGTCAGCTACCTACCAAATTTGACTGCTCTATGTCAAGTAGTTTTTTTTAGATAATACACCAACAGACAGGCAGACAGACTGACGGAATTGAAAAACCTGTTTTCGTAATCTACGTGATCTGAAACGTGAAAATCCGAAAAAACCTCGGAGGGTGATTTTTTCTCGAATACAATACTTCCCTTTGGTATGCGAGGGAAGTAAAACATTTAAAAACAAAAATATTTGACAGTAATAAAAGAAATGCTAAAAAGCTGAGTTCATATTTATAAAGCACATACGATGACTCCTTTGACGGTAATTTTTTATTCGCTGAATAAATATGAACCTAATGTTCTGTTATTTTTGTGGTGCGTGCTCTTTCTGTTGAAACTGCAGATAATAAGAAAAAAAACTGTAGTGTAGTGCTAGTATTTTAATGAGATTAAGTTGGAAAATTTGCCAGTAGTGTTTTTTGTGGTAATAAATATTTAAATGGAGAGTTGTCATACGACAAGTAAAATACGAATGTAGTCATAAAAATCTTGAATCCGGTTCTGAACGCATTAAGCAGGTGTTCGTTTACAAGCGTGCGGCTCTCTGCGATGTAATTCTTAAGGGATGCCGCTTTGAATGTTATATTTTGGACACAACTTTACCGTAGTTCATAATTTTTTAGGACTCTTATTATAGTAGCTACAAAAAAATTTAAAGAAACAGAGAAGGATCATCAAATAGTTTACCGATTACGTAGCCGAAGCCGCCAATGATGCTTACATGCGCGCTACCCTCCTCCGTGTGTATTTTTTTCCAGTACTAAGTATAATTCTAATTGGGTTTTAAAGAACCAATCATTTTGTTATTATTTTCGTAAAGCTAGAGATTTTAAAAGGAAAAAATTAGGATAGAATGATTTAACTGTTGTATAGTTACATAGTTGTATATCATATCAGTGTCCATCATTGTTTTCTTGATTTCGTTAAAGTGTATAATATAAATATATTTTATCGCAGTTGATATAAGGAGTAGCATCACAATTTTACTGGTAAGTTCTAAACATTCTGAAATACAACATGATCGTGAAATATTATTCGTGTTACTCTATGCTATTATTAAAATAATTTCACTACACTAGCACGCCAACTCTGTATGTCCCATATAATTAATTTTAGACTTCTTGCCGTTTTGCAAATATTTTATTTGACTCCGATGGACCATTTTTTGAATGAGAACGAGAAAAGTATACTCGGTTATCTAGAATTTATTATGTATGTAATGTAATGTTTGGAAGAACTGAGTTACAACTTCTGCAGGAGTGTTTAATTTATATGTCCTTTCATTAAGATTAGTGCAGTGCATATTACATGTAAAACATCACAATTTAATTAGTTACTTTGAGTTACTATATGCTGGGGAAAAATTATTTTAATATTATACATTTGTTAAATTATTTTTTATTTCTACAGATATTTTGTATCCACAAATAACATAATATGCCGCTTGTAGTCAGTGATTCCTTTTAAAAATGTTCTTGATGATGGGGTAGGGAAATTTATATCTAACTTTTTGAAGATACTTATACCCTTCCGCAGTGGCACTATCTGGACGAATTAAACGTAAGACATATGGATACATAAAGTTTCAATGGTTAAGCACCACTAACCATTGCGTCGTAACAATTTTAATTTCTTTTAATTATGGAGCACCGCTTCTAAAAATTTGAAAAAATGTACCATAAACTACTCATAACAATGTATTTTTGGTAAAAATTTTGTGCACGCGAACCAGTATTTTCAAGAAAAAATAAATATTCCAATTTTTTATTTATTTATTTATTTTATTCGAAGGAGGCAGCCAAACTAACTGATTTTTTTTTCTACACAGATAAAAATAATGTTTTGATTCCAGAATCCATTGTTTCATATATCAAATAAATAAATTCTTCCGTATAAAACAAATACTTTTCTTTCAAAAATAATTGCAGAAATAAAAGGCTTATAAGAAATAAATTATTTTTGAAACGAAAGTATTTGTTTTATAGGGAAGAATTTATTTATTTGCGTATATATGAAACAATGGATTCTTGAATCAAAACATTATTTTTATCTTTGCAAGATGCATTTTAATACACATGTGGATCGTATCATAATAATTAATGCACAACTGGCAAAGATAAAAAATGAAAACGAAAAATTATATTTATTAGGGTACAGAGGTTACCAGTGGCGACAGGGGGCTACAACTCGAGGAAAACATTTCTTTCCCTTTTGTTGATCTACTGATGCCGAATTAGGTCGAAATGCTTCTGGGGTCATTTTACCATGCTTATTCTGCTACACCCTTTCGGAGGGTGATTTTCTCTCGAATACAATACTTCCCTTCGGTATGCGAGGGAAGTAAAAATTTTAATGTTGCTATACTTCCACTCCCAATACGTGGATGTGCAACTAAAAATGTAATAGATGGCAATGATATTTGGCATATCGATAACACAGAATACACAGGGTGGTCATCCAAAGAAATAATTCAGCTATGGTGGAAAGTAAAGGTACTTAGGCAAGCCTTCCATTTGGCACCTTTTATTTAATATTTCATTTTTGCTGTCAGGTGACCACTCTGTATATTTTTTTACCAAATGTTATCAAGTTCTCTTTGTAATAAGAGTGATAACTACATTCCGATTATTATTCTGCTGTCGTTTCTTAATTAATAAGTTTTTAGACTGACTACCTTGTATAAATAAAAAGAGGCGTTCTGTAGAAACACCTTTACCGATTTCTTAAATAAAAGGATTGTTTTAAACATATTTTTCTTATATATAATTTTATTTTCTAACTGTTTAATCAGGAATCTATATAGTATTAAATCTTAAAAACAAACATAAACAAGAATTTAATTTTTAAACATGAGACTGCCATGTCAATACATATCATTATTCCTATTATTATCATTAATTTTATTACACACGCCCGAAATAACTAAATAAATATCTACAAATTTAAAAATGTATATCACTGTGTGCCAAGGTATTTTTCTTTACAAGATATAGATTTTTCAGTATCATAAGTAAACTTTGAGGTGCAGTATATATTCTAAAGATGTGCTTACAATATCCGAAATGCATAAAAATCGATTAAAACTAAAAAGAGTTAATAACAGCTATGGATATAATTTGGCATGGTGGTCATTTAAAATATATCTGCTAATATTGCATAACTATTGACCCCTTACACGCTTACCTACTTCGAAACTGTACTTTCATTTCTACTAACTACACAAATAAGAAATAAATTTATTCTATGAGTTGGTTCTTACCTCAGAGTACTTTTACTATGCGTTTTCACACGGCTTAACTTCCATTATAAAACCTGAAAATAATAAATAAAATCAACATTACTTAACATGCTCATTCGAAATGCGTTCTCACAAACTACCAATTTATACGAAATGTGCGCACATAAAATACTGATGGCCTTTATCGTTCTGATCAGTTAGAATGTACGACTATGGCGTTAATCTAGATTTATTGGTAATAGAAAAATAACGACGTTTTACCTTCATGTTAATATGAATAGGCAATTTGAGTGAACTTTTCTCATGATTTTGTATGCACCATAAGGCCTTGAAGTACTCTTCAAGAAATTGGCGAGGAGCGTTGCTTTGTATGTTAAAAGTAGGGTAATATGGACCAGGTTCTGCAAATATTTCTAAAATAATGTATTTTAGAAATATTTGCAAAACAAAAACATTGGATTTATTTTAATATTTTATAATAGACCAAGCAAATGGGTAGGTTAAGTCGCAAAATGGGTCCGGAGGGAAATCTCTACGGGAAAAGTTGTATTGAGCTGAGATGTAAAAAAAAAGCCTAATACACTACTAGCCCCACCCTTTCCTTAAGGGCAGAAAAAGGATGAAATAGTTTATTTTTGCGTATAAATAAGTAAGAAAACGAAAACGATGGTAGATATGGAAAAAGGTTTCAGATAAAAATTGTAGAGCTTAAAATTCTGCTTAAAAAAGGCCATATGCATTTCTACCGTATTTCTGATGGTTTGGC
This sequence comes from Stenurella melanura, assembly GCA_963583905.1. Lineage (NCBI taxonomy): Eukaryota > Metazoa > Arthropoda > Insecta > Coleoptera > Cerambycidae > Stenurella > Stenurella melanura. The sequence goes on from OY757314.1 coordinate 100,501,104, forward strand.
TGTAAAACATGTATGACGCTTAGGGGCTGAATGAAATGTTAAAAAAAATCGTAAAAAATCGAAAAGTTGATATTTTTAATTATTTTCTTTTTGAATCTCCTTAGAAAAATCCCCAACTTTCTTTCCAGAGATAAAGTATCCTTGTCTACTTGTTTATATAAAAGTTATGAATATCTGAATTTTTAAATTCACGATTAATCAGGGTTGAACGTAGCGAAAAATATTTTTTGAAGCAACACTGTCTTCTTCGTGAAATTTCCTTACAAAAAGTCCTTTACAGTTTTTTTTTATCTCACATACCAACGTTGATATCTAAATAAAATTGCTATAATTTCTACAATTTTTATTTCACTCGACGCCACTGGAATATAGTCTAAGAGCTACTGGCCTCGGCAACCCATTGTCCCAATGCTGGAAATATGTTAAAATGTTAGGTTAGGTCTCCCCCGATATTTATTTATTCACTTCTACAAACTTTTGAGTTACAGACCTCAAATAGAGTAGCGGCAACAGAAATACTTAGCACGCTAGAGGTCAAGAGTTCAAATCCTATGTAGCGCCAAAAATATTTTTTGCTTTTTTTTTTAATTTTTCGACCCAAATCTCTTGCTCGAATATTATGTTACCTATAGTTCACTTCTATAAATGTTTCTTTGTCATAATATTTTATATTAGTGACAGAAAGTGTTTTCGATTAATGAAGTATTTTTGAAATCTACAATTATACATTGAAAAAGGTAAGAAAAGTTCATACATTATTTTCATTTTACGTTTTCTCACACTGAAAAAAAATTAAATTTGTAATAAAATAAATTCAATATCTCAAACAATCAAAAATGAAACCAGGATTTTTCAAAAACTCAACATATTGACATATCATACCTAGTGGAGTCAATGAGGCTGAAAATATGCATTACTTAATAATTCCGGGAAGCGGTAACTTTTGAAAATACATCTCTGACATGTCGGGAACAACATACCAAAAGTTACCAATAATAGTCCTTGAGCGTCATTTGTTATTGAACAAAATAGTTGCCAAATACCAGTTATTGTCAAATATCTCTTGAAATATGTTTTTCTTATAAAAACTAATAGCGCCGTTCGAAAGTACGGGAAATTTTACATAAAAATGTATATGAAGTTATTTTTTACAATGAAAAATGTAGGCTTCAGATCGCACGAAAATGGAACGTGGCGATGCGTAAGGCGCGCGAAGCGAGCGGTGTCTTTGGCGCGCTACACCAAATTTGTTGTAACTTAATTGAGCTCAACAAGATCTAATTGAAAGAAGAAACATATTATACCTATAATTATAAAAATGAATGTATGTAGGAATAGTACATATATGAAATCGGAACATAAAGAGATTTTCGATGAACTCTGTACTTAGAAGGTCAACCATTTTTACATTGTTTAAGATAAGAACTGTCTCATATTACTCTTGAAGTAATATATAAAAAGATCCGGTGAGTGAAAAAAATTCAAAAAATTGATTTTTGAAGATGTACACTTCCAAAATTTTAAAATTTTGAGAAAATGATAACATTTGATATGTATAACTAACTTCAACCATCGATTACTCTGGTTTCAATTACGTTATTCGATTTCTGTAGGCGATTTTTAAAGCTTGAAATATGTCCTTTACGAAGCTTCAAAGTAATTTACCTTACAAATTATATTAACCCTCTTAATTTTAACAGAATAAAAAAAAGTATTTTTTTGTTCTAAAATTCGTGAAATTAGGGATAAGATAAACGTTAATAACTTTAAAAAAAAATTATTTAACATACCTAATTACAGCGATTTCTTATACATTACTTCAAGAGTAATATGTGAAAGTTCCAGGTTCTTATCTTAAAAATTGTAGAAATCGTAGAGCTTATACCGATTTCATTGGAAATCTCTTTATGCTCCGACCTCAATATACATGTACCATTCCTACATACATTCATTTTTTATTTGAAAATATAATAATCCAATAGTCACATAGTGGAGCGAAAAAGGACATTGATGTGTATACTTTTGTAACACCAAAATTATATCATACCTTCTGGGGTATCACCAGGAGTATATATCTGAGTTTTGGACTTCCAAAGCCTATTGCGTTTTTTTATAAACAATTTTATTTTTCGAACAGCGTTTATTTAGGTAAAGAGGTGAATATCTCCGGTTCTAGAGGTCCGATCGGGACAAACAAAAAATAAAAATCTTGGCAATTAAAATTTCAAGAAATCTGCGTTAGTTTTGGGTCATTTAAGTATGTATATATCATGCAAAATTAAATAAACTGGCTAAAAAGCCATTTTTTCATTTTAACGCCCAGGGACGTCAAGAATTACGATCGGCTTCAAACTTTGAGAAAATATACCTTTTGTTGAAAACAACAAATTTTTTAGGACACTTTGAAATTTTTTTTATCAGAAAATAAAGAGAATTGCGAGAACTTTGATTTAAAATAAAGTTAATTTTCATCTATATGAACTCGAGATAGTTAACTTTTAGCATCTTGTAAAAAGATAAATAGCAATAAATATGCACACACATACACATAGAAATATCCTGGGAGGCAGCGACCGTTTTCGTGAAATCATTTCTATAAAGCTAATTTTTTTCCAAAGAGAGTTTAGATCGTATCTATAATGAAGGTTCAATTCTACCAAACTCTTAGTGGTGCATAAATGAGTAAAAAATTAAACATGTAAAAAAATAGATGGACGTAAATTTCGTTTTTCGAATTGTCACGAATTGTCAAAAAATGACGATTCGCCTTCGCTCCTGCCGGCCTCAATTTTCGATTTTCACCTCGCGACTCACGTTGTACGGTCATTGTCGACCTTCTCCTCGCCATAGAGACATAGAACGGGTCTCCGATCGCCGTATTTATTGAGTTCTGACGTTTGAAAAATTGACTTGCGTTCTTGCTAATCGGCGACTATTTTTAAGTGGTTTCCCGAGTTCGAATCCCGTCCGGGGATACTGTTTTTTTTTCGTTTTCAATTTTTTGGCGGATATTTTTGATTCTATAATTGCTATTCGCTCCGTTCTATTGCATTTCTCGGAAAAGATTTGCATTTTCCGCCGTGGAATATTAATTTGCACTATTTCAATTAAAGATCAGAAATTTCCTTACCGAAACATGTAATGAAAGCTTATTAACAGATCTATAAAAATACTGTCTGTTCATTAATACTAATGAGGAATATAATTGGCATGATTTGACTACGTATTGCCGTTTTTGCAACGTCTACCAAAGATTTAACCACCCAATAGCGGGGGTAGAATGTGATTCTTAATCGAAATAATGCAGATTAATATTTCGCGGCGAAAAATGCAAAACTTCTCCGAGAAATACAATAGAACGGAGCGAATGCCAATTATAGAATCAAAAATATCCGCCAAAAAATTGAAAACGAAAAAAAAAAAAAGTATCCCCGGGCGGGATTCGAACTCGGGAAACCACTTAAAAATAGTCACCGATTAGCACGACCGCAGTCCGCAAGTCAATTTTTCAAACGTAAGAACTGAACAAATACGGTGATATTGGATACCCGTTCTATGTCTCGATGACGAGGAGAAGGTCGGCAATGACCGTACAACATGAATCGCGAGGTGAAAATCGAAAATTGGGGCCGGCAGAAGCGAAGGCGAATTGTCATTTTTTGACAATGCGAAAAACGATATTTTCGTCCATTTATTTTTTTGCAACATGTTGTTTAATTCGTTACTCTTTTATGCACCATTAAGAGTTTGGTAGAATTGCACTTTCATTATAGATACTATCTAAACTCTCTTTGGAAAAAAAATCTAGCTTTATTGATATTAACGCGAAAAATCTGTCGCTGCCTCCCGGGCTAAAACAGAGTTGTCTCTGAACAGAACAAATATTTGACATTAGCCAAGAAAAATAAGGTTATAATTTTATAAAGATAAGTTAGCAGAATATTAAATTCCCCTAAATACATTCGTTAACTACTAACTTAAGTAAGCCGGAAACAATTGAGCACAGTGCAGCAAAACAAGAGATAATCTCGATATATAAATTTGAAAAAAGCTATTCAGGCTAACAGCAATGAAATGTAAATGTTCGAACAACAGTTTTTATAAGTTTAAAATGTTTTTGGACGTTTCATATGAAGTATAAATATGTTTCAAATTGATACAGTTCGAATATTAGCCATTTGTTAATTAACAATAATAGGCCAAAATACTAAAAGTAAAATACCTATCTCAAGTTCAAAATGGCCCAAAAAATCAATTTGTTGTTATTTGGTTTATATATAAATTTCAAGAAAGTGGCCAATATGACTTTAAAAATAAATGTTTAATGTCATCGGAAAGCTGGCATCGAGATCTACATTTGAAACAAAATGATCCATTTTCGAATTAATGGCACAAAATATATTAAATATAATCTCGGCGGAAAACTTAAAAACTCACAAACATCACATTTTCAAACCTTAATATCTAAAAAGATACGTCGGGTGGAGTTCGTATAATGCCTCTATGGAAAAAATATGATTGGTGATTGACGTTTCATCATAAATTGCGTCAGCGAAATCAGAAATTCAGTTCGGCACGAGTGAATCAAAAACGGCTCTTTTTGACATTTGCGATAAGCATGAATTATTGACTAGACCGCCGCGACCGCTAGCAGTAAGCTCCGTTTTTCTGTCGATAGTTTATACAAAACTATCTAGAGTTGTCCCTAAAAAGTCAACTTGCGTTACGTTTCTTCGTATAAAGAATATCAAATACTCAATAAAATAAATTCATAAACTGAAACACTAAAAGACAACTAGGATTTTTCAAAAACTGGACATGTTATCACTTTCAAATTTTTGAACTCGATAGTACACACAATTATAAAGATTTTGCGTTAAAGAATCAACTCGTAGTACGGTACTTCATACCGAAATCAAATCTTCGTTTATATTTTTATGGTTTCAGATATTGAAAGAATTTTTTTGAATATTTAATTTTTTCTCAATATGAAGAACCATAGAGCGAGTTAACTTTAAAAAAAAACTCTATAGTTTTGTATACCATCTACTGCCAAAATTTTAAAGTGATATGTGTAAATATGTCAAGTTTTTGAAGATCCTTGGTTGAATATTTAATTTTTTTTGAATGCGAAGGAACGTAAAATGAAAATAATATTTGAACTTTTCTTAAACCTTTTGCAATGTATAATTACGGATTTTAAGAATACTTCATTTTAATCAGAAACACTTTCTTTCACTAATACAAAATATTGTGGGCATCACGCTACTCCAAAATGGAAGCATTCCGACGGAAGCGCTTAAACAGTCCTCTGTTGAATTTTTTTTATGAAGACCATATTGAGCATTTTGACAATATTTAATTTTTTGCTGAAAAATGTACAATTCTGTTAAAAATAACACGTTCTACTATTTTAGAAATAGTTGACAAAAGCCACGGGCCTGTGATTCTCAGGTAATGTGTTATCTAATTTTTTGTGTAGAGAAAAAACTTTGGCTATCTTTAAAATAGATGGAAATGTTCCAGTTATGGAGTTCAATAAACTAACATTATTTATTATAAATAAATAATGTAGTGGTTTGATTTTGGGCCCGGGGCCATGAAATAAATATTTTTGGACCGAATGAATACCCTTCAACCCTTTAACTCAGCTCAAAATTTGTTTAAAAATGTATGCACAGTTGTTTCAGTAATGTAACTGTATTGGCAGACAAAAATAGTGGTGCCTAAACGAAGGCAGAAAAAAAACATTTTTTTAAAGATTATGAGATCTGCTTTAAGTTCACCATTTGAGGTCTCCAGGTAATAAACTTTGTGGAATTCTATTTTATAGAATTCTTCCTCATTCCAAAATACTGTTATACATTTGCTTCTAAAATGGTCTCTAAATATATAATCAATTATTGTAATTTAAAACATATTCGACATTGTACGATTTTTTTGTAAAGTTCAACTTTTCTCATTCAAAACATTTCCGTTTATATAATTAAAGTATGAATTACATCCTGTTCGTGCTTTCAATGTGAATTTTTATAGTTAAAAAATATATTTTTCAATAAATTTTGGATGAAAAAACTAATAGCGTTTTTTCACAAGCCTATTTCTGAATAGATATCCAGGTCACTTAACACAGTTCTCATCTTGCATTATCTCATTTTCAAGACATCACCTAACCTGTATCGATATCGACATTCGGGAGCCTTCCTGATGGTGCATTTACTTAGTTATATCCATTTAAAAATTTCATGTTTTGCATTCTCCAACGAGACTGTTTGAAATTACAAATCCATCCCGGCCGTAGCAAATCGCGTTAAGCGACGACTTTCATAGCGAATTTCTCGGTTCGAATCCTGTACAGGTGTACTTTTTAAATTTGTTTTGAACTTTTTAACATTTATGTTGAACTTTTTGGCGGATATTTATTATCCTATATTCATCGCATTTATGCGATTGACGTTTAAAAACTATAAAAAAAATAGAAATAATCCATGTCTAAGTTAATGAATTTGTTCACCACTTCAGAGTCGTATATCACTATATTCGACACCATTATGTTTCTACTTGTAGAATATAAATGAATTAATAAAAAAAAAACAGCTTGTTACAAATCTGTCATGCAGATGAACAGTTTTTGCCTCTAGATAGGCACTAACCGATATGTATGCTAATCGTATTTTCGTAATTACCGAATGGTAATTAATCGATACAGAAAAAATCAGCTTGTTATAAATCTGCCATCCACAGTGAAATATCTCGCAGGTTAACAGTTTCTGCTTCTGGAAACCCACCAACCGATATGCATGTCAATCATATTTTTGTACTCATTGTGACACAAGTAATCGATAAAAAATATCAGCTCCATACAAAAACTTCCACCAACCACGAAAAGCATGTAGACTTTCAACAGTCATCTAGTGAATTTCCCACCACCAAAGAAATTTCTCTTATCACTATTTTGTCTGCCAAGCTCTAAGGAACAGGATTAATAATGTCTCTAGCTTTTATAAATATGTTGGGTGATTGCACGCTGGCTTCCTATGTGATATCTGAAAATGCAAACTTTGTAGAAGTACAAAATAAACATCAACTTAAACGGCAACCAATTTCAAAAAATGCAAGAGTGCTCACTGCTCACCCCGTCGACATCCTTTCGCCACACCGGCCATTCCTTCTTTGGGAAGCCTTAAACTAACATCTTGGCATATTTCCAGCCTTGTGAAAATGGGTATGTTGTCGAGGCCAGTAGCTCTTAGACTATATTCCAGTGGCGTCGAGTGAAATAAAAATTGTAGGAATTATAGTAATTTTATTTAGATATCAACGTTGGTATGTGAGATAAAAAAAACTATAAAGGACTTTTTGTAAGGAAATTTCACGAAGAAGACAGTGTTGCTTAAAAAAATATTTTTCGCTACGTTCAAAACTGATTAATCGTGAATTTAAAAATTCAGATGTTTATAAGTTTTATATAAACAAGTAGACAAGGATACCTTATCTCTGGAAAGAAAGTTGAGGATTTTTCTAAGGAGATTCAAAAAGAAAATAATTAAAAATATCAACTTTTCGATTTCTTACGATTTTTTTTAACATTCCATTCAGCCCCTAAGCGTCATACAGGTTTTACAGCCAAACCACCAGAAATACGGTATAAATGCATATGGCCTTTTTTAAGCAGAATTTTAAGCTCTACAATTTTTATCTGAAACCTTTTTCCATATCTACCATCGTTTTCGATTTATACGCAAAAATAAACTATTTCATCCTTTTTCTGCCCTTAAGGAAAGGGTGGGGCTAGTAGGGTATTAGGCTTTTTTTTTACATCTCGGCTCAATACAACTTTTCCCGTAGAGATCTCCCTCCGGACACATTTTGCGACTTAACCTACCCATTTGCTTGGTCTATAAGCTTCATTACTGCTTCTGATAATCTTTATGATAAAACGTAAGGTTTTCGAGTTATTTGTGAAAAATCCCTCTGCACATGCATTTTTTAGATGAAAAATCAACATCTTCACTCGTGAATAACTCGAATAATATTGATTTATCAAAAAAACTTCATAGAACAGTTTTTGTTTAGAATTTTATCTTATACAGGATTTTTCAAGATCAAAATCGAATCAAAAATGTCCTTGAAAACAGAATTTTATGTAGTTAACTAGTGTTCATGAAAATCATACTAAAGTTTATAATACCTAGTAAATACCCACAGTATTTAATCGAAGGGTATTTTTACACATTTTTCACCTACACAAATAAATGTTTTGGCAATATAATTAATTCAAGGCGTTTTCCTAAAATGAGTATTGATTGATTTGCCAGCGTAAGGTAGACATTGCTGCCACTTCCGAATATTTAATCTGGATATTTTTACATACATTAGCTAGCCGCGAGAAGCTTCTATTTATTTATTAACCGTTCCACAGGTAAATAGCCATTTACAGTTAAAGTGCAAGGAAGATCCCCGAAAGAACATTTGAGACATCCTGTATATCGATCCGCCAACGAAAAGCAAAACAAAAAGTAGCAACAACAACAAAAAAAAGAGATCTAGGAGAATATTTGGGACGCTTTGTATATCAAACAGACCCCAACTACTTTGACCTGAAAACATTTTTGTATTTGTAAATGAGGCCGATATATGGACCATGTGGGACTCGCCCTATGTTCAATACATTCTCAATTTTGAGAAATTCAATTAGATTTAAGAATTAATATGTATTAAAAGACTAGTACTATCAATAGAACGAATCTCTTTCGCCCGTGTGCGTATGTTGGCAACTTTCCTCTCTGTTCTGTAGGATTCCCACACTAATTGCACTCGTTGCTTCACCTTTCTTAGAAACCAGCCTGTCATTCACTGAAGATAACTTTATGGTGAACAGTTTATATTATATTGCCAAATGCTTTGTCCCTTTTTCAAGTTGTTTATATACTTTTAGGTGATGTTATATTCAACCAATTTAACTTAATCAAATATCAACCATATGAAACAGCCAAACTCATGTTAATTTATATCAATTAATAAATGTAGAACTGTCCACGCTGAGATTTAACACAATTTCGTACGATTTCTCACAGTTTTAACTGAGTTTATTCGAGACTTCGTAGGAGTCACATAAGCGCGCTATCCGAAACCGAACTCAAGGCGTTTTCCTAAAATAAGTATTTTATAAAAAATAAACGGCCAAAACTCATTTTTTTTAAATTACACCCTGTTCATTTTTAACGTTCTTTCGGTAGAGCTTTAAATTAGCTTTCCAACACAATTATTAAATTTAAAATCGATCCAGAAATGGATGTGAAACTACAGTTTGACGTTGGAAATGACATAATGAGGATTTAGCATTGTTGCCAGCAATTAACCACAAGCATAGTACTTTAGGTGATCTCTGATTATATTTAGATTTTGAAAAACCATTCTAAAGGTAATTCAAACCTGTATGCAGATAAGATCGAAACACATATAGAATGCTATTGGAAGTGAAAAAGTCAGTAGTACTTCCAGTTAAACCGGAGGGAATTGTTGGTTCCGGTTATGTCAAAAAATTTATTTTTGCGCAAAATTATATTGAAAAATAAAGAAGAAAGTGGGAGTGCCCGGTATATATTAAGTAAAAACAGTGCGCATGTTTTAGTACTACTAATTTGCATTGAAAAATATTCAGAAATGTTATGCAAAATAATCAAGAATCTCATTAACTTGCTTTTATGAATTGCTATTTTGGAACATCAACCAGAACCGTTACTCCAACATATAAAAATTTATGGACTATAAAAGAACCCAACGATGCCATAAAATATAAGTTTGTTTATCATTTATCTAAAAAAAAATTCCAATACTGAAATCTGTGACCCTCATAATAATGGTGTCAGTGTCAATAATGTAAATCAGTTTTAATGTACGAGTTGAACTGATTTGAGTCCATGAATTAGTTCATGTACTGGATAAGTTTCAGAAATAAATCGCAAATTCATTTTTGCGTAACAGGCTTGTCGCTGAACCTAATCGCAATCAATTTTACAAGCTTTTATTCAATCCATATTTGTCAGTCAGTTAGTTTTGGTGAAATCTTGCAAGTCAATTTTGAGCCACTTCAATTTGATATATTGCCTTGAAATTTTGCATATATAATACCGATGACAATACACTTATCTGAAGACCATGACTTGATACTGCAGCCAGGATAGTCAGTTCACTATGCAACTTCTCGGTGGTTAAAGGTAGCCATACCGTGACCAAATAAGGAATAAGAAGATATAAATAAAAAAAAAATTGTAAAGCAAGTTTTAATTAAAATGTACTAAACGAAAAAAATAAGTATTACTTGATTTGACTTAGGCAGGGCTGTAGATAATAAGCAGACCCAGTGGATGTTAATGAGTCCTCTTAATATTACGTAAGATATTCATTCTCCCTCCACTCCATTTTTTTAGTGGTCAAAGTTTGAATATTTCTAATATGTTGACATAGTTTTTACATATTGCAAGAGTCGCAACAAAACAAACTGTTTGAATAAAATTTATATGAATGATCTAACTTATAAAGAAATCCAAAGAAATTTCATTCCAAGAATTTGGATTATTGCGACTCTTGCAATGCGTAAAAACTATTTCAAACATTAGAAATACTCGAACTTAGAACACCAAAGAGAGCATTTTTAAAATTATTGATTATTTTTCAAAATATTTGGATTAATGTACTTTTTGGAGGCAACCTCAGAATTCTAATTTCAACATCCTTGGACATTTCACCTTAAATCTGAAATTACCGAACACACATTCGACAATTTTATATATAGATATCCTATAGAAAAACAGTATTAAGAAATAAGAATAATAATGAGTTTTACTTCCCTCGCATACCGAAGCGAAGTATTGTATTCGAGAAAAAATCACCCTCCGAGATTTTTTCGGATTTTCAAGTTTCAGATCATGTAGATTACGAAAATATAGGTTTTTCAATTTTGTCAGTCTGCCTGTCTGTCGGTGCATTAACTAAGAAACTACTTGACAGTCAAATTTGGTAGGTAGCTCACGCTACTGTCAGCGAATAAATGGTATAACTTTCACTGGAAAATATACAGGGTGAACCGTCTAAAGGGAATAAATAATGAAAAACATTTTTCTTTGCTCAAATTTAAAATTTCCACATTTTATAACATTCTACACCTATTTCAGAAAAAAAAAATTGAAAATTTTTGAAAAAATTGTTACCACCAAAATAGATGACATTTTTTTTTTTCTTTGTTCAAATTTAAAATTTCCACGTTTCATGGCATTCTAAACCTCTCAAAAAAAAAAAATTGATTTTTTTTTTTAATTTTTAATATTTTTCTATCACTACTATAGAATAGATGAAAACGTTTTTTGCTCATATTTAAAATTTTCACGCTTCATGACATTCTTAACCGCTTTCGGAAAAAAGAATTTGGAACATTCTTTTACCATTTTGGAAAAATTTTGTACCACTACAATAGATGGAAAAAATTTTCTTTGCTCAAATTTAAAATTTTCACGTTTCATGGCATTCTAAACCTATTAAATAAAAAAATAAAAAAATTTTTACCACTAAAATAGATGGAATTTTTTTTTTCTTTGTTCAAATTTAAACGTTCCACGTTTCATGGCATTCTAAACCTATTTAAAAAAAAAATTGTAAATGTTTTTGAAAAAATGTTTAGTCTTTTTTATCATTACTATAGAATAGATGAAAAAATTCTTTTTGCTCAAATTTAAAATTTCCACGTTTCATGACATTCTATGAACCTATTTCGGAAAAAAAAATTGAAACATTTTTTTACCATTTTGGAACATTTTTGTACCACTGGAATGGATGGAAAAAAGTTTTTTTGCTGAAATTTAAAATTTTCATGTTTCATGGCATTCTAAACCCGTTAAAAAAAAATTGAGAACATTTGTAATCTTTTTTTACCACTACTATAAAATAAGTAGATGAAAACAATTTTTTTGCTCAAATTTAAAATTTTCACGTTTTATGACATTCTAAACCTACCTATTTCAGAAAAAAAAAAAATTGAACATTTTTTTACCATTTTGGAAACAAAATTTGCCACTAGAATAGATTGAAAAAACTTTTGTTTGCTCAAATTTAAAATTCCCACGTTTCATGGCATTCTAAATCTATAAAAAAAAATGATTTTTTTTTATTTGTAATGTTCTTTTACCACTACCTACTATAGAACAGAAGGAAACATTTTTTTTGCTCAAACATAAAATGTCCACGTTTCGTGACATTCTAAGCCTATTTCAGAAGAGAAGAAACAAGTTTTTTTTATCAACATTTTTGAAGAATTTCAAAAATAATAAAATTCTTTAACCACTACTAATACTTTCACTTCACTACGTGAATGTGGAATTGAAAATGTGACAGATGGAAATAATATTTGGCATATGCAACTATTATACTTTTACTGAAAAATGTACACGGTGGTCATCCCAAGAAATAATATGTAAAGGGCACAAGCCTTCCGTATTAGGCACCTGTTATTTAGTTTTGAATTTTTGCTGTTGGATGAGCACTCTGTATTCTTTTCACCAAAAGTTATCAGATTTTCTTTGTAATAATAGTGATAACTATATTCCGATTATTATTCTCAATGTCATTTCGTAATTAATAATTTTTAGAGTGACCGCCATGCACAAATAAAGAGGGAAGTTCTGTGTAAATACCTTTACCGATGTTTTTAATATTATTTAGAAATTCAGTCTAAAGCGTTGCTACCAGGATAAATCATTACAAAGCCTATTTGTGATAGAATATCACCGAGACTGTGCGTGAATACTACAAACGGTACACGTATACGAATATAGTTAACCAGATATGTTATACGCTTACCTCTAACGAAAGTAGTCGATTGTTTACCTGAAACACCATTACAAGTCTGCCACCAGCTCTTTGTTCATTGTCAATATTGACGGTAGCATAGCCGTAGGTTAATTGATATTTATTTACTTTTATCGAATCATTTTTGTAGTTGTTCATTAAACTAGCATTATTTATAATAAACAAATGCATTGTAAATAAAATAATTTATATCATGCCTATCAATTAATATAAAGTAGTAAAACAATATTTACAATAATTAAAATGTTGCTGGTTGTCGATCTTTTTTATGATTTTCAAACTTATACTGGATAAACCATATCTGTCATTAAGCGGCAGGTGTGCATTCTAAAAGCTCTGAAATTTATATGACATCTAATTATCCACTTACTTGGCCTAAAATAATTATGTATTATAAATACCCTGATAACAACAAACGTCCCCAGGACGTACACTTAGGTCCTCGTTAGGTCTCAACGTCCCGGGCTCATATGGTACGTCCCAAAGACGTCCGTTTGCTATCATCCCTAAAACGTTCTGAATAAACGTTTTAAGGACATCCTGCTAGAGTCTAGTCAAGACAAACCTAAACACATTTGTGAAATAACCTCTAGGAGTGATGTTTTTTTGAGCAGATGAGAATATGATTAAAAAAGGAAATTAAAAACTGTAAAAATGAAATTAGAATCCTTAAAAAGTTTTACTAACAAAATTTCTTTTGACAAGAAAATATTTTCATTTTTCATGGTCCATTTAAATTTTGTCAATTTGATTTTTCTGATTTCAGAAATCTTATATTCGTTTCAACTATTTTTTTCATCTTGCGAAATCACATTAATTTGCACTTTTTGACAGTAAAATGTAGTTATTATACTACTATCGTCTATATTAGTGTGCTACTAGAATTTAGTACGAAAATATCGCACTGAGAATAAATGGAAATAATGGAATGAATAACAAAAATATAATAAAGTTCCTATAAAGCTCTTTTATTTAAAAATTCCCGCCAAACGTCGAGTTGATTGAGATGGAGGAATTTCGGTTAGTTGCTGTCAAACTATGGGGAATTCAATTTGGCAGCCTTATGGTTATTGCATTGCATCATTTTTATTTCGCCCGCCCACTACTTAGTCACTTTTAACGGCTACGAGAAGAAAGTACCAAAAATAGGTAAGTCTATTTAATTGATTTATTAATATATAAGTATTTAGATCGATATTTTATTCTAGATAAATTTGGTGCTGCTTGTTTGTAGGTTATAGCCTATATATAATAAATATACTACTACCCACCTTATTTGGCTCTGTTAAAATTCTAGGGAGATCACCTGTGAACCTGGGTATGTAGTTTTAAGTTGTTTATCATGGAGCGAACTTATTCACTTAAAAGAAGATTGTTGGTTAAACATTATAAATACAATACTTCCCTTCGGTATGCGAGGGAAAAAATTGAAAATAAGAAGTACCTACTCAGTGTGTTAAACGAAGTGTTAAATATGGTTCAACATCTAATGAACAAGTGGAGGTGATGGAACTTGTAATAGGTAAGGTTTGAAACATTGAGTAATAAAAACATTTGCCAGAAAACATCAACAAACTTGTAAAGCATATTTAGGGATTTCAGTAAATTAATATAAGGAAAAAACTAATAAAAGTACCGTTTGAGGAAAATTTATAATTTTGTAACTTATATGCCCTATTTGCTATATTTTTTTTTCTGAAATTACGCTGTACATACGCACAAAAACTTTTATACATCATCAATGTTCAACCTAATAAACCTGCTTCTAACCGTAAATCCTAATGCATCTTAACCCATAGCCATTTTCTTTACTTGAATTCCGTAATAATATTTGAAAAAAATATAGCGTTAAACTTATAATAATGTTATTAATCTGGTAGCGTTAGTCACAATATATTTCTGCTTCTCTCGGTCTTTGGTGTTATTTGTAGAATCGATAATTCATATAAAGAGGTGTGTTCTTAAAATTTTTAAATGAACTAGGGAACCATTCCAATGCAAAAGTCGGTTAAACAAAAAAAATTTCAGATTTAAACTGAGATTTTTTTTTAATAGGACACTAAAAAATTATAAGAACAATTTATTTTAAATATAAGCTTGCCATCAGGTGGCATATATTAGTCTTAAAGTTTTTTGCCAAGATTTCATCTGAAATGTTAATTTTTCTTTTATTTGCACAGGGGCTGCTGAAGTCGCTAACGCGTCAAAGTCTTGGAAGGATACCGAAATGGCTATTGCATCGTGATTAAAGAGGGCAAAAGAAAGAACAGAGAGGGTGTCAAAAAAGAGAGAATATTAGAGAATAATATAAACTAAGATAATTATAAAAAGACGAAGTGTGCAAAACGTTTAAGAGAAGGTGAGATATACATTTATCTTACGTTTTATTGCACACTTGGCTTATTTCTTATAATATAATATTCAATATGACTTAATGTATATCTACCTATATTATACTGTACTAGGTATTATAATACACAACTTTTAAATCCCATAAAAAATGTATTTTTGACACTTGACACTTCAAATTGTAGAGTAAGAAGTTAATTTTAAAAAAATACAAATTCCATAACTTATTTTTCAATAGCACAATAGAAATAAAATGTTCGCATAAATTTGTCATTTCGTGTTGAATCACTGGATTCTATTTCTATTCTATTTCGAAAGAAATGCATGTGGTTAGAAAACCCAAAAAGAAACATAAATTCCCTCTGCTGTAAATACACCTTAAAAGTGGTGGAGGGGGAGGTACCTATATGTTCTGCATAGTATGTCGCAGCAACATTTTCAGGACGTCCTCCCTAGACCTACATTCGTCCCACATAAGTTCTGGGTTGGACGTCCTCGGGACACCCCGTCTTGCTGACACGGAACGTCCCTCAAACGTCCTCGGTACCTTTTAGGTCGGTAAAGTACGTTCTCGGTACGTTTTCATGTCCTTTGGGTACGTACTTGGGACGTTTTTGGGACGGCCATGTGCTATTAGGGTAGTAAGTAACCAAAAATACAAAAACAATTTTTAATAGAAATATTAATTAAAAAAATCATATGTAAGATAAAATTGGACAACCAAGTTAACAGCATTAATAAAATTATTGTTTCGAACCAAGGTAGTGCAATTAACACCTTGGTATTCCTTAGATGGCAAATGGGTGTACAATAGCTCTTTTATATTTACTTTCTGCAATCATCACATCCAATCTATGCAATTATGCCTTCATTCATTCACACAATGCAGCATTATAAATTCATACGACAACATATGACACCAGTACGAGGTACGGCAAACAGAAATTCACAGAGATACAGTAGGTTATCAAAAAAATTATTAGAATTACTCATTGGGAATAAGGCTAAGAAGAATGTTCTCTATACCAATGTGCATAAAAGAATATGGAGTAACGTTTTTAATACGGTACTCTTTACATAGAATATAATTAGTTTCTAATCATTGCAAAAACTGGTATTGGGGACCAACCAAATAAAGAAAAAACGTGCATAATTTTTCAGGTAGGAAAATTTGGAAAAACTGACCTAGGTCAAAAAATGTTCAACAAGTGTCTATGAAAAGTTTGAGAACCTCTGACACCTGTATAGTTTGAAAGGAACATATGCGAGTTTATATTTTCCGAATAGGCATAAAAGTTGTTAATGTCTACTTAAATATGACTGAGAGAAACTACTGATAGTACTGATATTGATCGAAAGTTTCGCAGAAAGGATCTATGATTTAGGATTTCAAAAGCCTTTAAAAAATCCTAAAGGGCACCGGTGGACATTATATATAATAATTAATGTTGAATATTCACACATGTTAGTAGAAATTTAAAAAAAGAAAATATAATTAAAAGATGTTGCTTGGAAAAATATCTTCTCATGGGTGTTTACAAGAATGTATTAAGTACTAGCAGTTTATCGCTCATACCATGGACCAAGTGTATATGCTACAAAGGAAAGAATATTTTAGTCAATACATTTTGCTGTAAATGTTTGAATTCTTTCTTCGGATTATCATATTTGTCAATCATCATCTTCTACGAAGAAAGCATAAAGTATATAATTTTTAGATACTTTTTCGTGAATGAATCACTTAGGTGCATGTAAAGATAATGTTAAAATACTTAGAAAACAAGATATTCGTATTTCCGTTTACTTGACAAGTTTCTAAAATATGTTTTTAATCTAGGTAGGTACGTAGAAATGAACAGGAAAAATAGAGTACATTTCGACGTAGATAAGTATCTTCTATAAATTTGACCTAGCGTAACTACACATTGTCATTATTCCCCAATGTTTTCACATTTCTTTGTTTACTTCAGAACAGATGTTTCGGTTGGTACAAAGTGCATGTATTTAAATTTCCTTAATCATGTCGAAGCTGCTGTTTTATTTCCATAACTAGATACTCAACTTTATCATGAATCTTCATATGGACTCTGTTAACTAAACTGTTGACCACCCAAACGAATAATATAAAAAGGGATGGTCCTAGCTGGGGCCATAGGTGCAACGGCCTTGAGTACTGTAAAAAGAGTAAGCCGAATGCGCCTCTCTAGAAATGCAAATTCACATATTTTCGAGGCATAGAGGAATTTCTAACCTTACCTATTTAACATTTAAGTTTTTTTGACACATTTAAAATTGATCTCTGTACATTTTGCAAATATTTTCTGATTTCTCTGAATTTTTAAAAGTTTGGCATCACTACACAGGGCTGAGGTTTCGATATTCTGGAGGTCAACGTAGTGGAGCGTTTTTCTTGTTTAGATTATTTAGTTAACGCTCATAAGCTAAAAAACCTAACCAAATTGTCTCCTGAATGGCTGAAGATATGAAAGTAATAGTGCATTTTTATACAGTGTTTAATGTCTTAATCTACACTATGCAGTAATAATAACCGAAATAAACATTAAAGCAAAGTAAATATAAAAATAAACACATGGATGAGGATATCTAATGACTAATGATACGATAATAAACCCTAATAACAGTACGGAAATAAAAATAAAACCAAAATCACACGGGCGCATCAGTACGTTTTTACTTACGAGAATTGAATAGGGGAGAGTGGGCCACCATGAGACGCCCTACACCCTGAGACAGCTGCTCTAATTTCAAATTTAGCGCCCGTAACGAGCTGTGAATGTGTATCAACACTGTAACTTAGTTGTCCGCCTTCTACCAGAGCATCAGTGTCGTTGGAATTTATTTGTATTTTTTAAGTGATAAAAACTTTTTTACAAAGAGACAAAGCAGTTTTCTCAATTTTGGAATTAGTTTTTGTAACCTAGATGTTCGTTAACATATTTGTCATTAGCGTATTTTTGTCATATTTTAAAGAATAAAAATTGTTTGCAGTAGAATTAAACCACTTGGTTTAATTGTTTTTAATTAACATCGAATTATTGTACTGTCTCATCGAGGCCCACTGAATGGGTCACCTTATAAAATAAAATAAACAATGAAAAATAAATGGCGAAGTTAAGCAGTTACAAGTCATAAGAAATTATGAACGCTTTTCTTACACTTAACCATATATTCTGTTTGAAGCGTACAGACTCGGTCCCTCCCGTATCTTGGAGGTACACAAGGGCGGCGAAATCTGCACACTTCGAACAGAATCGAAAATAATCTATAATAATTTCAACATGAATACAAAAAAAGGCAAGGCTGCAAGAATGAGATTTAAAGAAATTTTTTTTCTTTTTCTTTCTTTTTTATTATTAATTTTCTATACAAAGGGCTACAATAATCCTGTGCATTGACGTTCGAGCAAATATGATTTATATATTTTTTTGAACCTAGTAATGCTGTTCCTTTTTAGCTGACTATTCAAACCATTATATGTTTTACAAATTTGGTAACTAAATGATCTCTTAAACAGTTCAGTACGGTGCTGAGGTGGAGTTAGAAGACCCTTAAATCTAATATTTAATGTGTGCACATCAGTTCGAAATTTAATTTTTTGATAAAGATATATAGGAGTTTTGTTTAATGTAATACCATGAAAAAGACAAGCTGTGTGATGCAATCTTCTGTTGTACATGTTAAGCCATTTTACCTCCTTGAGTTTATGAGAAATTTTCTGATTTCGGTAAATTCCATAGATAAGTCTAAGACAAGAATATTGTAATTTCTGAATTTTCCTTGCATACAGTGTATTTATACAAGGGCCATATAAACAGTCTGCATAATTTAATATAGATAAAACCAAAGTTTCACAGAGGAGAACTTTGGTTTTATGTGGGAGGTAATGGCGATTACCATATATTAATTTTAATATGGAGTAACCTTTTTGTAGCATTTTATTTACATGGGCCTCAAATCTTAAATCACAGTCTAATATAACTCCTAAACTTTTTGCCTTGTCTACTTTTACCAAAGGTTCATTACCAATTTTAATATTTGTACGTTCTGTAATATTACTTCGCTGGTTCTTTGGACCAAAAATTATAATATTAGATTTAATGGGATTAATGACAAGACAATGATCATTTGCAATTTTTACCAAATTTTGAAGATCTTCATTAACAAATGAACAGGCGATAACAGCATCAGAGGACCTGAAAGAATAGTAGAGCTGAGTGTCATCTGCATATAAATGTACTTTGCAGTAATTTAAGTGATTAATAAAATTGCTTGTATATATCGCAAATAGCAATGGAGCGAGGATTGACCCTTGGGGAACACCAGATCTTAGGGTTAGGTAATTTTAAATATTATTATTTAATTTTACACGTTGTTCCCGATTTTTTAAGTAGGCATTAAATAATTGTATTGCTTCCTCAGAGAGCCCTATGTAGTGTAAAATATTAATAAGTATATCGTAATTTATAGTATCAAATGCCCTACTGAAGTCAAAGAAAATTAAGGTGGTACAAAAGCCCTGGTCAGTAGCCGCTATAATATCATCCACTATGTGCAAGAGAGCCGTAGTGCAACTGTGTTTGGGCCTAAATCCTGACTGAGACAAAAACATACATTTAAAAAAAATATTGTTTGTCCCTTCTATCTGATTAAATATATTTCATACAAATCAAACTATAGGGAAAATGTATAATCTTCTGGAATTTACTGTCATGGATTCTAGAAGTAGTAGTAGTAATATATTTCCGAGTATATTTCCTTACTGGAAGATATTTCACAAATGCATTTCAGTTGGGGTTTGTATAAAAAGTAGACTTTTAAATAATCCCCACTACAAGGAAACCCTGATAGGGAACACTATATAATTTTCAACAGAGTACCTACCTCGGTAGCTTTCTGAATCGGCCTATAAGAATGCCTGTCAGTTTACATACAACAAACTTTTGGGTAATACTGGCTCTTGGAATATATGAGCTTTTAATGTTTTTACTTTATACATATTGAATGTTTCTAATCAATAAATACAATCATTATTTTGAACTGACTTTTAAATAATCAGAAACTGAATAAAATTTGGAGGTCGCTTTTGACATATTTTTGAGTTATTTTTCGACAATGCCGTATAATTATTTTCACTTGTATATTTGCTTTAACCTCTACCATTCTAGCAAAAGACGTCTCTTTGCGGTGTGGCTCAACTTGTATCTCTATGATTTTCATTATCCGTTATTTTAGAAGTCTGATGTTCCATTTAAAATAATAAAGATAGTTAACAGAAAAATTTTATATATTTTAACTGTATAGAAAATCATGGAAGACCTAAATACAAAAATATTCTTGTTGTGTAACAATTTCAGAAATATAAATAGTTTAAGAGTGAGCTATACCTAAAAACAGTGGGGAAGAGGGGTATAACGACAAATGAAGAGATATCTCCTTAATAATCAAATTCTAGCCAAAAATATTCAGTTAAATAACATCGCCCAATTTAGAAAAAAACAGCGTATTGTTAATCATAATTTTTAATGATTAACAATAAGATGTTCTTGCAAATTGGGTCATGTTATTTAACTTGTACATAAATAAATACTACAGGGTTGTTGAAGAATATTTTTGCCTAAAATTTGATTATTAGAGAGATATCTCTTCATTTGTCGCTTTATCCCCCTTTCCCACTGCTCTCCCGTATAGCTCACTCTGGTCGTCGTGACACACCCTGTAACACCCTTCCTTTGTGTAGAGTAATCGGGTAAAAACAAGAAAATTATCTGCGTCTCTAGTAAATAATTAAGGTAAGTGCTTGCAAATAAAGGAAGTATAAATATAATGCATTTCTAATAAATAGTTACTGGGTAAACAATACAGTTATAATAAAATATCCAATTAGGTATTAAATAATAATGAGAAAGTTCATTAGTATAACTGTCGCTTAAATAGTAATAAATTAACATAAATAGCCACTAAACCAAAGACAGTTCTTTTGTCTTTAGTTTAGCTATTTATTTATAAACATTACTATTATTATGCAATGCTGATGTATAATACAGGAAGAGAATTATCAGAATTATCGGCTTGTTTGGGTCAAGGAAAAAAAATAGTAACAAAAAATAAAAATATTTTACGAATAATCAAAATATAAAGTTATATTGTGTAAGTATAGTAGTACAATAATATGACAAAAAAGATTACTTTTGTTAACATTATTTACTTTCTTAGCAATATTATTTATTTACTCAATGTCACTATTATACTCTTCGCAAATACTAAACGAAGAGTAAGTATATTGCATTCGATCGGCGCATTTCTAAAACCTGTAATGTCACTCGTAGGGAAAAAAAATTCATATCACTGTGTTGGTGATCTAATTCTGAACAACTTTCAAAATGTCCGTTCGTTCGCCAGTCTGTCTGTCCGTCCGTCAAGTTTCTTGTAAGCACGATAACTTAAGAGTGGGTATGCCGTCTAAAAATCAGAAATAAATTACTCTCAAACGCCGCCCCGTCCGCGACAAATTATAATTAGACCATTGCAGTTACGAAATTTGTACAGGCGAAAAATAGAAGAAAACATATCAATCTAGGTTTGTATCTTTTTAATATTTTGAAAAAAAAAATGGTATTAATTAATAAGATTTGTTTTAATTAGCAGTAAATTGCTGATTTTTTAAAAAATATTTAGAATCAAAATATGAGAAAAAGGACTCGATACAAACCTTCATTCATGTTTTCTGTGTATCGCACTATTTTTTTTTTCCAAAAAACATAATGCTTTTTGCAAAAACATGTATAGCACGGAACCGTGCAAAGGCACATTTTGCAACAAATGTTACACTGATACGAGCTCCCTCTGGATTTATTATTGTTTAAG
The DNA here is from genome assembly GCA_963583905.1 of Stenurella melanura. Lineage (NCBI taxonomy): Eukaryota > Metazoa > Arthropoda > Insecta > Coleoptera > Cerambycidae > Stenurella > Stenurella melanura. Next base: position 100,523,202 of record OY757314.1, read on the forward strand.
CTCCGCCCTTCACCTAGAATTATTTTATGAATGAGAAAATATAACGAGGGAACGAAATAAGAAATTAAACCAAATCATTTCTAATAACACGGGACGCCCAATAAAATACCAAATTCCATTAATTTACTATTATACTTAACAGGTACTCTACTCTTTGATTATACTACAAGTACGGAATTATAACAATATAGTTACTAGTTATATGTAGCCACCCATGCACTAACAATAATGTGTAATTGTGTTTCAATTCTTCTTTATAAAATGGTGGTATGCTGGTATATTTGAAAACATTTATTGGACAATACAATTGATACTAAATTTTAAAGATGTGTTCTTGTCGTAAACACATGAATATAGAATTATAAGGGGCAATGCGATTTGCAATGAAAGGAGTTAGAAACACAAAAGTAAAGCGCACATTTTCCCATTTTCTCATCAAGTCACACGCATCAGTTTGTTGCATTACACCAAGCAACAGGATTTTTTTCATAATAACTTTTATTTCTGGGAAAAATAGAAAGAAATGTTTGGGATAAAAACTGTCGGCAGTAAAGTTATCTATCGATCTGTCAAAATAATGAAATCTAGGCTCAAAATGTAAAAAGAAGCAGAGAAACCAACTTACTCCTTTAAACCCGAAAATATTTTCCAGAAAAAAGCAACTTCGTGAAAATTTAACAAATCAGAGCTAAAAGTATTGTCCAGAAGGTGATGTGGACCGATGTTGAAAATATTTTCTTGTTGAGATCGCGCACCAATGTAGACGTTCTAAGACTCAAGTTGCAGGTTTTTATCTCTGCTTTCAATATTTGTAGAGAAAACATTTTTGAATACAAATTTTAGCCATCTTTTTTACTTTCAAAATTTTGCAAATTTTTAGAATCGCTCTGACATTCGCATTTTAAAAAAATGCACTATTAAATTTCATTGATACAAATAATTGATGCTTTGGATTTTTAAAATCTAACCTGAGATATCCATATTTTTGAGAAATAACCTACTATGTCTAAAGTTATTAATGATATTTTGATGCGGGGTTTAGTTTAAAACATCTATCATTAAGCTTTTGTCTACTATAAAAGCAAATTTGTAAGTTCTCCCCATCCAAATATTTTTTAAGAAAATATGAATAATAATTCGTAAAACTAAGTGTACACCAGGCAAGTTATTTTATATAATATGTGCTAATATGTGATATGTGCTAAGTATATAACACTAGTTCCTTGGTCAAATCGAGAACTACTACTCCTAGAAAGTAAAATTTCAAATAAAAGGTTGCCTCTATCCTTAATCTTTATTTATTCTCGATATATTTACTTGTTACTGACTTCGAAAAATTGGCATTTGCTTGCTATATTTACGTCTGCAAATTTCAGGTTAGGGTTGTAAAGAAATTCTTATTTTATACTATATACTATCAAAACAGTACCTGAGAGGTCAACCACTTGTAGAAATTACACGAACTGCCGAGACTGCCTTGCCTGCGGCGCCTGCGTAACTCCAACCAGCCGCACTTGCGGGGCTTTCAATTATATGACCGCCACTGCCATGGCTGCCGACAGCCTGCCTAAAATTCGGAGAACGAGTGCCGACGGTGGTTTACCTCTCGATAGACAACTAGTGAATTTCATAATGATCCGTTGAATAGTTTAATGCTTATAAATAATTACTTATCACTGACTTTCTGCGAATCATTTCTCTTATTCTCGGCGTCTATTGGATGTATAACAATAATAATTAAAATTATTTTTTTGTTTAACTTGCCATAATTCAAAAAACGAAAACATTAATGGATCTCAATTTTACTATGTCATCACTACATATTTATTAATGAACTGTGGTAATATGAAGGTCAAATTTTAATAATTGTAAAAAATACGTTTTTTTTCAAAAACCATGTCGATAAAATGTGAGTATTTGCAAGGATCAGTTAACGAACGGAAAACCCTTTAAGTCTATGCTGAGACGAAATAAAGATGGAGACACCTTTTTTATTTGAAACTTTTTTTCTGTTTAACAGTTTCTAAGAATATCGCGTATAGACAAATTAGACCAATAAATAGCTAATACTATACGCATAACACTTATTGGATAAAACAACTTGCGTGGTGTATATCTTTGATTTTAACAATGGTTGCTAATTTTTGTTTATTGGTAAACTACCATTATTTGAGGGAGACTACAAAATAAAAATTCAAGAAGTCCTGAGGAATCCCCTGAGGATCCAAGAGTTTAAATTTTGATTTGTTGAATGATGTGACAGCTAAAGCTTTACACATACGAAAACTAAACAACATTAAAATGTTAAGTTTTCCATTTAGTTATAAACAAGAATTAGTACTATAATAACAAACAAGACTGCAGCTACGGACACGTATTTCGGAGTTATTGCTCTTCATATATGGCACATGAGGTACGAAGGTACAAAATAGAGTACCTACAATATTCTGTGCTTTCCTATCTTTGTTGGTCTTGCTTTTAACAATATAACAATATTATTTATGCCATGCTACGCTGATGAGGAGCAATAACTCTGAAACGTGTGCCCGTAGCTGCAATATTGCATACCACTAATTTTTGTTTATAATTTTTATCGGACCTCATCAACTCTTATTCTTTTTATTTAATATCATTATTTCCTTATTGACGATTATTATTAATTAATGCAGATTACTAATTATTGAATATCTTTTCCATTATGCAAAAATATAGATATACTCGTATACTCCATATTACAAATTAAAATTCTAGGGAAGCATAATACCTAGCCGTTTAAATTATAAATACTGTATTTATTGAAGGAATAATATGTTGAAAACGCATTTAGGTTAGAATGATAGGATAGATGTGTCGGGTGTCGGCATAACCTTTGAGCTTTAGCAGGTAGAATTTATATACAATCATGAACTAATTTCGAGCTTATACGTAAATCGCGGTCATTCATTTCTATTTACTACTACATAGTACTATAAACACATAAAATAATATTTTATCGTTTTTAAAGGACCGCCCACTGGAGTTTCCCTTTCACCTCCCCTGTTGCAAATTTTAGCAGCTTGTCGAGGCATACCTACTCTTAAGAACGAAAATTGGAAATATGAAGGCAACTATACCTGGAATGGATAATCACATTACGTACTCGTATCTTGCAGCTTGTTAATGATTGGTGTAAAATATAAAACTGACAAATAGAAAAGAGGTGCTGAATACACTTACGGAATGTTTACGTGCATACGGTAGTAGGAAGAATGTCAATAGTAAATAGTTGGAATGTATACTTTTGATGAGTTTGTTTAGATAGATTTCTGAAAATACATTTTTAATTTTTTTTATGATTACACTATACTTCCATTTCCCTACGTGGAAATGGAAGTAAAAATACAATTAAAACAACATTTTAAACAATGAATTGTTTAACGTATCAGTATAAACCATAAGTTCATTAGCGTTGATACTTCTACAAACTAATTAAAAAAAGTACAATGATACAAGTTTCTTATTTCCTAACTACGGTGTTTTGTGGTTGTGGATTTAAATAATTAATTAATTATAGTATATAAAAGTTATCTCATAAGACAAATTAATAGAACAACGAACTCGAAATTTACATTACGGCAGATGTTGAACTCAGAATTCTATGAATAATTATTCTAGTTACTATTCTTAATGTTGGCAACATATCAGCTAGGTGGAAATAATCTGAAATCTTTTCACAGAAATATGATTCAGAACAAATCACATTACAGGGTGTACCGCACAAGCAACATAATATAGAAAATAGACTCTAGCTAGACATTATACCAGAGACAAATAATTAAACTCAACTGATTTATCGTGTGAAATTTGTGATACAAAATTGCGATTTCTTTTGTTTGATAACATATCAAAAAATGTAGAAAAACACTTTTTGACACTTATGCAACTTGTGTAGTAGATGAGGGGGAGAGGAGTTTCATCGCATAATGGGTCGCTATATCTCAAATGAAAGTAAAATGACATACAAATGATCAAAAACTTGAAATTAACGCTAGTGACAAAGTAAATAACATTTTTCTTTCTTTCCATTAGTTCTAATATGAATAAAACTTGCAATTTTACATTTTTTGCTGACAAAAGCGACAGAATACTTAATTTTAGCTAAATTAAAGTGAATTAAATTAGCTACTCACATCTTATTTTCAACAAAATATTCCACCACATTGTTTCATCTTAACTTCTGCAAGACAAACTAAAAAATGGGTATAGGGAACCAAACATGACTTTCATGTTCTGCAAAATTCCGCATAGTCCTTACTGTTCATTGAAAAGAACATTTAAAAAAATCAAAATCGATGAACTTTTGCAGAAGTTACAGTGGACGAAAAAAAATCCACAGACAGATACATACACAAATACAGAGATGCATGCAGTCATTTTATTGACGTTTCATATCTGTATAATGTACAGCTTTACATGAAAAAATACTATTATTATTATAGTTTTGCACACTCCCTTTTAAAGAGAAATTACTGATCTCTAGGCGTAACTACACCAGGGAACGCAGCTCTATTGGAGTTTGTTCCAGGTTTTTGGACCCTTTTGGCAACGTTGATGATGTTCCCTTCAATAGCTCAAAGTCCAGATTTCAACAAGAGATCACAGAGGCTTCTGCCTCAATGTTTTTCTCCAAATATGTGCCGTTCTTTTGCACTCTTTGCACTCATTGCACTCTCGACCGCAGACTGCGGTCATGACTATTCCTAATAGTTCCGAAGGCTCCTTACGATCAATAACACCACTGCGGTTTTTGAATTCCACATTCTGCTCACTTATATTTGGAGGTTTTTGTACCTGCTTAACTCATCAGTATCCTTGGGCATCACGTTAGCGCCAGTCGAGATGGACACATCAGCAAACAGAATTTCTCCAATGTAGGTGCGACGACGTCCGGCTGATTCGAGCGAATCTCCCTGTGAGTTAGAATTAGCACGTGAAGGGCTTCATCCGACAGATGATCATATTAAGGCAATGACATGCCTGTTCCAAGTAATTTATTCCACATCTACATGTTATTTGTGGTCCACTACATAGACACCTTAAAAAAGGCAGTAAATGGGAATGATTTCCCTAAATGACAAAATATTTAATGACCTCAAGAATGTATTAATCTCAAATACTACTTTGGTTCATTATGATCAGACATTACCAGTATACGTTACAAGCAATGTCTGCCACAAGGGAGCAGGAATGGTATTATTTCACAAGTACCCTACTGGAATTTTTCGTCCGATAGCATTTGCCTCAAGAACATTTAATTTACAGACACAGAAACAAGATACTCTACTATTGACAAAGAAGCATTAGCTATTGTTTATGCAGTAATCCATTTTCATAATTTCCTTCATGGAAGACATTTCACACTTTTTACTGACCATAAATCTCTGGAAGGAATATTTAGTAAGAACTGTGAAACTCCCAAAATTGCTAGTAACCGCTTAATTCGATGGGCAATGATTCTGAATATCTTCAATTAGGATTGCCAAAACGTGGCCATTTACTCTCTTCGATTGAGTCAGCTGCCAATATCGAAACGAGAATCGCGTGTTAGAAATGAAAAGGATACCATCCTCGTCGACAAATGTATTGTGGGTTCTACGGCTAATAAAACGCCCTTTAATCGGCAAACTTTATAACATATATTTTTAGACAGGTTACAAGTCAAATCGTTTATTTCCAACCACTATCATATATAAGAAAAGTCCACTGCTTATCTTCCTGCTTTCTGTTGCCTGGTAACAAAACAATGTTTATTACATTAACTTGGAGCAATATGAAAATACCACAATGCCAAAAGACTAAATTCGCAACCATGCGATTGACATTTTTCTCAGTCAGGCCGACTATTTCAGAATCATCCTCTAGGGGTATCTGATGTTTAGCTGCTGATTCAATTTTCCGTCACTTAGCCATTCTATGGCAGCCTTTCCCTCTATAACAAGTAGAGGTCGAGATCGCAGAAGAATTGTCCATGCACTGGCTTTGCGCAAGGCATTTATATTTATCTCCTTTCGATGCTGAAATTAATTTTCTTCTTAGAATTTTTGTCGGTGGTTTTGGTTTCCAGATATTCTCCGGGATATTAGGCGATTCCTTCAGGATGGAGTATGCAAGTTCTCTTCCTTATCATATTAATTAGACATGTAAATTTGACAGAGAAGATATAAACATATTTCGGCTGTATTAATTCATGGCCGTCGTTCTTTCTCTTGACGTATATCCTGTGCACATCTGCTTTAGGATGATGAATTCCATCCATTGTTAGGGTTTCTCTCGTCTTTCTCTTATTTTTCGTAATGTCGTTTCGAAGCCAATCGACAATTCAAAACTAGGTAACTACAGGGACAGCCTATTGCTGCGATTTTGTCCTTGACACTTAGTTTAGTCTTAAGAGCTGACTAATGCGTCGGTAGTATTACCTCGCCACTTTACTTCTCATTTCGCTGTTGTCGATGTTGGCGCATTCCTCGACACTCACATTCTCATATGTTTCTCCAGATCGTACTTCTTATTACAGATCGATCGGTCAATCAGCGTGATGTTTTGGCTTTTCAAATGTTTACCTCGCTAGAGAATCACTGTAGCGCATTTGTGTAAGACAAATTCTATTTTGATGACATTACTGAACAATTTTATGATACCTAGCTCTTGTTTTAGTTGAGCTTCATTCAGCTCGTCCATAGAGAAGAGGTGATTTACTTTATTGTTGTTGCCACTGAATTCGAAGCCAAACCTCTTGTTCAGTTGATTCGACAGAGAGACAAACACCAAGACGAGAGAGAATCCCCTTGGAAAATTACGCTGGCATATTCATGCCATAACTGGGCGGCTCCACTCGACCGCCCAACGGGCTACCAAACCGTATGATGCAACAAATCTTGGATGCTTTTATATACCCCGGACCGGCTGCATACGCTGGATTGGACATGGGACATACTTGTTGCCAGTTGCAAGAGCCACATGACGCATGGGTAGGAATATAGGATAGGACGTGTAGGTGTTTGCGAGATGCTTCTTTTTAGTTCCGTCTGTGATCATCTTCTCACCTACTCTTCTTCTGAGTTTTCTGTTTCCTGTGTTTCTGAATCTGGTAGTGTGTATATCCTTGATATTTCTTTATTGTATTCCGTCTCTTTCCCAGTGTATATAATCCTTTCCTAGTTTACTCATAACTCTCTCGATTATTGTTATCCATGTGTAGCATGGCCGCCCTATTTTTGAGTTTATTGCTGTTCAGTCGTAGCGATTTCTTTAGTAGGTGTGTTGTGTCTCGTCTTTGGACGTGTCCCCAGTATTTTATTGCGTATGATTCTATATTTTAATTATTTTTTCCCCTCTCGTAATGCTGACGTTTTCTGTCATTTATGTTTTCCTGTTTTTGCTAGCACTTGTACAATGACTCTTTCGGCTCTTCTCAGACTTCTTCTATTTGCCGTTGCTGCGTTTTTAACTCCGTATGTCATCGTAAGCATTATGATGGTCGTGTATATCTTTCTAGTTAGACTCCATGGTGATTCATTTTTCTCAATGAAAGGTAGTTTATTTTATAAGGAAATCTACAAGTTTGCAAAAAATATGTTTCACTAACGGAACATCATATTTCACACTATAAGCTTACTACGACTAGTTGTAGAAAATCAAGTGGGTGTAACTTTCAATTAAGTGACAATGTAATCGACCTTTACCTTCCAAGATATTTAAAAATGAAATAATATTGGGTAGGAACTTTTATAGCTGTTACATAAAGACTAGGTAATAAACACAAGATGCTACTTTATTTAATTGTTAATTTATACCATATCTGTGTAAATGGCTATGTTCTGCATAAACAAAGTAAACATTAATTTGTTACATACATACATATAATAATTAATAGATCTAGGGGATCGGCTCATTTCCAAGTGTCAATTAGTTGTACATAAATATGCATTCATTTGAAAAGTATAGTAAGCAGCAAATAAATTGTAATGTATTTTCTTTGCATGAGTTCATTCCAATGTAAATTAGAGCTTAAGTAACGGCTATTAACATTTCGGTTTTATTGGGGTTAAAGAAAAGTATACTATTAGGATTTTGTACCTGCCTGTAGCGTACTCTTAGCGCCTCTCCAATATACTTACACTTTTGGAAAATAAATTATGCAAAACAACTGTGAAATAAAACACTCTCGTCCAGTTAATTGAACCTGACTACCTAATATCGATATTGTGATTGGTTAAAAATACGTTCGATTTCCTTTTTTGCTCATTTTTACACTAACCTCAATATCGATATTAGGTAATAAGGATATATTTATTCACTTTTTTCAGTGACCTCTTATATAGTTCCTACAAGATAAAAAATGTCAATTTTCTAAACTTTCTGAACTTGCATCAATACTTACAACTGTTTTTAATAATAACAATAGACCATTAGATTTGGTTATATATAAGGCACATTGCGTTGTTGAAAAATCAATAGATCTATTGATTTCGAAACTGTTTGTGAATCCAAATGTAAAATTTCCAATAAAATCTACTAATTCTTGTAACTTTCGCAAAGCAAATTTTCATCTTTTGTATGAACAACTACTGCACGTTAACAGGTCGTTCTTAAATGACTATGATGATGTTGAAATCTGTGTCGATTTATTTTATAAGAAATTAAACGAAATTTTTAATGAGAACATACCCCAGTTCAAAACTCCAAAAAATAAAAGACAGTTTGCCTTGGTTTAACGGCAAAATTATAAAAAACATAAAGCTAAAGCATAAGAAATTGATATTATTAATGAATTTCGTAGACTTAGATTTCAAATCAAGTCAGACATTAAAATTGCGTTTCTTTATTCAAATAGAATTGAAAATAATACCACATCTGAACCTAATAAATTCTGGGCTTACATCAATGGGAAAAAAGGAAAAACTAGTATACCTAAAGACATGACTTATAATAATGAATCTCTGGGGACCCCTAGTGATATCGTCGAAGCATTTGCTAACTATTTCGAGCATTCTTACTTCTTTAATAGTTCGGCCGCCCCAGAAACCAAGTCTAATAATCTTTCGTTTGACTGTTTGGACATTAAAGGCTTTACCAAGGCTGAAGTTTGCATGGTGTTTTTGACCAAACATAATTTTGAAGGTAAATAAAAGGTGTGAATGGTGAGAAATAAGTAATCGACGACGTTGAATAGGTGTCTGGCGACCTAACCTAATAGGTCAAATATACTGTATACCTATAACTATAACTTATTTTGCAGGTCACTACGATGTGTCAAAAAAACACCATTTATGTTGTATCGACATCGAATTTATGTCCTATATTACCTATCGAAATTGGTGGCGTCACCTGTTCGACGTGCAGTCGACGTCGAATGACACCTAAATTGTTAGCTGGAGAGGATATCTGATATTTGATTTCGTGGTGTTATGAAGTAAATTTTCATGCACATTTTTTTTCGTACACTAATTTAAAAAATTATGTTGATACATTTAAGTATACTTATTTTATTTCGTCTAACAAAATAATTAAATATAGGAAAATTACTAAGCGTAAAATCACGCAATATTCAAGCAGGTTTTTTCATTCAAACGTGCGTAACGTTCTGTGATCGAGAGCAACCTCGAGAGAAGCTATTTACAACCGAAATACTTAATAATATTGTTTTTGTCGAGTTTAATGGAATGTGGATGTGTCAGAGAGTTTGTCTGGACGATATGAGTCAGATTATCTTCTCTAGATGCTGTCTCCGAATTTTATATTTTTAATGTGACTAGACGAGAGGGGTATAAGATCACGGTACTTTCTGCTGGGTTGTAATTCTATATTTATCCTTCTTTAGTTTGGAACAAAACTATACTAAGGCCAAGAAGTGTAGTCAGTAGAGCAAAAAATCAGCGGCATTCTTGTTAAAGGATAGTAGTTGTTATGTAATACTTAAGCGGCACCTCGTACTTCTATATAATCCCACATAATTCAGAGAAATATATTAAGTTTTATTCGCCTGATGAAAGCAACGATTCGGTCATTATGTGTAATTGGTACAACTGACCTTAAAATTCCCTGACTTTTCCAGGTTTTCCAGGTAATACTTTATCCAAATTCCAGGTTTTTAACTTTCTACACTCGAACAAATATGAAAGTACGAATTCACCTCAAAAAAATTATACATAAGTTCTATGACACAATAAGTAAAACGCACTTTTTTCGAGACTTTTTTAATAAAACGTTTATTTTCGAGAAACCAATTACCTAAGAGCTGAATGATTTCTAGAAAGATTATCATTCTGTTTTAGACTTTAAAGAAGTAAGTAAATTAATCAGAATCAACAATAAAACAAATTATAGAAATAATCTTCAATATGACGTTTAATTTACTGTAGACGTATTAGAATTATTGATTGATTGATTGCCTGATTGATTTGCCAGCGTAAGGTGAGCATTGCTGCCGATTCCGGGCATCCATGGAGGTTCACTCCAACACCCACCTTGTTCGTCCACCGAACACGCCCAACGGACGGCCAAACCGTGTGGTGGAACCAAATCTCGGATGTTTTATATACCGCCGGACCGGCTACATACGCTGGGTTGGACATCGGACATGTTGTCAGCAGGTACAGCCACATGATGCATGGGGTAGGAACATAGGATGGGAAGTATAGGTTTATGAGATGCTTCTTTTTAGTTTCCAGGCTTCTTTTTTATTTTCTGTCATCATCGGATGGGAAGTGTAGGCGTCTGCCAAGACATACATGCATTCGCTCGCCGCAGGGAGCTTTTTTTATTAACGGTTCCACAGGCAAATATCCATTTACAGTGGGAGTGCCCTATCCCGTGATAAAAAATCTTTTCATAGCGGGTTGGTTATGAGAAAGGCGCCCGAGAGAATACTTTGCACATCCTGTATATTAGTTTGTTACTACAGTAATTACTTTCAACTGCCGCTTTCTAATTTCGGGTATTTTCTATTTCATTGCCTATATTTAATACCTTTTCATTGTTACCCCTAACTTTTTTCTCTGCTGTGTGATAATCTCTCCTGTGACAAGGATTAATACTTAAACTAATAAATAGAACTTAAAAATAATTAAAAATAAAACTTATCTTTTAATCCTTTGTTTCGCTTATGTTACTACTTCCACTTCGCAGCCGGCCCGTTGCTTTTCACTGATATATGTGCTGATGGTGTATTATATTACCAGATGTTTAGGTTATCATACTAACCACTTGAGAAATGGTGCCCGGTCGTCTTAGCATAGGTATAGGCGCTTACAATACATTTGCTTTTTGTATTCTATTTAATAAACTGTACGCCAACTATTAATTCCATATGAACTTTGTTTTTCTATCATGGCGTCTCACTTCGCGCAGAATTTCTTGATGATTTCTTATCGAGATTAACGTGGTTTTTACACCTTCTTTTGGCGCTTTCTTTTGGGGGCATTTTACAGCACGTCTATACACGAGGTTAGTCCAACACGTCTCCGTAGGCGTATTAGAATTATTTTCCTTAAAAATTGTTTTTAATGAATAACTCTTAGATTTTGAGTTTACTGCTGTTATATATTTTCTACTTTTACTCAAAAGGGCCTGCTTTCCCATATTACCTAAATATATATCACTATAGCACAATTTGCGGTATGCCGTAAATGTGTTTTCTTTTCCTTCACGGCACCAAGAATTAAAATAAAATCCTGCAGCCAAGCAGAACTAAATTTAACAGCTTTTTTTGTCATTTTAGTCTAAAAATTCCAATGAATAACACAACACATCGTCAGATTCCTACGAATTATGAAATGGACTTATATGACAATGACATGATATTACCACATGGCAGCGGCGCCGATCGTCACAGTCAGACTATTTGAATCACCAGAGACAATCAACTCTGGAACTAATAGGACCAAATAACAACTGGAGAAGTGCGCTCACGATTTCATTTACTTATATAATATAAAATTTGTATCGAGAATGTTCATAATATTTATCCGCTAGCCATTTCTAACATATTTAATAGTTTGTACTTATAATTATGTGAAAGTAAAAATTCCAGGTTATACTGTTTATTTCAGTAAATTCCCTGTTATTTCCAGGTTTTCCCTGACTAAACTAAATTCCCCGACAATCCCCTGATTTTCTAGGGGTTCTAGATTAGTAGACACCCTGTATGACTTTATACCTAATAATTTGTTCAACTCCTGTGCAATACGCAGAATAACTCTCATAAACGAACTTCACGAACGCATCCTACGCATTCAGTGGCGCCACATATATATTTACAATAGTAACGGTTTTAATGCAACCGACAAATATTTGCGGCTGCGCTGCTATAATACGTGGAGATAATGTTGCCAGATTTAAGCATAATATTTTAAATTTAAGACATATGGCAGCTCATGCATAATTAACACAATCCGAGTGCTTCCATTTCTTCGAATTACGTACGTGCGAATTTACGAAATTCGTAAATACGTACGCCCCTGACTCTACTGACTAGACTATCGGCCCTACTATAAAACGCGATAACTTATACGGGCCTATAGACAATGTCTCACTTTCAACCCACCCTTGTTTTGTAATCGTTCACAACCATAATTAAGTAGTAAGTACTAATTTATTTTTCTAAATATTAGGTTTGACTTTCTCTTAATGAAGTCGATGTTCATCGAATTTTAATGAATACTGAAAAAGCCGATCAGGTACGACCAAAACTTGACCAGCATTGCACAATACCGGAACATGTGGTAAATTTAACGTTAGAACAGTATTTCAAACTAGCATCATATTTTGAGATTTATTTTGACAAAACAAAACCGAAAAATTGTAAAATTGCATTTACAGTATTTGTGAGTGATAAATATGTGGGTGATCCGAATTTTCAGTGTAAGATTGGGTGAACACAGCAATTACATCAGGACTATCAGGAGCAATGACAATCACAGGTCGAACATGCTTGGAAGGGCGGAAATGGAATAAACTGGGATTAGGCAAAAATTTTAACAAGAGGCGGATCGCACAAAAAAGAAAAAATAAAGAATCAGCGATCATATTGTTGGATGAAGATAAACCCATGTCGAATTGTTTCGTATGTTGGTTCAACCTGGTTACCCAATGTTAAAAGAGGAAGTTAACACATTTAATATTGTTTAAAATAAAACTATTATCTGTAACAACAGTTTCTGTGTAAGCAGTAAATATCTATTGATATTTATTTACTTATTTAACTTGCAACTACCCAAACAGACAAAACTCCAATTACAGGTAGGGAAGAGCAAATATTGTTACAATATTTTAAACAATAAATAATAATATATACTGAAAACTGAAAATATTTGTACATAAAATTAATAATATTATTATTATACCAGTTTAAGCGTAATCAGATTTCTTCACATTATTAATAGAAGTACAAAATATATCAAGATTATCCTATATGCATGGAACACTTCGAATGCAAAGGTGAAGATTTAAACAAAGTATGAGGCATATAAACAGATTTAAAGAAAAGTTATTTGAACGCGTGTTGGCAGCTGGAACATGTAATTCTTAAATCATGCAAAATGACGCAAGTTCTCCATCGGAAATCTCAGTCCATATTCTGAGCTGTAAAATCCTGACTGGACTGAGGCGTCTTGACAAGAAAAAGAATCCAAGGGCTAATAACTGTACCAAACGGCCCCTTAGCAACAGACTCGAAGTCTAGTAAGAACCTTGTCTGGATAAGGAGCCCTAAGGCACAAGGAGTACTACAATAGATACATAGGCAAGATCAATCGCCAGCTCCTTCGAACTAAAATCTAACATTGAAATCAGGGCAATCTATCTGGTTCTCTTGAATTTTATAGAAAAATACAAAATTCCGTGCGGCGGGTGCGGGTAGCGGGAGTCCAAATCGGGTATTTGATATCTGTTTAGTAGATCACATTGATGCGTACCTCTTGCCTGGTAAGTGCCCCCCATTCCAAAAATACTTATTGAATATTTTTCACGTTTTCTCAATGTCAAATCTATGTACTGGATCTGGACTCCAGATTATGGAAGCGTACTCTAATTTTGATCTAACAAATGCGTTGAATAGCAATATCAAGATTTTATTATCCATAAATTCTTATTTCCAATTACAAATCCTAAGTTTCCGTAAGAATTGGCCACGATATATTTTGTCATGGCAAAAGGAGTTGTCAAAGATGATTCCAAGATCTTTATATTAACTACACCTAGAGAGCTGAACGTCATAAAAGATATAATATTTACATTTGCAACTTATTTTTGTCACATCAGGTATTAATTTGTTGTAAATCTTTTTGTAAGTTAAGAAAAGTCGTCCAGGTTATTAAATAATGACTGACTACAGCTTGCAATCATCAGCGTACAGCAGAGTACTACAGATATTTTTGGGTTCATAGCTAATGTTATTTATAAATAACAATGGTCCAAGAACAGACCCCTGAGGAAAATCAGATATTGTTGTTATTTCGTTAGATTTATAAACACGATATTGTAAAATAAATGTTTCGGTAAGAAGGAAATTGTACAATTTTTGAACCAAGATACCTTGACAAAGTGTGTCGAATGCCTTAGGTATAATGACATAAACTTGACTCCTACCATCTAGCGTATCCGCCATAATAAATTGACTTATGTAAATAATATATAATCTTTCAAAAGATATATAGATATTCGATGCATCAGTTTCACGAATTTTTGGAATAGCAAGATCTGATACATTTATATTTGCGTCAGTAGTTCATATATTACAATTTGTGGATGTTCTAGAAGATTGAGACAAGCTAACCGGCTTGGAAGTCGTGGGGGTGAATTTTGGGAGCGTGGGAAGCGCCCTATGTGCGCTCGCTCGCCAATCAAGGAATCGACAAGTGTCAGCGTCTACCAAAAGCGAAAAAAAAGGTAGTATTTGTAACTAAGTGCAGCCCTTGATGTCCACACGGTCAACTTCCCAGTATGATATGAATATCAATAACAATAACAATTTTTTTTCAAAGTATCGATTTCCACCAGAACAAATTAGATCGGTTTAGATCTCTTTCAAGAAATCCTAAAATTCTCTTTTTGTTTAAACAAAAAAATGGCTGGACCGAATTTGATGAAATCTCTTTCAGATTTGATTGAGGTTAGTATGCTTCGATTGGCACCACAACGAAGTTGATATCATTCTTTATTCGCGAGATTTCAAGCAGGAAAACAGTGTCCACGTACGTAGACAGTACTTTTAAAAAATAGTTCAAAAATGCTGTAGTGACATTGAAACACAAGAAATATAAATATATATAGAAATATAAAATTTTGATTTCGTTTTTCGGGGACACTAGGTACAGTAACTTCCCTATATACTGGGAAGTTAAAAATGGTGCAAATCCATTTGAAATTTATTTAAGATCATTCAGGTGCACATTATCATGGGACATTACAGAAGGGATACTAGTAACATCTCATGTTATTAGTCTGTGAACAGAATATGGAATCTGCATTTTAGTATCTCCAAGATAATTTTCGTTCTCACAAAATATAATTTTACTTTCAACGCTTATCTCACATAAATCGCCATTATCACATCCTGTATTGCTATAGATCAAGTGGTAACTACGAATATGCAGATTTCATAAGTTCTGAACTTAATCAACCAAAAAGTTATCCTAATATAAATGTTTTATTAGATTATATCTGGTCTAATGTATCACTTGATACATAGATTTGGTATGTGATAATGTTATTAGTGACATAATGATTAGTAAGTTAATCAATCATTTTTATCAACAATTTATTTAATAATCCCTCATGGTACTATGCTCAATATTTGAAATTATCTCAAAAATAGATGGTATCAAATAATCAATTATTTAGATATCTTCCTGTTTGTGGTATGTCTGTTTATAACTTTTAGTTTGTTTCAATAGCATGTGCGGAATACTTATATCACCTCTTCAGTCCTGTGTATTGGACCAAAACAGAAACTCGGACAGGTAATTAGTTAATGCTTCATCAATCACTGGCTACCAATATCTTTTAATGCAGCTTCTATTACACAAACGTTAGGAAGATAACTGAGGAAAAAGTGTCTATTTCGCACAATCCACTTAAAAATTTCGCGGTTTTCCAATACCACTGTTAACAAAAGTATTTATAGACGTTTAATGTTAGTAAATGTGAAATGATTATCCTTACATTTCGAAATTACGTTTGATAAAAACAGATACTCTGTAAAAAAAATAGCGCTAAGTACACTTTATCCAAGGAAATATCTTAACCCTCTGCAAAAAAATAAAATGAGAAAATGTGATCCCATGTTTGAAATAAATTAAAATCGCCAAACCAGGTCTATTTATAGAATAAAAAATATTAATTTTTTTTGTGAAAACAATTTTCTTCTTCAAATACAAAAACTTGGCGCGGTTCAGTTTCCATGTTTCCGCAGATCCTGCATATGTTGATAAAGTAATATATAATATTGCGGTCATAGGTTTTGTTAACTTGACGGGGAAATTTTTAAGATTGACTAAGTGGCACTGGTGAATCCAAACAGCCCTTTGCCTCTTAAGGCCGCTGTACACGTTGGCCCAACTCATTGGCCCAACTAGTTGGTCAAACGTGTACAGGAGAGGCCTTTAGTGAAACGCGTAAAGTTATTTTGTATTCGGAAAAAAAACGTATTTATAAAAAAAAATTACATTTTTTTTCAAATATTTTTGGAGATATCACATTTTCTCATTTTATGTTTGTGTAGAGAGGAAAGATATTTATTTGGATAGAGCGACTTGGCGTTATTTCTTACAGATAATCCGTTTTTGTGGGTATTTCATTACTTTTTATAATTCTTGTTTAACAGAAATATGTACATAAGACAACAGTTGTTATTTGTTTGTTATTCACGCAAATGAGAAACATCACTGAGCAAAAAATTAATTGTTTGTAACCTCTTGTGTGTACGATAACTCGAGAACGCCGTGCCGTCTCTGTTGTATTTGTAGTAATGTTTTTAAAAAATGTTATGAAAAAAAAAAGTTTTTCTAATACAACAAACGTGTTACAATAACGTTTAAAATATATTTAATATACGTGTTTTCAGCGTTTCTTTTGGGAACCTTCGTGTTCCACCGGCATCCATTGCTTCATATAGTTGGTGATATTAATATGAGCAAGGGATCAATGAATGTGCACTTGTTTAGTTCTGCTGAATTTCAATACAGGCTTCGACAATATAAATTACAAAATGCTTGCAGCTATCCTTCATTATATACATCTGCAGATTCAGCACAACTATTTTACAATTACATAAAAAATCGCGTGCAAAGTGTCCGGTTAAATAACAAGATCAAATTATTTTACTTTGAAATTAGGTGTACCTCAAGGCTCCATCCTAGGTCCGCTATTATTTACAATTTATATAAGTATGATATGATTGCTAAATTCAACTACTCCCTTCCTTCCTCGAAAGTGGAGAGAGCTAGATTTCACATAAATGAAGGTACTAATAAATTTATAACGACAGCTCAAGATCACTGTTTAATAATTAATCTAACCAATTCAGAATTAACAATCTTTAGACCAACGCAGCACATCGTAATTCTGTTAAATCTATTTTAAATATTGTTCCATACCTATTCAGAAAGAGCAAATTCAGAACAGACGTTGATAACTTGAATGCTAGGTTTAAGAGCCTGTTAGCCCCTCAGTTCACCGTAGTTACCAAGAAGTGTTCGCAGGAACTGGCCAGAAGTCGCCCGTATCGCAGCCCTCAAATTAAAGCCAAAATTTGGCACTAAATGATAATTTATCATGAGACGTCAATTCTCTAAATGTGTCAAACTGACCATTGTCGAAATATGGGAGGTTGAAAGTGACTTTCCAGGAGAAATCATTTCGAGGTTATGGCTGAGAGTGAAAAATGTTTCAGACCAAAGTTTTAGGGGTGCTATAGGGCTACTTAATGGTGACTTTGACTTTAGCGATGAAAAGTTAAATCAACATCTAAATGAGCTTGGCATGACATCACCAAAGTAAAGTCAAGGTCACCATTAGGTAGCCGTATAACACCCCAACAATGTTTGTCTGAAACACTTTTCGCTTAATTAATAAAATTAATTTCAGATTTTCTTATTTATTCCGATTACTTTGTTACTTTTCTCGAAGTGTGATGTAACATCTAGTTACTAAAAAAATGAAGAAATAGCCTCAACAGCAATTCCTATATTATAGATAAAAATAAATGTTTAAGGATTGGATATTATGCATAATCGAATAGAGATTTTATCAATGTGAAAAATTTCACAACCTGTACGTAAAATGATTGGCTAAATTTAGCATGTGTCGTTCTCGTTTTAAATGTTACTTGGTACTCTCATTTTAAATAATCAATCAAAAATATTATTACTAATATCTTTAGCAGCGCCGCCTTTCCTGAAATTATACCCAACAGATGAGAGTATTGCGGTGTGACACTAAATAGCCCATGAAACTAAAACCGCAATTACTATACCATTCCCATTGTATTCTGAACGACTCGACAAACCCACTCGGAATAAAAATTAAAGCAATTCTTTGTTTGCCAATGCAATAAGTAATTCACAATAATTATGCCATGGTACTCGCTAGTGAAATTTACTGTTAACAAGTCAGTGTTTAAAACCGCGACCAAGAATTAATTAAAGGCACTGTTAGGCACCTAGATCATAAAAATGCTTACAACGTACACAATGAAGTTCATAATACGGGTTTACACACATTAATAACGTGTAAAACAATAATACGCACGTTATCACGTAGGTTCCTCGCCATTAAAGGAAAGTTTTAATCGGGCCTATGCCAAACTATCGTCTTTCATACGAAATGCGGCAGTGGGGAGAGAGGAGTTAGACACCAAATGAAGAGATATTTTCATAACAAGCAAATTTTGGTTCAAAATCTTCTTCGGCAATCTTGTACGTATTCATTTATTTACAAAAAAATACATTATTTCAGTTTATCATTACCATTTATCGCACTAATAAAAGCTTGTCCATCAATATCCTTAATCGCATCACCAGTTTCTGTACATTTGTCAGATTTCAGTTTACTGCAATCCTAACTGTTGTCTAAATAATGTTAGTTATGGCATTTTTTTAAATTCTTCTATTTTTCAATTTGGGTCTTCCTGTCACATATGCCTTCTAAATAGCGTCCGAGAAATCTACAAAATAATAATTATTGTATGGTTTTGAAGATTCCTCGGATGCTATCTAGAAGTAAAGACACGTGCAAAATTTATTTACGACTTTAGTCGCGTCATTTTGGCATTTTACTTCTAAAATTGAAAGTACAGGGTCAAATGGCTTCATTTTTGTTGCAAAGAGTTCACACAGACATTTAGAAAAAACAGTACATTTTATTTTTTTGCGATAATGTTCGGTTTCATCTTTTGTCCAATAATTGCCCAATTTTAATGGCCAATTTAATTAAATTAATTGAAAAATTTGTTAATTAGGCCATTTTCTAGAAAAAATGCGAGTGGATACCTTAGCCTTGAAAATCTGTATTAGGGGGTTTTCGAAAACGCCGATTACGAATTCGAGGCCTAATTTGGTAAATTCAAAACGGGGGTTCGGAAGTCAATTTCTCCGGAAACACTCGTACTCTTTTCTTTTTTGGACTGAAAGTTGGTTTTTATAAATAAACAACACAAATAAGTATAAAAACTTGAAATTAAATATTTCGCCGACGTTTCGGAAATCTAATCTGTTTCCTTTTTCAAGGCTTTTTTTGAAAAATCTTTTTTGCTGTGTATGACAAAGACACAGCTCTAAGAATGTTTTTTATATTCAATATCCATAGATACTTACTATTTACATAGAACTGTTGATATAGTTAACAGTTTTTAGTTTCTATACAATGTTAAGTTTGTGAAGTTCTTCTTTTAACATTGGTTTCTATGATATTGAATCCTTTCCCTAACCATTGATTTGCTGGCTTTATCCAAAATTCTTGTTTTGTTGCTCTCAAAAGGCATTTTTAGCCGTAAAAATTTTGGTATAATTCCATGTTTCCGACATTTACATAAGAACGTGATGGTATTTTCTGATCTTGCCAGCTTCTTATAACAATTTTCTAAAAATCTAAAATACTGATTGATATTAGGCCCATACCTGTTATCTAAATATTGTCTAAATGTTATTTGTGGCATTATCTTTTTTTTTCCTTCTTCAATTCTTTGGGACTTCACAAACTTAACATTGTATAGAAACTAAAAAACTGTTAACTATATCAACAGTTCTATGTAAATAGTAAGTATCTATGGATATTGAATATAACAAACATTCTTAGAGCTGTGTATTTGTCATACACAGCAAAAAAGATTTTTCAAAAAAAGCCTTGAAAAAGGAAACAGATTAGATTTCCGAAACGTCGGCGAAATATTTAATTTCAAGTTTTTATACTTATTCGTGTTGTGTATTTATGAAAACCAACCTTTAACTGATCCTTTGACGTAAACGTCACAGGCGTAGAGGTTTTTTACCAGTAACATACTGGTTAATTGTGATATATTTTGTAGATTCCCCTAGCACCGCTTAGAAAGAAAACATACATGTGGCAGGAAGTCCCAAAGAATTGAAGAAGGAAAAAAAAAATTAATATAATGCCACAAATAACATTTAGACAATAAATTAATGAAGTCAATTGACCCTGTACTTTAAATTTTAGAGCTTTTCAGTTTATTCATGCTAAGGTCCTATCCTCACGGCGCGGCGCTACACGACATCAACACAACATTCAAGTGATATGCATTTTTAAAATAAAATTGTGAAATATGGCAGGCGAATGTGACATAAATTTAAAAATTGCACTGGAAGTTGAAAATATGCATGTTTGTATAATTTTAAACCAGCCGACTATAGCAGAAAAGACGTAACAAAGAAGGCATGGTATGAAGTTTAAAAAATATTTGGTGTAGGTACCCAATATTTTTTCTTTTTTCAGAAGGTACTTTGGATAATATCTTCTGTTTAGGTACGTACTAATATGATATAAAACCACATGTTTTAGTTAGAAACGTTGCCTTATCGCTCCACCAGTGGCGTCCCTGCGGACATGTCCTCTGGTATTTTCTACCAAACAATTAAATTCCAATTGCTTCATTTAGCAATTAACTAATAATTTTTGAACACATAAATCTAGTTATCCTGGAATAAATGACGGTCCTTATAAACAATATTTTCAAAACAATATTTTTTGACATAAAGTAAGTTGTTGGTGTTCAAAACCATCTCATAATATTATTTTTTCGATTTTTATTGTTTCATTAAATTTATTTTATTTTTTCGCTGACTTTATTAGAATATCTGCGGATGCGGAAATGGCGACATGCATTACGTATATGGTCGCGGAGAACCTCGGCTATGGCCAGTAATATCCCCCAATCTTAATAGTTTGGATTTCGTTTTGTGGGGTTATCTTAAAACCAAGGTGTATAAAACTCCCATTAACACTTTAGACAGCGACCTTATAGTTGCCTGGTGTGAAACAATACGGAATACGCCGGGAACATTTGATTGAGTGCGCAATTCAATGCAAAGAGCATTGTCTATTAAGTGAAGGTGGCTATTTCCAATAATTTTTATAAAACAAAATTTTTCATTAACAGTGTTATTAATAATCAGTTTCAATTTGAATTTAATTGTTTTAATCGCGAACCGTGCGCCTGACGAGAAAAACTCAAGAGGTCGTTTTCACGTAGAATTGATCAGACTAATCAGGAAAAGTGTCCACATTGAAAAATGTCAGTGGCGTACCACTATTTTGGTAAGAAATAACAGAGAACATGTTTGCAGGGACGCCACTGGCGGACCTATAAAATAACTTTTCTAACTAAAATAAGTGGATTTATATCTTATTAACACATACAAACATTGAAAATAATATTTAAAGTGCTTTCTGAGATATTAAAAAAAAAGAAATGTCAACACCCCGTATTAAAAAATTTAAACCGTTGTTGTGGACATATGTTCACATGCTTTCCTTCATAAAATGACCTAAGGAATCACATCCTGAAATATTAGCATATCATTAAGAAACACCCTGTAGTCTTATTTTTTATTGATTGTGTGTTAAAGTGGCCTAATTAAGACGTTTATAGAAGTATAGAGATTTTCTACTACACTTTTATTGATTGTTATTTGTCCAGGCCTGTATTGTGCCACTTCCGCCTCTGGTAATTAGCGACCTTTGATTCTTTATATTTTTTATATCTTTGAAGTGAACTGTACTGAACATTTTGTGAAATATTATCCGCCTTATTAAGAATTACAGATCCATGTTAGGTTTCTTGTCTGATCTGGTCCATAACTATATATCTGTATTAAAGACCATGAAATAGCAAATTAATAAATCAATTTAGTACGCCACAACTTCGTTCTTACCTCATTTATGGCTATGGAGCAGCAATTATAAATTAAACCGATATACATGTTAGTAACACCTATTACACTCTAATACTTGTAAAATAAACCTTATCTTTACGACATTCCTGTAAAATAATAAAACATTTGTTTTAGCACTGCAGGGATTTTGTTGTACAGATATTATGTTTAATATAAACGGTTCGCCAATTTTAAATTAAAAATAATAATATGAAGCTTTTCTGTGGTCGGACTATAATAGTATACGACCAGCGTGCATTTACCTAACCTATTTGTAAGAGCTAGAGACATGGTTAAATCTTTGCCGTCGAAAGTGATATAAGAATTTCTTGGTGGTGTAAACTTATATGAAATTAAATTAATTATTTGAAAGAAATTAGTTTGACACTAATCATGGCTTAAAAGTGGATAACTTGCAGGATCAAATTGTCTGCCGCTGTACCCCCAGTAACTAGGAAGTATGCTCGCCTTGGGACCTCTACTAACTGGGATGTATGTCAGTAATTACTAAGTGGTAAGTAACTAATTGATAATAAAGAAATCAATTTGATACTTCTTTGACATGCTCAGTGACAGCTTGCAGGTTTTGAATGTCTGTTGCTGGACCTCCAATAACCAGGATGTATGCCAATGGTAGGTTTGTAATCACCAAATGGCAAGTAATCGATAAAAAGAAATATTCGTTCATATAAATACTTGTAACAATTGCAAGACATTTTGTGTTGGGTATTTAGTGAAGTTTGAAGTTCGTAGAAATAGGTAAACTTTTAGTCGTGTATCGAGCAATATCGAGCACTCCTGTTTGCATGGTTAAAATGGATAATTATCACAGATTAAAGGCACATTCAAGTTTGTTGCGATTTTTTGCGATTTTCGTTACAAATGACTATTTTTACTATGCCGTGTGGTCATAGACTGAGTTACCTATACCGCAAATAATAATCAAAATATTAAATTTTTCAACAAAGGTAATTAGTCACAAAAAAGTCGAATAAATATGACTGCCAATCTTAAGGTTTTAAGGTTGTTATACACGGTACTCAAGAATTAGGAAAATGATTTTTTTATTTATATTCAAATCATTTGAAACAATTTATACAGTTTTTTATATGGTCTACACCTACAGGAAGCTACAACACTTGTAAAAGGACGATTTAGATTTGTTAGTGCCACTTCGTGTCTCCGAATGCCAAGGCGACGATGATAATGATGGAGACTAGCAATCATGGCATTCTGATTCTGATGACAGCTTTTAATTAATTAAATGTGCGTAGTATTTAATTCTGTTCATCACTGAATATATTTGTTATTTTCTTTGCCTATTTCAGAATTTTACTCAGTTATTTCGATTCCAATCATCCCAATTCATCGTTAATATTTTTTCAATGTTTTTCCTATGATCATGAGATTATTTGGAATTAGTTTTCTAGATTTCAGAATTTCGGTCGAAAATTGCTTATTCTCACCTCACTGTGCAGCGTGAAGTTGTAGTAGAAATCGCTTAACCATGTATTATGAAAGGAAAACGCGGAAAATATATGCACTTACCAAAAATTCAGTAAAGATACCGCCTAAAAGAATCACTAATGAAACCACATGCCAAACAAATTAGGCAGAGCAGTCCAATTACAATACACTACTAGTCAATGTTTATCAACTCCTCCATTAATCCAAGGATAGCAAAGTGTGTTAATTGCTTAAATAAAATGGTTTGTCATTGAACGTACCAAAAAAGGAAATGCAAGTCAAGACAAGTTCTGCAGGCCTACGAGACACTACAATGATTAAGTAAGAATAAAATACACGTCTTAACGCTTGAGAAAACGGTGTGAAATCTTTAAACAAACAGAAATAATACAACATACTACCTAAGTAAGTATTCAGAACTAGAAAGCAAGAAGGAAACTAAAATATTCGTGCACCCAAATGAGGCCATTAAGTCGGGATTAGTATTTTTAAAAGTGAAATTCTGCTGTGCTATTAGCTTTTTATGAATTTGAGTTCATTTAAATTATTTGCCATTAATGAAGATAGAGAAACTATATTACTGATACTTCACAGATAAGTACGAGTAAATTGTCTAATTTTCTAATTTGGTTGGCTTGCAAAATGCTGTGTTCCAAGAATGCAGCGCACAAATTAAGAAATGCATTCCATACGTCAAAATAAGAAAAAAGTTACTATATGGGTAAGAAAACCATTGGCGGAGAAAGAATAATTTCTTGGACGGGGGTCTTTGTTAATGAACAAATTGACAAAAAAAGTTTGTTAATTTTTGTTAAGATGTTCTCAATGGCACGTTTATTTACCTTCATTTATTGTTTATTAGCCGTATAAACAATTTCCCCCTAGTATAAAGTGGTAAGCTTTGATCTATAAGTGATTACGAATCGAATGAGTCCAGACCAAAATCTGTGCAAGAAAAAATTTTAGTTAGGTCGATTTTGGGCTTTATTTACTGCATTAACATAATGATTTGATATATAGTGAACTAGATGATGAATGAAGCAAACATAAAACATTAAAACCCATTCTCTAAACAATTTCGTCCAACACTTCAGTAACTTACTTGAAAGTTATTACAATATTCGTTTTCATTTGGTTCAGTATTTAACAAGAGTTTCAATAAAATTGAGAGTAAACTGCTTCACCCATTTGCACATTTCGTAGAGACGGAATGAATACTATCCTTTGTAATAATACTGGAATATTTATCCACTCGTTTACTGTTTCTGAAGAAAAATCATTAATTTTTCAGGGCGTTGTTAAAAGTCGATTGGTACATCTTGCATCTGCATACACATTTTTGTGGAATGTTGAGTCGCACCAAGAAACTATTTTTTTTTTATTAAATTATTTAACATCGGCATATTTCCGCTACTAAGGCATCACCGACGCTAGGACATAAACTACCCCTAACCTGGAAATTGTTCCGAACCCCTTCTCTATCGAAGAATAGACAAGGGACCAACTGCTTTACATCCCCTCCGAAGGATGGTATATCCGCTATGTAACCCCCGCCTAAAGTTACATACCTTCTACCGAGCCTTCTACGCATGCGCTGATATACAAGCCGTTAGAAGATGGAGCGAGAACGCTGTATTTCCCTGGAGAGGGTCACCCATCCAAGTACCCGACGTTGCTGCATTTTCCATTTAAACATCTTTTATTTTATTTAACTATTTTTAACATGTCAAGCTTCATTTGTATCGAAATACCTCTTACCATTTAAAGATTTTTATTTCTGTTATCTATTTTACATTGTAAACTTAAAGCTAAGGTATGAGTGTATACAGGCGTTTCTACGCTCGCTCCCTTCCAAGAAACTAAAATAAAATACTTTAACTGTTTGTTATTTTTCAATCGAGGCCGCCCGTACTCTGTTTCGCAAACACAAATACCAGAACTCATTAGCTAAAACCCAATTAACTTCAAAGAAATTCAAATGGAAACCATACAATCATAAGTATTTATTTTCTAAATATCAGGTTTATCTTATAACCTAGTTAAGTAAAAATAAAATGAATCTGGTTTTATAGACCTGAGAATTTTTTGCGCCAAAATGAGTAAAAGGTTGCTATTTCTTATTCGCTAGATTTATAAGAGTCTGTTTTTCTCCGGGCCCGGAGTTCTTAAGGGGGCCCGGATTCTACCCGAATTTCTGAAATCCGGGAAAAGATGGAGATGAATATGCAAAATTTGATTGTTATTTTTCCGTTTAACTCGCTCTAACTAATAACAGAACAGTGAATTTGTCTCATTATTTTTACCGTGTTATAATTCCATGGTTGTTAATAAAATGTATTAATATGTAGGTTAAATTTTTTAGTGTAGAAAATATGAATTATCTTCTGCTGTGTCGACAATATATGCAGGCGTAAATCAGTGGCGGCTCGTCAGTCATGGCAGGTTGGGCAGTGCCGGCCCAATTATCTAAGAACGCCAAGGCTAAGCACTAGTTAGTTATAAAATATTGCCGTTAATTAATTTTAACATAAAACTTATAAAATCAAAAACTTATTTTTATATATGACAATATTTTTATTATTTTACTACATATTAGTCCGCCTCCGCCAAGTTCACATACGAATCCGTTTAATCTTAATATCGAGTCGCTTGCCACTAATATTTTATGCGCATGAGCCTAATCTCTAACTATCAGTAACCATGGTGGGCAGTGGGCAGTGGACACTGGAATTGTCATATACTACGTCTATACATATGTTGGTCTTTCTCTTTGATCCTACGCCTGCAATACGTATCAAAACGGAACGTATGTCTGTCTTGAGTCTTTAGGCGATTTATATCAAGGAAGAGCATGCCACGCCTAAAGAAAACTTAATAAACTTATGAATAATGAATATTGAATTATTGAACAGAATATGTTTACATTTGACAATATATCAAAATCAAACTGGAAAATGAAAAATGACTAATTAATAAATGCGTTAAATTTAATTAAATAATTTCTTAATTTCTAATTTAATATTTGATAAATAATAGAAGAAGAAAAGGAAGTTAGTGTGACATTAATTATGCTTGTTTAAAAGTGAATTATTTATTATTTGTTTGCTTATGGTAATGAAACATATTCTTTATAGGATTTTCCAAACAGCTGAAAAAAAAACTATCTATGAGAAATAAAAGAAAAACCACATGTAAAAAAATTTAATGAAATCTTTGCATTCTCTCGATAACCTGAGTTCTGGTTATGCTAGCAAGTTAAAATTCTTAAATAAATTTGTCCAATTTCTTATTTGACATTCTCATTGCAACACCAGCATCCAACATAATCCCCTACGACTAAGCAGATTAAAATAGTATCTACATAACCCCCTACGGTATGAAGATTCAGTTAAAAATAAGAACAAAAGCCTAAAATGAAATTTATTTACCTTATGCTTATTATTATTATGAAAATAATTATTAGTTGTAAATGATGAAATGCAAATTCAAATAGATACCGGGCTTTTTAGTTTGTGGGTAGAATGTGGACACTGCCTGCCTCATACCTTCCGTTTCTTCTACAATCGTAATTTCTCGCCAAACATCGTTTCATTTTCGGAAGTGTGCGATTTGTTATTTGTTTGTTTGTGCAAGTGCCCACCCACAGCTAAAAAAAGCCACAGGCCGCCACTGCCGTAAATACAGCAAGGGGGAAACTTTTTTATCTTTCGAAATAGATACCAAGTATATCAGGAGGAGGTGTAAAGATCAAGGCAACTTTTTTTATTTGAAACCATTTTTCAGGAGTAGCAGTTCTCGAAAAAATCACAGGTGAAAACATTTGACCAATGAACTAATGTTATGCATAGCACATATTGGATAAAATAACTTGTGGGGTGTACACTTTGGGCTTTACCAACGATTATATACATTTTTTAGCCATGTATGGGTGGGAGAGAAATTAAAACAGGGTTCAGACTTTGAGAAGCTGAAAAAATTTCCTGAATTTTCCAGGTTTTCCTTAACCAAAAATATTAATTTCCATATATTTTTCACTGAACTCACTGAAGTACTTTTTTTTTATTTAACATTAAACAATTCTTTGAATTGAATTCAATCAGTGAAAATTCCTAAAAACTATGGTTTTCCATATCGAGACGCAGAATTCCCTGATTTTTAATACAATTTATAAAATTCCCTGATATTTCCAGGTTTTCTTTAAAATATTTTTAAATTCCCTGAGTTTTCCAGGTTTTCCATACGAGTCCGAACCCTGTAAAAATTTCGTTATAGTAGGCAAAAGTTTCGAGAAGAGCCATAGAGCCATTTTGAAAATCAAAGTGAAAAAAGAGGGATACATTTTTTTTTCACAAAACATTTTCCTGTACAGGTTTTGAAAACAGATAAGCTAACTGTTATACTCTTCGCCGATTTACTGCACTTTTTATATAATTGTTGCACATTCTGTAGGATACTGTTCGCAGTATTTTTGTAAATAATATTAGTTTTAGACACGTTTTGTCTAATTACAGAACAAAACAAAAATGTATGTAAATTTTTTTTTTATTTAAAAAAATTATAAGTATCTTTTTTATTTATTAATCGATTTTGTTCAAAAACAATAGGGTTCTTCCTCTAGCTAACACTAACTTACTGTTCAAATTTCAATACAATTGGACATTCGTTCTTAAGTTATCGTGCTTACAAGAAACGTGACGGACGGACGGACGGACGGGCATTTTGAAAGTTGTTCAGAATTTGATCACCAACACAGTGATATGAAAATTTTTTCTCTGCGAGCAATAATACCGATTTTAGAAATGTGCCGATCGAATGCAATATACTCTTCGTTTTGTATTTGCGAAGAGTATAATAACTACAATTTGAGCCCAAGGACCTCTAGATTGGTACCCGACCCGTACAATCAGCGATGGATTTAAGCTTAGGCCGCCAAAATTTGAAGGGTGACATATAATTAAAATCAATTGGTTTCTCTTTTCTCCAGTGACTGTATGAACAAAGCAAAGCAGGAAGGAAAAAAAAATTGATTATACATATACAATTTATTTTTTCATACTTTTATCATCATATATTTCAATATAACATGTAAGTATACCATCACAAAACAAGCAAGGCGTTAAATCGGAATGTGCCTAGGGAGCAATGTAACTTAAATCCGCCTCTGTCTACAATTAGGTAAGGCACCATTTTCAGGTTATCATTTAAATGATTTTGCAGTCAATTATAGATTTTACTCTAAATAAGACAATATGTTATTTCGATTGGAACGTTTTTAAGTAGTAACAAATTAAATTCAGTTCTATTGGATTACGGTGAAAGGTTTGTCGTTTGCTTTCATAACTGTTATAACACCTACTTGACGCACTAAATAGGTAGATATACCAAAACCGGATTAGCTAACATTGTTTATGGGTAATCAATGTTTGTATGCCGGTTACTTGACCCGTTCTTTGTAAACATGAGAACTACACATACAATTTTTATGTGAAACGAATAATGAGAGTTGCGTTTTTCTAAAAAAAATATTTATTTTTTAAATTAATTTTAATTCGCATTTTAAATGTGTTAAATTTTTAACAGGAATAGTTTTTCATTCTAAATGCATTTCAGCAAGACAACCTATAAATTATTGTATGTGCAACGCACGATGGATTCACAGATGAAATTTTTTGTACAAAGGGTGTAGCGGGATAAGTATGGTAAAAGGTCGGTTTTGGACCTAATTCGGTGTCAGTAGTAGATCGACAATAGGAAAAGACATGTAGTTTCCGTGTTTCAGCCCCCTATCACCACTAACAACCCTTGGACCCTAAGAAATACAACTTTTCATTTTGATTTTTTGTATCTGTATCTTGTTATATAGTAAAGAATGTACTTATCGATGTAGAGCTTACTTGAAGCCCATACTGTACCACGATCCAGTGCTTGTGCGCTGTATCGTGATAGAGAATGTCACGTGGTCGGAAAGTGAGGTTTTTCAAACTGGAAAGTATATACCTACAAATGTTTGCAATAGGGTGTGTGCACTATTTTTTTTTAATGGAAAATTATAAAGTACTCATGGTATTCAGTATAGCTGAAACAATTTTTCGGCAAAAAAAGAGTTTTTAAGTAATTTTAAAAGAAATTTAGTTTTGAATTAAATATTCGCCACCAAAAAGGGCAAACCTATATCCTATAAGTACATATGTAACATCACTCATCATATATGTCAATCTACAATCTGTCAAAAACACGTTCTATGACTTAAGTGAAGTTAGCAACGCATTACCAACTTCACCCTTTCAATTTAACTTGACAATGAAAATAAGTTTTGAGTTTGATGATGTCACTGAACTGAACTGAACTTGATTGAATAAAAACTTTTTATTTGGACTAATATTATTTATTATTTATTGGTGAAGTTAACAACATCATTGGATACGAAACATTTTCCTGTTGAGGAAGCTCTGTGTCTCACATCACTTTTAATTTTACATGTCACATATTTACTACGATGGTTTGGCCAGCACCCCCACACTTTTAGTCTGTATAATTTGACCTATCTCTTGTTGATAAAATTTTTCTAGCACATGTTTGTCTGCATCTAATCTGACCTGATCAGTGCTCGTACTTGGTTGATCAAAATTTACAACTGGTGATAAATATTCCTGTTCATTATATATCGTTTCCATATTTTTAGCCAGCACAATTTGAATATCATCTTGTGGATAAACATGTTTCATCACATGTTCGTTTAATCTGACCTGCTCAGTGCTTTTGGATTGATGACAATCTGTAACGGGTAATACATCTTCTAATATAATGGAATTCGTGTCCTGCATTAAAGCCTACTCAACTAACTGTTCTCTTTGCAGCTTTAAAGGGAGAGATTGTTATGGTGCAGACCGAGGTGCAGACGCATCTCCTTTTGTTTCTGGTTGGTAGGTAAATATGCGTGGAACTACAGCCTCCTTCAAAATCATATATCCTCCCATAAGTTTGTATCGCATGTAATTTTTCATGTCTTCCTCAAGCTGACAATAATAAAGAAGTATATTTATATCTTGTAATAATATATAACATAGGTGGGAGTTCATAGGGTTAAATATAACTAAGTAATTAGATTATTAGTTTTAATTCAAAATACATATCATACCATTACAAGCATAATTCTAAGGGAAGTATATATCTAGTATGATCTATTTACAATATTAAGGGTAATGAGTCATTTAGCTATTGTCGATTAGTTTCTACCATGATAATAACAAATAAATTGCCCATTTTGATTTGGGAACATTGCGATTCTCTGCTTCAAATCGTCTCATTCTTCGTTTTAGGAACACTTATAAAGTTATTATTTGGGGCATTTACAGAAGTATTTCTGCATGTTGGCACAAAACACCACTTATTTGCTACTCCACTCATATTTCTGACTTATAATAATGACATTAATAATATCTGACATATTGCTTTTAACATTGGCTCAAAACTTATTTCCGTTGTCTCCCGTTGACGCCACGTGACGTCATCTTCTATATCAATGTGTGTGCAGTTAGCAACGGGTTGCCAGCAAAGCGTTGCTAAATTCACACATAAGATGTATGACGTCACATGATGTTTTCGAAATCATTCAAATATTTGAATTTTAGGTCGATTTGTTTATTAAATATTTATTTTAATCTCATGATATGATTAATATGAATGCGTTTAGGCTTTCATATTTATGTAGTAAGTACTTGATATTAATGCATCATTTGAAGTAAATTGTTATATAGTGCACACACCCTATTGAACATGTTCTGGATTGTATTGGTAATAATAAACGATGTTAGTAGATACATTTAAAACTGAGTGGAATGCTACTGACGTTTCCAATATGCCGTAATATATTTATAAATTATGTCATACCGCGTGGTACAACGTTCCTTGATATGCATATAAAGTTCCGTTCAACTATGCAAGTGATAAATAAAACCTCGGTATAAAATTCAATCCTACATTATTTCGAATTTTGAATAATGATGCAGGATACAGAGAAGTTAAATTCATTGTTGTCAGAAGAACCGCATTTCCACCTTGATGGTTACGCTAATTAACAGACCATGGAACACTGATTGTCATGCGTATACTTACTACTGCAGAAAATGTAGAGGGTGTCAAAATCTATTTATTAACATTTTCTTAATTTTACTTGCAGAACAGTGACGAAATAGAGGGCAAAATAATCAATCAAATATACGA
Source organism: Stenurella melanura (assembly GCA_963583905.1). NCBI lineage: Eukaryota > Metazoa > Arthropoda > Insecta > Coleoptera > Cerambycidae > Stenurella > Stenurella melanura. Next base: position 100,555,316 of record OY757314.1, read on the forward strand.
AAATGTATAAAACGTTCAGATATTTACCTAATATCGAGCACAAATAGAAATACTTAAATAGTGAATAGACCAAATGTTCATAGAAGGTTGTGTCCAAAGACACTAATAAAAACTGCGAAATTCCGATTAGTTTTGCAGGAAAAACAATTTTAGTTAATTAAGAATCGACAAAGGGAGATAATACATGGGATGCAGTTGACAGTATTACCAAAGGTGAAAGCCTAACACATTTTAGCGTCAAAAAATACAAAATGGACACCCAAAGGGAAAACATGATAAATAACCAAAGATCCAAAACAGAGAGAAAGGTTTTGTATAAACGTTTTACAGATATTTCTCGTAATTTTTTTACCCAAGGGATCTGCCAGTCTTTAGATATAGTTGGAATCACGAATATTGTCGTTCGCGTCATCAATTGATGTACTTATCAAAGACTTGACATTTTTCTATCAACTTAAATACTAGCGCAAGACAATATAAATAACAGATCACATCTGTTGGAGCTACGTCAGAAGTTCTAGGTGTAACGATGAGTTTTAGAGATGAATAATACAACCACTTGTAGCCCCGACCAACGTTCAGAATGAGCAAAATGCATAATTTTTTTAAACATCACAGATGAATAGATCATTAAAAAACATTATTTTTCCAGTCTTTTATTTTTGTTTTATGTTCTAATTAAAGGTTAAAAAAATTATTCACTGTAGCTGTCAATTTAACTGCGTTTAAATGGAGAAGTTTCCGCGCTACTTGTGTGTGACGTCATCGGGCACATCGCACCGACGGAAAACGTATTGTGATTGCGAATGTGTACAAATTATTTATGTTGTGTTATGGAAAATACAAAGAAAAGTAGCTATAAATATTGTATTGTGTCCAAATGTACAAATACTACAATAAAAACTCCAGAAAAGTTATTTTTTAATGTGCCTAGACGCGATAAAGTTAGGAAGAAATGGTGCAGAGCTACGAGACGAGACGACCGAAATGCTGACTTATCGTCATACTCAAGATTATATTGCTGCCAGGATCATTTTGATGTAAATTTACCCATTAAAACTAATTATTTTATAATAATATTATGAAAATATGTACCTAACCCTAATATTATTGTGATAATTTGTTTACATATCATGGTGAATTTGGTCACTTTCCTATTTATAGGAATACAAAAGTTTACTAACTTCTGTTAATAGGAACCTTGAATTAAAATGTATAAATGTATAAGAACGGTGGGAATAATGTAACTTCTCGACGTTCTACATATTATCCAGTTATATATTTATATATGCCTATGTATGTCAACAGTTAGTTTTATTATTAATGTACCTACCTACCTAAAAGTACGTGCTTAGTAAATGACGGGAGGTACTTATTATATAAAATTAATTAATATAATATTAAAACATTGCCTTGTTTACCTATTTTGAGGTTAGGTACATAAATAATTTTTTATATTTAACTACAGTAAAAGGATAAAAATGGGCACAATTGAATTAATGTTTAGAATAATGAATGACACATACCTTGTTGCTTTAGTACCTCCAATTTCTGCACTAATAAAATCAGTATTAGTAGCAAAAAAGTTTGTCATCATAAACACATCAACAACGGGCAAATTGTCACTCTGGCCCCGTAAAAACCCACTGTCCGTCATTTTTACCACTTAATAATTAAAATAAATAAGTAAATGAATGATTTCATTTATGAAAATATCAATACACATTTACAAAACACAAAACAATTTACGATTTAACCCCTTGGCAGATAGACGACCATTAGACATTATGCCAAATGACGTCAGACCAATAGCGTGGTGTTTTCAGTCACGTGGATATGTTCCCATAGAATTTTGAATTTCAAAGTCGTTTATTTAGGCTACACATTTTTTTATACCTTTTCTTCATTACTTATATAACATATATAACGAAAAAATAATAAATTATTGCATTTCTAAAATTCATGCATGTTGCTCATTGTCATTTCAGTAGCGTTGCAGTTGACGCATTTGTTAAATGATTTTCTACTTCCTCTCGTTATTTATATAAGTTTTTAATGTTCTTTACTGTGGTGTTTTAAGTTTCCTGTAATTATGTAAATTGTTGTGTAAATAGTTTGTGAGTGCCTTAGTTTTACTGTTTGTAAAGAAACTAATCTCAAAATGCCCGGAAAAAGACTAAATGCATTAGCCAGAGACATGGTGGTGAAATTAGTTGAGTAGCTCCATCAGGAAAAACGGAAGGAGGTCCCCTTTACTCCTGCAAACAGTCCATGAGGTGAATCGTAAAATTAAATGTGAGGCAGATGTTTATAAAGTAAAATTTCTTTCAGCGTACTTCTAATGCATTGGGTATTTGTATGCTGACGGTGCAACGGATTTGTAATGAAACCCGTGAGGAGAAGGACGTCCCAAATACTTCTGTGGCAAAATATGGACCCAGAATGAAAAATAAAACTAAGGACTTGGTGCAGGCAAGGAAAGTGGATGTGAGGAATACAATTTATAATATGTACTCCGAAAGAAAGTTTGTGGCGTAGTGGATTTTGTAGTTTTTGTAGTTAGCCTATTCGACCGCTGAAGTAGTGTTGTCGTCAGGCGTGAATATTATATTATAATATTAAAATTGTATGAAGTACTTAATAACTGTCACTTTACAGAAAACTCCTTTCAAATGGAACGCCCATGCGTACCATTCTGTGTGACCTTGAGTCGATTTGATTCGGAAATTAAAAGATCATGACGTAAACGACAAAATTCGTGATTTCTGTAGGTGTACAAATTCGTGAAGGAAGGAATATTTATAAATATTTTTAACTAAACGTACATAACATAAATACACCACATAGTAGATAACCCCCAAATTCAAAGCCTAGGATATTCGGAAGGGGGTTAAACATTTGAAAAAACGCAGACAACATCCATTACCCACCGACATTGCCAGTGTGACAGCCGAGGATTGAACTCAGTATACGATAGACAGTTAGCCGGCTGCGCTACCGTGCCGGTCAAATAAATATTGTCACGGATTTCCACCCCTAGGAAACACTCTTCCAAAAAATCTGTGGGTTCCAAATAATTTATAACAAGGGATAAACACTAACACTTTATTTATTAACATTTATTAACTTACTGAAGACATCACAATACTTTTATTAACTAAAATACACTTTTATTGACTAAAATAACATTTAACAATGTTTATTACTTGATATTTCCATTTTGTATTTACTTCGAATTTTCTAACCTTCAACTCATTAAAAACTTCCGCTTCCCCGCCATGGATCTCGCCTTACATATCCAACTAAAGACATCTAGAAGTATTCCATCAAACTTCCATATTGTTCTGGAATAAGGTAGAAATCGCGACCCTTTCTATAAGCTGCTAGAAACGTACTTCTTCTATCAGTGTCTCAGAGATGGTATATATATATATTGCAATGACAAACCTTTTTACAAAGTTGTACACAGTGTACAAGTAGATACGATTGTGTATGAATAACTTAAACATCAAATTTTAAACTTTAAAAAGTTAGATGTGAGCATGGGTACATAGTAACTAAACATGGACGATGAAAATTTTAGCACTCAAATAACATGATTCCAAATAAAAGACAATTTTAATTTAACATTGATCAGTACATTAATAATAATAATAATAATAATAATAATACTTTATTACTAGCATAGCTAAAAAAATACAGAGAAACATACATATATATACATACAAGATATTATAATATATATTATAATATAATCATATAATCATAATCATATATAATATACAAACACATAATTTAAAGAACACATCACATTTAAATTTCGCTATTATTGTAGACATGTATCTTACAATTTTTTTTAAAAGACGTTATATTTGCACTATCTTTTATACTATCTGGCAATTCATTATACATTTTTAGACCGTTGTGGAATAAATCATTTTGACCATAGTTTGTTCTAACCGTCGCTACATAAAAGTTATTTTGATTACGAGTATCATAATGGTGAATGTCTCTAACAAAGGTACAATGTTCTAATAGATGCTCTGGTAAGAAACCATTTAACATTTTATAAATAAATGTCATAGTATTCAATATCACAGTTTGTTTAACACTTAGGACTTCAACATTATCCAGCATTCGCTTAATATTTGTATATCTGTTGCATTGTAAGATTATTCTTAAGGCTTGATTTTGTTTTTTTTGCAAATAATAATGTAATTGTAATTAATTTTGATAAAAATATAATTTAAGAAAACCTCCATGTGCATGAACTTATAAAATGGCTAGGTCCAAAACAAGAAGATGTAATGCATATCGTGGTGATAATTACTCAATACAGACAGAGAAAAGGTGTTTTAGATTTAGTTTTTTGTTATATTGAAGGAGTACAATCCTGTTGTTGTTGTATTTTATTATTTATTATAAGCAATTTGTATTTGTTGAATTTATTGACTTTGTTGCGGATCCTTGTCGGTGAACCAACAAAGAATAACAAAAAAATTTGTTTTTGGTTGTAAAATGGTTTTTTTTACATATTGAAAAAAGAGTAGAAGTCTCTACTTAATCTGGTATGTGATTTACTTGTGTTAATATTGTATTAAGATAAGAATTTGTAAAAAACTTATGGTAATTGGAAAATATTTTAAAATCAAAGAAGCCCTATGTATGGGATAAAAAAAAATTTCGAGTATAAATTTTTGAAAGATGATGGCAGGAGCAGTTTTTGATAATTAATGAAGGAGAAAAGTCAAAATTTTGAAAGGAAGAATTTGATTTCTAAGAAGCGTGAGATATAATTGAAAATTTTTCTCAAATTAGACAAAATCAGCATCTGATGTGCTTAGTACTGATCCTCCTTTGGTTAGTTTCTGTGAAGATATTATTAGTGGATCCTACTGGTATAGTAGATGATTGAAAATCTCTTGCGTCGTTTGTTGACGAGAAGAATTTTTTGAATGACCTTTCCCATATTTTCAAAACCAACAAGACCTCCGCTCCGAATTTAACTACGTACCTACAGAAAAAAAATCCTAGGTAAACCTATTTAAATTAAATTAAAAGGCCATATATTTTCCAATTTAAAAATATATTTAGTTTTTAAGTTTTGTTGTATGTATATGTTTAAAATTTTTATTTAAAAAGAAAAGAATCCATACCAGATTTACCTTATAAAATAAAATTTAAATATTCTTTTAAAAGGGTTTTTGTTTGGAATCTGTGCTGGAAAAATAAGGTAGCAAATGTTCAACAAAAAGACCATAGAACCGACTTTTTGACCCTGTGGAGTCTTCCTATTTTTTACAGGCTCATGCTCAAGCAAACTAAATCTTGTACTGTTATTTTCCTCACATTCAAATTCGGTAATTTCTTATCATATGGCGCTCAACAAAATTAATTAACCATACAGAACCATAGAGAGGAATAACAATACAATATATATGGTATGCATTACAGACTTTACGGTTGTCTAACCATTGATACTTACTTTTGGCTATTTCTCATAAGCGTATCAGCCTCCCGCTCCTAGGGGAGCGTAATGCATAAGAATACATTACATTATAGTGGAAGTTTTTTACAACCTGCGTACAAAAGAGAACTGACAACCACGTCAGCTGTAATATCATTAATGAAATATCGAAGAATAATGGGTTTAACCCATAATCTTGAGGTACACCTGAAGTAGATTAAAATTCCGCAAACCGTTGACCGAAGTATCTATATATACCTAATAAAGTATGAGAAAAATAACACCAAATTTCTTGAGAAGCTACAATTTTTAAATTTTGATCATAAAATACTGTGGTCAAGTCTGTTAAATGCTTTAGTGAAATCTACGTAAATTACGTCGAGTTGTGAATTTGTGTTGATCAGATATATCTGACTTATCTATACAAAAATATCGGTTTGATTTTCTCCTGAAAGAATCACGCATGATGTTCAGCAATGCGATTCTTTGCATAAGAAAAGGTTGGTTCATAAAACAACATTTCGAAAACTATAGACAAATTGTCGGTAATCGTTATAGATCTGCAATTCTCATTATATTCATTTTAAGCATAAATAAATATATGTTTTGTATATAGGAATTATTTTTTAGAACATTTTAATACAAATATTAGATCTAAGTGCAAAAAAAAACAAAAATGTGAGAGGAATTATCAATATACTAACAGAGCCATGTAATACAAAGGTCGAAATTTTATTAGGGCAGCTCGTGTATATAGGCTTGATTTTTTGAGAGAAATTAAAACTTCTTACTCTGCAAACTTATTAGAAAATCAGCATCTGTGCCTGCAAGATACTATCTTTTACTCTTCTAAAAAGTGGAAAAAGTTAAAAGATCTTTCTATAGAAAATAGACACCATCATATTAAATACTGCGGACAACGGTTTGCGGAATTCGTATCTACCTCGAGTGTATCCCAAGGCTCTGTTTCAGGTCCATTATTCTTCAATATCTTCATTAATGAGAGCGCAGAGAAATTGGATGTCCATTGTCTTTCATACGCAGATGATATGAAGTTATACAATACAGTAAATGATGTGAGTGATTGTGTGGTATTGCAAAGTGCCCTTGACAAAATTAATGAATGGTGTAATTTAAACAAATTGCAGTTGAATATAAGAAGTGTATGCTCTTACTTTTACTAATAAACACCAATATGTAGAATCTAATTACTGTATAGAAGATTCAGTGCTTCCACATCCATCAACATTCCGCGACCTAGGTGTAACATTTGACACCAAACTATCATTTAATTGCCATATAAAACTGATAATAGTTTTAGAACACTAGGATTCATAATACGGTGTTCTCACGATTTTATCGATATTAACGCACTGAAACTACTATATCAAACTTTTGTTCTATTCACATTGGAATTCATCAATTATTTGGATGCCCCATTATAACATATGTGTACATATACAGACCATAGAGAGAATTCGAAGGCGTTTTTTAAAGACTTTGAGTCATAAGATAGATGGTGTCTATCCTGTTATTGGTTTTCCTCAGACTATACTGTTAAATATATTTTCACCTTCAAGCCTGGAGAGTCGCAGAACTATTTCGCAGCAAATTTTTCTTTTTAAAATACCTAATACATAATATAACAGAGTGCGGCGCTATGTCATGCTTATTAAATTTTTCGACACCTAGACCTGGTTCTAGGCATAAATCAATATTCTATCTGTCGACTTCCAGGACTAGCGTCCAGAAATATTCGCCACCATACAAAATGTTTGAGAACTATAACAATCTACAAGACCAGAGTTTGATATATCTCACTGCTACGTGGGTAGCCGCGATAAAAAGACTAACTGCATAATTTAACATTTTTTATGTATCTTTGTTTTTGTTTATTTTGTGTTCTTTTGTTTCTACTCTCACACATTATATATTTGTAAGTGCTTAGTAATGTATTGTTAAATAAATAAATACTTAAATAAAAGTCTAATTTTTACAGGATTCGTTCCTAAAGATTAGTTCCAGAATTAGGTAAGTACGTATTTAAAAAATTTGGATTTTTTTTTGGAGTTTAATGATAATCAAAATAAATACCTTTATAGATATTGATGATAAATACCTACTTAAGATAATAGTAAATCATTTGAGTATAATTTATTTGAGTACTTTGATTAGCAAAAATAAACGTAGTTCCGTATTGATCTCGATTTTGCTAATGATATAGAATATAAAGGAACAATGTAGATACATACAAGTCGAGATATAAATCTTAAAATAGTTATAAACGGGTGCCTATTAAATACGCTAATTAAGTAAAATGCTAGAGAAATGTCATGACATACACAAAAATAAGAATACACCTAACTATAATGAATACTAAATATCATAGTTCTTTAAATCAATATTAAGTTTTAAAAGTAGGGTAATACCTCTCTGCTAATGCTTAAAGTAAGAGACTTTTAACCTTTAACCTGCCTAGGCTCTCGTGATTCTACCTTTTAAACTTTCTATACATACTTTCAATGCAAGATTAAAACACCTACACCTAACATTACAGTTCACAACGTATTTGTGAATGTAGTTCCATTAACGATGTCAATTAGAATGCATTCAAGTATAATACTCATTACCTACCTACTACTTTATTTCAACCGAGATTTTAATAGTGTATGTGAAGGCCTAAGTAAAAATGTAATGAACAAATACTTTCGATATACAGGGTGATTCGTGAGGAGAGGGTCGTACTTTACCAAAAGATAGAAAACATTGAGGTGATCTTAAATCCCCAAACAGTAATGGCTAAAGCGGCCCCGTTTTCGAAATACAGGGTGTTTTATATTTTTTGGAAGAATATTATTTTCGCCATATATCTGAAATGCGTAAGCGGAATCCAATGAAATTTTGTATTTTGATTACAGTAGTCATTCACCATCTAATGCCTGGGATATAAGATATCAGGGCCGGACCCAGAATAAAAATATTTTTAATTTATTCCTAGAAAATAACACTCTGTATACTGTTTATAAAATATTTGGCATTAAAACATTAATTTACACCTAGAAAGATACAACATCCCATAAAAAAATCTTTTGGCACCATTTCATTGTTTAAATAAAAAAAATTAAATTGTTGAGGGTTCAAATTTGTTTTTCTTTAAATGAGAAATTGAGAGAAAAAGGTCACTCTAGGGATTAACTACATATTATTTTGTTTGTTCCCTATCTGCACTAGCAAAAGGCAGTGCAAATAGGGAGAATAAAAATTCATCACATATACCTAGTGAAATAAAAAAAATATTTTGTAATGAATGTGTAATTAATAAAATTAACAAAATAATAAATAACAAAAATTAACAATTTAACTAGAACATAAGAAATCATTCAAACTTACTAAATCCAATTAAATTATTTTGAATCGCAGTCTATTTTCAAAGTGACCACCGCCAAATTCAATACATTTTCTTGATCGATTTGTCATTTCATTTATGCTTTTTCTAACAATCTCTAAATTGCAAAAATGTTCAATTCTTGCAATCAGCTGCTCTCTGGTATTTATTTCTTCTTTATATACTTCAGTTTTTAAATAGCCCCACAAAAATAGTCAAGGGGTGTGAAATCTGGTGATCTTGGATGCCATGCAACGGGACCACACCGACCAATCCACCTATTTGGATATTGTTAATTCAGATAGTTTCTAACTCGTACCGAAAAATGCGGCGTAGCCCCATCATGTTGAAACAACATTCCTCTTGTGTTTACATTATTTAATAAATTTGGCAGGGTATGTTGTAAAAAATCTAAATAATTGTCACCATTTAATCGACCTCCAAACATATGAGGACCTATGAGATTATTATTGAACATCCCACACCACACATTTACAGAAAATCTAGGTATGTTGGGAATTCTTTTAAATTATTACACGGGGATTCTCGTGACTCCAAATATGAAAATTTCGAGTATTATTTATACCTTCACGGATAAATTGAGTTTCATCGGTAAACAATAATCTTAACATAGTTCGTCTATGGGATAAAATCCAGCGGCAAAAATTTAACCGAAATACTTCATCACCTGGCACCAATCGTTGGAGAATTTGGATATGATAAGGATGCATTTGTTCGCCTTTAATAGTTCTCCAAACTCTGGTATGAGTAATATTTAATTGTTGACCAATTCTTCTTGTGCTGATTTTTGGGGTCTGATCAACCATATTTAAAATCAAATCTTTTTCTTGCCGGGTCTGCCTAACAGGACGTTCTATTTTCATGATTGAGGGAACGGTTCCAGTTTCAGAAAGCTGTCTTAACACTATAAGATGTTTTACAATCTGGTACACGTTGATTTCCAAACCGGCGTCTGTATTTCCTTTCAACAGCTTTTGCATGCCATCGCAATATCCATAGACAAAAACCCTATTCACGTATTCTCTACTCGTGTATGTAAACGGCATGATTTAGAACTATTACAAGACAATATTGTAACCAGTAAAAGCAACAGTGGTGACGTGACACTTCTTAATTACAATATGACTGATTTTTGACAGGTACCTACTTGATTATTAAAAAGTACGTAGGTAGCCATAACTTTTAAAGTAATGGCAAGACTAGATGATTGTAACAATTAATTACTCTTGCAATGAATTAAATATTGCTGAAACCAGTGTCTGGAGAACTACCTTTTGGTAGTGCAGATAGGGAACAAAAAAATACTATGTAGTTAATCCCTAGAGTGACTTTTTTCTCTCAATTTCTTACTTAAAGAAAAAAAAATTTTAACCCTCAACAATTTAATTTTTTTATAAACAATGAAATGGTACCAAAAGATTTTTTATGTGATGTTGTATCTTTCTAGGTGTAGATCAATATTTTAATGTCAAATATTTTATAAACTATACAGAGTGTTATTTTCTAGGAATAACTTAAAAATATTTTTATTCTGGGTCCGGCCCTGATATTTATTATCCCAATCATTAGATGGTAAATGACTACTGTAATCAAAATACAAAATTTCATTGGATTCCCCTTACGCATTACAGATATACGACGAAAAGAATATTCTTCCAAAAAATATAATATTTCGTAAACGGGGCCGCTTTGGGGATTTAAGATCACCTCAATGTTTTCTATCTTTTGGTAAAGTACGACCCTCTCCTCACGAATCACCCTGTATATCAATTGCCTTCTGCGTCACTACTCACTACACACTTTAGCCCACTGTGCCACCGTGCAGTCGATATAGCACCGCAGTCACCATATTGAGAAATATCTCTATACCGTGTGTCCCAAGTTGGGGCTGTTTGTATTGGTATATCCGTTATTATAAAAGATACAAAGGCAGGTAAGTAAATGCAGAAAGTTTTAGGCGTTTTTTGGACATGTCAATGGTGCTTTTAAAGTTGTACTAGTTTCTTTAGTTTATGAAATAATTCGGAAAAAACACAATCGTGCGATTTTAAAACCCCTTTATATTTCCTTCATTTGAATTGTTCCGTCATTTTCACATGCACATCATAGAAGCACTTTTTAATGCCTTTGAACTAATGGTAAGTAATAGAAAAAGATATACATATTATTATTTGTTTGACATTGACTACAATTTTTTTCTATATGAACACCATACTGGATTTTTAAGTATTCGATTGTTCGTTTAATTCTCTTTTGAAAGATGTATTACAATATGGCAAAATTAGTTTCTTAATAAGATAAAAACAAATAATGGAATGGAATAATTATTTTATTAGTAGGAGACATAGTTTAGTGTTTATACCGAGGGGTCAACCACTGCCGGAAATACGTGTACAGGTTTTCAGGAATACCATGGGAATACTCGGGAATACCCGGGAATACTCGGGAATACACGGGAATACTAAGGAATACCCCGGCAATACTCTGGAATACTCAGGAATACCCCGGCAATACTCAGGAATGCTCCGGAATACTTTGGAAATAGTGGAGAATCGAGTCAAGGATATGCACCGACTCATAGTCTATATATATGGTATGATTAGTACCTATTATATGTATAATATATAATACCGTCGCAAAATATTAAAACCGCCTAACTTCATATGCGGATGTAGGCCGCAATAGACCATTACTTCTTAAAATAGAAATCAGCAGGTAATTCTGGTATTCTGGTGTAATACGTCAGATTAAATAAAATTTATTTTAACTTTTCAATGACGTGTATTGTGTATTATAGTATAACAATATGTATTACATTGATTGGCTCATTTAATGAATTTCATTTAGTAGTTGTGGATACAGTATTACTTAAAGTTAGGCGATATTGAAAATTTTAGATGAATCCGATATGTGGTTCTCGAAATATACGACTTTTAAAGGACGTATTTGAAGCGCGGTGCGTCACTCAATAGGGCACGAAACGGTCGCGTAACATACCAAAGGTCGCATTCCGCTTGAGATCGTCGGTTCTTTCTCATTGTTCTGTGCGTTTCGAGTTAAAAATAAAATATTGTGCTGGACCCCATTTTTCTGTACCGGTCCGGGATCATCTGAAGCACCATTACACCAACAGATGGATTGGTCGCGGAGGCCACCGAGGTCTCCTGACCTTACACCTCTAGATTATTTTTTATGGAGTCATCTCAAGTCAGAGGCGTACAATGAAGAGTTCAATACACGAGAACAGCTTATGGAAAATATTATTACTGTATGTGATAACATTATAAAGTTGATATGTTAGTGAAAAACATATTAAAACGTTCTCGTAAATGTATTGATGCTGGGGACATTCATTTTGAAAACCTGTTATAGTTTTAATTATTTGCACAGATTTTAATTTTTTTCTTCAATTATTTAAAGTTCTAAATATATTTATTTTGTCAAAATAAAATTGCAAACTGTTGTCTTTAATATAAGGGGTTTAATATTTTTTTAAATTGTGCTTGTTAATTCAAACCTCTCCACTAACATTATTTTTCTTTCACGAAAGAAATGGAATGTATTATTTTGGATGAAATTTAAAGTAAAAAAAAATTAATAAAATAATGATGTTAGCAACTGGACTGTTATTTGTAGAAAATCAAATTTGATCTTTCAATCCTTTTGAAAATTTATTGAAGAATGACCATACGTGCCGTCAAATTAATATTATAACATTATTTTATAAACTGGTCTATAGGCTTTTTAAAAGTTTACTAACATTTACCAAAAAATAATATACAGTGTGATGTTAAGGACCCTAAGAGCCATATTAAAAAATTGGAGGTCGGTACTGGAATTACGTCAAAAAGCTGTTCATTAACCTAAAAGAGTATAACATGCATACCAAATTTTATCTAAATAAGTGCAGTCATTTAAAAAATATAGCGGACTGAGGTTCTGGTCAAAAACCATAAAACACCCCGTACATCAAAAAAGGTTCAGATTCAACGGTAAGTATAGGGGTGTTCTGAACTCAGCTGACTGTGCTCTACCTTCCACTAGAGTATGTCCGTTTAAATCTGGGACACCCTGTATATTTTTTAAAATCGATGTAAAAATAATATATGTATTGGATTTGAACCATTAGTAGTTTTGTAATTATTAATTGTCTAATAACAGGTTTACAAAATATGAATCAATGTGAATTTGATAGGTTTGAGGGGTTAACCACTACCGGAAATATGAGTTAAAATGTTCAGAAATGCCACGGGAATACTCTGGAATACTCGGAAATAATGTGAAATACTCGGGAATACTCTGGATTACTCAGGAATACTCAATATTCTCGGAAATACTGCGGGAATGCAGTATTCCTGGAATACTTGTACAAATTTTGGGCCAGTGGTCGACCCCTCGGTTTATACCATAATGCAGGAACCAATTTTTTCAAATGTCATTATTGTATCCGAGGTTTAATAGCAAAGTATACCTAGGTACATACCGAATTCATTTAAGAAATAGTAATTAAGGAAATATAAGGAGATTTCAAAAACGTACGATTTTTCCAATTATTTACAATATAAAATTAAAAAAGCTAGCTCAAATCTAAAAGCACCATTGAAATGTCCAAACATTTGTCTGAAACCTTCGCCGTTTAACCGACATTGTATCTTTCATAATGACGGAGATAGCAATACATGCGGCCTCAATTTGGGACACACTATGTATTGAACTTTTAGAAAACATAACTATCCTTGACGCCAGGGTGCTTTCATATATTGTTTTACTTCATTGTATATATCCATTGTGTACACAATATTTGGTTCATCTATGTTTCACTTGTCTGCCAAATCTAGGTCGATTAATGTTACTGTAGTATGCGTCATCTAATGTGTACCTGTATACGCTTTGTCTACCCTGGCCAATAACTACAGGTACTATTTCCAATAAAAGATAACATTTGCCTTCTATTGGATTAACTGTGAATCTCTGAGATATTACTCACCTCAAGGTGTAGCGATTTATATAGACAGATAGAGAGATCGACAGATAGATACCTTGTTAGTGTCAATATATACAAAAGTGTTTCTAAGTCATTAATAAACATTGTGAATAGAAAGGGAAAGAGGCAAACCTATATTGATATCCTTTTTTTGAAAGTAATTATTGTCAAATTTTACAATTTTTCTACCGGCAATAAAAGCCAATCCACTTATTAACTACTAAGGTTCCCCCGAATTCCTAATTTTTTTGTTAAAAACTCATTTGTCATTTTAAGTGTGTATGGCGAACCTTTTTTGGGCATCAAGTTCAGAGTTAGGCGTTTTATTTAGCAAACCCATATCACAGTTCTGGATAGTTAGATTGGTGTTATCGGCAAACGATATGGCTAGAATAGGTACCTATCTGCAGAAAATTTGTTTCGAAAGCCATATTGATTGTAATCGAGAAAGTTATTGGATTCTAGATACCTATCTCGATACCTACATTGTCAACGGATTTTTAGGATAGCCTAATATAATTTAGGAAGATACGGTACGACATATATCGGTCTGTACTTAATTTGGCAAATCATCGATTCTATTTTTTTCTCGATTTTTTTATATACTTTGGGTATTTTTAAGAAATCGGGGAATACGTTCTTAGATACCTATGCATAAGTAAATTAGAATGGTAAAGGGAATTGGGATAGAATACATTAGATAATTAGAAAGTCATTACTTATCACTAGTTATTCATATCTACCCTCGTAACAATTTCAAAGCTGTCATTCCAACGTTAAATAGTTTTACAAATAAAAAACAACAACGAAGGTTAATAAGGGTAGGTAAGGTACATTTCTAGTAAAGTAAGGCATTGTTGGGGTGTTATTTTTGGAAGCACTTAGCCTGTCACGGGGCTGAATTTAGAAGACGCTCCTTTTTATTGCGAAGGGCAATAATGAGAAGAAACTATTTTTGTTACGAGTTCTATATTTAAATTGTGTTTTGAAACGTTCCCCTGACGGATTATTATTAGGAGAAAACAAGCTAAATAAATAAATCGTGTTTGTATTGAAAACACGTCACATGATTAAATAAAGATAAAATTTGTTCGATATTTCTAACAAACTAAATTAGAAATTTCGTAATAGAAATCTGATTTTAAGGTTTTATTTTTATTACTGATTCAAAAAATAACAGATGAGTTAAGAATTTACTTTAGGATATACATATTTTATATAACGCAGGCGTAGTTTCTTTAACATAAAAATTGAGTATTAAACTTTTTAGTGAAACTCAGAGGTTATATACGAAGGACCCAGTAAAGAACATTAAAAAATATAAGTAAAAAAAGCTTTGGGAAAACTTTTTAAAACCAATCTTCTATAAAAATTTACTAAAACCAAGAAAATATATATTATATTACATAATTTAACAGGGCCGAAGTCCAGTAAGTTAAACTTGACTATAGATATTTACTGCACATAAAAAACGTCAAAGCTTTACCGCTGTCGCAATGAGGGGAGAGCAGGGCATCTAATTCCCGAGCTAATTCCTCGCTAACATATTAAATAAGAAATATAATGTATTACTTCTTAATACATAGAACATCATTATTCTCATATAAAGTATGTTCTGGAATGATTAAAATAAGAAACTAAGGAAAACACACCTGTTTCAATTATTTTGATATAGTTGTCCAACTCGCTCCTACGAAAAATATTTTAGGAGGTAACGGCTTATAGTAGGTAAGTAAGGGAAAATCTCAGTTTTATTTTATCATCCCCTTTAATAATGTAGTGGGGGGTGGTGGGGGATGGAAAATATAAAAAAATTTGAGGCCTTTGCTTCCGGTATATACACCGAGTTTTAAGTTTCTGTACTCTTACCAGCTTGCTTTACTTATTTCCCCCTATTTACCCCCAAACCTTTCACCGGGTATGTTCAAAAAGCAATCTAGTTCCAGATCTGATAATTATATATACGTGTAAGTACATAATTTTAAAGTAGGTATACAATAAAAGTGAATTTTTTCTATACAGGCGACATATTTTTTCTCGCTAATTAAGAAGTTCCTGGGAATATTTTTCTGTGCTGAAAATGTTCAAATAAATCAATATGTTCAATCTAGAAATATGTTGCAACGATTACCTACGTGCTGGTTATAACTCATTCTTTTTTTTTAAACCAACAATTTTGTAAAGTATGTACCTGACACGGGAGGACAGACAGTCAGGGGTCGATTTTATGAATAATTATAACTCATAAAATGATTAAAATATCTGATAGAGCATAAAACGATGAAGTGCCGGAAAAGCCATCCAGCTCCTGTACTAGGGTCACGACCTGTGCGTATAGTTGTTTCCATTTGTTTAATGGACATAAGAAAGGCCCGAGGGGTCAACCACTGCCGGAAATACGTGTACAAATATTCAGGAATACCATGGGAATACTCGGGAATACTCAGGAATACACGGGAATACTAAGGAATACCCCGGCAATACTCTGGAATACTCAGGAATACCCCGGCAATACTCAGGAATGCTCCGGAATACTTTGGAAATAGTGGAGAATCGAGTCAAGGATATGCACCGGCTCATAGTCTATATATATGGTATGATTAGTACCTATGTATAATATATAATACCGTCGCAAAATATTAAAACCGCCTCACTTCATATGCGGATGTCGGCCACAATAGACCATTACTTCTTAAAATAGAAATCAGCAGGTAATTCTGGTATTCTGGTGTAATACGTGAGATTAAATAAAATTTATTTTAACTTTTCAATGACGTGTATTGTGTATCATAGTATAACAATATGTATTACATTGATTGGCTCATTTAATGAATTTCATTTAGTAGTTGTGGATACAGTATTACTTAAAATTAGGCGATATTGAAAATTTTAGATGAATCCGATATGTGGTTCTCGAAATATACGACTTTTAAAGGACGTATTTGAAGCGCGGTGCGTCACTCAATAGGGCACGAAACGGTCGCGTAACATACCAAAGGTCGCATTCCGCTTGAGATCGTCGGTTCCTTCTCAGTGTTCTGTGCATTTCAAGTTAAAACTAAAATATTGTGCTGGACCCCATTTTTCTGTATCGGTCCGGGATCATCTGAAGCAGCATTACACCAACAGATGGATTGGTCGCGGAGGTCCGGTAAACTGGCCACCGAGGTCTGCTGACCTTACACCTCTAGATTATTTTTTATGGAGTCATCTCAAGTCAGAGGCGTACAACGAAGAGTTCAATACACGAGAACAGCTTATAGAAAATATTATTACTGTATGTGATAACATTAGAAATAACCTGGAAGTGATTGATAGGTTAGTGAAAACCATATTAAAACGTTCTCAAAAATGTATTGACATTGGGGGCATTCATTTTGAAAACCTGTTATAGTTTCAATTATTTGCACAGTTTTTAATTGTTTTCGTCAATTATTTAAAGTTCTAAATATATTTATTTTGTCAAAATAAAATTACAAACTGTTGTCTTTAATATTTTCAAGTTATTCTCAAAAGGTGTTTAATATTTTTTTAAATTGTGCTTGTTAATTCAAACCTCTTCACTAACATTATTTTTCTTTCATGAAAGAAATGGAATGTATTATTTTGGATGAAATTTAAAGTAAAAAAAGGTTAAAAACACTTAATGTCAAAACAAAAACAAATAGCATCCTCTTTTACGGGGTATTTAGCTAAAATTAATAAAATAATGATGTTAGCAACTGGACTATTATTTGTAGAAAATCAAATTTGGTCTTTCAATACTTTTGAAAATTTATTGAAGAATGACCATAAACGTGCCGTCAAATTAATATTATAACATTATTTTATAAACTGGTCTATAGGCTTTTTAAAAGTTTACTAACATTTACCAAAAAATAATATACAGTGTGATGTTAACGACCCTAAGAGCTATATTAAAAAATTGGAGGTCGGTACTGGAATTACGTCAAATTCACTTAAGCTATTCATTAACCTAAAAGAGTATAATATGCATACCAAATTTTATCTAAATAAGTGCAGTCATTTAAAAAATATGGCGGACTGAAGTTCTGGTCAAAAACCATAAAACACCCCGTACCCCAAAAACGGTTCACATTCAACGGTAAGTATAGGGGTGTTCTGAACTCAGCTGACTGTGCTCTACCTTCCACTAGAATATGTCCGTTTAAATCTGGGACACCCTGTACATATTTTTTAAAATCGTTGTAAAAATAATATATGTATTGAATTTGAACCATTCGTAGTTTTGTAATTATTAATTGTCTAATAACAGGTTTACAAAATATGAATCAATGTGAATTTGATAGGTTTGAGGGGTGAACCACTACCGGAAATGTGAGTTAAAATGTTCAGAAATGCCACGGGAATACTCTGGAATACTCGGAAATAATGTGAAATACTCGGGAATACTCGGGAATACTCGGAAATACTCTGGAATACTCAGGAATACTCAATATTCTCGGAAATACTGCGGGAATGCAGTATTCCTGGAATACTTGTACAAATTTTGGGCCAGTGGTCGACCCCTCGGAAAGGCCATAAAAACCGGCCAACAAAATATTAAAGTCAGCGCTATTAAGTACCTGCTGACAAGAGTACTTACTTTAGAGCCGTGGGTAGGTAGGTACTTCAAATTTTTACGTATGAGAATGAACAAAACAATACTAGAGATCGTGTTTTCGGTAGAAACTTAATGACGTTCCTGGTAAATCAAAAAATCTTTCTGTTTTGCGTTAAGATAGGAATATCATATGCATTGGTGGGCGCATTTCCCGTCCTTCACGACAATGACAGATACATTCAAAGTACGGATCTGTTTATGTACCATGGGATATAAGAGGTATAGTTCTCTACATGTATTAAAGGCAAATAAAAATTGTCGGGTCTTTGATCTTTACCACAAAATCAAAGGCGCCGACACTTTTTATGTGCCTTAAATATATGTAGAGAACTACTTATATATATTAGCTCGGTCGCCAGCTTTGAGCTTGTGCATATGGAGTGAATTATACTTATCCTAGGTTCGTGATATTAATCTCGAATCTTCCTATCCAATTTCACATATAAATAAAACTAATAACAACACCTAACTTTAGGCGTTAGCATGCATTTAAAATCCATACTTAATAAAAACTTAAAATTAGGGAGTAATAGATACCTAGTAGGTATTGAATAATAGAATAAACCGTTTACGTTAAACAGATACCAACAAGAATTCCCTCGAAAATAGGTAGGTACCATTTCAGAACAACTTCGAACTCAAATATGTATTTGCAAATGGGCAGTGAGACGTAAAACTGGAATAAACAATTAGAGAGTACAACCAGAGCAAGGAATTCAACAGAGCACGATAATTTAAAAATCTTTGTTTTAGACAGTCTCTTATTATCATAATATTTGAACTTAATACAAACACTGAATACCTAGTAAATTTTTATAAGGTTAAGATTTAAAATATGTAACGCAATATTTATAAACAAATGACTAATTATCAATAAAGTCTTTGAGGTCACTTTGAACTATTACTGAAATCCTTACCTAGGTATCCTGTATTTTTATATTTTAATAATAATAGCCTATACCCATATTTTGTTTAAATATATCAAATATCACAACGTAATTGCGAAAAAGTGTCTCCAGAATGTGAATATAATTGGTAGCGAATTAAAAGAGGTTAAAATAAAGGTCAAACTTACCTTAGAGTTTAATAAATAATCCTTAGCACAATCACAAAAAACAAGTTCTGAACTAAATAGGGTAAGATCCTCTTCTTAAGAATAAACAACGGTACAAAGTTTAAAATAAACAAAAATATAACACCTTCAGGAAAATACACCAAGAAAAGCACGAGTTAGTTTCATTTATTTATTATCAAAACATGTTTCTCATTATTTATTTAATGAGTCGAATTCCGTGTTGCCTAAGAGACCACGACGTACACATTCACCGAAGAAGTTGACTGTCAACTGTTGCTTTTTTGGTTAAAAAATGATATGTACAAGTGGCGTTCCTGGTGGATATGTTACACACTATTGTCATAATAACTCAACCGATCACAAGTTTCTATATAGTTTCCAAACGACTAGAGTTTAAGATAAGCTGATTTTAAAGCGATTTCATTGGCTTTCTATTCAAAGCGACTATAAACCAAAATATCTGACGTATAGAAATATTTATCGACAAGTACTTGCTCAAACGTCAAAAGTAAATTGTGTAAGATGGATGCCAAGTTACATTTTTTGTAAAGAAATAAGATAAATGCAAATTGTGGGAACTATAAAACACATTTTAAAATAAAATGGAACAGACTCCGCCCGAATCTCGCAATCACAACGACTTGGTAAATATCTGCATTCAGTTTATCTTTGATTTAATGCCCTTCTTGTATTTTAGAATGACACACAAGAAATTACTGTAGACAATAATCTACCAAACCCTCCTGCAGCTACAGAATTGGTAACGGTCCCTATACCAAATATAAGTATTGTTCTCGCGACAAGTTCCTCGACTGAAGACATTCCACCACCAAAGGCAGATTATTATGCTCCTCCTCCATATGAAGTTGCTACGAAAGGTACTAAACTACCTACATATGAGGAAGTACAAAGGGAAAAGCATTTAGAAGAACAGGATATTCCGATCAACTCACCAACACCCAGGGTACGTAACTTGCCTGTACTAGAAATTTTATTATGAGCATTTTCCAATAATTAACATTTCGTATTCATAGTTAACATTCTAATTCTGATTTTATATTTCACACTAGTAATTAGTGCTAATCATGACGATAGATTACACAACTGTTAAAGATAATCCACCCATGTTTAAACATCAAGCATGTGACATATACAGTAGTAATAATCATGGAAATTCAGTAGAAAGATGGAGAATCTGCTCAATGATTCATTTAATGAATAAAGTAATTTCATATGGAATTAAACATTGTACCTAATTGCAATAGTGTTATCTAACATTGATACAAGCAAAAGCAGAGACAGTTTTAACTACAACTGACTTTGTTCAAATTAAAAGAAACGTTAAAGTTTTAATCTTTGATAGATACAAAGAGCAATCATTTTCTGTATCCATTAGGTAGCTTAAAATAATAATTTATTGGAAATAGCAATAAGTATGTAGATTCAGGATTAGAGTAGAATCAATTTTTTTGTATAATGTAGGTATGTCAGGTTAATTCCAAAGTAGTTTTAAGAGCATAAATTACAAAATCACATGTAATTTATGCAACTGAACTGTATTGAAATTAGAGATTGACTATTATAGATTTTTTGCCAATACTGATAGCTGCCTATGTATAGTACACGAAAATGAAATTATGCCCCGACGGGTGAGACGCAAGACGCAAAATCCTTTGTATGCTCCAGCTAATTCCTTTGTCGGCATACCCGGCACTTTTGATATTTACTAAGAGGAAATACTTAATATCTATCACGTCTACTATACCATACCAGCAGTACAAATTTATAGATGTCCAAAATTTCTTATTTCCTTAAATCCGAATGTCCATCGCTATCTTAATGCTGTTGTTGATAAAAATCTATGAACTTTTTTTTATTTCCTGATGTTTTTCTTTCTATTTTTACTTCTTACTTATTTAATAATATGAACAGAAAGACAGATGCTTATTTTCTCATTTAGATTAGGTTTACATATTAGATATCTAGAGTTTATATTATAGACTAATAACTACACAAATAACAAAATAACTTTGTTACATAATAACAGGACATTTACTAAAATTTAATTACTCAATAGTAATATGATGCAAGATTATTAATAAAACAATGTAGATAAAACGAGTTTTATTATAGAATGCTTCTGCCATACTTTAATTGGAGCATCTTATAAAGAATTTGAAAGTCTCCAGTTCCAGTTCTAAAATGTCACAAACATTTTTTATTTGAATCGGGAATCATTGTCAATACTTTTCGATGAACAAGTTAAAGATTTTTTTACTCTCTCATCATCTGTCAAACAGAAAGTTCTTATATATAATGGGATGAAAACAAGGAAACTTTTCCAAATTTATATTCCAGGTTAATAATTACCAGCTGCTAACATTTGTAACGAATAAATGTCGCAAAATATATATGAATCAAATCATAGCTGACTTGTGCCCGATTGAACTGAGAGTTAATTGGCCAAAACTAAATATTGCCTATTAATTTGTATTGTATACTAAATCTTTTAAGAATTTATGTTCATGTTATTTTTTACCTATTTTTTCTTAAACATATTGGCACAAAATGTCAGCAAATTATATGCTGATATTGATAATCGATATTCACATTGGTTGATCTCTAATTAAAACTTTTTTTTTTAAGGAACACCCTGAATTTTTTCAAGTACAGCGTTTCTTTATGATTCTAAATTGGTTTAGTTTTTGAAATACTTAAAAATAAAAAATGATATTGGTGATAGCTGTATTTATTAGCGGCAGATGTGATATAAAATCATAGAAGTGATAGTACTGAATACTATTATTATTGTTCCATTGTTAAGTTTTCTTTTTTTTAAATCAAAATTTATGTAAGTTTGATGGCACCATTTTTTATAGTTGCGATAATAATTCTTCATTATTTGTGTATGTTATTTGACATGATCATCCAAAAAGGTTTGATATTTTAAGAGTATACTTAGCGTACAAGAGAAATTCATTTTTAGCAAGAAAGGAATTCATCCAGGTATCCAGAATTCCATCAAGAAAAATATTTTTAAAATAGCATACCAATCTTGTATTACTAAGCGCGTTTTTGCGATGACATTTAACATGCATAGCACCATGTGCCCATTGATGATCATTTCTATTATTATTATACACAACAAATGCTCACCTGTGGGCACATTACGTTTTATGTCTCATGCCCATGTGCACACTAGTGGCAATATCAAACTGCTATGTCCAAATAAAGCATATTCACCTAAGACCAAACATTGACACTGTCTATGCAAAACCCATATAAAACATTCCTACTGGTCTGCACGTGGGTCTGAAATATAGATCGAAGTGTGTCCGCGAGTGGTCACATGTCCTAATGTGATGTAGATGAAATGACCACCAGCGAGAATGTAGTGTTAAAAAATTGCAATTAAGGAAAGAAAACTATTCGTAGCATTGAGGACAATTTTTATTAAATGACGGTGATTATATAATAAACTGTTAAATAATGTAGAGAAATGCACCATTTATGTGTTCAGAGTTATGGTAGAAGTTTTTTAATAGCTTTTCCTTAAACAATAGAACATTAATGGTATGATTCAGGGCTTTTTATGATTTTATGCCGTTTCCACTGCTGATTAATATAATAAAATATATGAGTAAATGATAAACACATTCCAAACATCATTTATAATTTTATATAGTGATGGGCAGGGGAAACTTTCCACTTACGGAAACTTTCCGATTTTGGAAATATTCCGGGAAGAAATAAATAAGGTTTCGGAAAGTTTCCGGGAATATTTCCGGAAACATTCCCCTGAAGTTTACGAACATTTTTGAATTTCCCGCCAATAATCGACACTAATGTCGGTTTACTAAACATTTGACATATTGCTTATTATTATACTCTTCGCAAATACAAAACGAAGAGTATATTTCATTCAATCGGCACATTTCTAAAACTGGTAATATTGTTTGTAGAGAAAAAAATTTCATATCACTGTGTTGGTGCTCGAATTCTGAACAACATTCAAAATGTAAGTCCGTCACATTTCTTGTAAGCACGATAACTTAAGAACGAAAAGAGGAAGAACCCTATTGTTTTTTAGCAAAATCGATCAATAAATAAAAAAGTTATAAATTTTTTTAAATAAAAAAAAATTTTACATAATTTTGTTTTGTTTTGTAATTAAACTAAAAATATCTAAAACTAATACTGTTTCCAAAAAAACTACGAAGAGTATCCTATAGAATGTGCAACAATTATATAAAAAGTACAGTAGATCGGCGAAGAGTATAACGGTTAGCTTGTTATTGCATTGATTCAAATAAACAGTAATACCATTTTAAACCATAAAAAGATTTAAAAAGTATTTTGTTGGCTTGGTTAGTGTTAGTGGTACATACATAATCAGCAACCAGCAAAGAGGTAAGTACCATTATTGTTAATTTTGATTGTACAATAAAATTTAATTTGTGCAACAGAAAATGCCAAGAGGAGAATCTGCTGTGTAGAACAGTTTTACAACTGTTCAAAGAAATAATAGAGAACCAGCAGGGTGTATTTATTGCAAAAAAAGATGTACTCGGATAAATGCGACTGAAATGTCTCGCTATTTGGCAAATTGCATACGAGCCCCACAAAATGTGAGAACGTCCTTTGGTAACAAAAGAAGAACGTGTGAAACATCTATTAGTTCAGCAAGTACTAGCAGTGTAAACACGAACATTGATGGTTTTATCAGCACTATGAATATCACAGAACAAAATCAGTTGGAGCGAGTATTTGCAAGAGCTTTATAATCAAGTTACTCTTGTTTTAGCATTGTCGAAAACTTAGAAAGTTTATAACGGACTCACTCCATCTTTTAAAGTGCCACCAAGAAAAAAGTTGACTTCAGCATTACTCAACTCTGAATATGAAAAAGTGACATTTAGTGACTTAGTGATTTAGTGACACATTTAGTAAATAAAAAAATATAAAATGCAGAGTCCTTGACACTGTTGTCTGATGGATGGACTGATGTAAATGAAGTATCACTACTTAACATAATCTTCACTACTCCTGAACCTGTATTTTTGAAAACAATTCATTCAGGCTTTGAAGAAAATACTCTTACTAGAAAACCATAAATTATGAAATTACAAATTACATTAATTTTAATATTTTTTATTTTTATTAATAATAATGCATAGGTTTCTTCAACAGTTCATGTACTCGGTTTTATTTTTTATTTTCTGGATATACATATATTACATATCCATGTGATTTATGTTTTGTACCTAATTAGGTTGTTACTAGTTATGATTATTAGATTAGGTATTATTAGACAGGGGATAGAGATAAATAACATTATTATATATTTTGTTTGTATTTTGATTTTTGAATATTTTCGTTTGTGATTTGAATTTGTTTCCAAATCATTTGTTATCGTTTGAAACTTTTGAAATATTGAAATAAAAAATTATTTCTTATTTTATGTTTTATTTTAAAATGTTCAAGCCAGGCATCTATTAATGATTGTTAGAAAATTTCAACTTACTGGATCTTTGATTTTAAAAGTTAAAAGCAGATATTTATAAATTTATATTATATTAAGTGCCTTATGCCTCGCAGTATGTATTCAATATTAACAATCATATAAATATTTTAAGATTTTACATTTTTTTGTATATTTTCCTTGTCTTTCAAGAAAAAGTGCACGTGTTTGGTGTTTTTAAAAAGCCCTCGATTTGACAAATTCAAAGAAATAATAATTTTAACAAAAATGGAAAGTTTCGGAAACTTTCCGAAATTTTCGTCGGAAACTTTCCGGGAATTTTCACAAAGTAGAAATTTCCCATCACTAATTTTATATAAATCTTTTTTTTTGTAACTGTAAAATTAGAACTCAAAATGTAGTGGTGTCATCAACTCTGGTCTTGTAGTGTTAGGCTTGAGATCACACTCCTGGGTTTGAATTCTGGCTGCTGGGGTAGTAATGTTTAGTGGCGTTTTTAACATCATTGGGATGGTCAGTGGGCTAGACCATACTTGAATGGCACAACATGGCTAGCTGCTATCTCTCCTGATTTCGCGTACAGCTGTGGCAGTTAGCAGTGTCGCAGGAAATGGTTGCCTGTTATCTATATGTGTACTGTCGTGAGCAAGAAAAATAGGACAAATCTTATAACGTATTTTTTCTAAAATCTAGTTGTGTACATCTAACTTTAATTTTTGTGACATTGTTAGTTAGTTGTCAAAATTCGTTGCAAGTGTGCCAAAACTAATATGCCCCATATGAGCGATTTAGTTAAAGCTGGAATTATTGCTAAAGCGGAAGATGGATGGTCAATGAGATAAATTGCACTGAGTTATAACATTAACGAAAAATCTGTGTTTAACGTTTTAAAAAAGTGGAGAATAAACAGTACGATTAGTAGAAATCCTGGATCAGGGCGACGAAGGATATCAACTCAACAGCAAGATTTGCAGTTGGTAAATAAATTAGTAGAAAATCCATTTCACTCAGTAATTCAGGCTGCTGAAGAAACAAATTTTACTGGGTCGGGTAGTACTGGTCGTCGGCGAGTAAGAGAATTGGAGCTACACCACATATAAATCCCATATGCGACACTCCTTTTATCTAGCAGAAATGCCGCCGATGACCCCGGACTTTTACTGTGGATTTGACACGTCAAGATTAAATACGCTCGGGATGATTCGGATAATCCGAGTATACTGCAGCACAGACCCTGTGACTGCAGGTTGACGGTGCCACTGGATTCGAGGTCAAATATGACACAAACTCGTTTCTGCGCATCATTTTTTGCAAGCATCTTCTCATAATAATACTACTCTAACATGCCAAGTTAAAAGAGATCTCCGTAATAAGCAAATTTTAGCCAAAAATATTCTTCAACAATTCCGTAGTATTTATTTATATACAACTTACAGCTATTTTCAGTTAAATAACATCACCCAATTTGCCAGAAACAGCTTGTTAATTACAATTTTAGTACAATGCTGTTTTAGTAGATGGAACCACTTTGATACAATTTAAAATTTAAGATGAGGCGTTCAAGTACTAAGTACTTCATTTGCACTATGTTTGTCCATAATATAAAACAAACTTTGATATTTTACACTTATTGAATATTTCTAGAACCATAGTAGTCGCTAGCGCCATCTAAGCGCAGAATTTAGGAGTTATCTTGTAACCTTGTTTACTCTTAAGCCCAGTTTGATTTTTTATTATTGAAACTTATTTCAATTTTTTTTTAGCCCCTTCAATATCGACAGCCTGGACAAAGAGTTTTGACAATTGAGAGCGAAAACCCAGAAGATGTAGATACTTCCTTATTGGGAACTGATTTTATGTTTTATATTGCTTTTTTTGGTAAGTATTTTTATTAAAAACAATGTATGATGGCTATGACTGTATGAGAAAGTGTTTGGATTTGTATTTGTTTGTTCTTAAATTATTATAATTCCTTCTAGTATGATGCCATTTAGTAAACTATTTAAAACACATTGACTACAAACACTAAATATGCTTATTATATGTTACAGTTAAAGGACAATAAAAGATGCAATTAATTTATTTATTATTGTTATATTATAATAGCTTAGCAAAATACTTATTTTCAGCGTTTAATTGTTCTATTTTCAGGCAATTAATTCCATAGAAAATTAAATTAGATTATTGTCGTATCAAAAATAAAATTATAAAAGATTTTTAAACATTTTGCTTAAAATTCACCAATATGCTCTAATTTTACATGTTTTTTTTTCAGTTGCTTTTATATTTAATTGGATAGGATTTTTATTGTTAATGTGCTTTTGCCACACCATTGCTTCAAGGTATGGTGCCCTTTCTGGTTTTGGGCTGTCCTTAGCAAAGTGGACATTCATCGTGCAACATTCAACTGAATTAGCCTCAAAAGATAACAGTTGGTTATGGTGGCTAATCATGACTTTTGGTAAGATTTTTTGTGAAAATCAATATCGAGTGTTATATGATTTGACTTGACTCCTACCCATATATTACAGTATTATCATATTTAAGAAACGTACAAGGTGCCCCAAGAGCATGGTGCTATACTTCGAGAACATAATTTGGTTCAAGATAACACTAAAAGTTCATTGTTATTTATTGATATATTTAAATACAATATACATGTGGTAATTATAGGATCCCTAGGTTCAAAAATAATTTAACAAGGGGTAACCACTAATACTTTATTTAACAACTCATTGAAACATAACAGTACTCTCTTGAACTAAAATACACTTTTAGAGGCCTAAAATTAATCTTTAACAATGCTTGTATTTACTCCCGATTTCTAAACTCACTCACTTTACAACTTTTTCCTCCACCGTGTATTACTGGTTGCCTAACCATTTCTACTTAATTTTTAGCTTCTGTTCATCATGAGCTACCAGCTCGTCTCTAGGGGGCGCCAGCGCGCCACAATAGGATAAGGCTATAAATTAAAAGTTTTAAAAAACTAATAGATACGAAAAATCCAATACTTATTAAATATAAGATAGAATGTTTAAATGCATAGGACTAGATCATTTTACATAGGTCATTGGGTTATCACAGATTATTCATAGACAGATTATTCACAAAAAGTTTTAAAACATCTGCATATAGCTGTTAATTTACATTTAAGCCAGCTGCAATGCCTTTATTACAGATTGTGAACAAAGGTAGCCCTAATACTGGGCCTTGCGGAACTCCAGAGGATTGAGTGAAATTGGATGATTTGTATCAAAGGCAGTGGTGGGGACATACTGGGTATGAGAATAACATCAACATATAACTCAGTCCTATTTATTTAAATTCATAAGTACTAACTAACCATCATCAAAAAACTTACATAAAATTAGAAACAGTACAAACATTGCCTAACCCAAATCAGAATACATAATGTCCGATTTCAGATCAAGCACCCCCTACCGTACCAGGCGTTGCCTATCTTCCGGCAACACCTATATATAACCAAACCTTCCTATACCAAATCTTTCTTCAACCCTACACCACATCTTCTGTATCTTTCCATTCTATCTTTCATTGTGTCGTTGCCATCGTTTTGTTTTTACGTTTTTTGTCTTTTAAAATTTTTTGTTTTAAAATTCTATCACGGTCAAGTAATTCTAGAAAATCCTAATTTTTAAGATCAAAACTTCTAATCTCTACTTAACTTCCTAACGGCGGGAAGATCATCGGGGCCTCAATTGCTTCAAACGGGCTTTTTTGCCGTACCAGCAATCAAAATTTAATCAGTGTTTTTTGTGCCCTATTTTTTAACAATTTTTTTATTGATCCGAACCTGTCGCGATCTGTCCAACTCTACATTCACCATGATGCTACGCACCGTGGTTATCTGGTTAGCTCCGGGTCACGATCCGGGGAGGCAATTCTTATAGCACCTTTAAGTTTTTTTTATGAATATTTTATTCGTTTGACCCGTCATATACTACTGTTAGATGTATGTTTTTTCTTGTAAGGGCCGACTCCGAGGGCACTGCAGCCATGTCGGCTTATTGTGCCCTATCATTCCCTATAGATCTAGTGTGTTACCTATAGTTCTATGACTGGCCCGTGCGAGTCTAAATGGTTCCCTCGCAATCAGGCCACCAACGGCTTCGGCGCGCCGTGTATCTCGATGGTCCCTTCACCCATCAAAACGGTAGCTGCTCCGGCCATTGTTTAACTTCAGCGAGTCTGTCTAGGTCGGGCTTGATACCTACCTGACTCCTCGCCTAGATGTATGTTAGAATTTTCTACTTTTGAATGCATCTTTAATAAAAGCATGTTTTTTTTCAAAAACTTCAAAATTGCGACGTTACAAATAAATACCTTTTGTTCTACGTAACCATAGCAACTGAACCAAGATACTTGATATACCGTGCTAAGCAGCTTCTGATTTACCAAACGGTGTGCTGTATTATTCCATCACAGTTTGTTGGAATAATACTTGTTCTGACACAATTTTTAGTTGTGGAATTTGTAGTTTCTGAAATAATGTTGGAGAAAAATAATACACAATAATTCACACCTCTTCATTTTTCTAACAAATATGTTTCTTTTACAGGTCTCATTATATGCATTCGAGCAATATTGCAGTATTTAAGTATTAAGCGTGGTTGGCACATGTTGTCTGCAAGTCATCAAGAGAGACTCTTGTTTTTCTATTAAGCTTTAAATGTCAGTGTAATCAAGTATATGGGTTTTTTATACTTGTCACGTAATTGAAATGTGATTAGAATTTACTTATAAACTATTTCATTCCTAATTTTACAAATTTTTATTGTATATTTTATTGTTCCCACGGCGTACTGTATATGTAATTTAATGATATTTT
The DNA here is from genome assembly GCA_963583905.1 of Stenurella melanura. Lineage (NCBI taxonomy): Eukaryota > Metazoa > Arthropoda > Insecta > Coleoptera > Cerambycidae > Stenurella > Stenurella melanura. Next base: position 100,585,206 of record OY757314.1, read on the forward strand.
ATGTTATTTTTGTTTTGTTTTTATGTTGTGGCGTTACTTTTAATAATCGAGCACAGTAATTATGGCATTTTCACGTATAACTACATAATTCTAGTTAGTCTATGTATTGTGTACAAATGATATTCATTAGATCTGAAATGTACAACAGAATGTTAATAAAACATCATTAGAACTGATTATTGTAGTTTTCTCACCTTTAGTGTAACTTGCAAGTTGCAACAGGATGATGATTCTTCACGACAATAAGGTAAGTATGAAATTTACTATAGTCTGTTTTTAAAACCAGGAGGAGTAAATATGGAAGTTCCATTCACACCATAAAAGTAACCAGAAAATACACTGAAACCTTTTTGGCGTTTTGGGCAACCAACAATACACGACTACAGTGTTTTTTGTGTGTATTTTATTACATTATATAATGCATCGACCTCTATTTGACCCCTAGGTATTTTATACAGCATCTATACCCATTTACGTAATATAAAGGCACCAAGCAATTAGCCATTTTTACCTTCAGATTTATACAAAAGGGATTAGAAAGTGATATATAATGTGCAAACTATAAAATAGAAATTATAACCAAATAATTTATGACATGAAATTAAATTTTTTACAATATGTCAAAATTTACGACTATTGCCTTGTGTAAAACTGGCGAGGGCTAATCAAATCACAGATGTATGATTTAGCGCGTTAAATTTAAAACGCTCCTGGTTTAAAAACAGACTATAGTAACATTCCTCAGCTGGAACTTGCCAGAATAACCTACTTGGTTTTGGAAAATCCAGCACCTGACTTTTGACAAAAAAGTTAATTTCTGGAAAACTATTAGCGAAGTTCAGAAAAAATGTTACCAGAAACCAGAATAGCTATTGAATCTTGACAGCATACCTAAACCATTTCGGCAGAAAAATCACAAAACAATGGGCTTGTTCAGCATTTTTTTTTAATTTCATAAATCGAAAGTGCAAGTATAAATTAATGGATCTGCAAAAATTCAGAATCTTATTCGCACGTATAGTATCTTAAAATCTATTACAAATCTCCATCTCGCGAGAATGGGGCGTGGCCTGGCGCTACACGTCACTATACGCATAGACTCGGCGATCTCAACAGACTTGATGCTCCTTACTTGTTATAATTATAAGTGTTTTCGAAGTATTGTTTGTTTTGCTTACTACTTGACAGTAGGGGAGTACAATTTGGTGAAATGTCAAAAAATTACAATTTCCTCTCGCTCCTGCCGGGACGAATTTTCGATTTTGACCCTGCAATTTACGATTAGAATTAATCGCCGACCTTCTCCTTTCCGTAGAGACATAGAACGAACTTCCACTCGACGTATTTATTTAGTTACCAGCGTTTAAAAATTCCATGTTTTTCGACTTTTCAGGTTAAATTTGAAAGGTCCCAGAAAGCCATTTTCTTACGTCACTTGCGTATAGTGACGTCACAAATGAGCGCTCGGTTTTTGCAACTATTACCCTAATAGCACATGGACGTCCCGAAAACGTCCCAAGAACGTACTCACAGGACATGAAAACGTCCCGAGGACGTACTCTACCGACGTAAGACGTACCGAGGACGTTTGAGGGACGTTCCGTGTCAGCAAAACGGGGTGTCCCGAGGACGTCCCACCCAGGACTTTTGTGGGACGAATGTAGGTCTAGAGAGGACGTCCTGAAAACGTTGTTGGGACATACTATGCAAAACATATAGGTACCTCCCCCTCCACCACTTTTAAGGTGTATTCACAGCAGAGGGTATTTATGTTCCTTTTTAGGTTTTCTAACCACATGCATTTCTTTCGAAATAGAATCCAGTGATTGGATTCTATTTCGAAAGGAATAAATGTGGTTAGAAAAGCCAAAAAGATAAAAAAATGACAATATATAATTACCATGTAGAAAAATTATTCAATTAGATTGATTTTAATACTTAGTACTTTTATTTATCAACACCAAATGACAAATTTATGCGAACATTTTATTTCTATTGTGCTATTGAAAAATAAGTTATGGCATTTGTATTTTTTTTAAATTAACTTCTTACTCTACAAATTCAAGTGTCAAGTGTCAAAAATACAATTTTAATGGGATTTAAAAGTTATATATTATAATACCTAGTACAGTATAATATAGTTATATATACATTAAGTCATATTGAATATTATAAGAAATAAGCCAAGTATGCAATAAAACGTAAGATAAATGTATATCTCACCTTCTCTTAACGTTTTGCACACTTCGTCTTTTTATAATTATCTTAGTTTATATTATTTTCTAATATTCTCTCTTTTTTGACACCCTCTCTGTTCTTTCTTTTGCCCTCTTCAATCACGATGTAATAGCCATTTCGGTGTCCTTCCAAGACTTTGAAGCGTTAGCGACTGCAGCAGCCCCTGTGCAAATAAAAGAAAAATTAACATTTCAGATGAAATCTTGGCAAAAAACATTAAGACTAATATATGCCACTTGATGGCAAGCTTATATTTAAAATAAATTGTTATAATTTTCTTGGTGTCCTATTTAAAAAAAAAATCACAGTTTAAATGTGAACATTTTTTTGTTTAACTGACTTTTGCATTTGAAAGGTTCCTTTGTTCATTTAAAAATTTTAAGAACGCCTCTTTATATGAATGATCGATTCTACAAATAATACCAAAGACCGAGAGAAGCAGAAATATATTTTGTGACTAACGCTACCGCAGATTAATAACATTATTATAAGTTTAACGTTATATTTTTTGCCAATATTATTACAGAATTCAAGTAAAGAAAATGGCTATGGGTTAAGATGCATTAGGATTTACGTTTAGAAGCAGGTTTATTAGGTTGAACATTGATGATGTATAAAAGTTTTTGTACGTACGTACAGCATCATTTCAGAAAAATATAACAAATAGGGCATATAAGTTACAAATTTGTAAATTTTCCTCAAAAAGTACCTTTATTAGTTTTTTCCTTATATTAATTTACTGAAATCCCTAAATATACTTTACAAGTTTGTTGATGTTTTCTGGCAAATGTTTTTATTACTCGATGTATCAAACCTTACCTATTAAAAGTTTCATCACCTCCACTTGTTCATCAGAGATGTCGAACCATATATAACACTTCGTTTAACACACTGCATGAGTAGGTACTTCTTTTCAATTTTTACTTCCCTCGCATACCGAAGGGAAGTATTGTATTTATAATGTTTAACCAACAATCTTCTTTTAAGTGAATAAGTTTGCTCCATGATAAACAACTAAAAACTACATACTCAGGTTCACAGGTGTCACAGGTGATCTCCCATAGAATTTTAACAGAGCCAAATAAGGTAGGTGCATGGTAGTATATTTATTATAACCTACAAATAAGCCGCACCAAATTTATCTAGAATAAAATATCGATCTAAATACTTATATATTAATAAATCAATTAAATAGACTTACCTGTTTTTGGTACTTTCTTTTGTAGCCGTTAAAAGTGACTAGTGCCAGTGTGCGGAAGAAATAAAAATGCAAAGAATTTATATAAATTCTTTGTAAAAGGTGGCTTCAGAGTGCATTAAGCATAAGGCGTATGGTGTAAGCGTATGCCATAACAGAAATAAACATACCCAAATCCGTATGAGCATTCATAGTGTACATAACATAAGACGTATGGCGTAAGAAATGGTTTATTTTTATTTCCTTATGTCTTATGCTTAAGTCTTACACAATCGGGTAAAAGCGTACGCTTTCGGGTAGATTCGCAAAACAGTTTCGCCGTAAATCTGACATTTCAGGATAAAATATATTAATTTCGAATATGGAAAAATTATTGGTGATAATCGCTTAGACTTCTATTGAATGAAAATAATACTAAAATAGAATAAATCAACAAAATGTAACTACTTCTGTCACGTAGATTTGTAGGGACTGCGCACGCACCGATCTTACGCTTACGACACTATGAATGCACCTCTCTAAAATTAAGTCATACGTCTTATGCTTACATCTTATGGCTTAATGCTAATGCACTCTGAAGCCACCTTAAAAATGATGCAATGCCTGCCAAATCGAATTTCCCATAGTTTGACAGCAACTGAGTTGAGTCAGGTTGAGTAACATTACATAAGCTCTGCTTAAATATTGCGGTGAAAATGACTGTAATATAACCGAAACTCATGAAAAAAATAGTTGAAACGAATATAAGATTTCTGAAATCAGAAAAATCAAATTGACAAAATTTAAATGGACCATGAAATATGAAAATGTTTTGTTATCAAAAGAAATTTTGTTAGCAAAACTTTTTAAGGATTTTAATTTCATTTTTACAGTTTTTAATTTCCTTTTTTAATCATATCCTCATCTGCTCAAAAAAAAACATCACTCCTAGAGGTTATTTCACAAATGTGTTTAGGTTTGTCTTGACTAGACTCTAGCAGGATGTCCTCAAAACGTTTTATTCAGAACGTTTTAGGGACGATAGCAAACGGACGTCCCTGGGACGTACCATGTAAACCCGGGACGTTCAGACCAAACGAGGTCCTAAGTGAACGTCCTGGGGACGTTTGGTGTTATCAGCAGGGTAACTAATTTCAACTCCTTATATCTCGAGAACGAAAAAAATTAATAATACGAAATTTTAAGTGTATAATGAGAATATCGAGTACTATATGAAAAAGTGTAAAAACCATATTAAAAGAATATCATGGAACAAGCCCATTTAGTGCATCATGACTAACACAACATTTATGACAGATTGATAGAATCTATTCAAATGCTTCATATATCCATATCCCTTAGTCTAAGACTGCATAATCTTCCTATCTAGTGAATAAGGAGAAAAAAAATCGGTAAAAGTATTTAGACAGAACTTCTTTATTTATACAAACATTACTGCTTTCAAATAAAACTACTTTTATTTAAACTATTTCTCTTAAATTTTTCGACTTTGGGAATAAATCCAAAAGGTATATCTATCTATCCATTAATGCTTTTGTCATATAAAACTTCAAAATGGACACACCATTGGTTCCGGATTACGCCGTGCTCATGGCGCTGCAATTCCTTGCATGGTAGAGATATTTCCTTGCACGGAGCACTGAACTCTACATAATAAAATATATGGTACAGTTCAGTGGCACGGAGTCGGTGCTGTAAAATGTTGGTAATATTGGCAATTAAATCAACGAATCCAGCGGAATATTTGTCCAACCTCACGACAGAATTCATGAAGACAGGATCTCTAATCATCATAGTCATTAGTCAAAAATTAGAGCTAATCCACATTCTCTACTGTGGCTAATCTCCCACATTCGTCGTTCTCGTTTCCGACAGCGCCACCTTCTCTCTTCCACTTTTACTACTGATGGTCTGATTCTACTGTGGTCTGATGGAGACAACGTGCCTACTCTCCATTTCTCAGGCACGGAGGCACGTCATTCCGGAAATCTGACGTTTATTTACCTTTATCTGTTTATGAAATACAAATGAGGTTAAGGTAATTGTCATTTCAGTTCTGCCGTGAATTTCAATATCAATACTTGGTCGAGAAAAAGAGAGTGTTAGGACATATTTAGCAAAACATGGGTAAATTAAGTTTGCAAATAAGAGCAACTATGGAAGGTATTGAAGAATTTTATACGAACCACCCAGATTATACTTTTTTATTGAAAATCAAATGCTCTAGTTGTGGAGAAATATCTGATAAATGGCATGATGTTTCTGAATCTCAAACATACCCTGGAAAAACTGGAAAATCAGAAAACCACTATATTGCCAAATGCAAGTTGTGCGGAAGAGAAAATAACTTGGACATTGTTCCAGGAAGTAATGGTAAGTATAAGATATATTTCAACACAAGTATGGTACTATCAAATGTATTTAAATTGAACTATTACGGTTATTTCGTTGGTATTCAAATATTGCTTGGTTAAATACTGATAGAAATTGTGAAAGTTTATCAGATGAACCAGACGTGTAGGCAGAAAAGAATTGTAGGGGCTGCAAATTTCTTTATAATTCAGAAAATGCAAAATACCTACTCCCACACAGATACTTAATGTTGGAATTTCTCCAGGGGGTGCTCAAATGTTCCCAAGGGGGTGCCGAGCATCTCCTGGCTACAGGTCTGAGATAAATATGCCTCATTGTTTGATAAATGTGATACATTCTTTACTGCAATTAGCAATTTGTTAATTTTCAGGAAAATACACCAGTGATGACCAAGGTAATTTTAAAAGCATTGTTACTTTTGACTGTAGAGGAATAGAACCTATAGATTTCTCACCTAGCGAAGGTTGGATAGCTAAAGCAGAAGAAAGTGGAAAAATTTTTGATAATATAAATTTGTCTGATAAAGAATGGGTTGAATATGATGAGAAGAGTAAGCAGTCTGTAGGAATCTATGAACTTGAATCAAAGTTTGTTTCAGTTAAATAAGTTATTTGTTGGTAATATTATCAAACTAATTTTTTTTCTATTAGTAGCCCATGTGTGAAATATCCATAAACTGTAACATCTGAATATATCATTTATATCCTTAAGCTAGTAAACATGTTGCTTCATTGAATTCTTATTTGCAACAGTCTTTACCCCGTAATACTAGATTTACCATTGTAGAATGGTGTAACTCTATCAGGCGCTGAAGACCGATGGTACCTTTAGATAGCAGCAATATGTATGTTCGTGTGTAATTTTGCTTATACTTTAATGGTATTTACAATACGAGGTAAGTAAGTAATATTTGTCAGTCGAGAACGGTTGCTCCCGAATAGAATAAGGGCGGCAGCAATCAGGCCTGTAGTCAGAAAAAAATTGTATGAGGTGCTCATTAATTGGATTTAAGGGAGTGCTGGCTAAAGGCCTGGCAGCAATATTGACTTCCTCATTTGCTACTAAATTCTTGCCTCCCACAACAAAGAAAGTGTGTCGGAATTGGTTACTTACAAGGAAAGCTAATAATCAATAAGTTATACATAGTTAAAGCTTTAATTTTATTTTTAAAACTAGTATTTCTGGGATCGTCGAAGCAGCAAGTATTGTTTGTCCATAATTGTAATTGGAAAAAATCAAAGAAATATGAATTAAGGTATAAATCCTTCAAGGATTGGTGTCAAACTAAAAACAATGCCTTTGTTTCGAAAAAATCACTATTGGCCTACCTTTCTGAGAAATCTGCCGTATTGAAGTATGCGTCAAGTCTGCGGTGTGAGGAATCACTTTAAAATCACCGTTTTTATTGAAGGAAGCATAGACATACATCTAAGTTTTCCACCCTCTACACCCTTGAAGGGAAAGATTGACAGGTTCAAATCCAAAAAAACCGAACATCTTTAGTAAAACAGTTTTTAGAGCTTCTGATTATATTTACTTATTAATGAAAATGTAGAAGCACTATGACACAACTCTGGTGGGACATGACAAATCACTACAGATCCCCAAGATGCAGGATAAGATGAACGAGATACAATTGTGGTTCAACAAATGGCGTCTGCTTCTAAATCCCAGCAAATCACAATTCGTTATATTTAACCACGCTCCCTCTCCATCCTCCCCTTCAATAAGCATTGCAAACGATAATGTAAAGCCAACTCTCACGGCCAAATATTTGGGAATTACCATGGATCAAAAACTGAATTTTAATCAACACATCAATTATTAAATCCAGAATAAAAAGCCGAGCAAAACACTTCAAAGCACTCACATATAAAAACGAAGGGATATCAACAAAAACAGCTACAAAAATTTACACATCAATATGCCGACCCATACTTGAATATGGACACAATCTATATATCAACTGCAAAAAACCGGCCCTAAACAACTTAAAAGTTGCTGAAACCGCTTCGCTGCGCACTATAACTAAAATTCGGCACCCAAACAACAACCTCCATAACCCGCCAAATAATCTACTATATGAAAAAACCAGAATAACACCAATCCTGACCAGACTCCAAATGTTAACAGTTAAATTTGCCAATCGACCACACAACATACAATTGATGCGACCTCTCTGCCGGACAAGAAGACCCAACACATCAAAATTCAAGCACCCCGAGATGACACTGATGGAAAAAATATCTTCGCTAACTCTAAACTAATCTAAACTTGTTTGTTTGTTTTTTTTTTTTACAACAAAATAAATTGTATTCGTCTTAAAACTATACAAAGAATATTGTAATATCAATAAAAAAGCAGGAAATACAGGCTGAAGGACCCCGGTCGATAGCCGTTTGAATATGTAATTTTTCTCTTATATATTCAATAAAGAACTTTTATTATTATTATTATTGTAGAAGCACTTAAGGGTTTGACATGCCATTCTACTGAATTGTGAGAAATAAAATTAGAGCATGTCAAATATAATTGTGATTTCTTTATTGGTATAATTCCGGATTTAAAAGAAAGGTGTAGAATAGAAGTTCACAATTATGGCTTTTGAAAATAATAGCATTTGCAATATGAAAGTATATCTAAAGAATATACCAACATAAGGTCAACGAGTAACGACGTTCCAAGTTTCTATGATATCAAGCAGTAAAATGTTTCAACCAGTCTGTCGATAAAAATACTTTTTGTGTTATACCCAGTAAAATTGCAATATTTTAAAGTCTGGCCAATCTCTAAGCCTATATTTTTAAAAGAACTTCGGCCACATTATTTTCTAATACAGGCATCGATGTTCTGAAGTTTTAGAGAGATAAGGGTGGAAGTCTTCCACTGTTGCCAAGAGTTATATTGCGGACAGCTTAATAAACACAACAATTAAGTGCTAAACAAAATTTTGTGTAACCTGAGCAACTCTTCTTTGCAGCACGTCATCGGATGGAAACCAGGCCATCAAATTGAATAAAGTGGGCGAGATTAACAAAAAAAATATGGTATTGTTAATAATTGTATTGTATAATTTCATTATAAACACATTGATAAACTATTAAAAATATATGTATTTTTCTAATAAACATATTTCCTAACTTACTTAAAAAGGTAAAATGAACCAATAACAAAGTAATAACATATACTATATGGTGAAAGTTGCTTGTGCATGATTACATTATATGTACCACCAGATCTATTTGTTGATAAAAGTACATCATTATGCCAACATAACAGATCAACTGTTATAAAATTAATATTAGACCAATTCTTATAATTCAAATGAAAAACATGGGCAGCTACTGTATGCGTTGGAACCTCCCCACTAAATGTTCTTGATTTGGTTAAAAACCTGTCCCATGCGGGCCTCCATTCCACGAGTGCTAGAATCTATACTTAACGACCCTCCATTGTGGTACTCGGAACTTGCATACACCGTTAGAATTAGGTTTTCAACGATAATTTTAAAATTATAAAAGCTTTTGCAATGTTCTTAATTTTTACATAATTTTAAGAAATTGAGAGATTGATTCCATTACCTGCTAATGATGTCATTTTGTAGTACAGACCAATCCGAACCCATAATTTCTTAAAATTAAATTCGAGTTGTAGTTTGACCTTTAAATTTAACAGTACTTGTGTTATGTTTAGAGCCCAATATAAAAAATTAAGAAATATATGACCATTTTGATGCATTTTTCGCATTGATATAAATACTTTGAACTTTTATCTTAAACCTAATTTAAAGAACATGCATGAATACGGCACCATACTGTAAAGATATTTTGTCTCATTTAAAAGTAATATTTACCAATACCTTCTAAAAAGTTTATTGTACCATCATGAGCAACTAATAAATCGAAACAGTATAGTCATGCAGCTACTTTCAAAATTAGACTAACCTTCAACAAATTGTATTACCTGTTAAAATATTTGAAATCAACATAAAACCTCTAACACTGACATCAAGTACGGTATACTCTGTATCCTAAAATATAATATTCAAAATTACTCGCCGTCACAGGACTTCATAACAATCCTTTTTGAACGGAAAAGAGTAACGGGTATAGGCGTGTCTCCATTATGGTCGGCTTTGCCGATCGGCATTGCCCCACTAGTGTATTCGGCTTGGATTCTCTTGAAGTTTCCGACCGGCATATGCCGAATTGTACGTACCCACTTGCCAACAAATTCCGATCGGCCATGCCTATGGTATGTAAATTCAGTTAAAAATGAGAACAAAGGTCTGAAATTAATTTAATTACCTACCTTGTCTTTAAAAATTTTTTCATTCGAATGGATTACATTTTCATACAATCTCTCATTCAGTTTCTTGGAAATGTTTAACCTTTGAAACGTTTTTCGCCCTTATTCTGAGCTCATCAGAAAAGCACAAAGCTATTCATAACGATGTTCCATGCAAATCCAAGGCAATATCCATGAATAAGTATGAAATATTTATATGTGGTGACTGAACATGATTTACGTTAATAATAAATGCAACCTGATACCGAATGAAATCTTTCCAGAGGAGTGTAAGACTTCCATCAATTGTTTTGGATTTGTCATTTTACTTAACTATAAAAATGATTATTTTGATGAGAGAAGTCACTGCTGGTATGTTGGAAACAATTCCGCTTAGAGAGCACAAAGCACACAACGTATGACAACAGCTTGCTTAGATGAAGAGAGAGCATAGCGCAAGGAATATAATGAAATGAAAAAAAAAAAATTAAATCCATTTGTTTTATTTAAAAATAATTTCAGAAAAGTACATTTATACAATTTATTTACAATATGAGAAAACTTGTTGATAAAATTATCCCAGATTACTAGATTAGAACAGAGATGTTATGTTCTGTTAATCAACTATTTTAACCGAGTACTGTATGTTTTATAACAAATTGGCTATTATTCGGTTACTGACATTACAATATACTATATTTATGTATTTCTAAATAACATCACCTGTAATATTCCAACTTGAATATTAGCATTCAAGATAAGCACGCGTTACTTTATGTAGATAAGTGTATATTGGTACCATTTCAACAAATACTTTTGCTTGACAAAGTGGGGGTGGATGTGTCACAAAAAGTGAACATTATTGAAAGGCCCCTGTTTATGGAAAATATAATAAAAACCTAGTTTTCCATCTATTAAATTGTGGAACATTATAATAACAAAGTGTACAAAGAAAAATTCAATTAGGGCTAGCAGTTTACATCATAAATATACATTGAAACTATATCATAGAATTTAAATTAAAAACTGTTTATACATTTTTAAACATAAGTGTAGGCTGTTTAGTCTGATTATGCATCACATGAGCAAATAAAGAAGAGTTATCAGTTTGATATGAGTACGATGGATAATAATGTTTATGCAGATTTTAGAGCATTTCATTCTGATGTGGGCTGGTAATTGCCAATAGTTTGACAGGCGAAGTAATAGTAATTATTGATGTGGTTATTGGTTGTTATTATTATTTGTCAATAGGAACTCGGTCCAGACCTGCTTGGGCAATAGCCCGGGCCGCTCGGCCCTTCTGTCGGCCCTGATTCTCATATTTTGGTTCAAAGGATGTACCCTTAAATAGTGGCCTATTATTAATGGTTCACCCTGTATAGACAAGAAAATAAAAGAGAAAAAAACAGTAAATAACAGAAGATATGCAATAAAAAAACAATTTAAAAAGCAAATAAAATATATTCTATTAAAACGTATCATCATAATATTCTTCTAAATTACATAATACAATTAAAAAAATAATTTAAAAACAAACAAATAGCAAATACAATATTTACAATATAATGTATCATCATAGTTTACTAAATAAAAAAAAAATTAAAATAAAAGCAACAAGCAAACAAGCTAAACATTATACTCTTCACTAATTTATTGAACTTCTTACGTAATTGTGCCACATTTTATGGGATACTCTTTGCAGCGTATCGTAATGTTAGTTTTTATTTAAGCCGTGCCAAACCCGGTTCATAATCTTGCCGCATTTGTGACACATTTATTACTTTTAAATTTATAAATATTAGGGACTATTAGCTGGTTTTGCAACGTTACGATATTTGTTAATTTCTAATCTTTAAAATATTCTCTAATTATTTTTTCTTTCTTTTTTTTTTCTACATTTTTTTGAACGACCCTTCCCCCATTTTTTTGTTTAATTACAAACCATAAAAAAAATGTTTTTTTTTAAATTTAAGTAAGTATAATTAGTAACTTTTTTATTTACTGATCAATTTCCTTCAAAAAGGCTCTTCCTCTAGTTACCACTAACTTACTGTCCAAATTTCATTGCAATTGGAGTTTTTGTTCTTAAGTTATTGTGCTTACAAAAAAAACGTGACCGGCGGAGAGACAGGCGGACATTTTGAAAGTTGTTCAGAATTCGATCACAAACACATGATATAATGTTTTTCTCCACAAGCTATATTACCGGTTTCAGAAATGTGCCGATCAAATGCAATATGCTCTTTGTTTTATATTGGAACAGTATAACAAACTAACCATTATAAATTATAAAACATGTTTTTTCTAAATTTCAATAATTACTAACTTTTTTATTTATTGATCAGTATTGTTCAAAAGCAATAGGGTTCTTCCTCTAGCTAACACTAACTTACTGTCAAAATTCCAACACGATCGGACTGTTCCTTCTTAAGTTATCTCGCTTACAAGAAACATGACGGACAGACGAAGGGACAGACAGACGGATGGACATTTTGAAAGTTGTTCAGAATTTGATCACCAACAGAATGATTTGAAATTTTTTTTCTCTACATGCAATATTACCAGTTTTAGAAATGTGCCGATCGAATGCAATATACTCTTCGTTCTATATTTGCGAAGAGTATAATAAAATGTTACATTACATTAAAATTTATCATTATAATTTTCTTCTAAATTATAAAGAGTTTAACAATGAGTAGACTTTTAACTGCCTAGTGCTTCCAACGATACCGAAACGTTCTCGGGTCGAGACCGAGAATGAAGACTCCATGTCTGAAATCAAGAGGGAGACTGAGACTGCCCTTAGAGTCTCGTCAAATCTCAGTCGCGGTGTATATTTTTTTAAATATAACTGTCTGCCTAACATTGTTATTTGAATTGATGCCTTTAATGTAAATAAGTAGATGATTATACATGCTAAATTCATTGTAACTGGTAGTCTTTGACCAGTGGAATCGCTTGTTGAATTTTTTCAAAAGTCTGCTACTGCTGTTTTTGAATTAAAATGTTTAATCACTTTTATATTTACTGAACCATTTGTAAAAATCTTTTCTAGCTAAGTTACTGCTCCAATTTCAATTTGATCAGATTTTTCCTTTAGTTTTTACGTTAACAAGAAACGTGAAGAGTTATTTGATGGCTGACAATATGGAATATTATTGCCAAGAGGCGAGCATTTATTCTCAGAAGAAACACATAATGTATTGTATAAATGGTAGTGATGGGCTGGGGAAACTTTCTATTTCTGGTAACTTTCCGATTTTGGAAACATTCCGGGAAGAAATAAATAAGGTTTCTGAAAGTTTCCCAAACAATGTTTCCCGGAAAGTTTCCGGGAATATTTCCGGAAACATTCCCCTGAAATTTACGAACATTTTTTAATTTCCCGCCAATAATTGACATTAATGGCGGTTTACTAAACATTTGACATATTGCTTATTATTATATTCTTCGCAGATACAAAACGAAGAGTATATTGCATTCAATCGGCACATTTCTAAAACCGGTAATATTGCCTGTAGAGAAAAAAAAATCATATCACTGTGTTGGTGATCGGATTCTGAACAACTTTCAAAATGTCCGTCCGTCACGTTTCTTATGAGCACGATCCCTTAAGAACGAAAAGTTTGATTGCATTGAAATTTAGACAGTAAGTTAGTGTTAGCTAGAGGAAGAATCTTATTGTTTTTGAGCAAAATCGATCAATAAATAAAGAAGTCATACATTTTTTTAAATCAAAAAATTTTAAAATGTTCAAGGTAGGCACCTATTAATGATTGTTAGAAAATTTCACCTTACTGGATCTTTGATTATAATAGGTAAAACCATATATTTATAAATTTATATTAAATTAAGTGCCTTATGCTTCGCAGTATGTATTCAATATTAACAATCACACGAAGATTTTAATATTTTACATTTTTTTGGATATTTTCCTTGGCTTTCTAAAAAAAGTGCACGTGTTTGGTGTTTTTAAAAAGCTCTCGATATGACAAATTCAAAGAAATAATAATTTTAAGAAAAATGGAAAGTTTCGGAAACTTTCCGAAACTTTCGTCGGAAACTTTCCGGGAATTTTCACAAAGTGGAAATTTTCCCATCACTAATAAATGGATGGCATTGCTGGAAAACGATCCAACCACCATTTCGAAGTTTTCAGTATAATTGATCTAACGTGTTGATCCCTTCAAAAACTGAATTTTATATTATTCTAATGTTTTATTACTGACTTCGAATAAATAGATTTTATTTATTTAGTTTATTTTATTAAAAGTTAATTTTAAAAAACTTTTTTTTATTTTTAACTTTGGCTTTTGGTTTCTTTTAATTTAACATGAAAAACAAATGTGGATCCTTTTTCATGTTTGGTTCTTTTGAAATAAATGATGACGCATATCTTTGGATCACATGGATATCTTTATAAAGATATTTTTACTTAGAAACATAAAACTTAAACAAAATTTTACATTCTAAGCAACAATTCTGGGAATATATGTTTCATTATCCACTCAACATTTTCCTTAATTTCGATATCGTTTCGTTTTTTGCAAAGAGTTTAACAAATAGAGGAGACAAGCTCCATAAGCGTAATGTATAAGCAGCGGTAGGCTGTAGGCTTCTCATCCTTCTCACACGGTGCGTTCTCTCTTTGTCGCACAGTACATGAGGGGAGGTGACAGTATGACAGATGACAATAGGTGTATACCAACCTGGGACTTATGGGTGACTTAGTTTTTCTGCAAACTTCATAAGTATAAACCATTATTGTCACAAAAAAATAATTAATTAATATACAAATGAAACGTGATAAACAGATTAAACGTTATAAACAGAAGAAAAATTTGAGAAAACACGTGTAATTATTTAAGCAGAACGCTATTCAAAACAAAGATTCAAAATTGACGGTATTTGTGAAATCAAAGCGCGTCGGGTAAGGCTGTGTTACTTTGTAAAACAGAGTGGAGAGAGAGGGTACAAGGTGTGCGACAAGGACAAAGAGCCTACCGTCTCCAAGGCAACCAAATTGCGACTCCCGGCAAATCGACGGCTTGGCTTCTCTATTTATTAAACACTTTGGTTTTCTGTTGCTTTTCGAAATCCTCAGCCTGCTGCAATCCATGGTAACATTTTACTACTTCTATAACACATTTTTGTTTTAAAAAATCACTCTACAAAGAAGCAAACAGCACATAGAACAGGTAGTATAGAGATATTTAAAAAGAACCAAGAGACCAATATGAGCCACTGCAGAATCCAAAAGGAATCAAAAGCAGCAGCCTGGTTGCTTGGGCGCTTAGAAAAATGAAAATCTGTATCTAAGTGTCGTTCGGTTCAACTACAAATAGAGGGATGGTTTCTATCGCTCGGTTCTTTTTTAGTATATAGAGTTGTTATAAGTTGGGTAGTGTAATTTACTCTAAATTTCAATTTTGGCCCTTGGATCGTTTTCCAGTAACTCTGTCGAAATGAGATAACCCTCAAATTCAAAGCCAGAACCACCCTGAAGGTGGTTACATTATTGTTAAAACTTAAGACATGTAACCATTTCTTTAACATGGACTGGAGCTAGGCAAAAAATATACTAGTTTCCTAATTTTGTTAATAAATTTATCTCAACATTTATTGTACCACTCGCAATGTTTTTATTTACGCCATGTCAGTCTAATTCGCTAAAGCTCACACAATTCTATGACCGACCGTCTTCGGCACAGTGTTTCCCAGTGTTCAGGTCACTCATCTCAGTACTAACTGCACTCGTCATTACTTAATTTCGGTGATTCTGACTAGGTCTGGTTTAAGAGTTACCTGAATACAGAATATGTTAGCAGAAGAGCAGACTCTAGAACATATGTTTGACACACTTGCCTACCCTAACTGAATTCTTCTTTGTACCCATAGCACATATTTCTGAAATTTACATTTGTGTGTATGCACATAAAATTATAAAACCGCAATTTTTAAAACCAAACTTGCAACCATACTCCATAACCAAATTTGGTTATATTATATGTTTAGTAGCCAATTAATCTGGAACCAAGAATATTAACTAACGAATAGTGAGTAATGTGACAGCAAACAGAAACTTTAGCGAACCAAGTTGATAATAATAACTTTATTTCATATATGCCTTACAAGGGTATGAAACGTCACAGCAGATTAACAGAACATATCATAAGAATTTGATAATTGCGATAAGTTTAGATATAACGTGTAGTATGCCTAGAGATTTGATCACAAAAATTTTACATGTTGGCCCTTCTCATAATAACATCTTAACTAAGGTACAAAAAGTTTGTGGTGTAACTACAATAATGTAACATTTTAAACCTACAATCCTATGACCCAAAAATTATTTTCACAAACACTGAACTGTACCGATTGAAACAGTTGTATGGAATCACCTCCAGATCATGTGAACTTGGTTTGGCAGAATGTGCATCGACTAAAATATTCAATGTTTCGGTGTTTGAGAAAAATTTCAGTGTCACTCTGACATTGAAGTTTCCAATGCTCCTTCAGAACTACAATTAAATACATTTATTAAATATTTAGATATGACAACAATATTAAATATCTCTAAAAAGAAACAATTTTTACCTCTTTGGTATAATAAATTTTTCCAGTAATGCATAATGTACCTAGATCAAAGAAATCAAAATATGTGCTACGTATTGCTGGTGTTGATGTGCTCGTTGTTTAAATAGATTTCGTATCTAATAACTTCTACTTTGCGAAAAATATGTACAGGGCAGTCGGTCCAACAACGGTGGATTTCTGAAATTAAAATACTGCTGAACTTACCTTAGTCTGAGGGTTGATATTAACAGAGATATTGGGTGTTAAAGTCAATTATATTTTTAATTTTATCAAACAACTTTTGAACTCTTTCAAATATTGGTATGGAAATTGGTGAATAAGGGTTCCTTAAGATGAAAAATTCAAATCTTCTCCAATTTTTGGTGTAGATCCTAGAAAAAGCCACATAAGCAATATTTATTATGTAAATGTACGTTTAACTTTTTTACTCATAATGTTATCGCTTCTTCTATTAAACAATCCTAAACCTACCTCATTTTAGTGAAAATACGTGTATTTGTCATTATAGCCTAGAAAATTGATTATTTTCAAAGTAATCTCATATTATCAATCAAATGACAAGTACACTATTTTTCCGTCAAAATGAGGTAAGATTAGGAGTTTAATTAAATAGAGACAGCGTTACAGGTAAGAGAGTTAAACATACATTTATATCACAAATATTGCTCGTGTGGCGCCCTCTACGATCTACACCGAACTAAAAGCAGGTTTGAATTTCTCATCTTAAAGAAATTCTGTCTACCAATTTTCATACCAATATTTGAAATACTTATGGTAAAATTAAAAATATATTATTGACTTTAACACACTGTATCTCTGTTAATATCAACTTTTGGACTAAGATAAGTTCAGCTATTTTAATGTTAGAAATCCACTGTTGCTCTATGGACCATTACTTACGGATCGCCCTGTATATGCTGCAAAATGTTATAATTCTGTATGTTGCTTTCTTTGTATCGAAAGGACAATTTTCAACAAAACAAGTACACATTTCAATGAAACGTTATTTTACATGCACAAGAAATATAGAAATTGTTGCTAAAGTATAATTCTTCGAAGTGGGAGATGGTACAATCAACAACATAGATCACTTTGCTCCCTCTGACTAACTATAGTCCTATTACGTGATGCGACAATGGTATTAATATCTAACTGTGCATATTATTTACAACTATTTTTCTTGTCTTGAAAAAATAGTAATTCTATTATTAATGTTTTTAAAGAATTATTGCTAATAAAGGATGACATAGTTGCAGAGTTTATAATGCTTTCGCCATTGAACAGACATGGTCCTACAACTTCTTTGAGGATAGATAACTAATTTTTATATCTCATGAATTTTTAAATCATCGTAAAAAATTAAATTAATTTAGGCTAATAACATTTTCCAGTAAAGAACACTTAGTGCAAATGACGACATGGACTCTACGATTTTTAAAGTAATGACAATAGTTCGACTAGGTTATGCATCACGTCATCAATAAAATTGTGCATTTTTGGTACACTAGCCTTTTATTTCTTCGTGCCAGTTACTATAACTTCGTCGTCCCTATGGGCTACTCAAAAATACCTTGATTATTCTAAATAATATTACTAGGTTATTTACAGCTGCCATATTCCACTCCATGATCACACAAGCCGTCAGAACTCGTGCCAAAAATCTGCACTCAGTCACACGAGAATAATTTTCTCAGTGAAACATAAGAAACTGTCAAAGGGTGTTTGACATTCTCAATGGAATGTATAAATTGTTTCATAAAGTGCAGTCAGTGGAAAACGATATAGAATATAAGTTTTTGCGACAGACTGCGCATTTTAATTTTAAAATTCTATATTCACATGAATTGAATACATGAATACAAATACCAATATTGTTACAACTATTCAAGAATTTCATTAATTATTTCTTATTAATGTTATTTTTCTATGGTCTCGATGTACTAGGGTAAGGAGGGTTATTAATCCACCTGATGAGCATTTAGCAGACTCAGACTGCAAGATTTGGTCATGGCCACTAACATATTATTATAGTTATATATACAATATACATGGAAATTGGGCAAGTGATTTTATATTATACTGGGTGTCCCAGCATTATGAGAGCACATAGTTTGAGCCAAAATAACACTCAAACTTTCTGTAAATTTTGTTTTTAGGTTGCACTCTTTCGGAGCTATTTATCTTTAAAGATTAAATATTCGAGGTATTTTTCCAACAGCTTTATCTATAATAAAATTTGCACAGTATAGATAGTAAGTAATTCAGAATAATGGCGCCCTTCGTATCATCTCCAGTAAATCAGGGACAGAACACCCCTAGTGTTTTTCCCTTATTGGAACTTTCTTTCTGTCTCTCTTGGGTATGGTTACGTTAAGTTGTCATAAAATGTTTCTTTTTGAGTTATGACGATGCTAATTCTTATGGGAAATGAAGTGTTATTGAACACAAAGGGCCATGCATTAATTACGTCACGTAAACTTCATGGTTTTTCTACCCCTCCCTCCCCCTATGTCACAGGTTGTCACATTCAAGTCAACCCCTCCCTCCTGTTGTGACGTCACATATTTGTGGTATTTCCCAAAGAAAAAAGAAATATAAGTAAAAATAAATTTTGAGCAATTTTATTATAGGTACTTCTAGTAATGAAGACGTAATTATTTGTTTCCATTTGTTAAAATAATGTGATGTCACAGAAGTTTAATGGATGGCCCCTAACAGATCAATGGGAAGAATTTGAAAATGCTAAGAAATTAATGAAATTTTGGACAATTTTTCTGTCTTCATAAATCATCCCAATAAATTTCAAATCAGTTCGCTAAACCATTTTTGATTTATAGCGATTTTAATTTAACATGAGTACTTACGGGAGATATGTTATTGAATATAACAGCTCAAAAATCATGGAAAAAATATTAACACCTTTTCCAAATTTTTTATACACTCAGTTTACCATCTTAATAAGATAACTGCATAGTTTAATTACTCTTCACTAAATGGTTCTCGCCAGGCATATTTGATCGAAACAAATTAAAACTTTTTGGTACTTTTGTTTCTGATTGTACCTCCCATAAATCCTTAAATATTTCATTTTGATAATTTTTGATTTACATGTAGTCTATTTCTTGCCTAACCACTAAGAAAATCACTTTTTCCACTTTACCTCTACGTAACATTTAAACTGTTACAAATAAAATTCATCCTTTATTCTAACAAAAAAATGTCTAAATGACACCTAACTAACCTTTTTCTCACATGAAATTCCAATTTTCCAAATGAAATTTGTAAGCAAAATTCAGAGCTACCTGGTCTACCAATGGATAAGAGCGCTGATAGAGCAAATTAATCAATACAAGGCTATTAAACACTTTTCCTGATAATTTCATGTAATTAATAGTTTAAACTCTACTCAATTTTATCTTTTTCTAGCAGCCTACTCAAGGCACTTTTGTGAGTTTCAATCTACAACGTGGTCGACCAAACCTTTTCTAATTCTCTAATCAAAACTTTCTTGTCTTTAGAAAACAAAAAGCAAGAGATGACACCTAGACAATTAATGTCAATGTGGAAAATTTTCAATAATTTCTCGGAAAAGTGTTTTCTTCAAAGCTAATAAAAGATTACCCGTACTTTTATTCAAAAATGCATAACGGGCCAGCACTTAACTTTCTTATATTACATTGTAACATAATGTGCTTTACATAGCTTAAATCAGTGAATGAGTATTTCTATTTTGTTTTATATCCATCACGATTTGGAAATAGCATATTGTATTAAATTTAAATGCCTGAAAACAGTTATTTATCAACTAACTTAATACCCAAAATTTATAAAATATATATTTTATCAATTTAGTTTATTTTATGGAAATATTTACAAAATACAATTTTAATATTTATGCTAAGAGAAAATCTCACCAATGACAACTAATTGGAAAATTGTAACGTATCCAGAGGATGCAAAATATATTCGAATGTCAGTGAAGCAACACAGATTTCAAATTACTGTTACAATATACATGCATGTACGTAACTTACACCTCTTTAAATTTAGTTTTTTATACAGTACACTTTATTTTTCACCAGTCAATGGTAAAATTTCCGCACATTGTATTTTACTACCTGCACTTACTTATATACAATATATTACACTTATAATAAATATAATTAAACTATTAACCTATTTTACTTTGTAATTTTATAAGCATATATTTTATACAGGGTGTTTCTAAAAAGCCCAGTACCCTGGAATAGAAACAATGTTGATTTATCTCAATTTATTAATGTTAACTCACCAATGCAAGAGGTAATTCAGCATTTATTGGTGTTAAAAATATATTATTTTCACAACCGCAATAATGGAAAATGATCATAAAACATCAATAATAGTAAACACAGTATCTATCGTATCTCTCCATCCTTCATTTCATTATCCGTTATGTATTAGCTCCTCAAGTCAGCACGTATTGAGACCAGCACTAGCTAGCTCAGAACATTTATCTTGCCAGCATAGTAAACAAAGAGATTTAAAGGAGCTTATTACGATTAAAAGTGCATTCCAGTCAACACATCGCGAGGAATTTATATACAATGTAATGTTCTTATTGTGTTTTAAGAGGTTAAAAATTATATTTTCGTCTAAATTAATGTGGTTAAAGACACAATCAAAACCAGAAATGAGAAATGTTTTATAGTGGGTCAGTTAAGAAATGCATATCAAACTAAAGTAGTTGTAATCATTGAGGTAAAGTTCGTTTATAAGATTGCGAAATTGTTTAAAAGGTTGGCTGGGTGAATATAAATTACAAGGTGGTGAATTTCCTAATTATTTTAAAATACATATAGCATAATTAATTTAACGAGTTACACATACGCATACAGTCAAAAACAATACGCTGTTGTGCTCCGTTTTGTAAAAGCACGGTGTATGAAGCCTACTGTACTATACTATGCTTTCATAAAATTTCAAGTGCAAACAGAACATGCATTTGAAAAATTTTATTTGCGAACATGCATTTGAAGAAAATTTGACAATGATGAGATTGTAAATTTACCTCAAGAGTGGGTTCGGCTTTCTAATCTGAAATACTGTGACGATAATATCCTTCAAGTTTGTAATAAAACATATTTCTTATAAAATTTGGCAAGCAGCAGAAAGTTATTTGGCTTTTGCTAGCAATTGCTGTAGTATTTACGAACTCCATTGGAACAGCACGGAACTAGAGGATCTTACGGGGAATTGTCAATATATAACTTCATATTGAATGAGAGAGCACATAATTTTATAGATTTATATTCACCACTCCTCGTCAACAGTCCATGTGGAATTGATCTGCCTGCCACATAGAAATTCAGGTGGGATTAGATGCTTAGCGAATTTGATTTGTTAACACCAAACTATGAATTATTTGTATCGTATCATCTGTAGGAGGCAGTGCAGTACAGCCAGGCAACGCTATAAATTACTTAATTCTAGTGAATATTTGAACAAATTATTAGTTTTTCCAGAGAAACATGAAAAATTACCCCTTTCTTTGAAATTGTAGCGCTTTAAAAATATGTAATTTAAATATTTGAAAATTTTTAAATGAACTAAACATTTATAACTTATAGTCAGTTATTTTTTATGGGCCTGTGAATAGGCACAAAAAATCAAGAGATAACTATGTTTGGTTTTCGAGCAATTCAATTTTTTCTATAGGCGGCGCTTAAAAATGTCAAATAAACGAAAATTCGCGCGCCTTAAAAATACAACTTTTTCAATTTTTGTCAATATCGATTTTCTCGAAAACCATGGCATATACAAGAAATTACAACAGGACTCTTTTTAGGCAATTAGTCAAGCTTCATTTTTTATGATGAGCAATTTTTTAATATCTTCAGCGGTTAACAAATTATCAGTAAAATAAGGCTTTTTTCACCGAAGGGGTGGTTTTTTCGGAGGGTTGCGCGGTACCCCCAGAACTGATTTTTGTGGTTTTGTGATGTATAATCCCTCCACTAACAGTTACTGAAGGAAAATCTTATTTTTTGTTATGGAAATCTTTATAATTATTGGACTATATAGTTATACCATTTTTAAAGGTTCAATATAATTTTTAAATTAAAAATGTGCAACGAATGTAGTACATTATTTATCGTGAAAACCTGCCTGTAACTCGGAAAATTTGCAAGTTACAAGAAAATTCCAAGAGACAAAAAATGGTTAGAAGGCCTCAATGCATGCATCTGAATTTTCATTTTTAAATTACATATTTTTAAAGTGCTACAATTTCAAATAAGGGGTAGTTTTTCATGTTTCTCAGGAAAAATGCACTTTACGGAAAGGAAAATCATTTAAAAAAAATGACAAAAACAAATCTTTGGGTATCCGATGATACAAAACAACTCCCTCAGAACGATCTAGGAAGAGAAGCCCCCCTGTATATTATATTAATAATGTCGACTTTTATTCTTAGTTTAACCTTACTCTTCATGGTCATAAGGAGCTATGTAGAGTAGTATTATTATGAGAAGATGCTCGCAAAAAATAATGCGCAGAAACGAGTTTGTATGCTTCCATTGTTCTAGGCCAATGAGAGCGAATTGCGTCATATTTGACGTCGAAGCCAGTGGCACCGTCAACCTGCTGTCACAGGATCTGTGCTGCAATATACTTGTTGTGTTCACCGTTTCTGATTGAATTAAGTGATATAACCTTACTTTCAGTGAAGAATGTCTTCATCGTAAACACCAGAGTGTGACAAGCTTTAATATTCTACATTACACAGCTCTTCGACCTCGAAAATTTGATTACAATTATTATATATCCTTCTACCCCAGATGATGTGTCACTGATAAAAATATTCGCGCACGTTAGCTCCGCCCCGAGCATCTTCTCATAATAATACTCCTCTAGGTACCAGTATATTACAATTATTATATGCAAACAAAAAACTATTCACTTTATTACTTGATGATGTGCAACAACACGATCGGAGGTGTAGTGGATCTGGAACGTGCCAGAACGGAGTTCCGGATGAAAAGTTATGAAAAATAAATAAAAGTTGTAAAACACTGTGGTTTCTGTACTAGGTATATGATACCACCCAAGTCAGAGTGTCCGGAACAAGCTTAATTTACGACTACACCACTAAACACAATACAACTTGTGCCAGAACTAAAAATGAAGGAATGAGATGTGTCACACGTTTATATTATTTCGCCATTTGTGTTTTTGAAACACTCTCATTATTGTAAATGTAAATAAACCTACGAAAAGTTGCAATCATATTTTTCAATCTATAAAACAGAATCATTTGGTTTTTCACATTCATTTTAAAAACACCCTGTTTACCTGGTAAATACAGGCATTTATAGTTATGTACAAACTACTTAATAATTGAAGTACATCACCCCTAAAATTAGGACAATGGGCGTTTCTCAACTTCTTTTTGATTATCTTAAGAAGCATGTCAAAAAAAATTGTAATGTTTCTTTTGAATGCAGAAAATATATCTAAAAATGTTCCCTAATAGGCGAGTCTGCCTGGGATTTTTCCCTAAAATTTTCTATACCATTTGAGTTCGCCACTGATTTTTACAGGAAAAATTCCGCTGAACAAGATTTTCTTATGAAAAATGTTCCTAAACCGCGAGCTTCATGGTCAAATACTTAATTGTTTATACAAAATTTCTTTAGTTTTTATTTAATAAAATAAAAATGGTTTTATGGATCCGAAAAAATTTTGATTCAATCGAAAGATATTTTCAATACGCGTCGTTTGGCGCCGGGAACGACTCATTTTGCCAACCCGTTCATTTGTTGCAACCAAAATAAATTTCTCAATTAACAAATTGATTACTACGAGACTAATGAGGTCAGGATATTATTTTTTTCAAAAAACATGCCTTTTATACCAAAGAATATACCATATTTTTGGCCAGATAAGAACACTGACCAATAATTCCAAAACTGTTCTGACCTATTTAACGTCTCTTTTTTATTTGAACGTCCTGGCAAAGTTTAGCTAATGCTATTCCACCACTTAACCAGGACAGCGACATGAGATACGGTCAGCCATCCCAGTGACGTACTCGCCTGACATGCCTTTACTTCGCCGATTGAGTTCACGCTACTGAAAGCGGTACCATACCTCGCCACACTATTATTTGAATAATAACTGTGTACCAGTAGTGTTTTATCTATTCCAAAGTTTTATGCTAACATCATATTTTGTTTAAATGATATGTTCAATTCGATCGACGCCACTGATTTATAGATTTATAGGAGTTGTCAATGTTTGATATTGTCCTAATTTTACATTAATGTGGATCATACTTCAATAGTTTCGTTTATATACACACTTAAATGAAACAAACATATATATACACTATATACAAACCCTCTAAATCACTTACGTATCTAGTTCTACACTTCCTATAGGCGATAACACACCACCATCACTTGATGTAGTCCTCTTCGACGGAGATTCTGTTAATAACTCTGATTCATCTGAGCTCGAATCTTCATCACTGTCACTGTCTATATTATTACAATCTACATTCATCAACTTTAAGTTCTCGGTTGTAACATCAATATCCCCTTCTTCACATTCCATATCTGTATATGGCATAACATGGACATCATACTCTAAGTTGTCTGATCTTTTTTTATTATTAGGAGCAACACTGCCCTCCTCATCTTTATTTACTTGATCTAATATGATTCTTTCTTTATAAACAATACGCTCTCTGCTGCCCCCATGAGCTGATTTAATATGGTACTCACATGTCTTCTTATTTAGGAATGATTTGTCACAGTATTTGCAGGGCACAGAATATACCAAGTGTTCTTCTAAGTGTTCTTGTAGGGCTTCTTGGTTTTTCACATCACACTGACACAGTGGACACAAAAAAGGGAAAGTGTCATGGATTTTCTTGTGCCACTTTATATGTTCCCTGAAATTAAATTAAATTATATGCATACATACAAAATAACTTGCATTCACATAATGCTTATATAGTAATAGTAGTAGAAGGTTTATTAAAAATAGGACAACCTAATATGCATAGGTACATAAATTCCTTTGAAAAACTCAAATTTAAAAATGTACACAAGAATAGTAAAAATTAATAGAGACAAGGAAGCAAATTGCTATTATCATACCTGAGTGACAGACAACAACTTGTTCTCAATAACGGCCTTGTATCGAATACTTTAAAATTACGGCATGGTGCACCACAAGGGTCCTTATTAGGTTCCATACTTTTCTTAATTTATATCAATGACTTTCCCCAGTCAATTAGAGATATTGTTAATGTCCTATTATTTGCCGATGATACAAATTTGACAATGTCTAATGGTACCATCGAAGTATTGCTAAATGAAGTACCTCATACTGAGTTAAGCGCGCAGAACTGGTTTATTTCGAATAAGCTATGTTTAAATGTGACTTGTATCTACATTTACCAATGTTTTACTTATATAAAGAGAAATGATGAATCATTCGAAATCAGAAGCCATAATATACATTCTTATAAAACCAGAAATAACGATAAACTAAATATAAATTTCCATAGAATAAGCAAAACCAGGGATGGCACTGGATACTTGGGCTTTCAGTTTTATAATGTTCTACCACCTGGGATAAAATGAAAACAGGACAAACAAAATATTTACTTAATAATGCTTTTTATAGTACAAAGGAATTCTTAGATAGCAACTTTTCCTCGATTGCAAACTACTGTATTTATGTCGTGCAGTATTCTAAAAACAACAGTGCTATATATTTTATATTTATAGTTCTTTATTTTAGTTTGTCTTTGTGCCTTTAGTTCTATATTTTATATCTGTTTTATACATTTATACCTTATATTTTAACTTCCGAAATTGTATGTTGACGCGTCTAAACCCTTTGTGTACCTTAACACCAATAAAGTATTATATTGGAATATTTGCAATAGTCCATACAAGGTGAATCACTAGTGCGTAGATACTCAATACTTCCTCAACCATGTAAAATTTGAAAAAAGTCTCAGATAGAAATTGTGGAAGATCAAGAATGGAATGTTATACTTCATTTTACAGTTTATTTTTTCTATCCCTACATCTTTAGAAATAATAGTTATGTGCAAACAATGAGTGTTTTGTAACTTTCTTAACCCTTTAATTCCTCGAACCGGATAAATACTCAAAAAATTTTCAAGCTCCCAGCACGGAAACTGGATATTTATGTGAGGCTGGAGGATGGGTTAAATGCTGGCAGTGCACATATCCGTCCATTTCTTTGTGAAAGTCTATATTTTCTATATTTTTGAAAAGAATAAATGTTTATTTGATGGATTATTTGAATTTATATGCCTAAATGAAGCATGTATACACGCATAAGTTTTCACATTCCACGAATCCGCAAGCGCCTCCCGCTGGCTCGACTTGTAAAAACCAATGCTGGAATGAAAGGATTAAAGAAAGTTTAGGGTTTTACTGCAGCTATTGGGAGTAGAATAAAATATGCTCGTTTTAGAAAATATTAAATTTTAAATAGAGTATTTTTCTGAAACATTAGCTGTCTTTAGTTTTCATATAACCTTGTCCTTGTTTATATATTTTTAGACAAGTCAAGTATTCAAGAACCAACCTCTGTCAGTGGCAAAATTCGTAAGAAAATATCATATTTCAAATACAAAAAACTTTCACGATTTTAAGGGAAAAATTCTTTTTCTGCAAACAATAGAAACATTGTTGTGTTAAGTGAAAAAATGACAGAATACAAAAATAAAACTTATGAAGCGATGTTTAATATGTATTTTATCATGTTTTCACTTAATACAACAGTTTTTCTGGTATCTACATAACCCCTTACGATCAGATTCAGTTAAAAATGAGAACAAAGGCCTAAAATGAATTTATTTATCTACCTTGTCTTAAAAAATTTTCATTGTAATGGAATTTTAAACACGCATAGAGCATATAGGCTCCAATACTAGTTAGCTAATAGATAGGTGAGGTTGTTTTCATCAGTCAATGTCAAATATAATTATTTCACACTTATTCATAAAAACTGTCTTGGTCTTGCATGAAACATCTTTATGAGTGGCTTTATGTCTTTCGGATGAGCTCCAGATAGGGTTTCTGATTTCCCGACTTTTTTTCATTCCCGGGAATCGGGAAATAGAATTTGTCGTTCCCGGGAATCCCGGGAAATAATAAATTTTTCATATATTTCTTGAAAAACACAATTTTTTTTCTTTTAAAGTGTCACATCATTCAAATATTCATTTTACTTCCCTCACATACCGAAGGGAAGTATTGTATTCGAGAAAAAATCACCCTCCGAGATTTTATCGGATTTTGACGTTTCAGAACACGTAGATTACGAAAATATAGGTTTTTCAATTTCGTCAGTCTGTCTGTCGGTGCATTAACTAAAAAACTACTTGACGGAGAGCAGTCAAATTTGGTACGTAGTTGACACTACTGTCAGTGAAGAAATAGTTAAACTTTCACTGGAAAATATACAGGGTGGACCGTCTAAACGGAATAAATAATGAAAAACAATTTTTTTTGCTCAAATTTAAAATTTCCACGTTTCATGACACGCTAAACCTATTTCTGAAAAAAAAAATTTTGAAAATTTTCCACGTTCCCATGGCATTCTAAAACTATTCAGAGAAATTTGAATGTTTTTGAAAAATAAAAATAAAAATTTAAAACATTTTTAATCCATTTCATTACTATAGAATAGACGAAAATTTTTTTTTGCTCAAATTTAAAATTTCCACGTTTCATGACATTCCAAACCTATTTCGGAAAAAAAATTTACAACATTTTTTACCATTTTGGAGAAAAATTTAACACTAGAATCGAGGAAATTTTTTTTTTTGCTCAAATTTAAAAGTTTCACGTTTCATGGCATTCTAAACCTATTTCAGAAAAAAAATGTTGAAAATTTTTTCACCAACATTTTTGAAAAAAATTTTACCACTAAAATAGATGGAACATATTTTTTTATTTGCTCAAATTTGAAAATTTCTACGTTTCATGACATTCTAAACCTATTTCAGAAGAAAAAAATATTGAAAATTTTTTTACCAACATTTTTGAAAATTGTTTAAAAAAATGAAAATTTTTTAAAAAAATTAAAATTTTTTTAACCACCACTATATTTCCACTCCATTACGTAAATGTGGGATTGAAAGTGTGACAGAGGGCAATAATATCTGGCATATGCACCTATTATAAAAAAAATTAATGAATGAATAAAGTATCTATCTATCTATCTATCTATCTATACTTTTATTGAAAAATGTACAGGGTGGTCATCTCAAGAAATAATTCAGTCGTGTTGGACATTTGTAAAGGTATTTGCGCAAGCCTTCCATATTTGGCACTTGTTATTTAGTATTGAACTTTTGCTGTTGGGTGAGCACTCTGTATATTTTTTTGACAAAAAGTTATCAGGTTTTCTTTGTAATAATAGCAATTAACTATATTCTGATTATAATTTCCAATGTCATTTCATAATTAACCATTTTTTAGAGTGACCGTCATGCACAAATAACGAGGGAAGTTCTCTGTAAATACCTTTACCGATTTTTTTAAACGCTTTTTTTTCTTTTCTTCCTTTCATCAAAAAATAAATCCGTCAGTTTTGTTTTGTTTTATTTATAATTAAAAAGACACAACAACACTAACTACAGCAGATAATACAATAACCAAATAAAATATAAATGCCGTCCGACGCGCATACTCGGTAAAATTTCGGAGCACCAAATTTAATATTTTTAAAACTTATTTTTATTTCCACGGGTCCGGGAAATCCCGAGTGTTATTTCCTGGGAACGGGAACGATAAAAAGTGACATAATTCCCGGGAAATCCCGTCCCGGGATTCCCGGGACAGAAACCCTAGCTCCAGAGTAAGGGCGAAAAACGTTTCAAAGGCTAAGCATTTCCAAAAAATAGAATGATAGATTTCATTAAAATGTAATCCATTAGAATGAAAAATTTTTTGGGCGAGGTACATAAATAAATTCATTTTAGGCCTTTGTTCTCATTTTTAACTGAATCTTCATGATTGTAGGGGGTTATGTAGATACTAGTTTAATCTGCATATCCGTAGGGGACTGTGTGGATGCTAGTGTTAGAATTGTCAAATAAGAAATTAGACAAATTCATTTTAGGATTTTAATTTGCCAGCATAACCAGAATTCAGGTTATTGAAAGAATGCAAAGATTTCATAAATATTTTTACACAGTCTTTCTTTTAGTTATAGATAGTTTTTTTCTGCTGTTTTCAAAATCCTATAAAGAATATGTTTCAAAATATTTGTTTGTTTTATTGGTGGTTTAAATCACATTTTAATAGTATTAAACACAACCTTTTATTCGTTTTATTTATTCTTGACATGTGAATAAATAAGTAACATATACCTACTACAGGATTTGTAAAAGCAATTTTTGGAAGTTTATCCGATGGACAAAATGTCTTGTTACTGTCACTAAAACTCTTCCAGGTACGTTTTTAGATGTATTTTTACATCTTGGCACAAAATACCACTTATAGTTTTCATTATAAAATGGTAAGACTACAAAATCTCATGTGTTTATAATACACAGTGACATCTGTTTACTGACAATACAACTGATGACGTCATGAGTGTGCAGTGTATGGTGTTTTTGGAGGTAAAATTTCAATTCCAAATTGAAAATGGCTCATTTAAGGTACTATTCGATTGACTGTCAAAATTCAAGTGTTCTTACCCATAACAAAATATTATCTCCACACTCAAAGGGAATATAATTTATGAAAACGCCTAATAATTTGATAATACAGTTTATGCTTTAAAGACTATTCGTTTCTAAAAAGGTTCGAATATAAGCCATATTTATTTTAATTGTTTCCATAATTCGATGTTTTTTATTTTTATGAAGATTGGTGGCCCAAGGGCAGTAAAACGCCCCTTCATATATTAAAATATCAATTAGTTACATTCACATGTAACAATAGAATATATTTCACACACGTTATAAAACCATATTTAAAAAAATACATTGTGCAATATTACAATTTAATGTATTTTTTTTAATGTGCTACAGTATAATTTTAAATGTTAAACATGTTTTACAAAAAAAAAAAACTTATAAATGTGACAAAATTTTAACTTTTTTGTTTACTTGTTTGACAGTTTTAGTTGTGTAATCCTTCGCCGGTTTTCGAAGAACAACCGCGATAAGCACAATTATAACCTGACGTTTTTTATTTTCAGCCTACTTATAAAGTGCACTCGGCTTCACATCAAATTATGCAATAAAAAAATGCAAATAACCCTCAGAGCAAGAAAAGACCACTGGTGTGGTTCTATAACCAGAGGACCAATGGTGGTTGGTTTCTTCTTTGTGACGTAATGTAAACACGTGGAACTGACAACAACACAACCTACCTCACATACACACATGCGTATACGAAAACTGTTAACGCGGGAAGCCTTGCTGTCGCTTCTCAGTGGTGTAATGTTCACTGATTCGGCTTCACATCAAATTACGCACTAACAAAACGGAAGTAACCTGAGTAAAGAACACCACTGGTGGTCTATTCCCTAACCAATAACCAGAGGACCAATGGTGGTTGGTTCTTTAACGTAATGTAAATATGTGGAACTAACAACAACACAACCTATCTTGCACATGCGCATACGAAACGGTTAATGAGGGAAGCCTTGCTATCGCTTCTCCATGGTGTATGTTCTCTGGTAATATTGTGTATTAACAAAAACAATAAAGATTTTTAAAACTTTTATTCTATGGGCAATAGCAGCAGGGAAACTCCAAACTTAAAAACGATTATACTATTTCTATTCTCAAT
This sequence comes from Stenurella melanura, assembly GCA_963583905.1. Taxonomy (NCBI): domain Eukaryota; kingdom Metazoa; phylum Arthropoda; class Insecta; order Coleoptera; family Cerambycidae; genus Stenurella; species Stenurella melanura. The sequence continues at coordinate 100,616,742 of OY757314.1, forward strand.
TTAAAAATTCAGTCTAAGTAGTTACCAGGATAAATCATTAAAATGCATGTTTGTTATAGAATAACAGTGACAGTACCTGTATATTACAAACGATACATATATATGCATATACTTAACCAGATATGTTTTGCGTTTACCTCAAATGAAAGTAGTCGATTGTTTAGCTGGCTCACCATTACAAGTCGGTTATCTGCTTTTGATTCATTCTTGATATTGCCGGTAGCATAGCCGTAGGTTAAATGATACTTATTTACTTTTACTGAATGGAGTCGTTCTTTAAACTAATTTATAAATAAATAATTTAAGTACATCATGCCTATCAATTAATATAAAGCAGTAAAACAATATTTACAGTAATTAAAAAGTTATTCTAAAAATTGTCGGTTGGCGCTTATGACATCGCTGGTCTTATGAAGTATTCCTTTATTGATCTTTTTTGTGATTTTCAAATTGACTGGATAAACTATACAAAACACCCTTTGTTTCTCACCTAACTTCGTTCTTTTTAAACGGTTTTATTTAGCTTACTTTGTTGACCGATTGATCTGAAATTTGGTACACACCTTTAGTTCTGATGACAATACAACTATGTATATTTATTATCATTGTAAATCAAAGATGGCCGCCGCCACAAATTGGTGGATTACATTTTTTTTCAACCCCCTCAATATGGGTATCAAATGAAAGGACTTATCTAGTAGAATACAGCACACCATGAAAAAAAAAATTCCAAGATGGCCGCCACCACAAAACAGCGCATTACTTTTTTCAATCCCCTCAATATGGGTATCAAATGAAAGGGCTTGACAAGTAGAACACAGTAACTAAAATAACAAACTAAAAATTTGATAATAAAATAAGTAAAAAAATGTTTTTAAGTTAAATGGTTTTATTGTAAAGAAACATAATAATGATGCAGATAATGTACTAAATGCTAAAAAATAATTAGGTAGGTACCAGGTACCACTCATCACACCACTCTCCTCATCAATCTAGAGCATTGATCAGAGTAAAATAAAATCGTGGGGCGTAGCATAACCTGAGTAAATATGTAAATGATCATTCTGCGATGTCGCACGATGATAGTGACGAATTTACGTTTACACACATCTTGCATAAGTTGTCTATTGAGAAGTTGCATCCAAAGTATACCTATAATGATGAGCGGTTGACTGTAGATAATAGAAATTCGACTTGTCCCATGATTTTATTTTAGTCTGATCAATGCTCCAGATTGATGAGGAGAGTGGTGTGATGACTGGTACCTACCTAATTATTTTGTAGCGTTTAGTACATTATCTGCATCATTATTGTTTCATTACAATAAAACTGTTTAACCTAAATTTTTTTTTTTACTTATTTTATTAATACAGTAAGGATATAAAAGAAACACTTCCTAAAAAGTATTTAAAGATCTTCTGTAGTAAAGGACTAGTAGCCTTAACACGAAAATTTTCTAACTATAACTTTACACCATAAGCTACCTTTTCAACACGTTTCAGGTCTCAGATCGAGGGTGCAGAAAATGGTGATTTTGCAGTCACTTTTGTGTTGAATAACGAGAACTATAAAAATGGGACTATACTTACGAAGTAGTATACTTTTCGTCACATTCATCACAAAAGTACAAAGCCAATATTTCGTGGTCTATCTTCCTATGATGGTTCAACACATCCAAATCTTGAAAGTACAGGGGGCAATCTCTTTCATTGCAATAAAATTTGGTACTTTCCAACAACTCCAAGTACTTGGCTTCTTTCTCTTGAGCCCTGCTCACTGACCTCGTTCGTTTCCTGACAAGCCTACCGTGTTCATCATATTCTACAGGTCTCTTCTTCACGGGAGACCTTTTAATTGTGTAAAAACTGGCGTAAGAACATTCACTTAGAGGGCTGCGTGTTTTACTGCGACGAAAATGTGTCCTGGTGCTATATTCTGATGTGACTGAAGATCTAGCAGATCGCTTGTGTCGAGTCCAGCCATGGCCTTTCTTCTTCCCTCTCTTTCTAGAAAATATGTTCCTTACTTCACTAGTTTCTGATGCATCGGATCGACCAAAGCCGCTGCTTGCTCTACCTGTGAATAAGTACTACATGTAGTAAGAAAGTACCAAGGCACTAACCTACAGTATTGTGAAACTGCCATGAAAAAAATAAAATAATTCCAGAAAATCAAACCATAAATTCTGATTCGCTGGTCTAGTAATGTAACAAGATCTAGAATTTCTAGACTCATCTTGCTTGTTTAGATTATCAGGACAAGAGATCGTCAGACAGTTTTGTCTAGAAATTTTGAGACAAGCATCTTGGTCAAAACTCGATTATTTTCAAGGGTCTAGTTAACAAAATAAGTATTTCATTTTAATTTTAGGCAGATTCAACTTCACCAAATTGTCGATAGTTGTGAAAAAAATGCACATGGACATAAAGAATTAATATATAGTGTGATAAGTAGTTAAGAACCTATGCATATTTGCTAGCTTGAAAGCGGGGCCCTTTTACAGATAACAGGTACAAAAGGTACAAAAAAACCTTACTAACCTACATTAAAGTATGATAGCTGGTATTCATATTTGTTTAACAGAATACTGTTAAAAACCAACATTCGTTATTGCCAGACATTTTCTGTGCGCCCGAACTTCCGCCAGATGCTTTAAAGCTCGAAAAGAACGCAACCTAATATAATAAATGTCTTGTTTTGTTTCGTTTTTTTTACACAGTTGGTAGTAGAGAAGGTTCCACAGTTATGTTAGGTTAGGTTGGGTTTTTTCGAGTTTTAAAGCCTCTGGCAGAAGTTAGGGCCCACGGAAAGTGTCTGGCAATAATTAATGTTGGTTTTTAACAGTATTCTGTCAAATATATATGAGAACTAGCTATCATACTTTAACCTAGGTTAATAAGGTTTTTTGAACCTTTTGTACCTGTTATCTGTAAAAGGGCCCTGCTATCAAGCTAGCAAATATGCATACATTCTTAACTACATACAGTGGCATAATTCGGTGGTGGCAAGGGGTGGTAGTTGCCACCTCAGACTTGTTCAACCCAGTATTTTTTCACCCCAGAATTTTGAAGTAAAAATATCAATAATTTACAAACAATGAGCTTGTTCCACTATATTATTTTTATATGGGTTTTATACGTTTTTATACAGTACTCAACATTCTTATTATGCACTTAAAATTTCGTTTTATTAACTTTTTCCATTTTTTTCGAGATATAAGGCGTTGAAATTAGTAATAGTTGGAAAAACAGTGCGCCTGTTTGTGACGTCACTATACGCAATTTTAAACTCGGTAATCTACCGCGACCACTAACAGCCGTTTAGTAGTAAGTAAATACGTGGAGTTGAAGGTCGTTTTAGGTGTCTATGGAAAGAGAAAGAGTGGCGTCTTGTTTTTACACCAAAGTGAAGGGGCAAAATCAGAAATCTGTCTTGGCACGGGCGAACGAAAGATGGCTTTTCTGTTGAAAATTGAAAAACAGAATTTTCAACAATTCATAACTAATTAAATACGTGGAATGGAAGTTCGTTCTAGGTCTCTATGGAAAGAATAAGACTGGCCCTTTCTCCTGATACCAAATTGTACAGGGAAATTCGGCTGTGCAATAGCGAGCAAATAATGCCTTCTTTAGAAGTATTAAAACATAACCTAAAAAATCAAAAACATCAAATCTTTAAACGCTCATATATAAGTTAATACTTATAGTGGAGGATCAATATTGGTCTCTAATTAAAAAAAGAAGATTGGCATTTTATCGACATCGTAAGTGTCACAGTGGAAATTGGAATTTCGGCTAGGTCCGCGGGAAAGAAAAATGGATATTTTCTTAAAAATCGAAAATTTGACCGTCATTTTTTGACATTTAGTAACATTTCGACAAATCATAGATTCCCCTACAATCCCTCGACTGCCTGTTCCTAAATTTAAGAGGCGAGAGAGATAGCCGACTTTTGCGAGTTAATTACTCAAAAACTATTCAAAAGAACACCTCAGAATTTATCCTAAACAATGTAGAATTAATTCCCGAATTGAATGAAACTGGCCGCTTCCCAAAAAACCGCCCCCACGAAAAGCCTTTGATAGATCCTATCCGCAATTTTAGAGGTGCGCAGATCAACAAGATTAGTATATAGATAATAATAACTAAACAGCATCAAATCGACTGAGATGACCAAGTCTATGCGTATAGTGACGTAGCGCCTGGCTACACCCCATTTTCGTGAGGCGGATGTTTGTAATTGTTTTTAAGACACTAAACGTGCGAATAAAATTCTGATTCTTTGCAGATCCATTATTTTATACTTGTACTTTCGATTTATGAAATTAAAAAAAAAAATGCCGAACAAGCCCATTGTAAAATAAAATTTTACAAGCTCGGCACTTTCTTGATTAATTATTAATCAAGCCTTATTTAGCGCAGAAAAAAAAATGTTTATTGGAACTTGTATATTATAGTGTTAAATGAAAATAGTTTGGCTATTAATTAAAGTAATTAACAATGAATATTTTAGAGTAAAAAGAGAATGTTGGCAATAATTTTGTGACGAAAATAATCTGAAAAAGCTTAAAACTAACAATTTAATGCTAGTTTTTTAAATTTCTCGGGGGAGGACTCCGGACCCCCCTTACACGTAGGGGCATTCCATACCCCTCAGACCCCTGGACCTGGTACGCCCAGTTAAAAAACCAAATTACGCCCATGACTACATATCACACTATTTATTGCCAAAATATTAGCTTTGCTAAAATGATGTAGGTCTGGCGGTTCTGGGATATTACTCTATAAAGGATTTGGGTTTCAGTGGATTTTGATGGAACAAGCGGCATTTGACAGATTATGGCTCCTTGATTAAAAGCCTTATGGATTGTTCAATATTTTCAGAGCTACAGAGCGAAGAAGTTGTTAATTTTTCAGTATTCAATAACTCTTTTACTTTATGTAGCTATAATTTTGTTAAATGCTTTAAGTTTATCTCTCAACATTCCGATATACATGCCATTAGTTTTGATAGTGCATTACTACAGATTGTATTGGTAATATGTAGTCTCTTATATCATAAATAAACAGATGCCTTAGTATGTGATAATGTTATCTGAATTACTTACTGGGAAAAAGATAAACTTCAATTTATTATTAAATGGCTTTTTTAATTCGTCATGTACACATTTGATTTAAAAAAGTTTAAAACATTTTTATAAGCTTAACAAATGGACTGCAGTTTGATTAATGGCTTACTTTAGTATGGAGCAATGTCAATTAATTTAATTTTTATAATATTTTTAACAGAACTGCATTAAATTCATAAAAAAATTGTTAACTTCACCTGGTTTTCTATGACTAAATTTATTATTATAAGTCAATGAAAATTAACTCTCAATGATATTAGTTAGCAATTCCCAGAGATTTTCCTTCAAGTTTATGTATGCAGGAAAGAATAAACAGAATTGGGGTGGTATTTTAAAATTATCAGACTTTTATTATCATATATCCAAAATTCCCTGGAAATTGGGTTTCATCTTGTAAGAAATAGTTAATTAAAATAGTAAAACAAAGGACATACATCTTGTCAAGTTTGAAAATAATTGTGCCAAAGAAATAAGTTAATATTAAATGAAAAAAAAACTGTTTGTCTTAATTTTCACCTTCAAAAACCGCTTCCTATAAATTTAATGAACAATGAGGAACTTATATTTTCTGACTCAGCTAAACTACTAGGTGTATTCTTGGATCATAAACTTTCCTGGCAGAAACATATTGACCATGTATGTAGTCAGCTAAACAAAGCATTTTTTGCACTGTTACAGATGAAGTCAGTTCTAGATCAGGCTAGCCTTATGACCATTTATTATTCCATGGCCTATAGTCACATGTCCTTTGGTATTCTCGCGTGGGGTGGAGCCTCCGCAAGAGTGTTTATCTGCCAGAAGAGAATAATAAGGCTCATTTTTGACCTCAAAATAAATGTCAGTTGTAGAGACACTTTTATTAAAAATCGTATTCTTACCGCTCCTTCTGTCTATATTTATAAATGTCTAACCTATGCTAAAAATAATCTAAATCTATTTGAAAGAAGGTCAAACTATCACGAGTACCCCACAAGACATGGCAATCTCTTGAGTATACCAAGGCATCACAAAAGTATTTATAAGAGATCGCCTTCTTACAACTGCATATCTCTATATAATGCTCTTCCCAGTGATATCCGAGATATTTCGCACTTCGCGAAATTTAAAAGTAAATTAAAACTCTATTTATATGAGAAATAATAACATAACATATGCGGGTATTTACTTACTATGTGTTTATTTGTTTTTTTTTACAGTCAGTAATGTTTGTGCTGTTTCTAGTTTAATATTATATTTATTTGTACTTGTTCCTTATTTTAAATCTTAATATTATATTTCAATTATGCCGACATATACTTGCACTTATACTTCTTTATTTCTTTATTCTCTTCTTGACTTGTCACATATACAATTTGTATCTAACGTTGACCAATAAATTATTATCATTATTATTATTAATTCTTCCACTGCAGAAAATAATTTTAATAACTATTTTTTGGTAAGTATTACTGAAATTGCAATGAATTTACCGAATATCACGTCAAATTACGAATATGAAATTACTACGGCGCAGTCCGAAATCACTAATTTTCAAAATATTAATTAAATAAGTTAAGAAAAGCGATTCTTAATTTGAAAAACGAAGCCAGTGGCGATAATAATACAGCGTACGTTATTAAAATTCTTTTTGACGTTATTCGATATCCCTTATTAAATTTAATTAAAACTTTCTCTGAAAACTGGAAAAATCCCTCCCGATTTAAAACATAGTGTTATCGTGCCAGTTCCTAAAGTAAGTGATCCTAAAAAACCCGAACAATGTAGGCCAATAAATTTATTACGTGGAGTAGAAAAAATTATGGAAATAGTTGTATATGAGCCATTATATGACTATTTTAATATAAACAATATTTTGCATAGTGTACAGTCTGGCTTTCAACGACATTCTTGTGGGACATCAGTGCAGCTAGTGTATTCAAAATGGACACAATATATTGACCAAGGTAATATTGTTATATGAACGATATATGTAATGTATTAAATAATTCATTTGTAAATCGCTTTGCTGACGATACATTTATATTAGTATCTGGTAAAAATTATAAGGAAGTAGTTGATACGATGAACCAATTACGACTGGAACACTTATGCATATAGCTATGCAGCAATAATAAAGTAACGTTAAATCCATTCAAAATC